>JAPFFF010000008.1:3717046-4956061 GCA_039105265.1 Tritrichomonas musculus
TTAGCTGTTTGAGTTCCAATAAATTCATACTTGATAGCTTCTGATGGGTCCCAATATTCACCAACAAAAGATACCATGTAAAATTGAAATAAAGCATATAAAAGCGTATATGCATTCATGACGCAAGTAACAACAAAAGATGCAACTGGCCTACCAACAAAAGTACATGATAAAGTACAATATAGGAAATAAACGAGAATTGGGTAAAATAAAAATGATATGCTTGTAGAACCTAAAAATGCAATTGAAAAACATTGAATAACGTCGACTATATATTTTGGAATTGTTTTTTTAAAGAAATTGCACCGATAGTCTGAAAAATTTTTGAAAATAGTATGGCTCATTAGAGATATTGGTATGCTTTCTAGCACAATTGAAAGGAATGTCGCAAAAATAGCAAATGCTGGGGTATCTGTGATAATGGTATCAAAATTTGATCCAGCAATTTTTGATGATAGAGAATCATCTGGGTTTGAATTGCAAACGATAGCGATAATAAAAATTAATAATGAATATAATATTTCAAAATACAAAATTGCATAAATTCCTTTAAAACTTTTTTTGGATTGGTTGATAATAGTAATATGAGTTGTAATTATAAGAAGGAAAAAAAGACCAAAAAGCGATGTTGTAGACATGGCGCAAAAAATCAAAAAAATTGGATCAAATAAATATAAAAACATAAAAAGATATTTTGGATGGTATTTTTCTATATCTATTTTCGCTTCATCAGATCGTTCTGATTCAGGAGCTGATTCAATCAATGTGCTAACTGCGAAAAAACTATCACTATTATCTGAAGAACGATCATGATCACTCGATTCCATTTTTTTTTCTATCAAATATTCAATTAAAATAGAAAAAGTTAGAAAAAAAATTTAAAATTCAAAAAGTATAAAATTTTCAAAAGGTATTTGAAAAAATAAAAACGAATAATTCCAAACATATATTAGGAAACTATATAGTCCAATCATATGACATGAGTTTTGACTAAAATTAAGAAAAATATCTGATGAAATTATTTACAATCTCATTATATACAAATATTCAATTGCTTAATTTTAAATAATTATATACTTTTTTTCTGATGGTGTGCAATAACATAGCATAAAAAAATGTAAATATATATGATACTTGGTTTTTTTACTTATTATATTGATTTAATTATGTTATTTTTGATTAAATAATTATACAGAAATTAATAACATAACATATTAAATTTACCAAATGAATTTATCTCATAAATAAATATATATATATCTTGATATATCTATTTCTAATTTCAAAATTTTCAATAAGTTCATCTTTCAATATTTTGAATGTACGTATATAATTTCGTGTAATCAATTCTATTTATTTGAATTCTTAACGGACGAGGTATTAGATGAACATTATTGAAGCCAGTGATATACCTGCTACAATTGAATCACTCCGAAAGGAACGACAAATTGCCATATCTCAATGTAATTATATCAAAGCTCAGCAACTTGATAGTCAAATCAACAAATTAAGAGCAAAACTAAAAGACTTAAATAAGCAAGCTGCAGTTTCAAATGGAATAAGTAACTTTGAAAGAGAAAAACAGTATTTAAGGGAAAGTGCAACAAGATTACAAAGTGAATATACTAAATTCTTATATAATACAAGAGCTAAATATCAAAGGAGATACAGTTTCTTGCTTAATAAGCAGAGAGAAGAAGTTAAAAAGCTTGCAAGTGAATTTGCCAAAAATATTGAGTTGGAATCTATTAGAAGAGTTCCAGAATCAGAAGTACTCTTGAGAGAATCACAACTCAGAGCAAATGTTTCGCAATTTGCTATTGCAAATCAATTAAATTCAGAAGCTGAAATGATTAAAAGTAATACTCTTCAACAACGCCAGACTGATGTTCGCCAACAATTTCAGATGCAGCAAGATTTACTTCTTCATAGACAACAAGAAGAAACAGATACACATTTAAAGAAACTCAAAAAAGAGCTTCATCTTGTGAACTTAGAATATCAAACAGAACTTAGTAAACTCAAAAAATCGCTCATTGCACATGGAATCAAATATGGTGTAAATGTTAGCAGTCAAGATGCAGACGATTTCTTTAGTCAATATGTGCTAATAGATGATGAATCAGATTCTTCATTGGCAACCACACTTACTCCTCGTTCTCCATCTAAAACTGCTAAAAGATCACCTTATCCATCACCTGCACTTTGGCAAACTGGAAAAAGCTCAAGATCTGAATCAGGTTTGCAAAGTCCTATCAAGAGCCCAATGTACAGAAAAACGCCATTACTGAAATAGATTAAATTTTTTTTTTTATTTTTTGAAATTTGAAATAAAACATATAATCACGTATGATTAAATATTATCATAAGTAAATTAAAAAAGAAATATAATGCTCTTTTTATTTGAATGCAATTGTATATCAAAAAGTTTAAAGATTTTTATTTTTAAATGATATTCAATCTTTTATTACAATTAGCTTTAAGTTCATTCTATAAACAGCGGTTTCAACAAAGACTTAATCATTTAAATACTCATACAGATGAATTCTTTGATCAAATATATTTAACGGACTTTGATCCCAACATTTCAATCAATCCAAAATCTATATTAATCCTCTTGGGCGGATTTTCGCGCATTTCAGAAGAAATGGCAAATTCAAAGCCATTACTCGATTTAAAGCAAGCAACTAACTCACATATAATTATTCTTGAACATAGATTTTTTGGTGAAAGCATACCAGCCGATGGACTTACTCCCCAAAATAGAAACTATTTAATGATATATCAAGCTCTTGCTGACATTGATTATTTCCTTGAATACGTTCAATATAAATTTTGTTCAAAATCTAGTTGCAACATTGGCTTAATTGGAAGTGGCTATGCTGGATCATTAGCAGCTTGGTCTCGTGTTCGTTATCCACATCTCACTACTGGTGCTTGGTCTTCGTCTGCACCTTTATTAATAACTCCTGAATTTCCCTTTTTCGACAAATTCCATGCTAAAGAGCTGGATAAAATTAAATCTGGCTGTTTGAATTCTACAAAGAATGTTTATGATCAGATAGAAAATATTATTGATAATGGTGATAATGAGACAATAAATAATTTAAAAAACATTTTTGATTTCAAGCCAGAACAAGATAATGTATCTTTATTGTATGCTATTTCAGAAGTTTTATCTCTTCCACTTCGTGAGCCTAATCATTTATCAATGCTAAATCAACATTGTAATTTAATCACTCAAAATGAAACAATTGACAGTATATCAGAAACTTATCACTCTATTTTAAATGAATTCAACAAATCAGCTGATTTATTCGATCCATTTTTATATTCAAATCACTCAGATCTATATAATCTCTTATGGTTTCAATGCAATCAAGTTGGATGGTTCCACACTTCATCTGGGAAGCTAAGATCAAAGAAAATTAACATTTCTTATTTCAACAGAGTTTGCCAAAAGTCTTTTGGTATTGATGTTATTAATTCAACCATCGCAAATATAGATTTTGGAGGAACTGATCCTTATTTATCAAACGCTGTATTTACAAATGGCGAAAAGGATCCATATAAATATCTTTCTGTACGAAAGGGATTTGAGCACATGGGAAGATTGGCTTATGTACTTCCTGCTGTTGGTCCTAGTGCTGATTTATATTATAAAGATGAGCACGACCAATTAGAACCTGAAAAAGTTCATAAAACAAGTAATTCTCTAAATTCAGAAATTAAAAGCATACAAGATACGTGTGTACAAAAAATGGCAAAATGGATTCTCCGTGATTGTGAGAACAAATGCAAAATGGGCACTTGCGTTTTATCTAATTGTATATGCAGTGAAATGTGGGATGGCGAATTTTGCGATAGAAGAACACATACATCAGTTGCATATACAATTATATCTGCTGTCTGTATAGTTGCTCCAACATTGCTTCTTCTTTTCTTTGGTACTTTTGTATTATTCTGTGGAACCAAAGAAGATACAGAAATTGATAATTCTAGAAAATCTTACTTTACTTAGTATTATGTTAATTCCAACCTTTGTATTTATGCTTATATTTAAAAATTATATATGTAATTGACTTATTTTACTTCCTGACAATTTAGCTTTTATTTGAAATATTTTATATTCATCAATGATATTGCTTGATATAAATTAAGAAATATTTATTCACATATATCATATATATTGAATAATTTTATACCAAATTAATTTTCGTCATCTTTTTCGTTTAAACCATATTGCTCATAAATTTCTTTATTTTGAACCTTTTCTATTTCTGCAAGGTGACCAATAATTAACATTCCTATGTCTTTAATTTCGTTATAATCATGAAATCTTTGAATATGAGCATCTATTTGCTCTTGAGTTGGAAATGTATCTTTTTTGAGTAGAAGCAAATCACATTCATGCGAAACTGTATCTAATTTTTCCCGAAAATTTGTTATATCTCTTATTAACGAACTTCTATCTGCATTTCTCATTGGTGATGCGCATTTTTTATATGAATTCCTTTTTCTCAAAAATGGGGGAACGCACCAATAAACATCATCCAATCCTGGAACTTGCTTCACATCACCTGATCGAATTAATGAATCGAGTCTATCCTTTGAAAACATTAATCCACAATATTCTTTGATTTCATCTAGCGTAAGTGGCGAATGAGCAGCTTCAAGAGCAGTTAAAATATCCATTTTTTATATTATAAAATGATTTGATTTAAAATGAAGTTCATCTTTTGAAAAAACGGTTTGGGATTCTTTTTGGCATTATCTTTGAAACAATTTCTTAAATTTTAAATATTTTTATTATATAAATCGCATAAACATATTTGCACTGTGTTTTATTAATATAAATTACCAAAAATTTTTATTTTGAATCACTCAAAATTGAAATTTTATTGACGGTTTTTCTAATATCCTCAATGACTGATTTAAAAAGAGATGCATTTCGAAAATATTTAGAAAGTAACAATGTAATTGAAGTTCTTGATAGAGCAATGCTCGCATTAAGTGAGTTAGATACACTTCCAGAAGATCCTCTTCCTTTTGTTAGGGAAAATATTGGTGCTCCTCCTCTTGAAACAAATGTTGATGCATTAGTTCGCGAAAATCAAGATCTTACAGCTCGTATTACTCAGCTTAAACAAGAAATTGCTGTATACGAGGGAAAATAAAATTTGTTCATATCTTCTCAATTTTAATTTCATGGCTGATTTACTCTTTATCTCTTCGTCTATTTATTTATTTACTATTTCATTATTTTGAATTTACTAAATTGAATTGTAATTTTTCATATTATATTATTTCTATTTATTTTTACATATTTTTGTTTTAGTTTCATTACATATTAAGAATTATCACTGATAGTGTTTATTAAGTATAAATATTTTTCGAGAAATTGAAAATATTTTCAAGAAGAAGTGCGAGAACCTAAATAACGTATTTTTGTATAATTTAGTATGTTCATTATCTTTGTATCTTATCATGAATACTTTAATATTATTTTCATTTTAATATTAATAAACTTCTTAATATTCCATTTATTGGTATAAAATGAAATAGATTAATTATTCATCAAAATACTGATCATTTAAAAAAACTGAAATTTGTTGTGTTATCTCGATATCTGATAAATAAATTAATATTAAATTTTTATTTATATGATTTATTTAATATCATATATATTATATATTGGTTATAAAGAAAAATAACATTTTTAAATAATAATATTTGCATTTTATAAAATTATTGTTTTATTTAAGCTTATTTTGAGGGATAGATTGAATTTCTAGGGGATAACTATTATTATATATTTATATATATAAATATATTATATCATATTAAAATATAAAAAAAAATCACTCGACAGGCGTAGCTCTATTTTAACTTTTATAAAACTTATTTTTTTTTCTGGGGAAAACGTTATTTTTAATTTTTTGATAATTTTCGGTTCACTTTTTGATAATCATCGAATGACTTTTTGATAACTTTTAGTTTATTTTTTGTTTATTTTCGGTTCACTTTTTGTTAATTTTCGGTTCACTTTTTGATAATTTTCGGTTCACTTTTTGTAAACTTTCGATCGACTTTTTGATAATTTATGATTTATTTTTTGTTTATTTTCGGTTCACTTTTTGTTAATTTTCGGTTCACTTTTTGATAATTTTCGATTGACTTTTTAAGAAGTATCAACTTTTTAGGTAATTCAATTTTTTTTATGTTTTGTTTCTTTATTTTATTTATTTTAAAGTAATTTATGCGAAATTTCAAGAAATAAAAGATATATGACACTTCCTAAATACTTATTCAAGTATATTCTATAAATATGAAGAGAAAATTTAATATGATTTTTCCATTAAAGAAGTTTTCATCAAAATTTATTGAAAAAAATTATAATCTACTTAAGTAAAGTATTTTCCATAAGTTAATCACTTTTTTTTCTAAAAGAAAGTATATTTCTCAATATTAATTGAAGATTTTTTTTGATTATTTTGATATATTACCCAAATAAACTTTATATTTACATAAAATAATCTGTATTTATAATCATTTTCATTCTTTTTTCTTATTCCTATTTGATCAACGAGATAATATTTATATCTTAATTAATGTAAAATAATATAAAGAACATTTAATACACTGATATTAGATTTAAAATAACTTGTATTTATGTTAAAAAGTCAGTTACAGTTATCTATTTGATCCAAATATATTATCCTTATTATTTCCATATTCAATAGTTTACAATTAAAAACTAAAATGTTTATAAAACTACACCTGTCGAATAAATAATTTTAATTTTATGTTTTTTATATTCTATATAGAGCAAATAATATAATATTTAAAAATAAAAGATATTGGAGACTTTTTATAGTTCCCGCACTTCTTTTCAAGAGCAGTTAATAGGTGAAATTAGTTGATAATTGATGTTAAAAAAAATGATTCAAGCTTTTGGCGGTTGCAACGCAGATCCAGACGCATGGGACGTTTATAATGATTTTTTAGCATATGGTACCGGACCTTGCGTTTTAATTCAAAACTTATCAACTTTCAAAACCGTTTCATTCGCTTCATTAAACCATGGAATTGTGACGTGCGTTAGATTTGATTCAAAAGGAATATTAATAATTGGGACAAGTCAAGGAGATCTTTTTTTGTTAGACCCAGCTACAACAAGAGTGAGCTCTGTCCTCAACTTTGAATCATCTATTACCCATTGCTCAATTTACAACAATGATATTCTTATATCAACAGCTGTAGATGGTATTCGATATATTACAAGAAATTATGAAAATCCAGATGAAGGTTTGATTCTTCAACAAAAATTATTCCCAGATCTAAGATGCGTTTCTTTAGCTCTAACACGATTTCATGACGTTCTTTTGTTTGGACTTGGACATCCTGATGGAACTGTTCAACTTTATGTTTACTCCACTGGTAGCTCAGTTACATTAGAAGGGTATGCATGGTCGCTTTCTACTCAATTTTGTCAAATTGATGAAAATTCAATTTTATTTGCATCAGCTAGTCAAGATCGTACAATTAGGTTATGGCGTATTAGTCTTGATATCGCATCAGAAATTTCTAAACTTAATGTAGCGGTTACATCGCATGCTACACTAAATACAGAAAAAACACCTTTTCATGTCGAACTTTTTTCAAACCTCGAAGGTCATTCGGATTGGGTTAACGCAATTTCTTTCTGTAATGGCCCCAGTAAATCCCTTTGCTCAGCTTCATTTGATGGCCAAGTATTAATATGGACATCATCTTTCAATCAAGTGGAACCAAATGCTAAAACAGCAATTTATGCTGATTATGATATTTCACTTCGTCTTGGAACAACAAACGTTGCTGATGATCAAAGCGGTTTTATTGGATGCAAATTATTTAAAGATAACGATGTAATTGCCCTTTCAAGAAATGGTGGCTTTAGCCGATGGATTGATGGAAAAACAGTCCGTTGCTTTACAGGTCATTATGATGGTGTTACGGGTCTTTCATGGACAACAATTGGATGCTTTATTAGTGTTGGCCTTGATAATACAGGACGAGTTTTTGGTATAGATAATGGAACTTACCGTGAACTTGCGCGTCCATTAATTCATGGTCATGCTGTTTTTGATGTTTGCGAGCTTACTGACGATTTGTACGCATTTGTATCTGACGAAAAGAACGTCCGAGTATTACAACCATCTCAATGTTTCTTTCATATTCATCAAGTACCACAACTTGAAAATAAACATCTTCCATTTGCATCAATGGTGTCCCCATTATCACTTGATAACACAACAATTCCAAATGCCGATGATGTTAAAGCTATGTTTGATCCAATTACTGCATCAGATTTCATGAAAGATAGAATTCCAACCAGTCATGAAATGTGGCTTACAAGATGGCCTGAATTTAAATCTATATTTGGGCATGAAAGAGAAATTAGACAGATGACTGTAGCTGAAAATGGTGATTGGTTTGCAACTGGTGACGATCGTGGTGGTTATGTCATTTATGACAAAGTTAAATTAGAGAGACGATGCAACTATATGCGCGATTTATCAAAAGCACTTACAACAGCAATTGAAGCTTCACCAGATGGATCCATGCTTGTACAAGTACTTATTAGTGGATTAATTAAATTAATTGATCCTGTTACATGCACAATACTAAAAGAAATCAATGCAGAAAATAACTCATATGCATGTGGATGGAGTACAAATTCTCAATATTTTGCTATTGGCGGTGAATCAGGAATTAATGTATATGAAAGGGAAGGAGAGTTAGCAGCTACCTTTAATGATGCTGGCTTCGTTACTGCACTTCAATTCGTTGATGAATATTCAATGATTTTTGGTAAAGATGATGGACAAATTTTGCAGGTTAAATATGATGCATCAGAAAGGTCATTTATGGAGACACATAAATATCAAAGTCATGGAATGAGAGTGTCTGATATAAGAATTAATCATGATCTCAAGCAATTCATTTCTGGTGCAATGGACCATGTAGTTCTTCTTCAGCAATTATATATTGATTAAAAGTTTTTGTATTATATCAATTCCTCTATTTTATTTATTTCATGCAATACCTAATCACTAAAATATTAATTTTTTTATTAGTGAATGGGATTAAAAAAATTTCACAAAAGATATTATTTTTTTGCAAATTGCCAAACAAGAGTTATTCAAGAAATTTACGAAGAAAATGGGATTTGTTTTCTTTTCAAAGGATTTGAAAAAGTTTGTTTTCAAAAGTTTACTGTTTTCAATGATTCAAATTTGAAAATTTCAAGTGAAAAAATTTTGTTTCAGAAAAAGAACGTTTATTTCGTTGGTCAAGCAAAATGTCTAAAAATACTGAAGAAGAAATAGTCGAACAAAGCGATGGAGAGGTGGAACAGCCAAAGAAAAAGAAGAAGACTAATCTTCGAAAACCACAAAACCCAGAAGATAGGCAATATTGTACATCAACTGCTGATTTATTAGAATGTGCCATGATTGCGAACCAAGGATTTCAAAAAAAGAATGAAGCATCACGTAGAAGAGATGAAGATAGGCTTAGAAAACAGAAAGAACGCGAAGAAATAAAAAAGGATAAACGACTTGAACGATATGAAAGAAGTTTGGCAAAAAAAAATAAACTAAAAGAAGCGGCATCTGCAACAATTGAGGACAAAAAAGAAAAAGTTCGCGAATTGTATCAGAAAAGGCAAGAAGAAATGGGTGGAAAGAAAAAACAAAAACATGGCAAGAATGCAAAAAATGAATAACTAACAATTTACATATAACGCAAATAATATTATTAATATTTAGATGATAATAATAACAAAAACAAACCATCTTTGATTTCTTTCAACAATGAGAAAATGTTATATTTTTTCATTATATATCAATTTTCTTCAGAGCACTGTATTTTTTTTTTAAACCAAACATTATATTTCTTTTTCATTTATTTTTTTCTTTTCTTTATGTGGGAACATTTTCAATAGAATCCAATCGTTCTGTTTCTATTAAAAGTTCTTTTTCATCAAGACCAAGTATATGTGTGATTACTGCTTCTGCATATGAGGATCCGAGCTGGCATATTGAGTCTTCTTTATATGCTTGCGGAATTGTTGCAACATAATATAAAATTCTTGGTTCAAAAAGTATTCCGGATGCTAATATACATAGCAAAATTAGAGGGAAAATTGTATCAAAATCAATTTCAATTGGTTTATCAACAACCTTATTAATGCAAGACCCTGCTTTTCCCATTGCATCAAACAGTACTTTTGCCATCTCCATTGGATTAATTAAAAAAAATAGAGATGTTAAGTCGTCAACAACCGGCTTATAAGGCCAATCACTATTGATTAACTGGCCAATATGCAATACTTGATACTCTTCTGGAATATAAGGAGTTTGAAAAAGGGAAACTCTGACATTGCAAAAAGTAGGAAGGCCGAAGCAAGAACTTTTTTGAAGAAAAGGAAATTCTGTACTTCTCCATGCATAAGCAAAAGCCAATTCGAGTAGTATTGAAAGTTCATCTTTCTCATTAGTAAGTTCTCTAAATTCATTTAATAATGTATCAATTGTCATGTTAAAATCATTCCGTTCTAATCGAGTGAAAAGTGAACAACTTGAGGAAGTTGGATAAATCAATTGGCCCGCTATGTCTTCTGGGGGAGGAATAAATTTTGGAATGACAATATGTTTTTCTATTAATGTAATTCGATGATCTAATGATTCGATTTTTTTTTGATTATTTGGAATTGCAGATGAAAATCCACGTAAATTAACAGAGACAAAATAAAGCGAATAATCTCTTTTCATGGACAAAAAACTGCGCATTTCTTCAAAGTGAGAAATTCTTTTCTCTGAATCAATTAAAGATAAAGAGTAATAATGAATTTTTAGTGTATGAAGCTTATGAATAAGAAAGAACATTTTCCTATATTCATCTAGTCCTCTTCCTTTAAATGAAAGTCTTTGATTTATTACATCTAACGTTTTATTAATAAATTCACGTACCAAAATTTGGATGGATTGATTGGTCTGCGTTAATTCATCAAGAATTTCTTTAACAGTATTGATAGACTTTTCCACATGATCATTACATGATTTAATATGGGACTGCATCCATTCTTCTGTAGGGATTGGAATTATTGGAAAGGAAGAAACAAATGATGATGGATCAATAGTGCCTATATTACTTGTAATATTAGATTTAGATGATTGCGTTGTTGCTTTTGATTGTTTAGATTGCAAATTTGAATCCTTTAAATCTGAATTTTTTTTCTCTTCAGAAGAATTGATTATTTGATTATTCTTAGGTAATGTGATCATATCAATACAAGAAATATCAGAATTTAATCGTAAATAGTATCAAATAGTCGAAATGTTTTTATTATATTTATAATTTGACCTTCCTCAGCAATTTTGAATATGAAAAATTCACCTTCAGATTTTGAGCCAAGAAAACGAAATACTTTGATATTAATTTTTACTTTAATGACCAAAGCTAAATTTGTAAAAATACAAAAGCATTTAATTAAATAATAATATTTATAAAATATCGATTTGATATCACCAATACCTGGAATTAATAAACGAACTCAACTTCCTTATATCGCTTCCCTTTGGTTCTCAAACTTTAAAATGCAAAAGGAAATTAATCCAAACGTATTTACTTCAAAAACAGATGAACTTCCCACTTTCCCTGAATCATGGGCTCGTCCCCCGGTCGGAGAACTTGAAGATTTAAAATTTTGTGTTATTGATATTACATACCGACAAAGAAATGCGCCAAATGAAACATATGATTCGCGTGACTTTGGCGATGTTGCTGTTGTCGATCTTCATGGCGTTGATCAAGAGGGCAGGTCAGTTTCTGTTCATGCCCATGACTTTCAACCATATTTTTATTGTTCAATACCAAGTGATTTTCAAGCAAGCAATGTCAATCTTTTCAAGAAAAATTTAGAAAATGCTCTTTCCTCAACTTCAAAAAATGCAGATGTATCAATCATTAAAAAAGTTGAAATAGTAAATAAAAGAAATATCATGTATTATCAGCCTGATGGTGAGCAACGCTTTTTGAAGATAACGACTCAACTTCCAAAGCAAGTTGCAACTTGTAGAACTGCAATAGAAGAAGGAAAAGTAGAAATGCCAAATGCAAGGCAATATAGATGCCAAACATTTGAATCTAATGTTGATTTTGTTCTTAGATTTATGAATGACAGACAAATTACTGGTTGCTCATGGGTCACAATTCCAAAAGGAAAATATACATTACTCTCTCCTAAAGATAAAAGAACATTTTCGCAAATTGAATTAGACACAAACTTTGAATCAATTGAAGGACATCCTTGTGAAGGTGATTGGATGGAAATCCCTCGGTTACGTATTATTTCATTTGATATTGAAGTTGGAGGTGAGCCTGATCACTTTCCCACCCCTGATAAAGATCCAGTTATTCAAATATGCGCTTATGTTCAAGTTCAAGGTGATCCTGAACCCCTTCTATCTGTCGCATTTGTATTAGATAAATGCACTAAGCTTGTTGGTACAGCCTTATATCAGTTTGAAGAAGAAAAAAGCCTTTTATTAGCATGGCGAAAATTTGTTCGATTTATTGATCCTGATGTAATTACTGGTTATAACATCAATAGTTTCGACTGGCCTTATCTTACTGATAGAGCTACTCACTTGAAATGTAAAGAATTTTGTGAGCTTGGACGATACAAGGGAGAATACTCTGAGGCTAAAGAAGTCACCAAGAATATTAAAGTTCTTGGAACACGTGAAGGCAGAGAAGTTGAAATACCAGGTGTCCTTAATTACGATATGCTTATATCAATTCAAACAGATTATAAACTTCGTTCATATACTTTAAACGCAGTTTCCGCCAAATTTTTAGGAGATCAAAAAGAAGATGTTCATTATTCAATGATATCAACATTACAAAAAGGAACTCCTCAAGATAGACATCGTCTTGCTATTTACTGTGTAAAAGATGCATATTTGCCCCTCCAGCTAATGAACAAACTTCTTTCAATTTTTACTTCAATTGAACTTTCAAGAGTTTGTCATGTTCCTTTGAACTATTTACTCAACCGAGGACAGCAAATTAGAGTTTTTTCACAGCTTATGAATAAAGCAAACCAACGTGGTATGATAATTCCAGCTGTTAGATCATCAAAAGCTGACGAACAATATAAAGGAGCTACAGTCATTGAACCTAAAATGGGATATTATACAACGCCAATTCCCACTCTCGATTTTGCATCACTATATCCATCAATTATGATTGCTCATAATATTTGTTATTCGACTCTTATTAAAACCAAAATACCAAATGGAATACAATTTGATACATCTCCAAATGACAATCGTTTTGTTAAAAGTGAACATTTCCAAGGCGTTTTACCACAAATTCTTAAAGAACTTCTTGATGCTCGTAAGAGAACCAGAAAAATGCTTGCAGAAGAAACTGATCCACTTCGGAAAAACGTTTTAAACTGTAGACAGCTTGCGTTAAAAGTTTCAGCTAACTCAGTTTACGGCTTTACTGGTGCAACAGTTGGAAAGCTTCCATGCCTTGATATTTCTGAATCAGTTACAGCATATGGAAGATTTATGATTGAAAGCACAAAGAATTTAGTCGAAAAGAAGTACACCAAAGCAAACGGATATAGTGATGATGCAGTTGTTATCTATGGTGATACAGATTCTGTTATGGTTAATTTTGGAAATATCTCATTAAGTGATGCTATTGAACGAGGAAAAGAAGCTGCTGAATTTGTATCACAAACATTTATTCAACCAATTCACTTAGAATTTGAAAAAGCTTATCAGCCTTATCTTCTTATTGCAAAGAAGCACTATGCAGGCTATCTTCATACTAGTGCAGATGGACCTGGACGAATTGATGCTAAAGGTATTGAAACGGTTCGTCGTGATAACTGCCGACTTGTACAGAATGTCCTTCAAAAAGCTCTCGATCTACTTCTAATCAAGCAAGATAAAGATGGTGCTATTCAATTTGTTAAATCAATGATTGAAGATTTATTAGATGATAAAATTGATCTTTCTTTCTTGGTTATTTCTAAAGCTTATTCGAAGAAAGAATATAAAGGTAAACAACCTCATGCAGAACTCGCAAAAAGAATGAAAAAACGTGATCCAGGAAGTGCTCCTAGCCTTGGAGATAGAATTGCATACGTTATTACTGCTACTGATAAATCATCAAAAGCATATGAGAAGAGTGAAGATCCAATATATGCTCTTGAGCATGGTATTCAAATTGATACAAAATATTATCTAGAAAATCAGCTTAAAAATCCACTTGTTCGTCTTTTCACGCCAATCATGGGTGAATCTAATGTTAATAAGCTTCTCGAAGGTGATCATACAAGGCATGTTAAACTTGCAAAAATTAGAAAAACTGGAAAAGTAGCACCTGGTACTTTATTAGGTTTTGTAAAAGTCGCTGAAACTTGTATTTGCGGAAAGACACCAATTAAAGATGGCCAGAAGCCAATATGTGATAAATGCAAAGATAAAGTTATTGAAGTGTATGAAAATAAATTAAAAGAATTCAAATATATCGAAGAAGAGCATTCAAAACTTTGGACACAATGTCAAAGATGCCAGAAATCATTAATGAATCAAAATATTTGCACTGCATTTGACTGCCCGATTTTCTATAGAAGAAAGAAAGCTCAGCTTGATTTGGAAGATACATATAAGGCCATTAAAAAGTTTGATGGTCTGTTTAAATAAGCTTGATTACTTATAGAAGATTTGATAAACTTGTTTTTCCTAAAAAAAAAAAAAAAAAAAAAAAATATTTATTATTCTGATTTTCTAGGTATGGAATTAAATGAATTCCTATAACCATATATTTTTTAAATTAGTTTGCTAATGATATTCTGTATTGAATAATAATTATTCAAGATTTTATGTTCGGTGATTGCTTATACTATTTTGTTGAAGTATTGGATGCTTGATGTTAAAAAGTAATAATAATATAACATTTGGGATTTATATAAAGCATAACAACATAAATAAATGTCTAATATTACTTTACTTTTATATGAGCTTTGTACTCTTCAGGTTTTCCATTTGGATTCATTATTTGCCAGTCAGCGAGTTGTTCAACATATTGCTTAAGCTGAGGTCCTGGACTGATATTGTGTAAATCTGCTAGTTGTCTTCCATTAAATAACGGTTTCATATCAATTAATTCTTCCATTTTTTCATCATTAACAAATTTGACAAGAACGTTGTCAAAAAATTGAAGTGTATTATCATCAAAAATTAGGCATTTTGTTAATGGCCATTCTTTTTTGATTTGTCTAATCCAATGTCCAACTGACAATCTATTCAAATTATTTTTCAATGTTTCAACTGTTTTTTCACTTTTAATTAGAGCTGATATAAAGTCAGCATTTTTAACTGGAATTTTTATTTGGCGAACAACAACATATTCAATTGGATCTATTTTTTTGGTTGGTTTTAATGGATCAGCCATTTTTCCTAAAGATGGCAAATCATAATATGCTGCAGATAAGAATATATCAAACACTTTTTCATTTGAATTGCATCGACTTAGTGCAATTTGAATTCGTTGAAATGATGTTTCTTCATTTATTTGGAAAAGGTTTTCTGGATTGAAAATTGGTGTGAAAAGTGTTGATTTGAATATAAGATCGGTTGCAATTTTAGCAGTTGTTGTAGTTTCAAACATTTTCAAAAGTTCGGCAGTTATTCTTTCGCGTGTAACATTATTTTGAAATTTTTCTTTAACTTGAGGAATAGAATCAAAAATGGATTGATCAATGTGAAATCCGTATTTGGCTGCAAATCGAATTACTCTAACAAGTCGAAGTGGATCTTCTGAAAATGTGAGAATCGGATTAACTGGGGTACGAATGAGTTTATTTTCAATATCACTTATGCCTCCTACTAAGTCTTCAACTTTCCTTGTATTGATATTAAAAAAGAGCGCATTAATGGTGATATCACGCCTATCTGCATCAGTTTTAGCTGTTCCACCTTCATTTGCGTTTAAATCAGCAGGCCTTAAATTGCAAATGTCAATCCAAAATTTTGGGAAAAGGCAAACACGAACAGTTTCCATATATTTAGACATTTCAGGATTAGCTGCAATTACAACCATCTTATTTTTTTCATTTTCGATTCCAGCTTCCTTTAGTAATAATTCACCAAAATTTGTACATTTGGCTCCTTCAATTGCAAGGTCAATATCGTTTGAAGCCTTTCCAAGAATTCTATCACGTACCCAACCGCCAGCGACTCTAGCAATAACTGGAGGAGAAAATTTATTGCATGCTTTTAAAACGAGATCAAATACTTTTTTCTCTTGTTCATCAAACTCACCGCTTTCAAGTTTATGAATGTTATCTGAAATCTTCATTTACTAAAATCTGAATTTTGGTTACTGTCAACATTTATTCAAATGTTAACAAACTCTTGAAAAATTTTAAATAACGTATTTGTTATTTCATATATTCGTTTGATACAAAAAAATAATAAATATATATATATATACTTTCTAAAAACATATCTTAAAAAATACAATTTTTTTTATTTCACACCATGATTTAAATATCAAATCATTTTCATTGATCTAAACTTATGTATATAAATTTAGCTTGTCAGTTTTGTATTAAATATACATGTGAGAAACAATTATCAATAATTAATAAAATAATTATTTTATTTTTTAATTATTGAAAATTACCAAACAGATGTATAATTAAATAAAATAAAAATATGTAAACTCAGAATAATTACAAAACAATTCATTCATTATCATTTGGTTGAATAGAAGCGAGAATTCCATTTTGTTGTTGTTGTTGTGCAAGTACATTCTGCTTTCCACCTCTATTAAGCACATCACCTTCTTTGTTAAATGCTATTATGTTTTTAATATGAGGTTCAATTTCGTTCCAATGAATATCATACCACTGAATCAATAAGTCTTTCCTCCTCTTGGCATCTCTGTCAACACGGAGGTCAGAGCACCTACTTGCAACAGCTGTGGCAATGCTAACAAGTTCACTCTGACGTATGGTTGGATAAAAGTATGTTTGAGTAAGTTGTTGATATGCGTTGCTAGCTTTATAGTTAAATTTATCTTTTTGAGGCTTTTTTGTTTGGCCTTGTATAGAATCTTGGGGTTGTTCTGGTGGATTTGGACGATTTTGTTTTTCTTTTAGGCTATTGAGTAAATCTTCGAGCATTCTGTTAACATCTTCAATATGCTCGTTTCCCATTGCACTTAATAATTTTGCAATGCAATTGGTAAGAGATTCGTTGTCTGCTTCACCTCCAAAAGTCATTTTCGAATGATTATTAAAACAAGCTTTTCTAGAATCAAAATTGGCGCTTTTAATTGAAATTCAATATTCTCAATTTTTTTTGTAATAAAACTGTAGATTTATTATTTGGCATTTTTATTATTATATTTTAATTTATATTTAATAAAATGTCAATACTATTGCTATTTTTTCTCAATTTTTTCATAAATGTGTGTACTTTTTCATAAGTTTATAAGGAAAATCATATGACAGAGTATTATTAAAAATGAGAGTTGACGCAAATATTTTTTTGATTGGCTAAATATTGAATCTTTTTCCTGGAAATTTTATTAGTAATATAATAATATTTTATGTTTATTTTATTTTATAAATTAGTCTTTTTATATATATTAAATTTCACTATGAATAATAAATGTAAATAATGATTTATGAGCAAATATTTTGATTAGTGATTTTTACATCAAATGATGTTTTTTGAAGCAATGAATAAAAAAAAATATTAGCAAATCAAAATTATATACATGTATTTATTACTGAATATAAATTAGAACTAATAATTCGTCAATTCTTACATAAAATTGAGAAATCTGAGATTTTTGTCACATTTTTGAAAAAATTTAGCAATTCAGCTATATTTTATTTAATATATTATAATACATATCTTTATATTTATTTGATATCATTTTAAAAAAATATATTTCACGTTTTACTCGAGCATCGCCATTATTTTTATATTTTATTATTATATTTGGATTAATATAATGATAATAGCTATCATTTTATTATTTTTTATTAATATATTTAGTATATAAATAATAATGCATGCAAATAAAAATTTATTTATAATTATTATAAAAAGATATTAACTCAAAAAATATTTTAATGTTATTGAAGTATTTTAGAATTAAATAAAAATTGATAAGTTTATCTTTTCATTTTGTTTAGTATATACGTTATTTTATGAATATTTTGTAAAAATATAAAATTTATTTAAATATAAATTGGATGCTTTTTCAGTAGTTTTTTCTCTTTTCTATATAACCTCTATTTTACATTTAAAATAAACCATACAAAATGGTCCTCAGAAAATATATTCAAAATTTTGAATTTAAATGTTTTTTTATAAATTGTAATATATCAATATATAACATAAAATAAAAATGCAATATATATATATATACATTAATATAAATATATAAACAATGAAAAAAAAAAATAAATCAAATAAAAACACTATTTTAAAGAGTGGCAGTACATATAATTTACGGATTAAAATTTGTTATTGAGGTTATTATATTTTTTTAACATGTTTTTTAATTTTATATATTTAATTTAATATAATTAATACTAGTTAATTATTAATATATTTACCAATTAATAAATATATATTTTGATTACTTTATTTTTTGTAAATATTTCAAATAATTTAAGCCAAAATAATGAAACATTTTTATATTCTGAATATAAACATATAATAACTCATTTATATACTTATAATATTTTTTATATATGTTTGATAATTATATTATATTTTAATTTTAAAATTAATTTGCTATTTATTATAATATATGAAAAATGTTCATATATTATTTTAATTCAAATTTTCACAAAGAATTGAATTTTATATTAAAAAAATTTCAATTTATTTTGTTTAAAACAGTCTTGTTTTAATTAATTTACTAAAATTTCAAAACAAATCTTAGTCTTTTATCATTAAGTCATATTTATATATATTATTAAATATTAAAATTATGAAAATACGATTCACAATTAAAAAACTGATATTTGTTTACTTTATTGGATTTAATTGCTAAATAAAGTTGTTTTAAAATAAAAATCACTGATTTCATTCTTTATTTATAATGCTTTTTTAAAATATAATCTTTTTACGATTTTTTTTCAATATTTGATGATTATTATAATATTATCATCATCAAATTAGATATATTACGATTATTAAGATACATTAAAATGATTATTATGATTTATTCATTTTATTCTAGATTGATAATTTAAAAAAAAATATGAAAAAGCTGATATAACAAAATATAAAATATATCTTATTATTTTAATCATATATAAATTTTAATAAAATAAAAAATCTTAATATTATTGGAGATATTATCATATTTTTCATTATCGTATAAAACAAACTTTTGAATTGATTATTAATTTAAAAAAATAATTATTTGAAATTTTAAAAATTGAATTAATGCATTAATTTTTAAAACATATAGTATACAATTCTATAAATAATAGACAAATTATTATTTTAGAAAATATAAAATATAAAAACAAAAAATATTAATTTATATTTAAAATATTTAGTAACAACTAATTTATTAATGATACAATTATTTTATTTTTTAATAATACATTGAAAATAAAATCTCATAATTAATTGTATGAGCTTACATAAAATATTTTTAATTCTCAAAAAAAAGTATAGAATTTTTTAAAAAATCTATTCAAAAAAAAGACTTTTCTGAGCATAAAATATACGTTAAGTTCTCAATTTTAGCAAATTTTGGATTCTTGATTTACAAAATCTACCTAGTCGATTCCCAATTTTATTAGGGGGATCTTAATGTTTTAATCGAATTAATAAATTGACCTAACGGATCCTATCATTAAACCGTCAATCTTTCTAAATTGAAAAACCTAAAATATCATAAAATTCTAATGCATTATCATTAATCAGGTTATTTATTTATATTAAACTATTGAGCAAGTATCCGGGGAAACATTTTTGGTTTTTGTATTTATTGTAGTTATTGAAATATAAGAGTTTCAAATTGATTAAAGACGTTAAAAAGTTTCATGTACTGCCCCTCTTATTTTAATATAAATATATTTGTTTAAAAATTGACATTAGGATAATATTTTTTTTATATTATTATATCTTATTGACAATTTAATAATTTTTATTTAAAAATGAAATATATTGTATGCAAATAACAACACAAATATATCGATAATAATTATATTATAAAACATATTAAATAATCAAGTATTTAATGTTAAATAATTCAATGACATTACACAAATTTTGTGAGGCTTATGATTCTTTTCTCAATTTTTTAATTTTCATATTCAATAATTAGTCATAAATAAATGAAAACATACAAGAAACTATTTTATAAAATGAAATATTCAAGCTTAAGGAGCTTAATTTTGAAATAATCAATAGAATCTAATCTATTATTTCTATGTTTAATCGACAAATATCGCAAATTTCATTTTTAAAAGCACAAATTAAGACATTAAAAGGCCAAAAACTTCAGAAAAAAGATCAAAATCCAAGTTTATTGAATCCAGTATTTATTCAAGATTCACAATTAAAAGAAAAGAAACCTCTTTTTGAAATTCGAAAAATCAAAATGAATCATACGTAATGATCATTTAAAAAGTCATACTTTGCAACTCTAAAAAGAGTTTTTGGTAAATAATCAAAACTTTTATTCGCCAATTCTCAAATTTAAAAGAGATGGCATTCCATTCAAAAATGAAAATGATATATTGTGTATGTAAATAGTTAAAACTCAAGAGTATTATAATAAAAAATATATATTTTATTATGTTTTACTTTTTTCAATAATTCCTATTCAAAAAAATTCAATTACAACTGAAAAATAAAAACATATATTTAGCTAGATTCAACGAATAAATTTTTCTAAATAATTAATAATTCCAATTAATATTTTATCATAAATATTATATATCAAATAAAAGAATTTTTATTCCAAACAAAACTCCACCCACCTTTGTATTTTACCATATAGAGTAAAACAAATTGAGAAATCTCAAATATTGTTTAGTCAATAAAATTCTCGCTTCACTCTCTAACTCCTCTAAGCGATTGATATTTCAAAGTTTACCTTTATTCTATTTGAAATGGGTCGATTTAAAAAAAAAAAAACTTAGCCTCCGGCGGGACTCGAACCCGCAACCCCAAGATTAAGAGTCTTATGCTCTAGCCGGTTGAGCTACGAAGGCTAATTATTGAAACAAAACATATTTTAGGCAATTCTATTCTGAAAATAGCAAATTTTTCATTCGACCTCCATTTGAAGTGTTGAGTGAATATCAGTTTTGGGCAAACAAATTAATGCATGCAAAAATAATTGAGAACAAGTATTTTGGTGATTTATATATATTATATAGGTTAGAAAAATTTAAATAACATCTTTTAATAATTGATAGCATGGTAAAATTAGTGCCGAAAAGGTGGTTTGTAGTTTTTTATCTGCTTCTTTTGTGTTGGGATACTCAAAGAAAGTTGCTTTTGAAGTTTGGGATGATTTCGCGTAGTTTTTGGTGGTCGAGGACTTTCTAAATGCTGATGTTCTTTTCTTTTCTCCTTTACTTGTGTTTCAACTTGCTGGTTTGAAGTTTGTTTATTTGTTCTATTGTTTTTAAGCTGATTTTTTCGAAGTAAGAGAAGATTTTCATTTAAATTGCGAAGGATTGATGTACAAGAGTTAATTTCCTGGTCAGACCTCTTTTGAAATTCTTGAATAATTGTTTTTTGTTTTTGATATAAATCTCTTTTTTCTTCTTCAGACATTTGAGAAATTTCTCCATCACTTACGAGACCTTTTGGAAGTTCTTTATCAATAATAGATCTCATGAGAGAGCTCTCAATGAGATATGAATTTCTCATATCTTATCAAACATTGAACTTTTTGAAAAAGCATTCAATAATATTTAAAATTTAAGACAATTGACCTATATTAGCCTTTATCGTTAAATCATATTTTAATGATAACTTTACCTAAAGTAGAAGAAGTTCCGGAATGTGCAAATGATAAAATGGTATATAAAACAATTGTAAGTATATTCAAAAAATATAGAGAACAATATGAAGCACCTATATCAGAATTCGACAATGAGCTTTTATGGTTACTCAACTTTGTTGATAACCGCGCTGTAAACAAACCTTATGTACTTTTCAAATGTGGATTTGTTTTTCATCAAGAAAAAGTTGGAATTAATATTACACGAATCGCGACAACAATTTCCTTAACAAACATGCAAGTATCGCAACGTGTTAAAGGTTGGATAACGCAGGTGTGGGATATTACAGAAAAGAAAATGCTTTTATTTCATTTTCGAAATAATTGTGATTTGAGAACCTGGTCACTAAGAAAAATAAATAAGGATAATTGTATCAGTGAATTTGTATTATCAAAAATTTCGCTTCAAACGCCGCAGCCAGTTAATGAGGTTAATGTAATTCCACCGCCACTAATTCAGCCGGTTACTTCAATAAATACCAAAATATTTGATATGAAGCATATGTCAAACTTTATTGTTTGCAGTAAATCGCCAAAACAATGGGTATTCAATCAGGAATCAAAAAAGAATTTTGTATTATTTTGATTATAATTGTAAGAGCATTTATTTTCATGGTATGATTAATTAATATATGTGTTTATAGAATTTATATTGAAAAATAAAGCAAAAAAACATTAAAAATTAAGTCATCATAATATTTTTTTTTTTTTTTTTAATAATTCAATCTAAATAAAATATGTTTAAAAATGTCTTCGTCATTAATCTTTTTATTTTTATTATAATTGTTATTTGGTAATCTTTAGCTATAAATAATAAATTGTTTTGATCATGTAAAGTAATATGATACTGAAGGCATTTCATTTTCTTCAGGTTTCATTCTATCACTTGCTTTGTCAAAAACCAAAAGATTATTTTTGTCATTTAAATTTGGTGTCATCTGACGATTTATTCTTAAAATACTAGCTTTATTCCCAGATCTGTAGCAATAATCAGGTGCGGACCAAACAGTTGCCAATCTCCATTCTTTGCCGTCACCACCAAAATATAACTGGTATCCATCCATTGCCAATTGATGAGATCGACAAACCATAGTAAGTCGATTCAATCGGTTGAACTTGAGAACTTCATTTTTCCCAAACAATAATCCAGCTCCTCGAGAATTTTTCATAAAAGCGTTTACCTTTTCATCAGGATCACTCCACATTAAGTCAGAGATTGGGCCTTCTGATGGAATTTCGTCTTGTCTGTTCAATATATTTATCCTTTCTAAAAGAGTAAGTTGATCTGATAGTCCGCCATGTACGCAAAAAACGTCAGTATCAACAAGGGAACAAAGAGGAAGAAGGTCAAAAGCTTCATTTGCCATATTCCATAATCCAGCATGTCCATAACTTGCCATAACATCATTATAAAAGCCATATGAACGGGAAACTTGTCGAGATTCATGATTTCCACGAAGTAAAGTAACTTTTCCAGATTCTAATTTGTAAGTTGCAAGAAGCAAAAAGGTATTAAGTGAATAATATCCACGATCAACATAATCGCCCATAAAAACGTATTTGTTTTCAAGTTTTGTATAATTTTTTTGTAATACGTCAACTTTCTCACCTGCTTTCTCAAAAAGTGGAATAAGATCACTAAGTTGGCCATGAATATCTCCGACAATAAATAATGGTGATGATACAGTTGTAACATTATTTTCAGTCATAAGTTGCTGCATAAGTCTTAATAATACACGCATAGCATCATCTTCTTTGACAATTTGTCTATTAAAAATTTGTTCGCGAACCCTTGTATATAAATCATCGGTATGATTATTCGACATTTTTTAAAACTAAATTATGCCGAATTGAATTAAAACTTTGGAAAAAGTTGACTGGATTTTGTTAAAATTTTTAAATTGTTTGAAAAAGTTTGTAATTTAATTCTTATATGTCCGCTGATAATACAAAGATCCTTGATTTACTTGATCCAAAATTTCCACTTGTTTACAAAGGAATTCTTCCTAAAGATACACATTTTCAAATGACAAAATCGCGTTTAAGTCGCGAGTGCTGCATTTGTGAGAGGCCTTTTTCAGTTTTTTTTTGGAGAATTAACGGAATTCCGTACAAAACATATATTTGTCAGATATGTGCGAAATCAGCAAATGTTTGTCAAGTTTCCCTTCTTGATCTTGATATTGGTATTCCTGTTATTGTCAGAAACAAACTTCTTCATATTCAACAAGAAGATTTTAAGTCATCTACAAGACGTTGGTATACTAATAGACTACTTGATCGACGTATTGAAAATGGTCAGGATTGGCTCGATCTTTCATTGCATGAGAAAGTAATAAATCTTGATCCAGTAATAGTCAAGCGTGTACAGCAATTTGTAGATGCTGATCCATATCTCTCATTTAAAAAAGCGCCTGTTTGTCCACAATGGCTCACGAATGAATGCACGCATGGATTATCTTGTTATTATGCTCATGAGCTTCCTGGACCAGGTGAGCATTCGCCAGATTGGTCAAAATTTGGTGTTCGGTGCAGATATCTGGGAACTGTTGATCCAAATGGCCAGGCTATTATTGAAAAATTGCTCCTTATTGATCAGCAAATGTTTCAAAATAAAGAACAGCAGAATCAAAAAGAAGAAAAGGAAAAAGAAAAGGAAAGAAGTCAAAAATTTTTTTCAGATAGTAAAAAAGATGAAAAGCCAAAGCAACCAATGAAAGCACCAACAGAAAATAGAATATTCGATTTTGATGAACCGCTTGAATATGAAGGAATTAACATTGATCTTAGTCTATTTCCAAAATTTATCAATGGGAGGTTACAATTATAGATTCATGCAAAAGTTTAGTTGTATACATTTAAATTTATAAATCTATAAAATGCTCATGATATTCAATCTGAATTTGTATTTTTGTAATGAATATATACTTATCCTAGTTTGTCAACAATATATATACATATATATGATTTTCTGCATTCCTTAGGGAATTTATACTTTATAATTTCTAAAGAAAGAAGTATCAAAAACGATAAAAGACTAATTCAATGGTTTATTTTAAAATCATAATATTGTGATAAACATATGTTTAAAATTTCATTTACCTAACGCCTTATTAGTTGCATAAAAGAGTATACTATTAAGCAAATGAGGTTTCACGCCAAATTCTCTGTAATCGATGTTTTGCAAACTTTATCTTTCAAAAAGTCAAGATTTTAAATTAACGATATCAAATAAACCATTGAAAAAAATCAAATTGATTGATATTTAATAGTTTTTGATTCTACTTTTTATTATAATAAAATAGTGATAAAATTTGTGGAAAATGCTTATTTTAGCTTATTAAAATTCTTTTGAATTTATATTTTTTTCAATTCAATATATCGTAGTAAGTCAATTGTTATTTTAAGATAAAGTTATAAATAGCCTTAAAATATAATTTAACAATTAAAAATTAAAAAATATTTTGATAATATTTTTTATTGTTGGAGATATATTCTTTTTTTATTATTATAAAAAATTGAATGAGATAAAGATTTCAAAAGTTAATTTGATCGGATATATTTCAGAAAAACTGGAACAAATAAGCTTTTGAAAAGTAATAGTTTCTAATATAAAACAAAAGAGACTAGTTAATGACTGGAAGATTCGAAACTCTTTCTAACCAAGTTCAATCGCGTCTTGATGCACTTGATAACGTTGTATCTGACTACCCAAAATTACAGTCATTAGATCAAAAGAGACAAGTTGTTTCAAGATCAAAGCGTGATATTCAGACCCTCCAAAACAATCTCATGGAAATGGGGCGTCTCATTCAAACAATGCCGCAGCGTGACCGAGATTTTTTCAAAGCTGATCTTGAGAATTATCAAGACCAGTTCGATGGAATGAAGAAAACTTTTTCTGGAATAGATAAACAACTTCAAGATGAAATTGCTAAAGCTGCTGAAGATGCCGAAAATGGTGGCCTTGATGAAGAACTTCTTATGAAGAACAAGCAAGGCGCATTAAACGTTCTTTCTCAGATCAGTGGTGTTATTGCAGTTAACAACGATACAATTAAGACACAAGAAAACTCAAAATCTACACTTGCTGAAGACAGATCTCTCCTTAACAATGTTAGCAATAACTTAGATGATATTGATAATGAAGCTGAAAAAGGTCTCTCTAGAGGTTCAAGAATGGCACGTCGTGCAATTATGAATGGAATTCTTTCATGGACTCTTGCAGCGGTATTTATTGTTGCCTTTGTTGTTGTTGTCATTTGGAGGTTTACAAATGTATTTTAAAACTCGTTGTTGAGCAAACTATCAAGTTGGTAATATTTTTATTATAAATATTGTCAACCTTCTTATTTTTTATGATCTATTTCTATAAAAGTAATTATTTGACTTATTGATATTTGCATGTGTGATTAAACTATAGTTGTAGGACTATTTATTTTATTATATATTGAACTTAATTTTTTGAAGACGTGCATCAATCTTGATGATATTTACATATGAATTTCACAAAGTGTTTTTAAGTTCCTTCAAAGTTTTTTGTTCATAGTTAAAGCATATTTATATAAAATATTAGTAAAGTGCATTAATTAAATTGATTGAAAATGGTTTAAAAAAATGAAAATAAGTATTACTTAAAGATCAAATTTATTTTTTGTTGATTTCTTCAATTATTGGTGTTAATTCTTCTTCTGTCATTAATTTCATTGGTTCTCCACATTTCATGTAAGCAATTTCAAGATTCTTTGCGCCATTTTCAACAACTTCTAACAAAGATCCGACAGCAATTTTAATTGCATCATCACTAGATAAGTCATCTTTATAATGTTTTTCCAGATATTCCATAACAGTTTGATCGTGTCTTCCGATTGTTCTCGCTTTCCATTCTGCGTATGCACCAGAAGGTAATGTTTCATAGATATGTGGTTGTTTTGTTGTAGCATCGAAGCCGCAAACAAGGGTGGCAACACCAAATGGACGAACACCACCAGATTGTGTAAATTTCAATTGCACAGTAGCGATATGACGAGCAATTCGTTCAATTGTAATCGGATCTTCGTAAGTTAAACGATGGCTCTGGCACTCAACTTGTGCTTTATGAACCAAAACTCTAGCGTCAGCATGAAGACCTGCAAAAGCGCACATAACATGATCATCGAGCGAAACTACTTTTCGAAAAGTGCTAGGATCTTGAAGTTTAGCGATTGTTAATTTTTCTACGGCGATAACGATAATGTCTTTGGATTGAACAGCTACAACAGTAGTACCGCGTTGTACAGCTGCTTGAGCATGATCAATTTGAAAAAGACGTCCATCTGGGCTGAATCTGGTAATTGAGCGTGCGTATTGAGACATTGTCACTTTTTAAGCTCTTAAAATCCTCTCATTAAATAAAAAATTAGTTGGTCAGACAACTTACAAAATAATTGTTTTATAAATAAAAATCATTGCTGAAGCTTACAAATAAATCCCAAATATAAAATTCAAAATATTCATCAAATATAATCATAAAAAATTCTAATATTACTCCATCTTCTTTTATAATAAAATATATTAAATATGATGAATGCATCTTATTTCTAATATTAAATTCATTTTTCAAAAAAAAAAAAAAATGATGCAAAAAACATATATACAATATTGAATTTTTACATAATAAACACAAACTCTTAATATCTAGATGAATTATGTATCAATATGTGTATATTAGGTTATTTATATATGTTGATACTATCTTAAATATGCTGTTATAAAGTTAATAGTTTTTTTTTATTATTATTATTTCATACGAATTGTTATTCGAATAAAATACTGAATTTAATCGTATTTCAAAAAAAAAAAGAAATTATCATTCCTCTATTAAATAAATGAAAGTAATGTAATTTTATTGAAATATGCAATAAAAAAATTGGTTAATATAAAAAAAAAAATGATTCTTATTGATGAACAAAAAAAACTGGAATGTTATGCCTTAAGGCATAATTATATTTTTATATGATTTGGATTTATAAAAAAAAAAAAAAATGTTGATATCATTTGGATAGGTTTATCAAAATTGATGAAAATTAAAACAAAATTGCATTAAAAATAATTTAATACACTCTGAGTCCGAAAGACAGCACACATAATAAAATAATGATAATGAAAAATGTCATTATTTTTTCGTTTTCTCGTTTATTATTTATTTCTTTTTTCTTTAAATCTATCTTTTGGTAAATTTCATCTATTTCTATATTTAATTGTTCGATCTTTTTTTGAAAAAGAACATATTGCAATTCAATTTGTTTTTTCCTCTCTTCTAAAAGTTCGTTCTGTTGTGTTACTAATTGATTTTTTGCTAAATTTTCATCTATCAATTGTTCTGTTGCTTCCATCATTAAAAATAAAATTGAATTTTAATTATTCAAATATTTCGCCTAAACGATTAGGACATACAAATTTAATGTTGTATTGTACAATGAGTGGAAAAACGCGCCTTTCTCCAGAAGAAGAACTCGCAAAACTCCAAAGTGAAATCGAAAAGTTAACAGCTGAGATTAAACAATCGATGTCTGATTTCCCTTCTATTCCTTGGGAGAAAACAGAAGAAGAAAAAGGCGAATTATTACTTCATGCCTTCCTTAATGACGAGCCATTCGATCGATTTATTTTCGGGTATCTTCCAATAAAAGCTTCTTTTGTCAAAGCTGCCCTAAAGACTAATGATCCAGAAATTATTGTTGCAGCTCTTTACTTTGTGTGTAAATCGCTTGACACAAAATCTTTTAATGAATTGCTCGATCAAAACCCTGATGCTCGTGTTCAATATGATCATTTTTCAGGGAAAACATCCAAAATTATCAAGCAAGATAAAACTATAACTCAAGAAGAAAGGGTTGAGGACATTGGGAGACGCCTTAAAGAATCGACAGGTTTAATGAATCTTGTTCTTAAAGACGAATTAAACCGAGTTAAAACAGGTGACGTTTTTATTGGAATGGAGCCATGTGATCTACAATGGGAATTTTTCCAATCAGCTTTTAAAACGCATAATTTCAGCCTTATTCATCCAAAAGATATGTCGGCAAAGAAATTTATTGGAAAGAAATGGAAGAGAAATGTCAATCCTTCGCAAGCAGCCATTCTTGCACGTGCATGGGGATATCCAGAAGAAATTGTTCGTGCATTTGCGTTGCTCACGAAAAATGCTGATGAAAAAAATAAGCTCGCCCAGCTCGGAATTATGTAAAATATTTACCTAATAAATACAAATGTGTCTATGACCCCATTATTTAATTAGGTTCTTTTAGAAGAAAATCATTTGTTTTGATTGTTTTATGTAAATATATTCCTATGTAAAATGATTTTAGTATACTCCAAATATTATTATCTAAACATCTAAATGATTAATGATTATTTAGTCATCATATTTAAATGTTTGAAGATTAAGATTCATAATGGAATTGGAGATAATAAGCTTTAACCTAATTTTCTTTTTTTTTTTTTTTTTTTTTGATGTTGAACCGTTTTTAAGGTTAATTTTAAGGTTAAATTGCGTTAATTTTTTTTTCCAAGATATAATGGATTATGAATTATTTATAAAAAAGTCGCTTCAGTTTCACCAGCATACTTACTGTTTTGTACAAAAGCCTTTTTTATCATTCGATTTTGATTTTAAAAACACTATTGATTCTACAGATTTTTATTACAATACTAATATTTCGCAATCACAACGAGGAGCTAAATGGAATAGTTTGCTTCATATCACTGCATTCAAATATAAATATCCAAAAGTATCATTATGGGTTTTATCAAATCGGACACTTTCATTACATATAAGTAATAAAAAATTCAAATTTATAATTAATTCTGTTCATCCATCAATAACTCTCAATCTTTCTCCTGATGATCTTCTGAATTATCAAATTTCGGCTTCATTCTTTTCTTCTCCATCAGTGATTGGCAGTTTTAGTTATAAAAACCTCTTAATGTCCATTCATTTTTATGATGAAAAAATTTCATTAGCTTATCAAATAAAATCGGATAAAATTGAGATAGGCTGTGGATTTAAAATTAAGAAATCTAATTCCATTTTGGATTTTGTTACCGACTCTTTTTCAGGTATTAAAATACCACTATTACAAAATCAATTTTTATCAATCACATCTGGCTTTGTATCTGATTCATATAAAGTAGCTCTTGCTTTTCAAAATATTAATCATAAAATTACATATTCATATATAAATTCACCCATTTTTAATGGAGAAGACTCTGATTTTGCGAGTTTCTACCTTTTTCAATACAAATATATATTAAATAATGGAAACAAGTTCGCATTTTTATACCCACTTTTTACCAAATCTCTTTACTTAAGAGGATCTTTTCATATATATGATAAATTAAAGGTTAGATTGACAGCAAAATTTGATAACAACGAAGGTTCATTTCATTTTAATCCCGCATTTGGCTTTCTCTTTAATTTAAATCAAATTGCAGACTTTTTAAAGTAGAGTTAAATCATATATAAATTGTTATGTTTTGTAAATAAATACCTTTATTTTAATCAAATTACATTAATAATAAGAAATTTCTTATTATTAAAATTATGCTTTTTTTTTAAAAAAAAAAAAAAACTATTGCACTCAATGTAAATATAGAGACACAAAAAGCATAAGTTGTAATTTATATGATACTTAAAAACGTTTTTTAATTATAATATTATATCCTATTCATATAATAAATCTTTAAGAAAAAAAAATTAAAAATCGAAACATATAAAAAATGTCATATAATAATTTTAATAATATCATAAAAACAGAAACAATTTAAATTCTAATATTATATAAAAGATATCTTGACTTTCTTAGAAATTCCTAAATCATTTCTATTAAAAGATTTCTGGAATAAGGAAGGGAGAGAAATGGTCTTTAAAGAAGAGCATTTTTTGAATGCTTCATTTCCAATAGAAATTACAGATGAAGGAACAACCAAGTGTTTCAAAGAAGAACAACCAAAAAAAGCTTCATTTTTGATAGAAGTTACTGATGAAGGAATATTTATATGCGTCAAAGATGTGCATCCACTGAAAGCTTCGGATCCAATTATTTTAACGGTTGAAGGGATTACGAAATGAGTCAATGAAGAGCAACCCTGGAAAACGAAATCTTCGATTTCAGTTATAGAAGAAGGAAAAGAAACCAAAGTCCATTGACCGAAATCAGATTCATTGATCAAATCTTCTGATAGAAGGAAAGAAAAATGTTTTAAAGAAGAGCAATTTTTGAAAGCAGATTTTCCTATTGATTTTATGTGAGATTGAATTGATATTTGGCCGAGTGAAGTACATCCGTTGAAAGCCGACTCAGAAATCGAAATTACTGACTCAGGAATTGTAACGTTCTTAAGTTTTGTGCATGCGTTGAAAGCTTCTTTTTCAATTGAAGTGACCGAAGAAGGTATTGAAATTTTTTTGAGAGCAGAGCAACCGTTAAAAGTGCTAGCGTTAATTACGGTTATTGGCGAAGGAATAGACACTTCTGACAATGAGACACATCCGAAGAAAGCGCCGAATTCGATCTCCTTCACTGACGGTGGTATCAATATTTCGCTCAATGAAGTGCACTCAGAAAAAGCGAACTTCCCGATCGAGGTCACAGAGGAAGGAATTGTGATATGAAAAAGTGAACTACAATCTTTGAAAGTGTTCTTGTCAATTAGCGTAACCGAAGGAGGAATTACTACTTCAGTCAGCGACGAGCATTCTTGGAACGCAAAGCCGCCAATCGATGTCACATTCGACGGGATTTCCAAACGTGTCAGCGATTCACAGAAGCAGAATGAATACTCGCCAATTGACGTAACCGATGCGGGAAGAGAAACCGACTCAAGCGACGAGCATCTCAAGAAAAAGCCATCTTCAATTGATGCCAATGAAGACGAAATAGTTACACGCGTCAGCGAAGAGCACTTGTTAAAAACGCCACTTTTTATCGTCGTCACAGAAGTTGGAATGAATGCTTCGCTCAGCGATGTGCAGCCTTCAAAAGCATTCTTTCCTATCGTTGTAACCGACGAAGGAATCGTTACATTGGTGAGCGACGTGCAGCCCATAAAAGCACTGTCAGAAATCATCGTAACCGACGAAGGAAGGCTCAAAGTTCTCAACGATTCGCAGCCTTCAAATGCGTTTTTCTCAATCAACGTGACAGACATCGGAATTGAGATCTCGCTCAGCGACGAGCAGCCACGAAAGCAGGATGATTCAATTGATGTGACTTTGAAAGGAACTACAAAAGACGAAAGCGAAGAACAGCCGCAGAATGACGAATCGCCAATCGATGTGATTGAAGAAGGAATTGTGATATGAAAAAGTGATGTGCATTCTTTAAATACCCAGTTTCCAAATGACGCAACGGAAGAAGGAATCTCTATCGTCGCAAGTGAAGTGCATTTATAGAAAGCTTTGTCGCCAATCGATGTGACTGAGTCAGGAATGACAACTTCCTTCAACGACGAGCATTTTTCAAACGTTTCTTTTGGAATGGAAGTGATTGAAGGAGGAATGATGATTGTCTCGAGTGCAGAACATTCAGAAAAAACAGACGCACCTAGTGAATTAACCGTCGATGGTATTACTAGTTTGGTCAGTGATGAACATCCTTTAAAACACGAATAACATAACGTCTTAACAGATGAAGGAATCGTGATTTGTCTAAGAGATGAACAATCACGAAATGACGAGCGTCCAATCGTCACAATTTCATATGGAAGAAAAACTTTGACTAATGAAGAACACTTTTTGAACATCTTCTTCTCAATGACCGAAATTGGATTCGCGTCAGAAGAAGGAATCTTTATTTGTAGCAACGAAGAACAGCCTTCAAATGCTGACTTGCAAATCTTGATGACAGAGGAAGGAATGATGACTTGTGATAACGAAAAGCACTCATAAAATGCTTTATAGCCAATCTTGCTCACTGTTTTAGGAATAGTTATTTTGCTCAACGATGAGCAATTTGCAAAAGAACGAGAGCCAATCGACTTCAATGATGAAGGAAGCTTGATTGACCTCAATGATGAACATCCAGAAAAAGTTAGGTCACCGATAGCTTGTATTGAAGTTGGCAAAGTTATTTCACTAAGTGAGCTGCACTTGTAAAAAGCACTCTTTCCTATCCCAATGACCGATGATGGAACAAAAAGTGACACAATTGAATTGCATTTTCGAAATGCTTTATCATCAATTAAAATTGTGGAAAAATCGATTTTAATAGAAACTTTGTTTGTATCATCTTGTAATTCAGGTATATTTGAAATAAAACGGTTATTGATGTCAGATATATTTGAAATAAAAATGACAATTTTTATCCTTGAAATTTGTGAGTCCTCAATATTCAAAATTGAATTGAAAATTTCTGTGAAATTTTTTGATGGATATTTAATTTCAAACGTAATATCTTCTATTTTGTGTAATATATAAATGAAAATCGACGAATTCAACGAGTTATTATTGAATAGCATTTCGGTTTTATTCGATTTAATTTCAATTTGAGAAGATTGAAAATTGAATTCAATTGAATTATTTTCATCATTAAAATTAAGCTTAGTAATCAGTAATAATTGAGTTTCTTCAGGTAGACTATTAAATCCTTTGATGTTCTTCATTTTGATATAATTATTTAAAAATTTGTCACTTTTTTCAAAATTTTTTTCTTTTGACTTTTCAAATTGAATTAAAGCTTCATTAACGTCTTTTGAAATCCCTTCTCCACAGAAAAGTAATTTGCCATATTCATACATTGCCTTTGGGCTATCTTTTTCCTTCACTTTTCTAAAGTATTTTATTGCTTTTTTGAATTTTTTCTCTTTTTTGTAAAGTTTTCCAAATAAAAAAGAAAATTTTTCATTTTTTTTATGGTTTTTCAAATACTTCTTGGCTTTTTTCAGATCCAATTTAATCACTTTTCCTTTAATTAGGCATTCACAATAATAAATCAATGATTCCATACAATTATTTTCAATTGACATCTCTAAAAATTGAGTTCCTTTTGAATAATTCTGAGGAAAACCGCCATCGCCTTCAATGAAACATTTTCCAACCAAAAATTGTTTTTCAGCATTTTTTGCAGCTTTTTTGATTAGTTCTTGACAATCTGCAGACAAATTTTCAAGCTCTTCCAATTTGAAATAAATGTTACTATTGTATTTATGTTTGCGAAGACATGAAGTAGATTTTCTATGTAATAAACGTCTTCCAGCAATTGCATCTAACTTTTCTTCCTCTTCTTCTTCTTCGTAATCATAATCGTCGGGTTCAGTAACTCTTTCACGTTGGTCGTTTATAGAAACTTTTTTAAACAATTGAGACTTGCTTTGTCTTGCAAATTCATCAATAAGAATCAGACGTTCATTTGAATCAAAAGTTGTGTGATATTGATCGATAAAATCAACGTATTCTAAAAATTCGTTCTTTTCAACTTTGCTAGTGATGAAGCCTTCATCTTTCTTGAGTCGTTTGACAATGTCATCAAAGGTTGGTCGCTGATTTGGGTCTTGTGACCAACAATCTTCGATGAGTTGACGATACGAATCCGGAATTGGTGACCTAAAAATTGGCCGGGTATTTCGGGACACTTCTAGGATGATTTGGGGTATGCCGAAGTTGGGATAGGGTTCTTCACTGGTGATGATTTCATAGACAATGATGGCAAATGAATAAACATCACTTGGCTTTGAAAATGGCGCGTTAAAGAATGCTTCCGGTGACATATATGGTATTGTACCTTTAAGATCTTTGGAATTGTCAGTAAGACTTTTTTGATTCTTGGGCGAAAATTTCGATAGACCAAAATCTGCAATATTCGGAAATAAATGATCATCTTCAAGTATGTTATGTGGCTTTAAATCGCGATGAACAATGTCATGGGAGTGCAAATATGACATCCCTGAGGCAATTCCGTATATATTAATTAATTTTTTGGTATCATTCCACGATTCGTTTGATCGACATTCCCTTTCTAATTTTATTAATATATCTAATGATTTATTAGGTAAATATTCCGTAATGATGACTGTGTTTGGTTTATTTTCAAAATCCGTGGGACTATATCCAATAAATTTGAGAATGGATGGATGGTTTAACTGTGAAATAATTCCAATTTCGTTTGATATACTGCTAGCTGTATCTTCTGATGTATTAGTTAATTGTGTAGTTGATATTTTTGCTGCATATACTTTACCTGTCTTTTTTTCTTTTACCTTATAAACAATCCCAAATGAGCCTTGGCCAATTTCTTCTTGTTTTTTGAATTTGTTGAGGATTAGGAAATGATTTGAATTAAATAAATCATCCATATTACAAGAAGAGAAGGATTTTAACGTTTTTTCGATACATAGAAAAAGTTGAATTTTTTTCTCAAAATTGAATTGATTTAAATTGAATGATTTTTGTTTTTATTATTCTCAAATAAAAATTGAATCTTTTTTGAGCGTTGTAATATGATATTACATTTTTAAATGGCCTTAGTTCAATTTCAGGCTCAAAGAGCTATTCAACCATATAAGCAAACATCAGTTGTTCAAAAAACTGAATATCTAAAACAACCTTTATATCAATTAAGTGGTCACTCAGGTGCAATAAATGAATGTCATTTTTCTCCAGATGGTTCAGTTCTTGCAAGTTGTGCTGGTGAAGTTATTCTTTGGTCAATAAGTAATGAAAATGTTCAATCAATTGGTGCACTTCGTCCTCATAAATCGCCAATAACAAGTTTATCATGGTCTGTTGATGGAAGCAAATTCGCAACAGCATCAGCAGACAAAACAGTCGCTGTGCAGGATACGAATACTGGAAAAGTCTCACGTAGATTTAAAGAGCATAAAGAGATTGTCAATTCGGTAATTTTCTTAAGGCAAAATCCAAATGTTGTTATTTCAGGAGATGATGGTGGATATGTTTATGTTAATGATTTAAGAGAATCAGCTTTTATTGCAAAAATACATTCGTCTTCACCAGTCACATGTATATCATATATTAAAGACGATAAATTTTCGGTAGCAGGTGTTTGTGGCAATATTTATATTGATTCAATAAATGGAAAACAAATTAGAGCAGATTTCAAATTACATTGTGATACCCTTGTATATGGTACTGCTGTAGACCCAAACGGAAGTCATCTTGCTTCAAATGAAGCCAATGGTAAGTTGACTATTTTTTCAATTTTAGCCTTTTCTCAACTCGAGAATAGAATAGAAGGTGAAACATTAAATGGTACTCCAACAAGTGAAATAGTTCCTCCTAGAACAGCTTGGTCGCCTGATGGAAGATATGTAATGAGTGGAAGTACTGATCGTTTTCTAAGAATTTGGGATGTTGAATCTGTAACAAATCCTGTTTTACGATATAATCTTCCAGGACACAAAGGTACTGTTACTGGTTGTGACTTTCATCCTTATTTTACAAATTATCCAATTATTGCATCGGCCAGTACTGACGGAACCCTAATTGTTGGAGAATTAGGGAAATAGTTAAATTGTTAATGATCATTTGTAATATGATATAATCACAATAATTATTGTTTGTAAAATGTATGAGTTTTTTTTATTTTCAAAGCAGTTAATAAATGAATGTAAAAATAATACTTGTTCTAAATATAAATATATATTAAAAGAATTTGCGCTGACTTTGAATAAGATGTTATTATTATTTTTGTTTTTGTACTAAACTTTATTTAATATTGAGTACAATTATTAAATTAAAATTAATCAGCTTTTTAGAGAATAGGTGTAATGAAAAGTAAAAGAAGTAAGTATTATCTAGAATAACATTTATAATAAAAAAAAAAAATCAAATCACATAAAAAAAGAATGATTGTCATTCATCTGAATTTCTATATACTAAGTATCTCGTCGTGCAAAAAGAATCTATAAAAAATTACTCGCATTATTTTCCCTATATATCTAATCCCATAAGTCAACAATCTGAATATTTTTACTGGTATAATGATAGTTTTAGTAACAAATTTTGTAAGTACAACATTTACTCCTTGAGTTCTGTACAAAGTATATTTGATAGTAGACCCAACTGAAGAAAAAGCAATTTTTATTATACTTTTTATTGCATAAAAAGAAGAATGAAATATTCCATAAAAAGTGCGAATGATTTGAAATATTATTAGAAGAAATCCATGAACTTGTGTTGAGCGGCGAAGTAGAGGTATTTCTGTAATTATGGCGTTGTAATCAAAATTCTGGTAATTATCAGTTATTTCATCGTCTTCATTATCATGAATATCATCTTTATCGTCTGTGTTATCTTGGTTATTATTTTCACTTTGTGTTGCCATTAATTCATGATCAGAGTCTTGTGATTTATATCCCAGAAGATGCAATGTTTTATAATCAAGATTTAATAAGATAAGTTTTTGGCGAATGAAAGAACGTTGAAAAGTATCTTGAACTTTGGTTGGAAATAATCGAATAAGAATAGAAAATATTGAAAATAAAATAATGAATTGAAGAATCAGAAAAAGTAAGATAGCAAAACATTTTTTCGCTTTCATAAAAAAGTTTGAAATTCAATCAATATTGAAAAATTGAATATTCTCGAAAATTGTTTGTAAATTATTTTAAAAATCAGAGTAGGCATGTAGACTTGTTATTTTGAGAATCAATATCAAAAACGTCACTTTTTTGCATCTGATACTCGATTATCAGTTTCATAATACGATATCGAGAATATCGATTATCAAGATATCAGATATGAAATGTGATATAAAAATAATTGTAAACTTGATATCAATTACCGAGATCTCGGGATCTTAAACAGATTTATCTTTTTTTATAATTGGTAATTGTGATTTTAAAATATATAAAAATAAATAATAGAATGCATTGATAGTAGTAATAGTATGTTCGATTTGACCCCAGATAATAATTCAATGAAAACCCACCTCAGGAACCAAGCTCAAAACCTCATTTTGAAAATTAGTGAAAAACTTATCCACAGGGTTTAAATTTTAATTAGTCTCTATATTCTGTTGTAGAACAAGGCCTGTCATAAAGCGCTAAACACTCATTTTAAAATTTATTCCAAAGTTAATTTGGGATTTGAAATTTAAATAAGGGCTCCAGAAGGATTCTGAGAGCAAGTTATAAAATTTTAAATTAAGAATTTATTTTTTTATCTTATTTAAAAATGTAGGAACGCATCGACCATATCATTTCGGAATGAATTGCTGTAAAATCTGAAATTGAAACAAAGCAAACCCAATCAAATGAAACACAAATTGGACCATTAAATGAAACACAAATTGAGCATCCAACTGAATCCGAGCAAAGCTCGGTCGAGGCACGAAGTGCCGAATCAACTGAATTAAATCCAATACGAAGAAGAACAAATCGAAGTTTTTAAATGATGAACAGAGAGACCAAGTTCTCCAATTTGCTTCTGACCATAAAGAAACAATAATGAACCAACCAAGGTCTAATCGAATTCAATTCCTTCAGAATCTAATTTGTGAACAATTAAATATCAATTTATCGTTATATATGACTATGTTATGTGGATTTCCAACTGTATCATAGAATAATATCCTTATTTCATTTCTTTCAGCATAATTACCTGCTATGTATTCCAGTTTAATTACGTTATTTGCAATTTTTAGATAATGAATTGATATATCCGCGCCCTCCGTAAATGGACCACAATCAATTGCGCATTTTTTTATTAGTTGTTCTTCTGTTATGACATTCGACTTCAATGCATATTTCCCATCAGCCACATCCTTGGTCTCATACTTATCTAATTCATATGCTAATTCATCTTCATCCACAAATTTTTCATCAGCTTGTGAGGTGGTATAAACATCATTTTTTTCAATATAATTAGTTAAATCAACATCTTTAATATCAGATTTCAAAGCATAAGCACTTAATTGAGTGCTCAGGTCATCTATGATGACATATGTTTTATTAGTATACTCTATGGTTGGAATTGATGAGTTATACATGACATAGAACTCTGTAATACTAGTTGGAGGTGACCAGCCATCATAAGAGTCTGAACTAGATGCGTAATAGATGCTAATTCCTTTGTAGTTTTCATTCTTTGCAGTACCAGATAGTATGTATTCAACATTTTCATCAGATTCACTCCAAAACACATAGTATCCGTCAGTATAAGAACTCGTGTTTTCAAAAGAGATATATATACCTAGTTCACGAGCTTTAGTAAGAAATTCGGAGTCTTTCGTAAGATTATGTTTGACACCAATCGAACCTTCAGTTACAAATCTCAAGCTATTTAATCCATCTATTTTATTAGAATCACTGTATATCTTATCTTTCGTCAAACAGTTTTCTAACTCACTACTTAATGCGAAATTCTGTATAACATAATCTCTCTAGTCATTCAAAGCCGAAGTCATCTGCTCGTTTGTTATACCATTTCCAAGTTCATTCTTCAATTCAGTTAATTTATTTTCAACGTCTTCTGATGAAACATATTTTAATAATTCTTTGTTGAAATCATCTTTCTTAACATAATCAAACAAATCAGTGTCCAGAGCGCATGCTTCAATCTGAGCATCAACCTCTGATTTCAAAGCAAATGTTTGGAGATGATTTCCCATTGATTCATTAATTAATTTTACAACATCTTCTTTTGTTAATGTTCCAGATGCTTGACACGCATATTTCTTAATATATTCAATAATCAATTCATCAATTGTATTTACTTTTTTTATATTACCCGCTTGTTCTATCGGGAACATTTTGGGAATAATAAATGATAACGAACATAAACGAAGATTTCATACTAAACGAAGTAAAAAAAGGGACTATCAAGATATGCACATATTCATGTTTCAAAATAGTAAGTTAACACAAATAACAACAATTATTAACAAATATTATTGAGTATCTTAAGAATCCTCGTAATTATGTCAAAGATGTTAAAACAAATTTAAAAGATATGCTTGATAAATATCACGCAAAGCCTAAAGGAAGTAAAAGACAAAAAAATGAATTAGCTAGAATACTTGATTCAAAAGCGAATTACTTTATTGATTTAACTAGCTTACTGAAAAATAAAGAAAAACTTGGTGTCATTCCAAAAATTGAGGAGGAAGAAGAGCCTGATTTAGCAGACCATTATTTCAGAAACCGAATTGATAAAGACATTGAATCACTTAGTGATTTAGTTATATTTGATAGTAATCATATTAATGCCTTACAATTATTTTATCGTATTGCTGATGACTCAGAGAAGTATTCAGTATTCAATAAAAAAGATACTGCACAGGTTCAATCACTTGTCAAATCGTTAACAAATAATATAGACTCACATAAAAACAATGAGGCACCAGATAATATAAATAACCTAATGCAATTTGAGAATATTAGAAGAAAAACCAATATTGAAACAATGAGGAAGATAGCAGAATCTAATCAAGAAGGTCAACAATTATTAGTAGCTTACAATAAATCTTCTACAATTGATGCTAATCAACTTAAGAAATTTGGGTTATTAAATGACGAGTTTACTGCTGAAAACCTTTATGATTATTATTGAATAAATATTTTTATGAAGCATTCGAATGCACTTATCTATTCTAAATAATTAACGTTTTCTATTTGAAATTTTAATCATTCATAAAAATTTGAAGAAATTGGCTTAATATTACTTGATATCTACTAGCATTCTTCATAATTATCGAAATTGAATTTACATGCATAGGTAACTTATTTGTAGACTTGTTATTTTGAGAATCGATATCAAAAACGTCACTTTTTTGCATCTGATACTCGATTATCAGTTTAAAAATCTGATATCGAGATTATCGATTATCAAGATATCAGATATGAAATGTGATATAAAAATAATTGTAAACTTGATATCAATTACCGAGATCTCGAGATCTCAAACAGATTTATCTTTTTTTATAATTGGTATTTGTGATTTTATAATATTTAAAAATAAATAATATAATGTATTGATGTTTATTTTAAGATTAAAATCAAAAAATACATTCTTTTTATGAAATATTTGAAATGAATTACGATCATATATTTATCAAAAAGTTTAATTGAAAATTCTGATATCAAAAGCTGAGAAAAAAAATTCTCGATCTCTGAAATCGATCTCAAGAATCTGTGCATATTTATGTATCGATATCAAAAAGTCAATCAATTATCGATCTCGAGAATCCGAGAATAACAAGTCTACTTATTTGATTAAAAAATTAACGAAAATATTTGAAGGTTAATTAACCAAAATATTAAAATACTGTTATAAAAGGATTCATTTTATTATAATATGAATTATAAAACAAAATAATATTTTTATTATAATCACATAAATAAACACACATAAAAAACAATTAAATATTCAAACATCAGAAATAATCGGAATATCTCCTTTCATATAATCAAGTATTTTTTGCCATTCGTCACACTTTTCTTTGATCCATTCATTATCTGCAATTTGCTGGGCAGTGAGCCTTTCATTCGGATCTTTTGCGAGCATCCCAGCAAATATACTTTTCATTTCATCTGGAATTGCAGGTACTTCAGGAAAGGTTAATTCATATTCATTTATACATCTTGTTATTGGACCAGTATTTTCCCATTTTTTCCCTTCATTTTCTTCAAGAGCTTTTTCTAAATGATATGGAAAGCATCCAAACATTAATGAATACAGCGTAATACCGAGAGCCCAAACATCTACAGGTTTTGGATTATAATAGTTAACAGATATTTCAGATGCCATGAAAATTGATGTTCCTCTTACACCGGAAATTTGCTGATCCATTGCTTTCAAATGAAAGGATACGGAATAATCGCAAAAGGCATAGCCTTCTTCAAATAATAAAATATTGGTTGGCTTTATATCACAATGTACAACATTTCTTGAATGCATATGAGCTAATGCTGAACCAAGCTGGGACAAAAATAATATTCCTTCAGAAATTGTCATTACAGGGACAGTTGAACTCTGAAGAGATCCATAAGTTCCAATAGGCATGGATATCATATAATCTCCATTTGGAAGTTGAAAACAATCGTACATTTTAAGACAATGTGGATGATCTAACAATTGAGCAATTTCATATTCATATGGCATCCCATTTTGCCCTTTATTATTAATCATCTTATAGTGTTTGAGAGCGATCGGAGTAGTCGTTCTTGCTTTTAATGCTTTATAAACGATAGCTTCAGCACCATTTCCTAGAACCTTTAGAATTGTATAACCAGGTATTTCTTCCTGTTCAGTTTGGTTCATTTGAGTTTCTGATTTTTGAATTCTGGATGAAGAGTCTTCAACCAGTGATGAAGCAAAATCATCGCAAAATCGATTGATTGGATTTTCTATTGCATTAAGAAGAGGATGCTCTTGAAATTCTTTGTATTGCTGGTTCTTACTTTGGGGATCATTGATTTTTGATGAGCCAGATCCCATACTCTTAGGGAAAGAATTTAAAGTATTCTCAAAAAGTTATTATGCATTCTCAAAATATTAAAAAAGTTGAATGAATAAAATAAGATGATTTAAAGATAAATATAAAATTTAATAAAAGAGAATTACTCCTTTTCGAATCATTTAGAAATTGCACCTTTAAATTTTGTTTAACCTACACTAAAAAAAACTCTACTTAAGATTTTGAATTGAATTTTGAACGTTCTGAAGCTGCTCTAATAAATTAACAATACCTGAATTTGTAAGTGTAAGATCGAAATTTCCTTGTGTTGTTATGAATCTGCACTCAACTGAAGGAGATGATTCAGATGTTCCGTATTTAGAGTCGGTTGGAAGTTTAGCAACCCACTTCAGATCGATTAAATGATTATCAAAAGGACATGACTGTAAATACCTTTGATAGCATTCTTCTGATTTCTTCTTCCAAAAGGCATGCAAAGCCCTTGAAAGAAGCTTTTCCTCTGCAAAGAAATTGTTAATTTCGATATCAAATGCTTCGAGATCAAGATGAAGTGCCATTCCGCGTCTGAAAATGGTTGTTAAGTCAGAGATGAGCCTTTGACGAACGTGCTCATCTATATCGAGAAGTGTTGATGAAATTGATTCTTCTTTTTTATTTCCTAGAACAACTTCAACTGTTGTTTGCATAATTTCCATAAGCCTCTCTTCGTCAAGAGCTTCCATTATTTATTTGTATAAAGATATTTTGTGAAAATAAATAGTCGACTTTGAATTGTTTTTTCATTGGCACACATACTTTTTGAAGTACGATTTTGTTTTTTCAATTGTTTTTTTAAGATGATTAAAAAACATGAAATAATTATAAATCTTATCCAATTAACTGCTTTTTACTTGCCAAAAACAACTATATAATACATTTACCCATTAATTCATTTGTTCTTATATCTAAGATGATGAATAATTGAATTCTACTTTTATCGTCATTAAAGCGTTAAAAAGATTAAACAATATGCTTATTACCTATTTCAAGACGTTTCTTTATTAATATAGTATTGGTTTATTGCTTGTTTGATATGGCTTGTTTATTTGAAGCCTCTATTAGATGTTATAACACATAGCATAGTATTTAAGGTATTAAATAGAATTGTACTAACATCAAACGTGTGATATATAATTAGCATAATTTATATCTTTATTCATCAATATTGAGTTGGATTGGGGAATCGTATTTTTCTACACCACTTTTTGAAAACTTTTAAACTTTTTGAATACTTTATTAAACATTTTTCATTCAATTTTTGCTAAATAAAGCATAAATATTTAGTTCAAATGGCTTCCCGATTCATCCAGCAATTCAAGGAACCTGATTCGGCTTCGCACAACTTCGTGGTGATCACTGGTGCGTATATTCCTGAAAAATTATGTAAAAATAAAAAAAAATTAAACTGAGGCCAAAAACTCAGTAACACCATTGAAAAATATATAAAGTTCTGAAAAAGCAAAAAAAGTGACAAATAAAATTTTATATAAAGAATTATTTTATACAATGGATCAACAATTGGTTATACAAATATGCAATTCAAGCTTAACAAGTAATGAGAAAATAGCAGCATTAATAGAAAATGGCTATTCAAGTCGTTTTATTCAACAAACAATTGGATGCGGTCCAAATATTATTTCAACAGTTCGTAAAAGTTTAAATGATTCAGGAGAGCCTCCGGATCAAGCTAAGATCGGACGCCCAACAAAAAAAACTCCTGAAGTCAAATCATTCGTTATCCAGCAAACAATTTCAAATCCATACGTATCTGGACGTGATTTAAGTCAACAAATTCAACTTTCTAATGATTTTGACGTAAAAAGTGTCGGCAAATCAACCATTAACTCTATCAGACATGACAATCATTTCCAATTTCTCCCATCTGTCAAAGAGCCTCGCCTTACAGAAGAACAGATTCAAAAAAGGATCAATTTTTGTTATAGTTACTTGCTTCAGAGAGATAATTTCCCAGTAATTGGATTTTCCGACGAATCTCGTTTTTCATTATGTTCTGATAAAAATTGGTTATGGAGACAAAGAGGGCAGCATAATGAAAAAGCAATTCAATATAAGAATAAATATGAAGGATCAATTATGGTCTGGGGAATGATCGCGCCAAATTATAAACCTGAAATTTTCATTTTTTCAGAATATGAAAATTCAAAGGTATATCAAGACATGTTAAATGAAAAAAATTATTTAAATGATGCATTAACCTTTTTTACTGGAAATTTTATATTTCAACAGGATGGAGCACGGACACACACAACACCAGATTCTATAGATTCGATAAGTAACGTTTGTGATCTTATTATCAACTGGCCACCAAATTCGCCAGATCTTAATCCAATCGAAATGATTTGGTCGTTAATGGATAAAACAATTGGTTTTTTCAATCCACAAAACGAAACAGAATTGATCGATGCTATAAAATATGCTTGGAATGCAATTAAGCTTGACACTATTAATAATTTATGCAACTCATTCACAAGAAGATGCTTTTTATGCTTAAAGAATAGAGGAAAATGTATTCAGCATGAACTTAGAAAGAAAATTGACTATGATGTTTCACAAGAAGAAATTGATTCTTTAATAGAAGAGTTACAAGAAGATGGAATTAAATTTGAAGAAATTGAAATAATTTTACCAAAAATTGAATAAAAAAAATTTTTTTTAAACTTTTTGAGGCGGCCAAAATCTCAGTAACATTTAGCACACCTTTTTCATAAGAATAAAAAATAATTTCTTTTCAATTGTAAAAAAATACTTTTAAAAAGTTTAGCAAGTGTTACTGAGTTTTTGACTTCAGTTTATATAAAAAAAAGCAAATAGTTAAAATTTTAAGGAAAAATTTGGTAAATCGAAAATTTATACTTTTTTCGACAGACGTTAACAATAATAAAATACATTTTTCTTGATGTGAATAATAATTTTCGTTATTATTTTAAGTGCGTACGTCCTAAAAAAGTTGTAAACTTATCAACATTGAATAAACTCATAGAATACATCTTTCAATACTTCCAAATTATGAAAAAGTTTAGGTCAAAAATGATGATATTTGTCCTAAACGATCAAAAAATAATTGTTTTTTTGACCGAAAATATTTTACAAAATATAATATTGAACTAAAAAGAAAAAAAATGCATAAAAATATTTTTAATAATATATCATCAATCTATGAATAATAAAAGTTTTATTTCCCCAAAAATATAATTGATTTTTCAACTTTTTTTACTCCAAAAAAGATCAAAAATATTTGAGAAATCTCATTGAATTCTGATCATTGAATTGGACGTACGCCCTTAAAATAAATCAATATTTTAATTAGTTTTTAACCCTTACGGCCGTAGGCCGTAGTTGGAGAGAGCCGTTGTCAAATCCGTAATTTTGCCGAAACCCCTCTATACAATTGCCGGATTTTATTTGGTCGATTTTGAGAAGAAATTAAATTATATTATTTTTTCAAAATCTTTTAAATTCAATTAATATAATTACTTATTAGTAATTTTTTATTACACGTTTTATAATAAATGGAGGAAACTCTTCAGTCTTCTGAAAAAGTTATGAGATTGAATTTGGATAATAGATTTGAGCAGGCGAAGATGATTTGAGTAAATAATGTTATGCTGATGTTGAATAAAATCAACTTATATAACTGCAAGGACAACCATATGCAAGTGAGATTAATTTCTGTAATAAATTGGTTTAGTTTATTAAAATGAATTTTTTATATATATTATAAAGTATTCAAAGCAATTATTCAAAAAGTTTTGGCTTTACCATTTATTATTTGAAAAAGTTACCGTTTTTTTATATGCCATAATTTCAACTCCATGCGCCGTAATTCCAAAAATCGGTATAAACTATTTAAAAATAGGTGATGTCGCCGTAGTTTACAAAACCGCCGAAGGGTTATTAGTTTTATAAAATTATATTTAAAAATTATGAATGTTTAGCCAAAAACGATTGAGAAAAGTTGAATTTTTATATAAAAATTTTTGTCGAAAAAAGTATAAATTTTCGATTTACCAAAAATAGAGTAAGTTAAATTTCACCTTAAGATGAAAATTAACCAAAAATAATAATATTATTAGTTCAAATTGGCTGTCATGGCCCAAAATATACATTTATAGGAAATCAGATTAATAGAAGCCCAAATACCGTGAAGTCCTTTTTCAAATCATTTAAACCACACAAAACTTTATTCCCACCGCAGGGACCTCCAAAATCAATCAATGATGAAACAACAAATGGCATTCTGGGGTTAGTTACGGCTTATCCAACCCAAACTCCTTCGTTTTAGCGGAAAAATTAAATCTGAATATTATTGCCGGCAACTTGAGCAAAATGGTATTTTTGAAGGTCTTAATAACATATTTGGTCGATGGTGGGTCTGGCCGCAAGATAATGCTCCAGCCCATTCTCATGTAACCCAAAATTTTTTGTCAGAAAAAGTGCCAAGGTCTATCGAGTGGCCTGCAAAATCCCCAGACCTCTCACCAATTGAGCAGGTCTGGGATTATATGAAGGATAAGAACATCCCTACGGAAAATATACAGAAGTTTCTATACAGAGATTTTCACTTCACAGCTTCCACTAGATAAAAAGTTTTTGTTGGCTGCTGAGCCTAAAAAAATGAGAATAAAACTCTATTTAAGCACAATATTTAATATCAAGTGTGGTATATTTTGTTCACACATGATAATATTATTATTATTCGAATTTGTTTTAAGTAAACATTGCTTAATATGGTCATCCAAATATTGCATATTATCAATAATTTTTTTTTTCATAATTGTAAATGGACTTTGCATAAAAATAAAATTCAGAATATTTCCTATATATTCCCAAAACATGAAAAGAAAAGGATTATTAGAATGCAATAAAACAAATCATTTTTTTATTAGACTTATCAAAAATTGAAAGGAAAAAATTGAATAAGTATTCAAAAAGTTTGAAATCCTAGTTCATCCTTAATAAAAATTTTAATTTTTTTATAATTTTATCTTTTTTAATTCAATTTTTTAACTTTTTGAGAGTATCCGACCAAAAGGAATTTTGGGAGAAATTTAAAGGAACAAAGTTCAAAAAGTGGACCATTTGAGAGATTTATATTTTCAATGTAATAAAATAATCAATACAAATATTAAATCGATTATTTTCTCAATTATTAAAATATGATTATATATTTATAAAAAAGCAATAATTATAAATTTATCCATTTATTTTAAAATAAATATTATATAATAAATAAATAAAAAATATAATTCATGAAACACTTTTGTAACACGAAATAACTTAGTCCTGGTACATTTATTTATCATTGAATTTCAATAATTGAAATAAAATGAATAAAATTTGAAGATAAAAAAATTACACATGATTTTTAAGATCAGTTAATATGATTATACATTCAATAAAGCATTATATACATAAAGAGATGAAAAAAATTTAGGCAAATTTTTTATTAAAACGTAATCCTTGATTTTTCAAGTTATACAACTATATTTACATTAATTAAAATTTATATAATTAAATAACAACAAAGAAAAATCATTGTAATTAAATTTAATAATAAAATGATTGTGATAATGATATTTATTTAATTATATATATTAATCTGAAAAAGTTTTTTATTCAATTCTGAAGCAAAAAGAAAACTTTTTTAAAGGAAAAGAAGATCTAATATCAAATTTCAAAGTTGTTAATAATTTCATTTGCCATTATACCATAATAATTCACAAATGAAAATTGACAAATATTATGAAAATTGAATAATTCATTTAAATTTTTTGAAACACTAAGTTTATTTTTCAAATTTTTTGAGATAATCAATAATCATCAGAAGTTGAAAAATTGAAAATTTCTCTTTAAATTAAATGAAATATGGCTCTTTTTTGTGATGCATCTTGCCTCATCAAGTTTACAAGAAAACAAGGTGCTCACATTGTCAGATATACTCCCCCTTATTATGATTTTAATGGACAAATCGAGTTTATAACATCATGCGCATTTCCCGAATTATATGATCAAGCAGATTCTATTTTTGTTTCTTCAATTGCAAGGGCCAACTGCTTTACTTGGTCTTTTATCTCAAATCTCGAGCAATATTCTGTTGTTCTTATTTCACATCATATTTTAGGCGACGCTTTCTCAAAATTTTTACAGGATGCAAGAACTTGTCTAAAAGATAAAAATCCTATAGAGATCTTTGATCAAATTTGGAATTATGTCACAAGCTGGACATACAATTCCAAGACTTCCATTCTTACAGTTATTACACCAGCACTTAATTTTGATTCGTTGCAGATAGGATCAAAATTGAAATCATCCTCAAGTTTAATTTTATCCTCACAAAAAAAACAGAAAGGAATTTTCGAAGTTAAATTAGATAACTCAATTGTTGTTTATTCTGATTATGATCCATCTTATTGGCTTGGATCAGATAATATCGATTATCTAAAAATATGGCATGCTTTAATGACGGGTAAGTGCATTCTTATCATTCATGACGATCCTTCTAGCGTATCAAACACAGTTTTCTCAATAATTTCTCTAGCAGCGCCATTTTTATATTGTGAAGAATATCTTGCATTTACAAGACTTGGTGATCCACGTTTTGCTCAGATAATAGAAGGATCAACACGTTGGAAGATTGTTGGGACTACAAACTATTTAGCAGCAGAACGATGCAACCAATTTTCTGTTGTTATCAACCTTTCAAAGCGTCCATCTTTATTACAAATTTCATCATCAGTATTACAATCTCCTAATCAGTTACCATTAAGATCTCCTTCAGCTCTTTTTAGACCAACTTTAAGTCTTTCATCATTATTTAATCGATCGTTTTCAAAAACTTCAAACAACGAGCAAAGTTCTCTAAAGCGTCTTACCGTCAAACTTATGCAAAAACTTGAAGATGTATTTAATGACATTCTTTCAATTAATCCTTATAGCGATTTCTTACAAATTCCGCTCTCGAGAGAAGATGTTTCCCCATATTTTCATCATCATACTTCAGTAACATTTGATAATACATCATTAACGAGATCATCAAAAAGTAATAGTACTAATTTCATCAATGATGATGAAAATGATACTAATTCCAATCTCATTGATGACGATAGTAGTAATACAGACAATGCTAACGATAATAATGGCGACAATAATGATGCCGACCCAAATAAAAAGAAAAAAGTGCAAAAACAGCTGTCTATTGCTGAAGTTCTTGACTTTTCTCAAACTCAAACTTTTCGTACTTGGAGATACAATATCGCTTGCCGAAGCGCCTTCCGCGATGCGATGCTTTCTGAGTTACCTAAAGATACAATAGATTGGTGTAATATAGATGATCTTCGATGCCTGCTAAACGTAATACCTTTTATACGCGAAAAATATGAACGTGATGCTCATATGTGCGCTGTATTACACAGACACGAAAAGTTAGCAAATAAAAGACTTAAGTCTTTAGCAAAGATTGATACAGAAACAGCGAATAGCAATACCGACTAGACAAAAGAATAATAGAATCAAATAGAGATAAAAATTCATGTGTATATTATATTATTACAAATTTTGGTAGATTTATTTTTTGTTCCTTATATTAGATTTATGTATTTGTTTTGATTATATAATTTTATATAAAACTTAAAAATTTTAATATGCAATTTCTCTATTTATATTTCAAACGACTTTCTGAGTTGAATGGATGAATTATAAATTTACAATATGAAGTCAAAACTTATACTATTCTTCTTGAAATTTTAGAAACAGCATTTTTAGAATCTTCCCTTTTTCGCTCTTTTAATGGTCAATATATGGTCAAATATCCGTTAAAAAGTTCGATTTGTAATGCGTCGATTTGAAAAAAAGATTATTAGCTATTATTATTATCTAAAAACATTTCCAATTATTATAAATTACCATTTAAAAAACATTTTAGGATTTAGAAAAGAAATATAATTCGAATAAGCATTATAAAAGTAAAACCAAATAATGCAACAATTAGGTTTAAAAAATTCTTATATGAAAAAATGAATTTCACATGGAAAATTAAACTGTAAGTTCCTTTTCCGCATTAGGTAATAACATATGAACAGGTGCAGATTCTGGTCTATTTGTATTTTCTGACATTTGAAGCATCTGATCAAAAACTGCATCGTTTGTAGGCCTTTTGGCGAAACGCGCAACGCCTTTTCTCTTTGCAAATTTTGGAAGCTTATTTTTAGGTTCATTCTGTGCAGCCATCATTATATCATGAGCAGTACTTCCAGTTAGAGGAAAAGATGGCGTTGAAGCAACAGGCTTAGCTGGCGGTGCATTATTATCATTATTGGGAGGCAAGTCTGAGCTTGGAGCTTTTGGAATTTCAGATTTAGCAGGCACAAGTTTTGGGGCGGAATCTGTGCTTTCTACGTTATTTTTTTTGGGGCCTTCTGGAATAGGATCTTGAATTGCAAGAGGAGAGCTCGAAACATGTTCCAAACCTACAGACTGTGATTGGAATGTGTCATTCTTTTCACTTGATTCATCATTTTGGTTTCCTGAGTTGTTCATCATGTTCATGAAATCAGCAAGATCCATTGAAGGCCCAGAAGCTGGTTTTCGGTTGTAATCAAAACTATCAGTTGATCTTGAAATAGACATTTTCTTTTTTGGCTGGTTGACACCAAAAACGAGTTGATTTCCTGACATTGGATTGTGCTGGAAGTATCCATTATACATGCTTACAGATGGCTTTTGTCCAGATGAAACACCACTGGGGCGGAAGTTTGTACGTAAATGAGGAGGCTCTCCTGGAGCTGCCCATAATTTTTGAACATATTTAGCTCTAATAAAAGCTTCCATGTTTACACGATCTGTTGATGATGGTCTGATAAAATCTGGAGGTAATCGAGATTCCCAATATTCATTTGCTATTTTGTTTCCAACTCGCTTCATAACACGCGCTTGGTCTGGGGTCCAAGAATCAAGTGTACACGAACGAACAAATGTAATATGCGTACCAAGGTTTCGATGAATACCAGAGCAATCAATACAAATAAATACACCAAGGGTTGAAGAGGCCCATTTTGCAACCTTATGCTGACAGTCAGCACAGAGGTTATTTTCTGGCAATTCCATTAAGCTTTTAACTAAGTTTAATGCTTCAGGTGTTGGCTTTGACATTTGAAAAAAATTAAGTGATAGTTTTTTTTTTTGAATGGTAAATTGTTTTATACTATTTGAAAATGTTTCAAGCAAAACTTTTTATACCATTAAATCTTTTCAAAATATTTTATATTGTATAATTTAATTTTAACTCTCAATTTTTATTGAAAAAGAAAAATCATCCTAAAAGAGCTATATTTAGTTTTTTAAATTATATCTAAGGAGATCCTTACTCTTATTATACCTTTCATCTATAAACAATTTTTTATTTTAAACTTGAAAACAATTTCAAGAAGATATGCTTATAATACTAGAGTTATTTTGACGTTAAGGAAAAAGATACACATAGATATTGATGAAATCAAGCCAATAATATATAATCATTCAATCTTTGCAGATAATCAATTATAACAGCTGAATCAAAAATAAAATAAATTTCGTTATTGGTTAAAATTAATAGCAATTATAATACCTCACTCTTTTGTTCATCAACACAATGTTTTTTTTTTTTTTTTTTTTTTTTTAACATTGGACCCATATTACAAAAACTAAAAAAAAAAAAACATTATTTATCTTAACGGATTTAACCGAAAATAATTACCAGAAAAACAATATAAGGTAGAAAATTACTAAAAATCCTTCAATTTTTATTTTTTAATAATCTGGTAATATGATTAAAAAAAAATTTAAAGACGTTTTCACTTTTTAAATTGGACTCAATTTGCACAGTTAATGAATATCATATATTAAAAATTTGCTTTTACATATTTGATAAAGTATATTTCGTAAGAAAATACATAATTTATTAAAATTATTCAAATTCAATATTTTATTTATTATTTCAGAAAAAAATTGAATTTTTATAATGTAATTTTTTCATTTCATAGAGTGAGGAGAATAATATGTAAACGGGAGAATAATATGTAAACGCTTCTGAAAAAGTTTTAAAATGAAGGAGAAAAGCATTATCAGCTTTCTTTTAGTTAGTTTTATTATTATAAATTATCAATTTAATTTGAATCACTATATATTAAATTACAAAAACAAAAATTAATAAAGTTAACTTAGAGTTTTTTTATCAATTTTTTTCAAATATATTATTTATAATTTCTATTAATTAATTCAAAAAAATTGTATATATTAAACTTTTTCTGTAGCGTTTATATCTTATTCTCCCATTTACATATAATTCTCCTCATCATATTTACAAAAGCAGAGTATATGAAACATTAACAAAACTTGATCGTCGGGTCCCATGTAATGTGATATAAAATTTTAAAAAACTTTGCTGGTTTCTAGGGAATATTATGAAAAAAGAGAATAATTATCAATGATTTAAAGATATTCTATCAACCTAATTTGTAAATAATTCATTTATTTTATAGTTTCTTAAAAGAAAAGAAAAATAGGTAATATTTGAGAAATTTGAGGAATTTTATATATTCCATTCATGCAAATATATCATATTCGATTTAAAAAGTAAATGCTTAAACATAATCCACTAGAAAAACTATTTGACACTTTATTAATATTTGATACAATTAAATATAAAGAATGTTATTTTTTTTCTCATAAATATTATCTTTTGGAAGAACAAAAATAGTTCATAGATTTTCATTTATTAAACTCCCTTTGGAATAATGAATTTGTATTTTTTTTTGTTAAAAAAACTGTAAAATTCATTTGCCAGCATCGATGCTTTTTCCATCAAGTTTACTAAATATTATTATATTAATTTCTATAACAAATGTATTATTTATTATTAATAATAAAATCAAAAAAATCACAATATTTTATGCAATAAATGCATTTTGGTTTCCACTTTTTCAGAAGGGCCCCCGAAAAAAATTTAGTTTCAGTAACTCTACAAATGCAAAGCCTTACACTTTAAAATTGTTGAATTATAATAAATAAATAATTATACCAATATTTAAAGGAGATACCAATGAGAATTATAATAAATAATTAATTATACCAATATTTAAAGATATTATGTTAAAATGATTAATCTGAAACAATCCACCAATTTTGAATGCTAATCTTTAAAAAAAATTGAAAAAGTTTTAAGTATTTTAAAATCTCTGTTTTAATGAATTCATCAAACTCTTCAATTTCGTCCGAAGATGAAGATGAAATAACTCCACATCATTCAGAATTCTTGCAAACATTGATACCAAGAACACATTTCCATTCATTCGAACGTGACGAAACTGATGATCACGAAGAAGAGTATCATGAAGCTTTTCCTCTCTCAAACTTTGTTTCAAACTTTTTCCCAGATTTTAAACAAAGAAAAAACTCCGACCCTGATCCTTTTTTAATTTTACCACCTTTTTTCGACGAATCATCGCATATTCCACCACCAGCAAATACAAAAATCGAAGGTATCTTTGTTCACCTACTTGATTTTGCAATTCTTTCAGATATAACAAACAAAAAAAGTTATATACACTCTTGGTATGATCTGGCGTCTGGCACATCAGTTGAAGCTAAGAGAATTATCACTTCCTTTTTTACAAAAAAATATGAGAAAATTCATGTTTTAGTTAAAGATAAAAAAGATCTCCAATTACCACAATTTTCATGGGCAACTAATATCAATACCAAACTTTTTTCAAAGCCAAATCAATCTTTAAAGCATTTAATAAGAATATTTCATTATGTTGGTCTAGGTTTTCCGCCTCCTAAATTGAAAGAGATCTTTTTAAAAGATAATATATACTCAAAATGCAATTATATGCCTTTAAGAAGCATTATTAAATCTTTACAACCGCCTTCTATGCTTATTTTTGATTGTGATAAAGCTGCAATACTACGAAATGAATTACTTGAAATTCAAAAACCAAAAAATGGGTTTGATACAAATGCAATTCAAATTTTTTTTGCTTTTTTTGCATGTTCAGAATCAGAAGAGCTTCGAATCCCATCAAATTTACCGCAGGATTTTTTCTCTTGTATATTACTAACTCCTAAGAAGGCGTATTCTAAAGTTACAGGAATTGAAATCGAAGATAAGAGACAGTTTCTCCTATTTCTTGATATTTTTACTGAATCAATAGCTCTTGATCTTCTTCAAACGGACCAATTTCATCTACTTTTTCGATTGAACTATACTACAAACACCCTTTGGCGTCGATTCTTGCTTGCACAACGTTTAATGAAACGGCTAGGCTTGCATTGCCAGTCAATACCATCAATAGTAGATACCTCAGAACATCAACTATGGGCCCAGTTCGATTATGCAATGCGTTGCGTTGGAAAATGCAATTTTGATACCTTGAGTATGTTTTCTAATTTGTATCAGAACAATTTCAAAGAAGTTAAACAACCACCTCAATTTGCATGCGCATTTGTTTCTTCTCTTTTAAAAATTCCTCAATTAAAAAGTTCAATACTTGCTTTATTGGCCAAATTTATGCAAAGATCTCCTCTTAATTGCAGACTTATTAGAAAGATGGTTGATTATGATCTTCTTGGTAATATTGATTCGGTTATTCGAACCCCATTACTCAAGCATTGGTGTATAGTCATGAGTGGATCTTTATTGATTGATGATTCGTTGTCAAAAAGTTTTGTTTCATCATTTTCACAAACTCAAGAAATGATTAAGATTTCACTTGATCCGAATTATCCAGAAAAAACGAGAGTTTTCCTTCTTTCTTTGCTTTCTTGTATGAAAGACTCTCCGAATCACATGAACAACTCAGAAGAGAAAACAAAAGCTTTCTTAACGGCTCTTTTCCGTACATCACCTCACATTCGACAATGGATATCGATTTTTTTGCATTCAGCAATGGCTCGCTATGCTGCAGAGCCGAGATTAAATGGGCCTACTGGAATACATGCTCATATGACTTTCCTAATGTATGATGATTTGTCAATGACTCGTGCTTTCGCTATTACGATATTAACAACAATCATGGCTCCGCATTGTCCAGACTTTAATGAAAATGTAATGCATTGTGCGTTGAAAGGGGCAGTTGATGGTTCATCTGATGTTCGAATTGCTTTTCTTTATTGCGTTGCTAGATATGTCAATTTGAATAATGAACAATGCGATGAAGATGACTCAGAAAAAATAGATAATATTTTGAGAAGTGATCCAATTGCATTTTCTAATTCTATTGATAAACCAAAACTTCGCGCAATACTTGAAATGCTAGAAAATGACCCACTGGAAGAGATTCGAAAGATATCAAATGCTATTTTGAAAGACCCTGTTAATTCAGGTCTAGAAGTAAGATATCAAGAATTTGCCACAACTCTTCATGAAAAAGCACATGCTAATCTTTTCATAAAAGATTATATCAAAATAGATATGAAAATACGATATTATGATACATTGTTCAACTCAAATAATCTTGAACTTTTCGAAACTATTAAATTTGATCCAAAAAATGATTCAAATGCGAAAATTAATTGTGTATCATTTAATCAAAATAATAGGACTCTATGTTATGCAACAGAAGGTGGTGACATTGTATTTGGTAATAATCATTGGATTGCCCCATACCCTATTTTAAATATTTGCCATTTTTGTGATAATATTATAGTTGCATCTTCGATTGATGGAGCAATTCATGTATTTAGAGGGGGCTTTGAAAGTGAGATTGATTCATTTTTACCATCAATCCTTCATTACTCTGAGAAGATCGAAATGGTAAGTGACGGCAACCAAGTGCTATACATTGCCCAAGATTCAAATGAAATAATGATTTGGAATTTGCTCTCGTTGCTATTAATTAATCGAATTCAAACAGAGTTACAAATTCAAAAATTGGCATATGCCAATGGATATATTTATGCGGCTTTAATAAATGGCCGTATAATTCAAATTAATGAAAATACTTTAGAGATTGAAAAAGTATCAGATCGCTTTTTAAATCAAGTTATTCTTAATATGGGATGCTATATTAATTCATTATGGACCGTAAATTCAGCAGGAGAAGTATATTTATGGAGAAATTTCGATGATCCATCATGTATATACAAATTTAATGGAAATATAAAATTTATAACTATAGCTCAATCTTTTCCTCTTATATTATCAATTCAGGAAACTGTTAATCTTACAAATTTCGAATCTGGTGCAACTTATGAATTAAAATTTAACAAAAATAATGGCGTATGCTGCTGTATAGACAATACTAAGCCCCTTGCTGCAATTGGATATGATGATGGCACATTAGCAATATGGAGGCTTCCTCTCTGAGAGGAACAACAACAACAAGAAAAAAAAAAATATATTAGATGTTTGATATATGTTTTTAATAAAATTTTATGATATTATATAAAATTATTATTATTTATATACAATTTATCTGGTTCAAATATTTTTGATTCGACGATATAATTTATCAGCTTCATCTGGTAACTTTTCTTTTGCATCCAATATTAAACTTTTAATTTCAGAGCAACTAAGTGAAATATTAAATTCACTTTGAGTTGTATTTATAAATTGATTAATTAAACAAATATAATCTTCCATTTGAGATTTATCATACTTATCGTATACGTTTTCTTTGTAAACTCTTTTTAAAAATAAGCAAATCTTATTAAATTTCTTAAATTTAAATACTTCTAAAAATCTTTTGTCGTTTCCATAATTCTTATATAAAACTGTGAATCCGTATGCAACAGATGAAAATACTTGTTCTACTTCATATTTTTGAGATAGATCATCCTTATTTATTGGCATCAATATTAAATCAATCAACTTTTGAGCATAAGTATCTCTTTTGTCAATCTGAAATGCACTTCCAACACCTTCCATTATTAATCCTATTGCTCTGATAACTTTTGAGTAATAATCTCTTTGGTTATCAACATGAGGATCAGTAAATAATGAAAATAACAAATCTACACTTGTGCCAAGATATTCTCCACCTTCAACTCCAATAGTATTGAAGACTAAACCAATCAAATAAGCTGAATTACCAATTGTTATTGGGCTTTGCGATTTCAAACCAATATCAATTGATTTGAGAATTTCTGTGATATATTGATTTATTTTATTGGGAGCTATATTACAAATGGTACCAATAATCAAATATACTTCTTCTATATAATCCGATTTAAAATTAACAATATTAAACATAAGCTTGAATATTTTTTCAATATAGTCAAAAGCTTCCGATTTGAGAAATAAAAGTAAAGATATGATAAGATCAAAAATACTAGATTGAAGTAATTTAACAGAAAGTATAATCAATTTAAAACTATTTTCCAAATCAATTAATGATTGATTTAATAAACTTTTTGCAGATGATTTCAATTTTTCCATATTAGTCTGATAATCTGTTTCTAATTTTGAATCATTTCCCATAGAATAACTGTTGTACCCACGACTATGCATGTTCTTTATCAATGATTCAAAATCACTTCCTACAATTGAATCAAAATATTTTGATAATATTTTGTAAGGCTTACCAACAAATTCGCTGTTAAAAAAATATTCGTTTGATAATGATGTCTGAAATACTTCCATGATTTTTTCAAAAGAGTTTAATTTCGATAATTTGGATAAAGAGTAGCATAAATCTATCATCATTTCCATTATAATTTTAATTACTAGATCATCTTGTGAAGGAATTAGATCAATTACAACTTGAAATATTTTAAGCTTATAATCTTCCTTTGATACAGTATGCCTCTGTTTACGAATAAATTTATTCAGTAATAATAAAGCGTTTATTTGTACTCTTTTACTAGTACTATAACAACTTTCAATAATAAATGGAAATTGAAGGTTTAAAGTAATAGTTAATTCTTTCGGATTGCCTTCTTGACAAATTACATTTAATGCAGAAATCGCACCAAGAATAGAAAACAGAGTTTGCTGCTCTTGGTTTCGGCAAGTATTGATAAACTCAATACAAGAAATAATTACCGGATTATCTGAGGTGTCTTTAGTTTTTATGGCTGCTTTGACAAAACCAGATAATACTTGAATAAGATACTTATTCCAGTTAGGAAATTCATTTGGAACATAATTATCATTTGAAGGGTATATTAAGTCTAAAAGCATTTGAAGAAATGGTCTAACTAATTCTTTTGAAACTATCTTTGTAAAATGAAACTTCTCATAGTTATACTTGACGCCTTTTTCAAACTTGTAAACATAATTCCAAAAATCAATCGAAGTTGCTCTAAAATTTGATGAGAGTCCTTTAACTAAAAAATCAAAAACTCTATCCATGAAAACATTCGGAAAATCAAAATAATTTTCAAATATTTGAAGCATAATAAAATGAAACTTTCTGTAAAGTTCTATTTCAGCGTACGGGAATGCAATTCCTAAAGAATTTAAAACCAAACTGATACTTTTTTCAAGATCATCTAAGAAAAAACGCGGTATTTTTACGAGCATCAAATATAAGCATTCAGCACATTCCAAATATTTTTCTTTGTCAAGTCCTGGATATGAGATTTGAAAAGTAAGAAAGTGGACGAGTTCAGGTAATCTAGCAAAACAACTTGGAATAGTCATTTTATCGTTAAAAAAAAGATTTGAATCAAAAATTTCTTTGAAAGTTGCAACAATTCCGGATTTGAAATAAGAATTATTTGAATTTAGATTTTCGATTAAAAATGGAATTAAATCACCCCACTCATCTTGCTCAATTGATAACAAAAAAGTAACACAAGATGCAGCCTCATTCCGAACAACATCATATTCTGATCCTAAACATTGAACAATAGAATATTTTGTGATTCTTCTAACTTCACTAAACTTTGGAGAGAACCAATCTTTTCTAACAGTTTTTATATCAGTCATAGAAGATGGTTTGAGTGCTCGTTTTAAAACTATAATAGCACTGAAAATTATGACTTTTGTTGCATTTGGTTGTTGGATTGAGCTGGCACAGCATCCAAATAAATCGCATAATTCGTGTGATAACATGTATTCAATTTTCGAATGGCATTCTTTCATAAATTCCATACTCACAGGTGAGCAATCATTTGATAATTGAGGAAATAATCCATTTAAAATGTTTTGAAATTCTTCAGGGGTAGGGCATTTATAAGGAATAGGATTTTCACTCATATAAAATAGTCAAATAAATGAGCTTTCCATGATCGTTTCCGAATAACGTGTTTTTTAAAGAAAAGGATGAATGGATTGAATATTTAATTTACAGTTTATTTGGTTGTAATACAACAACTATATTAGCTCAATTCATAATTATTTATATGAAGAGATGCATAGCAAAAGTCTTCAGCAAATAATTATGTATTCTCGATTTCATATTTTAATTTTATTTTGTTATTCTTCTTTTTTAAAATTTCTTGCTTTATTGAAATAATCGTAAATAAATCATTATAGCTAAGCTCCGGATTGCGTAACCAATAATTATTATTCTGGAATTGGTGATAAAAAAATGTTAATTTTATCATATATAAGGAAGAATATCCTCGGTTAAAGTCCATTTTAAAACAAAGTAATTAAAAAAAAAAAAATGACTGAAATAGTTCGTTATATGTTGAAGAATAAAATAAAAAAAAAAAACCGACAAGTAGAAGATTTTTATTCAATTATTCAAAAGATTTTCGTTCAAAATATAATAACGTTTTTTTTATTCATAAGAAATGGCCAAATTACTTTTTAATTTTTTTTTTTATTTAGAATATTTATGCCTCCCAAAAAAGGTGGATCAGAAAGAGAAGCAGTTAAGGTTGCAGTTAGACTTCGTCCGATGTCATCAAATGAAAAGGCATCAAATTTTCAGGAAATCATTTCAATAGATCAAAGTGAAGCAGCTGTTTTTATTAAAAATCCACAAGGACAAACTCTCAACTTTAAATTCGATTTTGCATTTCCTGCCGGCATATCACAAGAAGAAGTTTATGATACCACTGCAGCTCCAATTGTTTCTGGAGTTCTTGAAGGCTTTAATGGAACTATATTTGCGTACGGTCAAACAGGAACAGGAAAAACATTTTCAATGGATGGGAAAGAAGGTGAACTTCGTGGAATCATGCCACGAGCTTTTGAACACATATTTGATTATATAAACGCAAATTCAGATTCTCATCAATTTATGGTTACTGTAACATATGTTGAAATCTATAATGATGAACTTCGTGATTTGTTAACAAAAGAACAAAAAGAAACTCTAAAAATCCGTGAAGATCCTCAAAATGGTGTTCAGATTAAAGGCGTTTGCGTTCATAAAGTTCAATGCTTGGATGATCTTAATGCGCTTCTCAATTTTGGTAAGAAAAACCGAAAGGTTCGAAAAACTAATATGAATGCTGAAAGTTCTCGTTCGCACTCAATTTTATCACTTAATATAGAAACGCTTACTCAAATCGAAGGTGGAAATCATGTTCGTACAGCAAGACTTAATCTTGTTGACCTTGCTGGAAGTGAAAGAGTAGCTAAAACAGGCGCAGAAGGAATGGGTTTCAAAGAAGGCGTCAATATTAACTATGAATTGATGATTCTTGGTAATTGTATTGCTGCACTTACTCAAAAAAATGTCACTCACATTCCATATCGTGACTCTAAACTTACAATGCTTTTAAGAGATTCTCTTGGTGGTAATGCTCGAACAATGATGATTGCAGCTATTGGTCCAGCTGATTACAATTTTATGGAATCCATGTCAACTCTTAGATATGCTGAAAGAGCGAAGAAAATTGAAAACAAACCAAAAGTCAATATGGATCCAAAAGATGCTTTATTACTCAAATATCAAGAAGAACTCGCTGAATTACAAGCTCAATTAAACGCTGGAGGAGGAGGTGGCGGTGGCCAAGCTTTTGCGTCAGCAAATGGAGTCATTGGCCATGTTGGACCTCAAAAGTCAGATGAAGAAGTTATTAAAGAAATGGAAGAACAACTGGCAAAGCAAAGGCAGCAACTCGAAAGCGCATCTAAAATGGCAAAAGAAGAAAGAGAGCAACTCAAGAAAGAATTAAAACAACAACAGCAAAAAATTGAAGACGAAAAGGCAAAGAGATCGAAATACGAAAAAAGGCTTGAAGAACTGAAGAAATATGCTGTCATCGGAGATTTAAAGAAGAAAACAGAACAAAATGAAGCTCAAATCGAAGAATACAAAGAAAAACTTAAGCAAAGAGAGAAAAAGGCTCTAGCTCTTCAAAAAGAAATCGAAGAAAGACAAAAAAGAAGAGAAAACGTTATAGAAAAATGCGATAATATACAAGCCCAAGTTGAAAAAGTTAACGATCTATTCAAGAGAAACGTTGAACAATATCAAAACTTGAAACTAAAATTACCTGAAGTACAAAAAACAATTCAAATTGATCGTGAAGCAATGGCTCAAAATGTTGATATGTATAATAAGCAAATCGAACTTTATCAAAAAATTATTGACAACTTTATTCCAGAGAAAGAAGTTGAAGAAATTCGCCAAAGATTTGAATACAATGAAGCTAAAGGAGTTTGGCATAAGAAAGATATAGATAAAAAGGCATTGGTTCAAAAAGTTACAAAATTGGAAAGACCTAAATCTGCTTATGGTGGAAATCATAATATTTCGGTTAAACGTGAAGAATTTCCGGAAATAGCATTGAATCCAATGCCAGTTCCATCACGAATGAAAAATGGCCCACAATCTGTTCCAATATCTTCAATAGATGATGCAATAAGTCAGGCTCTTTTGGATAACACAGCTGATTTTGAAATTAATTTGGTTGATTCAAATAATTGTCAGAATGAAAACGAAAATGAGAATGAAAACGAAAATGCAGAAATAAAGCCTGATTTTGAAGGAGAAGAAATAGAAGATGACTTTATATAATCTTTTTATTGTTATGTAAATATTTGATCAATTACAAAAATAGATCTAAAAAGGAAACTTTTCTTTTATAAAAAAAAATTTCTTTTTTAATAATATTGATTTTTTGTATATATAATAAAGTTCTATCAAAAGAAAATATTTTGATATATTTCCGCATAATTAAAAAATAAAAAATGAAAAGAAATCAGTTAAACCTTGCATAAAGGATCTACAAAAGCATGGTGGTATAATTGTGGGTCATGGTCATTCACCAAATTTCTAACTTTCCAAAATTTTATGCCAATATTCATTTCAGTCAAATTTTCTGGAGTGTCTAGTAATGTATCCATCAAAGGCTTCATTATGCAACCATTTATTTGACTTGAATTTTTCGAAATAAATTGCCAATTCAAATGATATAGGTTTCCAACATGCTTTTTGATGTTTACATTATTGGGGTTGAATTGGAAATTCTCCATTATTTGAAAAAGCGAGTTTTTTCTTTCAAATAAAGCCTTAATTATATTTGATTTTTGAATTACTGGAAATAGTGATGAAATTATTTTTGCAAAAACACTGATCTGCTGAGTAGAAACTAAGGTACATCTACTTTTTGAGTAAAAAGTAGTGCAGCATGAATAAGCGGCATCTTTTAATCCTTTGATTTTATTATAAAGTTTCACAACTGTTGTTACAAAGAAGCGAGGGATCATATCTGCACCATTAACAAATCCATAAATATCTTTTGTTAACTCAAAAGAATCTTTATCCGTCAAAAACATTGATGGAGGTGGTGCATGCGCCATACAATATAACGGAGGACTTAGCAAAATGTTTTGAAGTTTCTTTTTAGCAATAACATGAAGAACTTCAGCTATTCCTCCTCCTCGAGAATGACCAGTAATAATAACAGGGAGATGCGAATCAACGATATACTTATTATAATCATTCCAGATTTTCTGTCCTACTAACCCAAAGTTTTTATGAAACCATCCATCAACATCTATTCCTAATTCTAGACTTGTTTTTTCTGCACAATCAAAGTTTCCCATCCATTCTTCAAATGATTGAGTTCCGCGAATAACAATTATACGTGCTCCAGTAAGGTTAACTGTTTCATTACCATGCCAATCCCATATAAGTATTTTTGGCATGTATTCGTCAGCGTTTGCACTGACATTAAGAATAATTTTTCCATGATCAAAGTATTGTGGATTATTTATAAAAATGGAAAAATTATTATCATACGAAGCCATTTCTAATGAATCTGTGTAAATATCTTTAGAAAGGTTCATTGTCAAACTTGCAATTGTTGAAAATTTCGTAGGTTCTGTCATATCAATAGACTCAACGCGTAATTTCCTAAAAAACAATATCCTTGTAAATAATCTTACAATTGTTGCAAAAGTCAGAAACTTTAGCATAAGAATGAATAATATACAATTGATTAATTTCAAATAAAATTTTTTTTCAAAAAGTTAATGGAGATCGTTTATTTGATTGATCATACCTATTCAAATATATTTTCAAATTTTAAAAAAAAAGTTGCATCAAAAATGAGAAAGATTGATATTTGTTTTATTTTCATGGTATTTAACAATTCAGTTTGTTTTTAGCATCACCTAAGAAAATTATAAACTTGGTGAAAGCTTATTGAGAAATATATATAATATATCAATTTTTTTTTTTTTTTTTGATTAAAACCTCATCTACCCCAATTTCCTTGATCATCTCGATCTTCCATAAACTCTTCTTCTTCCTCTTCCTCTTCATATAATACATACTCACTTGATGTATAATCGTCATCAAAAATGAGATCGCTATGTGAACTAACTTCATTATCGATTAAATCTTTATCAAGAATGTCACGTAAAATTTGATCGGATTGCTCTTTATAGTAGGGCTGCTTAGGAGGTTTGGCATATAGGTATTTTTTCTCCAAAATATTATTTTTTTCAGAGTAGCATTCATCTACAAAATGAAACCATTGTGCTTGCGCTACAAAAGATCCATTATCTTTATCTATTATAATTCTAGATATCTCTAATAACTGTCCGAAGAAAGATGCAGGAATATTTTCTTGGTTAAAAAATATTTCTGGAATTTTTTGGAGGAATCCAGCATTTAGGATAAATCCAATGAAATTTTCTTCGTATTTTGCAATTTGACAAAAATAAAAATAAAATGAATTATGGAGGAAAGAATTTGTCGGGTTGAATAAAAACTGCTCCCATAAAAAATTAGCAAGGTTAAAAGCCCAAGCGACCTTTTCAATTGGCCAATTACCACGCATAATATAATATGAAATAATTGATAATGATTCCTTCTGAACAGGCCCGAAAAAGTATTTGTCATTTTGTTTACTTTCAGTAAGAAGAGTTATATAACAATTCATAGTTTGATCAATAATCGCTAATAATCCCTCCAATTTTTCTTTTTTATCATCACTTGTAATTGTATCTTTTCCTATGATAAAATTTATTGTTTTTAGAGCATTTAAGCAAAAAAAGTTGAGGCCAATGTTAACAAGGGATTCACATATTGATCTACTTTCCAATCCTTCAACAATAGGAATTTGATTTTGAAATATTGTGAGAAGTTTTCGATGAAAAATTATAATTCGATTATAATTTGCTGAATAAGATGGTAATTTCAAAAGATTATCAATTAATGGTGGATATTCATACGGATTTATCCACTTAACAAACTTTGTTTCTTGGTTTAATATTGTAAAAAGCAGATCATCTAAAATTTTTGAAGTATTTAAAGTTAAAATTTGCTTCAAAAAGAGTGTTTGATCTTTAATTTGATTTAAAATTGTTCCATTACTAGAAGTTATTATAAAAATCAATATTTTTACTGCATTAATAAAAAATACGTTAACTTCTTCTTGATTTATCATTCTTGAAATAATATGATTTATAATAATTTCATTTTTTGAAAGAAATTCTAAAAGAGAGATGGAAGGAAATAACAGTAATTCCATTGCAGTATTAACTATATTAGGTGGAGCTCCCGCTTTCTCGCCAATTGCAATTTCAATAATTTCTTTAATGTGATCAATCAAAAAATGTGTAATATATTCATTATTTTGCCGTGCAATTGTTGGACTTTTAGGTGTATTAAAAAAAATTTCTAAAGTAAGTGTCTTGTCGATTGCTTGTTGCCTAAGGCGATTGGCAATAGTAAATATTTGGTAAAAAGACATTGATGATTTTATAATCTTAAAATTTCTAAATAAAATGCAAATCAAAAAATCCTTAATAGAATTTTTGTGAAATTAATCAAAAAGTCAAGATTTTATTAACGTGCAGGAAGGCATACAATAGTGATTTTAATTTGATAAAGAATAATGAAAAAAAAACGATCAAGCAGTGAGTCACGCAATCGTTCATTGAAGCAAGATCAAGCAAGTGAAATTGACCAAATACAAAAGATGCATCATCAAAACGCAAATATTAGCCAGCAAGGACAAAATCAGCAATATCAGTATCGAAATCATCGTAGTCCAAGATCAAATCACACAGAAAAGCAAAATTCAAGCTTTCAAATTCAAGAAGATCCAAATTCTTCTAACCACTCTGAAATGCAGGTAAAAAGCAGAAATGAAGATACCAGAAGACAGAATTATAATCATAATCATAAAATTCAGCAGCAAAATCAAAGTCGCCAGCATAGCCATCAAAGCCAAGATTGGAATTCGCAATCACAAGATCAACTACACCACGATCAAGAACTACGTAGGCATCATCAGCAACAGTACCAAAATCAACAATTAAAGCAATCATCAAATCAAAATGCACAGCAACAAGTAAAACAGTATCAGATTCAAAATAATCGACAACAGCAAATGAAACACTCTCCAAGTCAAAATGATCAAGAGAAAAGACAAAAACTGCAACTAAAGCAATCATCAAATCAAAATAATCAGCAAAAGCAATATTTGAGACAACAGCCAATTCAAAACAGTCAACAGTCAAAACAGGAGAATCAAATTAAGCAATCACCAGATCGATACAATCGCCAACAGCAACAGTCTAAGCAACAGTTGGATCAAAACGATCAGCAAAAAAAGGAATTGTCAAATCATAGACAATATTTGATGCAACCGCAAAATCAAAATAATAAAAAAGTACAAGAACTACGGCAAAAAGAACAAAATTTAAATAAAAGTCAAGATAGCATTTCGCAAGGTATAGATCAAACAACAAGATACAGAGCTCAGCCTAAACGCAGCTCACAAAAGGCCAAACCAAATGAAAGGCCAATAATAGGAGAAAAGGAACCTATAAATCGTGGAAATACATATATAAATAATAATTTTTATGCTAATAAAAAATCTGAATCCGAAAAAAATAAAAAAGATTGCAATTCAAATCATGATAGTTCGTCTGTTAGTACAAATAGTAATATACAAAAAAATTCATCAATGACTCCGCCTTGTTCATTAATTAAAAGTTATGAAATATCTACAAATAATTCGATTTCAATAAAATCTGATCGTCCAAAATTAGAAATAGCAAATACATTGAATATTATATATTACTTCGACAATCCTGATCCACCAAAAATAGGTGGGAGAGTTGTTGCTTTTTCGAATGATAAAATTTTATCTTTTAGAAAGCGTCGAATCATTAAAAAGCATAAAGTAGTGCACGATGAAATCAAAAATGATGAAAATGAAAGCGATGATGGTCCGCCTGTAACTCAGTTTTTAGAATCAACTGATATAAATGACAATGGAGCAAGCTTAAGCATGGAAGAAGAATCACAAAGCGAAAATGAGGATATTATTAATGATCAAATTGATTCCAATGACTTAATGTCCAAATATTGGCCTAAAATTAGTGAAAGTCAAAGAACATTTGAAAATGAATATGCACTTACTGAATCAACTAGAGTTCCCTCTATCAGGCATTTTGAGACAATTTCGCCAAATATTCAATCACCGAAGCCTGAGCCAATGCCATCGCCTGTTCCACAAAAATTTACTGAATTTGAAAAAAATTATTCCATTGCGCCGCCATCACGTATTTCTCCATGTCATCGTTATAATCCACGTAAAAGAAAGAATGATTTGAAGAATAAAATTTTATGTGGAAGTCCACTTTCAACTCCAAAAACTAAAAATAATCCAGATCATTTAAACTTTACGACGCCAACTTATTCACTACATCCAAAAGCATCTCTTTCACAACCAGAGCTTGAATATATGAAAACAGATTTAGAGGAAAGTGAAAATGAAGATGTGTTTTATGATGAAAACGAAATTGCTAACAATAATGAAAGTATCGATGAAAATGAAAGTAAAGACGAAAATGAAATTGAAGATGAAATAGAAAATGAAGATAAAATAGAAAATAATTTTATCCAAACAAATAAAAAGTTTTCATTAGATTTGTATCATTACCAAGATATGATAAATGCTATGGATGCAGAGGATGCCTACAGTAACTTACAAAACATTGATAATGATCTAAAATGCTCTAATTGTATGACAACTATCAAAGGTCCTTTATTTGAAGAAGAAATGACAGTTGTGCGATTCGTAAACATGAATTGTGAAATAATCGAAAATATTTATCCAAAAGCATTTACTGAATTCCGCTTTGGTAATTGCGTTTATTATAATGATGACATTTCGCCAGACGAAATTCATTTAAATGCTTGGCATAACTTAGGAATTGACCCAGACAAAATGTCAATTTCTCTTGACCAATTTATTGATCAAAATATTCTCGGAAATAATGATAGAAGTAATATATTCGGGGTTCTTCGTTATATCGTAAAATGGATTCAGTTTTATCCAGATGATTTCTTTTTAAACCCTGACTGCGCAAATCATACTTGCAAAGCTCTCAATAGGATCATTGATAAAATAAGCAATGAAAAAAATCCTGAAATAATATCAAGATCCAACATATTAAAAGCTTTTATTAGAGCAATTTCTCAAGGAAATAAAACCCTTTCAGCTGTTAAAAAGCCTTTGAACAAAGTAAATAAGGTACATTTCAAAAAATATGAGAAAATTAGCATCTATGAAACAATATTTGATTTTAAGAAAAATATTCCTCTTTTAGTCGATCACTTTTCTTATATTGATCTTTGTTTAATTCACAAAATAATACGCTCTGAATTAATTCAAATGAAATTTCATAATGCAGAAGATAAACAATATAAGTGCCCTAATTATTATGAATTAACAAATAGATTCAATATAGTTGCACGCTTCGTGTCATTTTCAATTCTTTCTGTTGTTCGTAATTATGCAAACTCCTTGCAAAAAAGATCCAAAACTAGAATTGAATTTTGGATTAATATGATGAAAAGAGCTCGTGATTGTAGGAATTTTGCGCTTGTATATCAAATAGATGCGGGGCTTTGCCATCCATCAATTTCAAAACTGAAGGATGTTTGGAAAATTGTTAAAAATAAAGAGGAATTTGAAGAAATTCATCAAATAACGGTTCCTATCAGTTCAAATATGAAAAAATACATGAATATGTTAATGGAAAAGCCAGAAAAAACCGTTCCATATTTTGGAGCCTTTTTATCTCAAATGGCTTATTTGCATGATTCACATAAACGCGAAGAAGTGATGATGATACCTCAAAATAAATTAAATAATAACTTAAGTGAAGGTAAAAAAATAAAGAATGACCAACTAGTTGAGGTAAAAGGGTATAATATGGTATATCAATATTTTATATCAAAAGAAATTTCCAAAATCTTTCAAAATTGGGGTGTTGATTATAAATTTAATATAGATCCAAATTTACTCCGAATATGCACAGATATTTCATATACTTGTGATGATTCTACACTGTCTAAATATTCAAACCAAATTATTTCAAATGGCCAGAAATGATAGAACTTTATATTATGTTAAAAACCATTAGTATCATTTGCTTTACTAAAAACGATGTTTTAAAATAATTTGCGTCGTTATTTTTTTTATTATTATTAATTTATTATGATAACTGAAAAAAAGCGTAATTATTACAATTTAATGGTTAGATAAATAATCCTAAATATAGTAGTTAGCATTTTTTAAGCATTAGCTAAATGGAAGAATATTTATTATTGCATTCGGATTTATAAAAAGCTACGAAAAAGAATGGCATCTTAAATAAATCTAAACACAATATTGATAAAAGTTCACAATATTTTGTTATTTTGGTATTGATAAAAAAACTAAAGTTTAAAATAAAATCAAAAAAATAGGAAAATAAGATAAATTATAAAATGGAATTTAAATTGGAGATCTCCAATTTGCATATCTTGAATTATGAGACCAATTCAAAATGGATGAATTTTTTTTAGCCATATTTATCAAAAAGTTAACAATATAACGAATGCTTTTTGTGTGATAAATAAAATACTCACCAAAGAATTTTGTTTAAATTGAAAAAGATGATTAGATTTAATAATTTTATATAAAAATGGAATATCTGCATTTATATATAATAAATTAAATTTTGAAATATATTTTTTATTTGAAAATTCTATTAAAATATTTTGTTATAAATATTTGAGGTAATTCTATGTGTTCTCACATTTATTCAATGAATGAGATATTTTTAATTGAAATAATTTCGTAAACATCTCAAAACATTTATTCTTACAAATTTCATAAGAATAAATTCTGAATATTCTATGAGTGCTTACAATAAATGAATGGAGATGATATTTTCAGAGAGAATAATCATATAAAGCATTGAAATTATTTATGTTCTCAAAAGGTATTCTCAATTTTGAATATTTTAATATTATTTTGGAAATATTGCATTCAATTCTTATTGCTTATTATGCCTTTCAAAATTTTCTATATTTCGTTCAATTGTTTTTATTTTTTTTCTTACATATTTCAAATGAATTTTCTTAAAGCATCAAAGGAATCCTTCGGGCAAACAATCCGCAAACAGATACCGCAACACCCGCCACAAAGGAGGAAGTTTACTGAAGTCGAAGATCAAATCTTACTTGCATTAGTTAATCAAATAGGAACAAGTAGTTGGAATGAAATAGCTTCGAGAATGATTAATAGAACTCCTAAACAATGCAAGGATAGATATATTCACTTCCTTCTACCTGGTTACTCAAAAGATCCATTTACTAAAGAAGAAGATGATCTTATCATTAAACAGTATTTAGAATATGGTCCAAAATGGACTAAAATGACATCATTACTATCAGGCAGATCAGCAAATTCAATTAAAAACAGATGGAATTATTTTTTATCAAAGCAGACGTTATATTATACTGAAAGCTTCCATCAGCAAAATGATGATGATAGAACAACATTTACAGATTTAATCCCGGATTTTATGGAAGAAAAAGATGAAACCGAATTTTTTTTTTTGACCGAACTAGGAATTTAATTTCTTTGTAATTTTTTAGTAAAATTTTATATGAAAAAGATATAAATTTGCCTTTTTTTGTCCTTTTTTATTTAAATTTTTCAAGTTAACACTAATCTTTATTTTCAAAATTTTCATCAGTTATAAAAAAACTTTTTGAAGCAGATGATATTTAATGCAGATAATCTAAATTCATCAATATTATGACTCAAAATAATATATTATATGATGTAATTTTTTTTCAATTGAAAAGTAAAATAAAAAGATTTTCATAATTGAATTTCACATCAAATGTGATATAATACGATAAATATAATCAATTTTCAATAACCAAAAAATTTATCGCATTAAAATATTTTTCATAGAAGAGTACTCTCTTTATATAATTTGTCTGTAATGAAATAAATCTATTTCATGGAATAATGTTTTATTACATTATATCATCAAAAAAAATTAAACGTTATTATTAAATACTTTTAAAAGAAAGAATTCATTAAAAATTGTATAGAATTTTCAATATTTCAGTTATTTTTTAAATCATATTTTTTTTAATAACGTTTTTTAAAAAATCTGTAAAACTTTTTGAAATAATTTTGGTCATTGTTTTGAAAAAGTCTTTTATAAAACCTAACCATCTAACTAATTTGAAGTTAATTTCATACGGAGAAACATCAATAATTATTGATTAGAATCAAGATTTTTTGAATTTGAATTTTATATTTTTTCAATTTTTATCGATATGAATTTTTCAAAGTAATTTCTCTCAAATTTTAATCGAATTATATTATATTTGTGATTTCTCTCAAATTATAATTTGGCTGGTTAATAAAATTTGTGTAAGCTCTGAGAATTTTCACATATTTTGAATTATCTTAACAAATTTAAGAGTTAAACTTTTTTAGAGGAATCTTTTTATTTTTTGAAAGGAGATCTAATATATTCAAAATTCTAATAACTAATAATAATAAGTATTTGATAATTTATTAAATTGTTATTATATTATTAAATGAAAATAAATATATATGTAATTATTGAATTTATCAATACTCTAGCAAGATATAAATATTTGATATTTTTTTTCAATTCAATTGAATTAAATAAATTTGTATTTGTATTAACTCATAGAAATGCCCATCCTAATTATAATTATTATTTTTGTTTAATTTTTGTTTGATAAAGATTAACATGTTTTATTATTAAAATACCAAAATATATAAATTAATATTAAATATAATATATTAAGAAATGAATTATAATAATCAAGATACAAATATTTTATTTTTTTTATTATTTTCTGAATGTAATTGGTTGAATAGAGTAAGTCAAAAATTTTTTACATCATAATGGAATTAGGAATTCACAAGCTTCAAGAAGAGATTTCGAAGTTTGGAGGATACCGATTTCCAGAAGAAATACGAACTATAATTAATGAACATTTTTCTCCAGCTAAAAAAAATAAAGAAATAATTGTTTTGCCTATTAAATCCAAATCTTCGCCTTTTGTTACAGCTTTTTCAGCTATTGTTACAAATCCAAAAACAATTAAATTATGCTTATCTGTTGTAAATTGTGGTTGTGAAGCAATAAATGTTGGATGCTTTGACTCTGAAGCCTTTATTTCAATTCTTCAATCAATTTCTTTTTTTTCACAACAAGTTGAAGAAGTTGATAATGCGTTAAAATTTCTTCGATTTTATTCTTCATTGCTACCCAATTTTTTTACGAGGATTAGAGTTCTTCAGGTGTTATTTTCGTCATCGTTATCGCTTATAGTTCATCCCGCTGAAATAGTGTCATCAACTGCATTTGCTTCATCACAGCAAATGATATCTCATTTTTTTAATTTTATGTCTACAGAAACGCCTCATCTATCTCAAACCGAGCTTAAAGAAATTAATTCTATTATTACATTAAAATTCTCAAAACCACTTTTCACAATCGGCTATTTAATCCTATACGACCTAAGTGCGCAAATATTTGATAAGCCTATTATTTGGCTAAAGCTACCAAAGCTGCCAATGCCAACCTTGTTTGAATTATGGAATCTTATCATATCATCACAACATACAATAATAGAGTCAGAGCCGCAAATGCTCGATATAATTGAATCATTAGCAATTATGCCTATAGTTCATCCATCAGAATTAATGTTTGTTGTTTCGCTTAATCAATATTGTCTCAAAAGTATTCCTTCTACAGCTATCTCTCTATTTTCCTATTTTTTACAATGCTTACAATCAACTAATCAATCTTACTTTGCGCTTTTGTATTTTAGGTCACTTTTTTTCAGCAGTTCTTCTTTTATTCTACTTTTTTGCCAGCATTGTGATAAAAAAGGTTTACTTTTTGATGCACTTCTTGAAGCCCTTGACAAAATTTGTGATATTTATTTGACTTCAAATTCAAATAATATTCCTGTTCATTTATCGATGTCTCCTCTTAAAATTCCGCAAAACATTAATATCGATCAAAATGATAAGCACTTATATCAATCAATCCCATTTGAAATTTGCTTGTCAATCATCTCATCATTAGTGAACCATTCATTTTCTCCAAAAACAAACAAATATAAATCAGCAGACAATTTACTGATATCTGGTTTAAAGCCAGATAAGTCTTCATCGCATTCTCCGAATTCCTCTTCTTCAATGTTACTTTTATCTCTTTCATCATCAACGTCAACGAATCAAGTTAAGCTTTCTAGCAGTTCACATGATTCTCAAGATAATTTAAGTGATAAAAAAGTGAAATTAAAGTTAAATGTTAACAATAAAATTAGCAATAAAGAACCTTTAACACCGCAAAAACCTATTGGTAAAAACAGCAAAATAGGTAGGCACTTTTCAACATTAGAAGATGATCCAATATACTCAGATGAAGAAGAATTTAGTTCGATGGTCAATTTAATTTGGCCTCGATTATTAACTCTTCTTATTAAAGCTACGCGTTATGCTAATGAAGAATCTTGTCCTTTTGTTTTCAAAGGATATCATCAAATGTTGAACATTTTTATAAAGTATTCAATTCAGGATGGGAGAGCTATAGTTCTTAGAATCTTATGTGGGCTTGCTGCTAAGCAAAGAATTGCAAAAGAAGATCCAATTCAAATAGAAGTATTATCTGGTAATCTTCTTCATAAAAACAAAAAAGGACTTTTCTTTAAAAAGAAACATGAAATGGCATATAATTTACTTATATCATTATTAAATGGAAATCCACGCCTTTTTTCGCGTCTTTTCCTAAGGCTTTTCATGACTTTTTCAGCAGTGCCTGGAAATTCAATTGATCCTTCATTTTCACTAAAACTTGAGAATTATGAAGTTGTTAAACTTTGTTCAGCTGTCATTCGAGGAAACAGTTTTTGCATTTCATTTGTTACTTCGGTTCTCATTGTAAATGCATTTCGGTTTGAACCAATTTTTCAAGCAATTCACCCATCACTTCTAAAGCAGCTGGAAAATGTTGAAACAAGAGATGCTTCATATTCCTTGATTGCTGAATGCTTAGCTAATTGTTTTTCAGAATCTACGGAAACTATTCTTCTTTCACTTGTTTCTGATCTTCTCTCCAATGAAATCTATATGAATATCACGTCCAAGTACCGAATGATGCTTTTAAATGAGCTTCGAACCCTAGTTACAAACAGCTTAATAGTCAATGGTTGGAATTACATATTATCATCGATTCACAATTACGACGATGAAACTATAGATGTATCGTCAACTATTCTTAGTGCCATCTGTAATAACCATTTCACCCGATTTAACCAGGAAGGCCAAGTTGAAGAAATAATCAAAATAATTTTTGAATATGCTTCACAAAAAGCTCAAATAAATGTTGCTCTGTCATCATTAGGCCTTCTATGGGTTGTTATTCCATTTATCAATACAAATGCTGAATATTGGAAATTAATCCTCAGTGAAACAATCATCCTTTTTAGTGACCCAAGAAATGATGTAGCTGTTTGTGCTGTTCAAACCTTTTTTTCACTGCTAAGCACAAATGTATCCCAGCTTCCCAAAGAGATCTACAGTCATCTCATCAAAAACTGTTTTATCAACCAATTGATGGCAATGGGAGGCTTTCCTGAGTCTATGTGGAGTGTTCAACAACTTATATTACAAGAAATTTGTCATTGCGCAATATCATTCTGGCAATCCTTTGAAAAAGTTCCTCAATTCACAGCAAACTTTTGGGAATTGATTATTGGCAAGCATGAAAGTTTTATGGCAATGTGTCATGACCAGGAAATTAAAAATAATGCCTTTCTTTTTTATCATGAGTCATTTGCAATTCCTTACTTTGATCAGCAAAAGAGAGAATTTTTGACAAATTCTTTCAATTCTGTCGTTTTAAATTTATTAAAAAATGAATCACAAAAATCGCTTGTCATTGTCAACCTTGGAAGGCATGTTGCTAAGATCCTTCTTTCCCAGAAACCTTATCTTCAGGAAAAAACTCTTAAAATATGGATCGAAATTATCTCCAACATGGTCAAGATGCTTCTTTCGCAAACAATGACAAACATCTCAATTGACTATGCACTTGAAGCATTACCTAAATTATTTCCATTTGATGAAGACCAAAATAAAGAAAAAGAAACAAAAAAAGAGTCTAAAAGTGAAGTTAAAAGTGAATCTAAAAGTGAAGTTAAGAGTGAAGTTAAGAGTGAAGTTAAAAATTCTAAAGCAAAGAAAGATTCTAAAAACAAACAAAAAATTGAAGATGCGGAAGTTATAAATAATAATAGTAAGCCTAGCCGTGGGAGAGTGCTTGGTGCTATCATTTGTCGAGGTCTTGTTCGCATGTTCATTGAAAATGAAATTGAATGTGTGAGAGAAAGTATTTACAACAACTTTATTAAAATAATAAATTTTGCAGAGATTGACAAGATCCAGCTCTTCATTGATTGTAAGCCATTTTTCTTCATGCCTGAGGCTGAGAAGCTTCTCAGTCAAGTTATGACGAGTTTAGATACGATTGACAAAGATGATCGAAATTGCATCGAACTTTTTCAATGCCTCACTCAACTGGCTAACGAAGATCCTAAAGGTGACAATAAATACGGAAAACCGTCTCGGGCTTTGGCGGTTTTGGCTGTAGAAAAGCAAATCAATTTTGTAAAGAATAAGGTCAAAAATTTGGAGGTCAATTTGAAATTGTGGTCCTTGTTTTGTGATCCATCATCGAACGAGTTTTCACAAGAAGTTTTTGACGTATGCTTTGATGATATACTTGATAATATACGTCAATCTATTCAATTGAATTTAAAGAACGAAAAATTACTTCTTGTCATATTAAAATTCATTGAAAAAGTGAAATGTCCACCTCAGAAATTCAATGAAAATGAAAATTGCATGTCATGGCATATCAATAAATTGGCTAATGAAATTTTACCTTTGACTAACGATCAAAGAGCAAAAATTAGTAAGCAGGCGCACCGTGTTCTAAAGGTAGCTAATATTGACCCATCTGATTCAACATAGATTTGATATATTATATGTATAGATATATTGTTTTATTTTTATTATGTATATAGTATCGTTATTATTTGTTTATCATTTTTATATGTTTTTTTGTTATTGTTTTTTAAATTAAATTGTTGTTCATTGTTTTTTTTTTTTTTTTTTTTGTTCAGTTGTGAGTATATTTGGCCTGATATTCTCAAAAAATAAAAGTAAAAATCTTAAAAAATCCGCTTTATTTAAATAAATAATAATTACAAAATATATAGATAAATTTGTCATGATGTTTCGAAATCATATTTGTCTAGAAAATAATATATGTAAAGGAACAAGTTTGGAAACATTTTGTGAAAATAATTAAAGTATTGTTCATTAACTAACTTTTGTCCATTAGAAAGGAAACCTGGATGTTCCCATTTGTTTCGAATGAAACTAACTAAATCAGAAGTCAACTCGCCATTATAATTATAATATTGTTTTGCTTCCTGAAGAAGTCTTGTATCAATAAGCACAGTCCAATTTGATCCTGAAATCCAAAAACTTTTTTCGTTAAAAATGTTATAAATATTGTTATTTTTTTTCTTTTTCAAAAATTCTTTGCAACGTGAAAGTATTTTCATTTTTTGTGATGTTGAAAAGAAGAAAGGATGAGATAGAACTTCTTCGGCAGTTGGTCTTTCTTGATAATCAGAGCATGTCATTTCTTCAAGAAGGTCATATAAAATAGGATCGAATGTTGCAATCAGATTTTTAATATCAGAGTTATCAAAATTATTAAGTTTAACTTTTTCTAAGTATTTTTGTTCAATAGTTTGATATAGTACATTTGCAACAGATGAAATGTCTTCTTCCTGTTCTTCTAGATTATCTGAAAAATGACATTTTTTATCTAAGCCACCAAGGAGAGGTTCTCCATCTAAATCAGTAAAAATGCAATTATTATTGATACCTCCATGAACATATCCATTTTTAAAAAGAGCAGAGAGTGCATTCATCATATTCATTAAAAAAGATTGAATTTGTTTATGTGATGAATCATCAATTTCGAATGATGGATTTATATCATTATTATCATTATTGTCACTATTATTGTAATAATTCTTATCATTTCGAAATGTGATCTTTATTGAATGTTTAATTTGTTTTTGGCGAAAGACTATATGATCAAAAGCAAATGGGATAAGTGGTTGATAAGCGATTCTTATTTCTTTGCTGTCATCATGGTTATTTATTTTTTCAAAAGTTCGAATTTGAACAGTATGCTGAACATTTAGCTCAGAAAGTCCTTTCAAAACTGTTTCGTCAACTGATGAAGTTGTTAAAATACTGCATCGAACATCATTAAAATATCCCACTGTTGGGTCTGTTTCATCGGGAATGATTTGTGAAATTAAACTCTTTTGGATATTTTCAGTTATATACTTAATTACAATTAAAATAACAAAACAGAGGAAAAGCAGAGAAGCAATAAACGGATAATTTTCTATATAGAAAAGAGGCATTAGTGTTAATGTTGTGGTTGTCACAGTTGTTTCAACAGAAACTTTGTCATTAGTTGATGATTGAGTTGTTGATCTTGATTGGGTTGAAACAATAACACATGGAAAATGTACATTATTAATGCCGTAGCATTCTGATTTGGAGTAAGTTCGACCAAATGGAATCTCATCATATGGAAGGGGTATGGCATTTGGATAATAGTTAGGCAAGTGTCGATCTTGTGTTTGAGCGGGAACATTAACAGAATTAGCAGATCGCTCAGCTTCAGTTTCAGTAGCCACAGTTTCATATGGCGAAAATGGTTTTGAGGGAATTGCAATACTATTTCCTTCAAGTTCTATAAAAACAGCTATAGAATCGCCAGTAAACATATTTTCTGAATCATCTGTTTTTGGGCTTTCTTCAATGTTCATCTTGAATTCAAATTTGCCAAAAGATCCATAAACTGAAGTAGGTACGCCATTTATCTTGAATTGGGCTGTAAAAGTGCCATTCACAGTTATTATCACGCTTCCTGAAAACATTGTGGTTACTGTGATTATATTCTGAGCTTCAGATTGGCTTGATCCCGTAAAAATATCAAATTCAGCAAATTTTATAATCTTAGATGACTTATCGATTACATTTAGCAAGTAATTTGTGCGAACGACAACTAAGCAATCAGAATTCTGTTTAGGAAATTCATTGATCAATGGAACTGTTGAATTTGAATGATATGTTTGCGTTATTTTGCCAGATTCGTTAATAAAAAAAATTGATGTTGATTTTTCAGATGCAAAAATTTCTCCATTTTCTGTTTTAAATGGAGACATAAAAACAAGATCTCGAATGGGTAGAGGAATTCGTTTATAACCAAACTCATTAAAATAAGTAAATAAATATCCATCCAATGAAGGAATAAATGTTCTCTTTTCTGTTTCCGTTGATCCAAAAATGCATCCTTCGGTATCTACTGCCCATAAAACATCACCAGTTAAAATGTTAATGCAATGAAAATAACCATCAATGGTACCTATATAAATATAAATGTCATCAGTTGTTCCTTTCCATTCTGTTATTATTCCTGCAATTGCAATTGATTGAGTATCTGTTTTTTCACCATATAGAAATGCAACTAGCAGATATATCATCATATATTTTTAATTGGCTATAAAACGATTAAATCAAATTTAAATTTTACTCCTAAAAATTAATCTATTAAAAAGTTTGTATTTGATATGAAGATTCTTAATTTTGAGAAGAATAGATTTTATATTTTCTATTGAATTTTCAATAAAATTCAAAAAAAAAAAAAAAAAAGAATTTAAATAAAATGTTTTAATTTTATCATTGTGCTGCACAGTCTTTGACATCTTGATCAGAATCATTCTTTAATTTTTCCAACAAGGCGGATTTCCGCGGAAGAGATCTTGCAAGTACCATTCTAACATTTGGTACTGGATCTTTGGTCAAATTTTCAAGAACAGAATTAAATTGATCAAAGCATGAAATCGCAGCAATTGATTCAATTGCAGTCTTCCTTAACATATAATCTGGAGATGCTGCAAGTTCATTAATAAGAGGGAATAATGAACTCTTCTCCCATTTTTCTCCATATTTTTTAACAAGTTTAACAAGAATGTTTGTTGTTTCATCTCTGACATGACTTGCTTCATCATTAAGTAAAGATTTGAGAATAGGTAACATCTCGGAATTGAATTTCTTTTGATCATAAATATTTGCGATTTCAGGTAATAAACTAACAACACCTTTTCTAATTCTCCAATTGCTGAAGGTAATTAAATCTTTCAAATTTTTAGCAGCGGATGAAATTGCTTTTCCGCTGATTGCAACACTCTTTAATGCTTCCATTCTAACTTCAAGTTCTTCATCGTTTAATAGAGTAGTTAATGAATTTTCATCAAAACTAGATTTGGTTGCTGGAGTTCTGCCAAGAGCTTCTGCAACTGCTATTCTGATGCAACTTTCAGAATCTGATATAAGCGACATTACAAAATGTTGGAATTGGTCAAATGAAATACAGCCTGAAGTATAGATGAAAGGAATTTGACGAGCAATAGAAGCCCTTATAACGTTTTCTTGGTCAACTTGTGCTGTATTGATAATCTGTTTGAGGAATTCCTTGGGTGGCTTATCTTTAAAGATTTGATCGATATAAGAAATAAGAACAGATTTAGCTTGCCAAATATCTGTTTTGTAAATGGTTTCAGAAGCTTTCAATGCGAGATCATAATCGGAAGAGGCTATAAGTGATAAAGAAACTGGAATTTCAATAGCAACAGCAGCAGATTCATCCTTTGAAAGGGTTGCGAGTAATTTAGAAGCAAGAGAAGTAGCTCCTGCTTTAATTAAAACAGGAATTGATTTAGCAAGAGAGCAACGGACCATAATAATTGGGTCGCTTGCCAAAGAAATAATTTCTTGGTTAATATCTTTAATAGTCTTGTCTGGGAAGTTTTTATAAAGTCTACAGCAAATGGTAGCGCCACTGCATCGTAATGGATACCATTGATCTTGGCATAAGTCTTTTGCTAGTTCTTCGATTGGGCTATAATTATTTTGGTTGATTTGTTTTCCGATTGAAATGATGGATTCGGTAGCAGGTTCTCTGACAAGAATATCTTCGTTTTCGCATAAAGTATGGAGCGCGTCGAGAAGAACTTTGATATTTGATGGTCCACCAATATCTTGGAATAATAAACCAAGCTGAGTTGCGATAATGCTGAGATCGTTACAATTATGATCTGTTGTTTCGATTGTGTATGGAATTAATTCGTTCCTGGTTCTTTCGGGACCTAAAACTTTTGCAATTACATGTAAGTTTGCAAGGGAGTTTGAGCGGGTGTTATGATCTTTACTGCGGATTCCTAAAATCATATTTTGTATAGCATCGGTACTATATTTTTCAGACGACATTGTCTACTTGATGTCAATTTTGATCTGAGCTTGTTTATCGTCCAGAACGGTTTTGGTCAATATTCGCCTTCTTACAATTGAAAACATTATCAAATAAAAAAAATTTCAAAACTTGTAAAAATATTATTAAAAAATTGATATTTAATGATAAAAGATTTCATGAGAAAGATGTATAAGTCTTATACTATAAGATTAGGTTTATTATTTCAATTCAAAAAAAATTTAATTTAATAAAGTAATCATGAATTATTAATTTAGTCATTAATAATGGTATTAATAAATATGTTTCCCCTAGATATATCATACTTAAAGCTATTTAAAGCATTTGAATCATGAAATTTAAAACATTGTTGTATTTGTTTGTTAAATTCTTGATTTAATGATCTGCAACAGTAATTATGTTGAGTTTATATTGAATAAAGCTATAAAATTCAATGGTTTTAAACAAAACACGTCGTTGATAATTTGAAGATTTAAAAAAAGGAAAAAAAGTTATTTAAAACAAAGTATATAAGTTAGTACTATTTCTTATAGGCATATATGAAACTTAACGATAAATATGCTCATTTTTAATCAAAGAGTTTGATATAAATACAAACTGTTTTTATTTGAGTAAAAAAAGTTTTCAAAAAGTTAAATATTAGAATTTTCACCCTCTGAAATATTCTCTCTTCGAATTACATGAATGTAAAAAGAATCCAAAAGAAATATAAATGAATTCCATTAATTAAAATAATACCTTATATTTTTTTCTAAACGTACCAAAATAGAAAAAAATATTCATTTGAAATTGTATGATAAAAAACAGAAATGATTCATCAAATTATTCGTTAAGTAATAGTAAAGATGGTAAATCTAAAAGAATTTCGTCCATTATAAAAAATTTGAAGAAATTTAATAATGAACAAATTAGCAAGGCAATTATTTCTCCAAAAGAAAAATATCGTGAAACATATAAGATGTTAGCAAAAAAATACCTACTTTTCTTTGAATTATCTGTAATGAAAAATGCATTTAAAGAAATACAAAAAAATAAATGGAAGAAATTGTACAGAAAAATTAGAACACTTTCAATAAGTCGTGCCAAATGGGAAATTTTATGTTATGATGTTCTATTATTAAATAAAATGCAAATTTGTACTAAAGAGAGAAAAAAACTAACATTGAAAAGAAATATTCTATATCTTTACACGAAGCATAGAATAATAATATTGCAAAAAGAATACGATCATTTCCTATTAAATAAAAAATTCAAAAAATGGCAATTGTTTTATGACATTAAAATGAAAACAAAAAAAATGATTAGCCAAAATATTCATGAATGTTTAAATTGCTATTTTTCCGATTTATCAGTAAAGGCAGCACAAAAAATTCAGCATTGGTATAAACAAGTGCAGTTTTACAGAAAATTGGATGATATTTACAATTTGAACAATCTTTCAACGTATGATCAAGATAGGATTGACCAGAATTTTCTTTTTGGCAATTTTGATTTACTAACTAATGATACAATTAAGAGTTATGTTGAGCCATTGTCCTCTTATTTTTTGCATCATTTCTCCATAGATAATGTTTATGATAGAGAAGTCAAAAGAAATTCTTCTTTAATGACTCAAACTATTTCAAATTCTTTATCGTTGATTGATTTGATAACACTCGGGGAAGCCAACTCATTTCAATCATGTAAAAATTTGCTTCACTACAAATTTGTCGAAAATACTAAAACAAATGAAGCTAATGACTATGAAGAAAGTCAAGAAAAAAAAAATATATTTAGATCTAAAAAAAATGAAGTTATTAATAATCAACTAAAGCCAATGAAGATGAAAATTAACTGTAATTTCAAGCAGGTTATGTTTTCAAACGAGTACGTTCAGCCTTTATTGAATTATAAAATTCACCCTGATGTCAAATCACCAAATGATTTTTTGATCATTGAAAGGACTGAACTTTTGGAAGAGAGAAGAGATCCTAAATTCATATTTCATCAGAGAAGGTATCGTTCTCAAATAGCTGATTCTGATTGTTTTAATTCGCATATGAAATATAATTTTACTTTCGATACTCCAAAAAAAGAAAGATCAAAAGCAAAAAAGCAAATATTTTATACTCCAAAAAAGATAAGTCCAGATAAAATAGCGCAATATAACAGAGAAAAAAAAGGTGTTTGTGTTAAATCATGTACTTTTAATGAATTTTTGGTAGAAAATTTGAATATTTCAATTCCTCTTCGGTTCAGTGACTTATTTACAGCAGAAAATTTAAATATACATGAATTTGAAATTTCATATGATCCAGTTATGAGCCAAGGAATTGATAATGAAATAGAAACTATTTTTCAAAATGTGGTTTTCAAGCCACATTTGAGCTTTAATAAATTTGCACAAAATCAGCTTGATAATGCTACATATTTTCTCAAATTTTTCAGATATATTCCATATCATCTTTCTAAACATCAGAAAAGGAAATTTACAGAGTTAATCGATTCAGTTTTGTGTTCAGTATTTTATAAAAATATAGAAGCTATTTTATCTGCTGATTATATGAGATGTCCAACAGGGAATTCAAATGCGATTCACAAAAGAGATGGACCAAGATATTCTTATCGAAACTATCGCACGAAAAACTACATTGAGCAAAGTTATGATAATTATTTGAAAAGGAAAAATTATTATCAAAAGCATAATCATCATAATTTTAATTTATCAAGCAACTTTAATAATAAATTTAATGAAAAAAGAAACTTTTCTAATGAAATTGACCTTCCATCTGATGAATATTTTACTAATATAAAAGATAATTCATTCAGCCAAAGAAATAGTTCTCTCGTTGATATAGATGAATCACTTAAAGTTATCTTCTGTGATGAGTCACAAATTTCAACAGATGACAACGAATTTCTAATTGATAATGATGTTCATTTTTCGTCGCGAAATAGTCTAAAGAAAACAAAAAAATTGATATAATATTTACTTTTTTAAAACCATTTTTTATTAGTATTAATATTTTTATGCTATGATTTTTTTTAAAAATATCAGATCTGATGATAATTCAATTGGTGATAGTAAATTTTATTGCACTGTTATTATTTCCGTATTATTTATGCTTGAAAACCGCATAGTTAAAGAACATACTTGGACTTTGATACATTATCAAATTCTGAATCAACTGAAAGCCAAAAAAAAAAAAGCAATCATAGAAAATGCTGCTAAAAATAATTAAATAAAGCTAATTCTAAATTATTGTCGGAAGTTTTATTGGAGTCACTGTAAACATCAATTTCATAAGTAGAAATAATGCATATATTGAAGACGAAATCTAAAAGTTCTAAATATTTACTAAAATATCAATTTATAATTGTAAGGAGTATTTATTTTAATGATTTTATTTTGGTTAACCAAAATATTTCTGCCCATCATATGTGAAATGAGGAATACAAATATATGGAAGGAGTAAATTCAACAAAAACAGTAATGATTGAGTCTAATTTGTTTCAAATCCCAATTGAGGAATATGAGAAAAGCATGGATGCTGGAAAGAAAAAAGAAATTCTCAATCTTTTGAAAAATTCAAATAATCTTCATTCCAGAAGAGAATTCATTGAAATTAACTCTGATCTACATTGTGCATGCAAAGAAGGAGACATTGAATTAATTCAAATACTTCTCTGTGAAACCATCGAAGATTCATCAAATGATTTTGTATACAAAATCGACAAAACAAACAAGACAGCATCACTATTCAAAATCAAAAATGACATTGATCATTTGATCATTCCACGAAACGTTACACATGAATCAACCGAATATCTAATCACAAGCATCACTGGAATTGGAATTCATACAAAATCCATCGAATTTGTCGAAAATTCAGAAGTCAAAACAATTTATGGTTATATTTTTAATATCTTAGGAATTGAAGAACTTCATCTCCCAGCAAGTTTGAATGAATTGAAAGAAGGATGGTCGCATGGAACAAGCAAATTGACTAAAATTTCAATTCCACATTTGAATGATAAATTCATTTTCAAAGAAGACAAATTTTTGCTTGGAAAAATGAATCCAGAAAGTGATGAATTTAATATTTTTTTGTTTGCTAGACGTGACATTGAAGAAATTTCTATTCCTTCAAATATCAAAGTCATTTCATCAAATGCATTTGGAGAATGTAGAAATCTAAGAAAAGTTGAAATTCCAATTAAATCTAATTTGCAAAAAATTGAATCATTTGCATTTATGTATTCAAATATTGAAGAGCTTCATTTTCCAGCAAGTTTGAATGAATTAGAAGAAGGATGGTGTCGAGCAACAAAAAAACTAAAAAAAATTTCAATTTCTCATATGAATGATAATTTTATTTTCAAAGATGAAAAAATTTTGCTTGGAAAAATGAATCCAAAAAGTGATGAATTTGACATTCTCCATTTTGCAAGACGTGACATTGAAGAACTCTCAATTCAATCAAATATCAAAATCATTTCATCCAATGCATTTGAATTATGTGAAAACCTAAGAAAAGTTGAAATTCCACTGAATTCTAATTTACAAAAAATTGGAAAAAATTCATTTTTATCTACAAATATTGAAGAAATTTTCATTCCTTCAAAAGTTACAAAAATAAGTAAAAATGCATTTTTCGATTGTCATAAACTCAAAAAGGTTGAAATTCCAATGAATTCTAATTTACAAAAAATTGGTGAAAATTCATTTTCATCAACAAATATTGAAGAAATTTTTATTCCTTCAAATGTTACAAAAATATGTAAAAATGCATTTTACAGTTGTGAAAGTTTAAAAAAGGTTGAAATTCAAATGAATTCTAATTTAAAAATAATTGAAGAAAATGCTTTTTCTTTTTCAAAAATTGAAAGAATTTTTATTCCTAAAAAAGTGACAAAAATAGGTGCCAATGCATTTTGCCATTGTCACGAGTTAAAAGTTGTTGAAATTCAAACAGGTTCTAATTTACAGATAATTGGACAGGGTGCTTTTACATATTCAAAAATTGAAAGAATCTTAATTCCATCAAAAATTACACAAATAAATAAACGTGCGTTTTTCAATTGCAGAAATCTTCAAATAATTGAAATTCCAGAAAAATCAAAATTGCAAACATTGATTTTGTCAGATTTTTATGGATGCCAAAAACTCATAATTATGATTCCAACATCATTAAGAAAAGTGGCATATTTATTAAGTATTTAAGTATGGCAATGATTTTTCAAATAAATTAAGTATTTTTTTTTTTTTTGGAATTCTTTATAGAACATACAACTTTTTCAGAAGTAAATAATCGTCCATTTTTTCGAGTTTTATTTTATATAGAAAAGATTAAAAGTTCCTTGTATTTTTTATTGATTTCATAATATATGCAATTTAGAGAATATGTTAAACGCGAAATAATCGAAAATTTTCGAAAATGAGATTATTATTTGATTAATAATTATTCTTAAAAATGGTTGATTTAGATAATCAGATGGCGAATTGGGCTTCCTAAATTGATATAATTTAGTATTTAATGGTTAAAATCAGCATTAAATAAGAAAACAAATATTTTTAAATTATTTTAAAGGAATAAAAAAAGCATGAATGGGGGGTCATGCTATTTTGTTAAAAAAATATAAATTTTTATTTATCAAAAAGTTTATTTGGGCCATTTATGCATACAAAAAGTTCTCTGTGCTGTAGCACTGTGCTAAAAAATTACACTTTTTTTTTTTTAAATGAATAGGCCTTGAATTGGTATTTGGTTATTTCAGTAGCGCGAACCAAGTGAACTGAAGGTGAGATGGTGGAGAGCTAAGTTAGGCTAGAGGATGGCACTGACAGCAGCCTAACGTTAAACACTGTATGCCCCTAAAGTAGCATATCAATCTTTTTGTAATTGTGCTTTGAAACAATCAAAAATCTTTAGAGGCATGATTGATCTAGCTTCATTAAAGAAACCAATCTTTTTCCAATTTTGCATAGAAACAATCAAAAGACTTTTTTAGTCTTACTTCTCTTCTTTATTGTTGAATATCATCATCTATGAACGAAGAAACAAAAGTATTCTTTACAAATTTTACAAACAAATCTGGTTATCAATTATGTAAAGATTATATATTATATAATGGCCATTTAAATTCTAAAATCTTATATTCTTTCCTGGCATAATCCATCTTTTGTGTGCATTTTGCAACTAAGTCAATACTTATTATTTCAATATAAACAGTGTGATATTGTTTTGTGTTATAGATTGACTTTTGATAGCTAATAATAAATGTTTCAATGTATTCCATCAAAAGATTTAATACAGCATCATTCATTCCCACCAATTTACTTTTGAAATCATATTCAATTTCATTGTCATAAGTAATTCGTATCTTATAAAAATCTGAATATTATATTTCTTAATTTTTTGAAGATTTGATTAATTGAATTAACCAGTTCTTTTGCTTTCTTTGAAAAAGCAACTTGTCATTATAATAAAATTAGAAAATACAAGTCCTTTACTATGAAACTAACAGTACTGTATCCCGAGCAGTTGAGTTCTAAAAACCTATGTATCTGAGGTAAAACATGATCAAAGAAATCATATTGGATACATCCATGTCCTTTTCCTGATGTAACTTATACAAAACAATTATATGAACAAATGGAACCGATGTAATCTATTTGTTTTTACGATAATATTGTATGATGATTATCAGAACAGAATAAAAGGTGCTATTCTTGGTCAATATATGATGATATAATGTCACAGATATTGCACCATATTCGAAAAAAAGGTTAATATATTAAAATTGAACTATGGTTATTCCTCTTAATTATTACAAGTATTAACCCAATTGAACAAACTATTTCAAGGTCTACGAATACATCAACACACTAATATCCCTATTGCCAAAGCCTGATGGATTTGCAAAATGTAATTTCGCAATATTATGTGACAAGTTCCCATTCAATTTGAAGAACTCGTTGTACCTCGCGAAGGTCCTATACGTATCACTCCAGAATGATACTAAAACCATTAGATTCTACCCTGATAAGCTCAAGGAGATGAACCTTGAATATGTCAAATTATTATCCAATAGTAGACGCAAATTGAGTGTTAACATGCATGAGTTCTTCGTAAATGGGAATACCGAAAAACATGAATACAAGGAATGCCCGTACTACAACTACTCGTTTGAGAAAACCAATATAAATACCAAGGATCTCATTGTCAAATTACGTGAAAAATACAATATTGCTGAACCTGATGTATTCATCGGCAAGCATCAAGATTTGGTATTGGAAGCAAACCCTGACCCAGATTTTGTTTAAATCTTTGAATACACCACTTGTATATCGTATTCAACAGTGTTCACCAATATGAAATCATGACCCGATAAGGTTCTATATTTTTGCAACAACTCTTCGAATTCGCAAGGTATACTCACCTGCTGATATATGTAATTGAGTTTCTGTCGTTAGAACCCATTGAATATGAAGAATGATGTACAATTATTTTTGTAATCGGTTGGCACACCTTTGAAGAACTGGATGTTGATGTACACAATTGAGTTCTTATGACGCAACTGGGTGATATAGTTTGTGAAGTATGATGATTTCAACATTTTGCTCTTAATGAAGTCTTCGTACAGGATTATTGTGTTGAGCGGTACATTGGGTTTACCAAGTGTGCTGATATGAAGGAATTCAAACATTGGCTGCAGCTTGGAATCGTCAACAGATATCTTCCCAACTGAGCTATATTTGTTATACAACTCCTTCCATAAATCGAGTTCCTTCAAATACTGTTCAGCATTACTATCAGCGACAACCTCAATGGGCAAGTTGATGAGCTCACATTGAGATTCAAATGTGGAATCATTTATAATACCATTCTTACTCACATACACAATCATATGGACCCCCAATTATTGAGTCTACTCATTTGAATGATATCGCGAATAACTGTATGGCCCTTACCTTTGCCTTGTGATGCTACCAGTATGTTCAAAGTATTGTACCATGCATAGATTCCATTGGCAATTGGCCTTATGGATACATTCGTGATTTTATCCCTATTTTTGGAATAGGCCTCACTCATAGCTTCATCAACATCAAACTTCTTGGAAACCGGTTGCTGCTTCTGGTACTTATCGAATGTATCAAAATCTATTGGCTCTTCACTGGAACTGTCTGATAATTCAATAGATGTATATTCAAAAAGAGTTGGTTGTAGGTGTTTGCAATACAACATTTAATCAAAAATAAAGCTTTTTATGCATATAATGTTCGCTTCAGCTCATCAGTCAGCTCAGGTGGTTCATCTTCTACAGTAAACGATACCAGTAATAGCAGTTCAATTACGTTGGTCACCAATATCAACCCCAATAATATATTCATGATGATTTCACTTGCAGTGGACATTTATGCAAATTTAAATACAAATTTTGAGTGATATCGAGTGCCTTATAAGCTCGGTCCATACATGGTTATATCCATATTTCAACTCATTGGATACCACATTTTTGAATACCAATATTTTATCAATTTTCATGTACTTCGAGTTTGAAACACAACCAGTACACCCACTGTCCTCATTAATGACCAGCTCAACCTTGTCAGCCTTAGTGAGTATTTTAATGAGCTCCATCCGCGTGTTGCTATGACACTCAAGATAGTTGTTCATCCTCAGTGGATTGGTTTCATAGATACTCAGTAATATCTCGAGGAATTTATTTTTGGAATCCAAGTCGTCATCGTCGAGTTCTAATGAACGTTCTAGGGTTGGATTGTTTATTGGAGCAACTGATGGATATGCACCAGTTGTCGAGGGTGTAGTAAAATTTGCATCCTGGGTGCCATTTTGGGGATAACCAACTTGAGGTTGAACTTGGGGAACTTGAGGATATGATATTGGCTGAACTGGTGGAGGTCTATTCGCAGCAATCTTAATATTCACATTCTGCTCCTGTTTAACACTAGCATCATTTTCACTTGATAGAATTCTAGCCTTATGGAGAGACATTTCCAAAGCACAAAAATATTTTTACCCCCAATGGTATATTTCTTATGCCATTTCTGGATCATCTTGTGAGCCAGCTGGTGATTCATCATCGATATATTCGAGACCATCGAGTGAGAGCTTGAAGTAGGTGTCTCTGCATAAACAGAGTTATACAGGTGGTGGTCTAACAACAGCTCCACATGGTTCGATAATCTTGTAATATGTATCATTATCGCCAGTGAATATTGGTTGACCATTGACTTGAATTTGGATATTGCCTTTGCCACCATCTAAGCCATCATAACAGTATCCAGCAGATGCACGTTCAGTTTGGACATTGAATACAAATGATGTGGCATCACTCAATGTATTTCGATATCGAACACCATTTTCATCATTCTTGGGCATGGTGAAGCTATCTTCGAATTCCTTTGAACATTGGAGTGTGATACCATCGAGGTCTCCAGCAGTTAATTGGCTTTCGAAGAATCTGGCACTAATGGTACTGACATTCTCATCTGGAAAGTTCTTACCACCAATATTCAAATAGCAGTTTTGGTAAACGGGATTCTCAAATACAGTCAAATCATTGTGATGCTTGGGGAACAGCAATGGCATGCTTGTGACATTTATTAATGGGATATTCAATGTAGACTTGATTCCGTTATCGGCAGCTGCAATTGGGAATGCATGATAATCTACCTTTTGAGATGGAATTACTAGACCTTCACGTAAGATGGATTCAATGCTTGAGCGAGTGGCTTCACAAACACCATATCCTTGCATGTTGGACTTGCAGAGAGTGATGGTCATTCGGTTAACGGTGAGTGTTGCAGGTTGTGATGAATAGGCTACCTTCAATTGAGATCTTAATGCAGAGTTCTTTTCAATCTTGCTTACGAGTTGTATTCCATATGCACCATTATGCTTCAATTTTTCGAATAAAGTATTGCTTTCATTATACTTTTTTAATGCCTCAAAGAATAATGAGAATAAAACTGAAGATTCAGTCGGTCTCACAATCAAACCCAATGGGAACCCTATATTACGATATATGAGCTCATATATCTGGGATCAATAGTATAACTAAGATAAATTATGTTGAAATAGTTGGAATATGGCCATATCTATCATATAAAAACAAGAATCCTCCAATATTATTGAAAACTCCCTTCTTTCTGTTTTTTTGATGCTTGTTTGCGATCGAATAAAACAAACTTGAAATTGTCTGAGTAGACAGTCGGATTAACAGAACATGCATCAGATGCTAAAATTACAAGTTCATTTACTGACAAATTTTGGGACATATTCCTCTGCTATTAATTTTGATTTAGCAATATCTGTTAGGAATAAAAAAATTTCTAAATGAGGTTGATTTATGTGGATTACTGTGGATTCTAAACGAGGATTTCTAAAATGAAACAGGAACCTCTTCATGATCATAACTTGTATTAAGAATTGGGAAACGTGATTAGGGACTGTGCTATGACCATATTTTGGAAACCAGAACTGTGCCATGATCGTAATTTGAATTGAGAATTGGGATGCAGGAAGGAGATCTATGTTAGGATCGCATTTTGCATTGAAAATAGGGAATCTTGTATTAAGTAATGATTATATTTTGCTTTTGAGTGCTTAATCGCACTTCTTTGGCTAGATTCTTGCCTGATGTTTATTTAAAAATTCCGTCTCTTGTTGCTTATAACATTTTGAATATAAAAATTGGTAGCTCAGACTCTACAACCGTTTGCATTATAAAACACACTTTTAAATGTAAAGTTGTAATGAATACACATTAAAACATATGATACTAGGTTTTTCGATCAAAAAAGTGGTTTTTACATTGATATGCTTCTAGAATTAGTGCTAAATGTTACGTGTTCAAAATACTGTAGATATCAACAATTGAGAGTTTCTAAGCACCTCAGAAAATCTTTGAAATAAAAAAATAACTTTGATGCACAAATAATAAAATAAAAATTTAAACAACATTTTATTTTTACATTAAAGAGAATAATAAACAAGATTATGTATATCTATAACTTATTCTAATAACAAAATAATAATGTGAGAATATCATCAGTGGAAAGATAACAAAGAAAACGCATGATTAATAATTTGGTTACTTTCAGCCCAGCTTCTTTTTGCTTGCTGAATCAGTTTTTCATCACAACCAACAAGATTCAAAATAACAGGAATTAATGCTTCGCGAGTTGATCCATCCTGCATAAAGAACTGTAATAAAACCTTTCTAATATACTTCGGATAGATTGAATCTGCATTTTGGTTCAAATTTCCAGTTGAATCGCTAATATTTAAATCGGAATTGGAAGGTGGTGCAGGCGAAGGAGAAGAAGGTACAGTAACTGATCTAGATTTACTAGCTATATTCATTTTCTGATAACTTGAAAGTTCTTTTCTTAAAGCAGCAACTTTATTTAATAAATCTTTCTTTTCATCTTCAAGTTGATTGTTTAATTTTTCAACAGATCTGATTTTTGCTTCTAGCTTTGACCTTTGTTTGGTAAATTGCGAAGCTTTTGCTTCATTTTCTTTTGCATGAATCTCAGCTTCTTTTACACGGAATTCGAGCTGCTTTTCTGTTTCTAAGGAAGTAAGCTTAACACCTTGTATTTCAGTTTCAACAATTTTAATTTTAGTCTCAAGGTCTTCTTTCAAGCTAGTAATATCTTCAATCTCATTCTGAAGCTTTTTCTCTTTTTCTTTTGCAGATTTCCGAAATTCATCAAATTGAGCCGATAGGGAGTTATACTTGTGTTCAGATGAAGTAATTTGATTTTTCTGATCTAAGTTGATCTTTTGCAAATTACTAACCTCTTTTTGATGGTTCTTTACCTCTTCTTTCATTGTTTGGCTTTTGCTTTTCTGTTTTTCTATTTTAGCGTTTAATCGGTCTATTTCTTCATTTGATGTTTTTAATTTGGCTTCAGTAGTTGTAAGTCTAACCTGAATTTCGGAGAGATTTGCTTGAACATTTCGAAGATTAGAAGAAAGAGTCAAATTTTCTTTCTTTTGATCGTTTAATTGTTGAATTAAATCGCTATTTTTTTGCTTATTAGCTTCATTTTCAGATACAACTTTTTGAAGGGATTCGTTATTTTGTGTTAATGATTGATAATTTAGCTTCATTTGATCAAATTGATCAGATATTTTTTGTAGCTCTGCAATTTTTTGTTGCAATGCTTTAATTTCTTCTTGTTGCTTTTGGCATTTTTGTTCGGCTTCGTTTGCGCGAGTTTCAAAATTAGATCTTTCATTTTCATATTGGATCCTGATTTTTTGCATCGTTTTCATGTTTTCTTCTTTTCCAGCAGAGAACTGACTATTTATTTTTTCAATTGTTTCACGATTATCTTGTAAAAGAGCCGCTTTTTCAGCATCGAATTGTGATCTGAGCCTTTCTATAGCTTTGGAATGCTCTTCAGACAGAGATCCAATTTGTTTTGTCATATTTTCTGTTGTTTCTTGCTTTTCGCGGTTGAGGGTAGCAATCTCGGCAGTTTTTTCTTTAAGCCGGAGATTAATCATTTGAATTGTCTCATCACGTTTGGAAATCTCGTTTTTAAGCGACTGAATTTGCTTATCTGAGTCTGTTTTCATTGAGGTAATTTCATCTTTAGTCAATTCAAATTGAGAAGCAAATTTTTGAATTTGATCATTTAATTGCTTCTCTTTTTGGGATGACAGCGCTTGGCTATGCGTTAATTCATCTATTTTTGCCTGGAGTTGCTTTTTTTCATCACTAAAATGATCTCTTTCATTTTGAATTATAATATTAAATTTTTCTGAAGACTCAGAAAATTCAGCTATTTTTTTCTGAAGTTCTTCAATTTTGACGTTTTTTGATTGAATTTCTGAATTCAACTGATTTAATTCATTTGAAAATTTATCTTTTTCTCTTTGATAAGATAATGATGCTTCCTCACTTTGCCTTTTAATTTGTTCAAGTTCACTGATTTTAGATAAGAGCTGCTTTTTACCTTCATCAGAATTAGAAACAGCTGTTTGTGCATTAGATTTAAATTGTTCTAAAGCAGAAACATTTGCTTTAAGAGAGTCATTTTCTTGCCTCATTTGCTGTATGGTTTCACGTAGTTTTTCTAGCTGTTTTTGCGATTCAATTGAGCTTTGCTTTTGCGAATTTAATAATTGAGTTAATTTTAATTCGTTTTCAGTCTTTAATTGAATATCTTGGCTCAATTTCTTACATTCTGCTGATATTTGTGAGAATTTTCCTTCATACTCTGCTATACTTTTTTGAAGTCTTTGGTTTTCTGTTTTTATTTGATCCATTTCTTGATTCGAAGCAGTTGTTGTTAGATCATAAAGATTATGCTCAGATTGTAATCGAACAGTTTCGGTTTTCAATTTCCTGTTTTCTTCAATTAATCGTTCTTGATTAGCCTCAAGCTCAGCAATTCGAGAATTTGTTGTCTGATTATCTGAGGCTGGAACTAATGACAGAGATTTAGATTCGAGATCTTCAATTTTATGAAGTAAATTTCGTTTTTCTTCATTTAAATTAGAAATCACTTGGTTTAATGCTGAGGGATCAGAAGCTTCTAATTTCTGTTTAATTTCATTATATTCTTCTTTTAATTTATCTGATTCTGTTTTCATGCCGTTTGACGTTTCTTCAAGTTCATGTATTTTTTGATATAATTCTGCAATCTGATAATCTTTTAATTGCATTCTTGAAACTGATTCCTCGTTAATTTGTTTACATTCATCAATTAATTTATCACGTGATTCAATTGCGTCATCCCTTTCTTGAATTGCATCTTGAAGTTTTTTCTGGTTTTGCAATAATTGATCAATTTTCTGTTTCTGAGATTTTGTTTTTTCGACAAGTTGCGCATATAATTTTTTGAGTTCACCCATTGTCATTTTAGTATGGGTAGTTGTAGTTTCGCTCATTTCTATGATTTTTGAAAAATTTATTCAGACCAAAAAAAGTTTCAATTTTGATTTTGGCCAAAATTTTTCAATAAACAATTTAATCACCATTAATCAAATTATATCTCGAAAATTAAAAAAAAAAAAAAACATCATCCAACCAAATAAGATTAAAATTGTTTTGTTAAAAAACATTTTATTCTCAAACTCAAAACTATTTTTAACCATATCAATTAATAAATATTTTCTTAACTAACTCTATATAAAAATATTTAAGCCCATATCCTGGCCACCATTTGGAGGAACTTTGAGAGGATTTTTTGCTCCATGGAGGAACTTTTAATTGAAAGTTCCTCTAAACTTCGACTGGAGTTATGCTTAAAAATATTGAAATCAAGCTATCTTAGCAAGTTCATCTTGTTATCCTATTTAAAACAACAATATCATAATATGAAGATTGATTTGACTAATCGATTTTTCAATTTACAATGGAATATATTTTACCTTTTTAACATACAAGAGCTTCTGTAGCTTAGTGGCTATAGCGTTCGCCTAGTAAGCGGAAGGTCGCGCGTTCGATCCGCGCCAGAAGCATTTTTTTAATTTGCTTTTTTTACTATTAATTGAAATATTTCAATTTTCATGAAAATTTTTAATTAATTTAAATAAATTCATTCTTTTCTATAATAGAAAAAGAAATTCAATTTTATTTGAAAGTATTATACAAAAAGTGGTTAAAATAATTGAAAATTTCTCAATATCTATTTAATTCAAATTTAAGATAGATATTTGTATCTATTTTTGATATATATCACAGTTTCGCAATAAGCTTGATATGGAATTATGACAAAATTTTTCAAAAATTTGATGATAAAATTGACGTCAACCGTTTTCCTATAAGACAATCATTTTCTATTTCCAAGTTTTTGAATGAATTGTTTGACATTAATTTGAGAGAAAATTTTGCGTTTCAAAATTTAATAACCGTTGGTTGTTTTTTCACCATTTCTCCGAATTGTCTGCGACTCACCATGGCCTACGGTTCATCCGTTTCGAGAGTACCTGAACGGGATTATATTCAGAGCCTCTCAAACTTTATATTGAGTGAAGGTATTCTTCAAATCCCACCAAATCAAACAAATCATGATTTTTGGGGGCATCAAGCAGCTACTTTGCTTAGAGAATATTATATACATCCTTCTATTAGGCGTCCTTTTTATAAAAAAGAAAGAGTGAAAACAACTGAACAAATACGTAAAGCTTTTGAAAAATATGTTAATAACAAATGCTTTGAAATGTTAATGAGTCTTAATTGGATTAGACAAGATTCTCACTCAAATCTCTTTCTTATTACAGATGAAGCAAGGATTCAAATGGACCAAATAGCAAACCAACTTTTTGACAAAAGTCAAAATGATCTTTTGAAAGATGAAAATAGTAATCCTCAACAATAGTATTATATTAGGCACTTCACAATTGAACAACTGTTCAATCCAAATTATAATTATTTTTTCAAACAATGAAATAATACTTTTATTAAACACTTAATTCATTTTTGATATTATTGCTATTTTATGATTCTCTTTTTTCTCTTCTGTAATATTTTTTTTTAATCAACTTTTTAAAAGAAAAAAATAATCTGTCATCAAATTTTGATGGCGATACCTTTCTCATTTTCACAGAATCGAAATTTCACTCCCCCTTATCCAGAGGATTTTGCTATTTATGTTGATGGAAAACGCTATTCGTTTTATTCAGAGAAGATTGCAGTTTTTTCTCCAAAAATTAACCAATTATTTATGTGCGACCCGACGTTAACATCTATACAGTACCCATATCCTGATAGCAAAAAACAGTTTATTAGCATAGCGACTCTCATAAATGGAGGAGAAGTCGTAATTAACAAAGATAATTTTGCATTTTTATCAAAAGCTGCTGATTTCTTTGAAAATGACACTCTTTTATCTGCAATTTCACAATTTTTGATTTCATCTTCCGATACCGCCGTTTTTTCTCGACTTAACCAAAATCAACCGATTAAACTTATTCAAAAAGAGCTCGAATATATTGCAGAAAAATTTCAATCACTAATCAAAACTAATGAGGTTTGTTCTTTGCCTTTGGAATATTATAATATTATATTTAATTCACCTTCTTTTAAATTTTCAGACGAGCATGAATTATTTCAATGGATAACAAAAATGGTTGAAACCCACGAATCAGATTTCACTCCACTTTATTCTCATATTGATTTTGAACTTTTAACACCTGAAGAAATTGAAATTTTTATGAAGCATGTTGATATCTCTACACTTAATGGCTCACTTTTGTATTCAGTCAAATTACGCCTTACAAAAACAGTATCCAAGAATGATGACACCTTAATTGAATATTCAAATAAGGTTGTTGATGTTCCACCGTATTTACAGATTCAATCAAAAGAATTTCCATATAATAATAATGATGATGGAGAGTCCAATTTCAAAGGAATTTTCTACTATTTAAGCAAAGATGGCAATCCACAATTCAGAGGTTATGTTACCATGGACACGCCATCGGTCAGAAAGAAAAAATATCTGCATAAATTAATTAATTATAATGAAGAACAATATTTCAACTGGAACAACTTTGATGGAACTTCATATAAAAAGGAGGAGCAATGGCTAATGATACGCTTTCTTATTTATAAAGTCAGACTTGATGCTTACACACTTTACGCAGATAAAGAAAGATCCAACTTTTCTCAAATGAAGCATTGGAAAATACTTGGATCAAATGATGGATCTAATTGGAGTCTCGTTGATGAAGAAGATACTGATATATTAAATAAACCACATTCATATAGTACCTTTAAATGCAAAGGTGAGAACAAACAGTTTTATACTTATTTCAAAATCGAGCAACTTGAAAATTTCTCGTCTAAAAAAGAAACAGTTAATGAAATGACACTCTCAAAATTCGAATTCTTCGGCGAAGTAAGAAAATTGTAATAAAATATATTAAAAACAGAACGAAAATTTATTTCTTTATTTATATATATATAATAAATTTTAAACAAGCAAAACTTAAAATCCAAATTCATCATTTGCTTTGATTGGCGAAAATAGATGATCCGATAATTTTGTTGGGGAAACCGTCAACTCAAATGAATCAGACTTTATAAGCGGATTCATAAGATTTTCGTGTAATGATATAGGACTCATCATCAAATCATTATTATTATCATAATCGAGTCCATTTGGAGATAAAAGCATTGGCGTGGGAGAAAATTGAGGAGATTCAAAAAGATTCATGAATTTACCCTTTTCAGATTCTTGAACAGATTGATTTGAATTTGCATTTTCAACACATATACTGTCAATATTACCATAAACATCTGGCGTACAAAGTGGAGGACTAATTTCACTTTTAATACTTGTTTTGCTTTTTGAATTAGGTAGTTTTTGAAAGCTTTTATTTAATATTACATCATTCACATTGGATTGATTTCCTAGAATTTGCTGCGAGATTGGAGTTTGATTTGATGAAGTAATTAAAGGAGGTGGTCTTAAAGATTCCATTTGCTGCTTATGATGATTTCTTTTTGATGTATCCTGTAAAAGCGTTTGTTTTCCTTTTGAGTCAATTTTGATTCTCTTTGTTATGGATGAATGCCAACGATTTTTAACTGCATTATCGGTTCGACCTGGAAGTAGCTTTGCAATCATTGACCATTTGGGTCCATGATTATTATATTGCTCAAAAATAACAAAATCCTCCTGATATGACCAGCATGATTTCAGAACATTAGGATTTAGATGATTAAACCATCTTTCCCTGCATTGCTTTGGAGATCTACCTGGAATCATTTTCGATATGCTAGGCCAACTATGTGGTCCATTTTTTTCAACAAATTGCAAGATTATTTGATCTTCTTCTGGTGTAAATGGCCCTTTAATCAATTCGGGATTTAAACATTTTTCCCATCGTGCTGCAATCTGAGTGGGAGTTCTACGGGGCAATTTAGGTGCTATCAGATTCCACTGCTTTCCATGTATTTGGACAAATTTTCGAAGTATCCTATCTTCTTCTTCACTCCAGAAGCGTCTCATCAATATGAACAGAATATTGTTAAGAGAATTAAAAAACGATTTATCAGAAAATTTCAATTGAAATGTCAAAATTCAATGCCATACGTTATTTATATTTCAATTTTTGAAATAAATATATTTTTTTGAATTAATTTTTTATTAAAAATCGTTATTTTTTTTATTCACTTATTGATTATTTAATACTATTTAAGTAAAAACAAATGAATTTTTTTTCATATAAAAAATAATTATTTAATTCTTTTGAAAAATTTTCAAATACATCACTTTTGAGAGTTTTACAGAAATTAACGTTTTTTTATAATTTCTTGTTTACAAAGAGTTATAACTTAGAAAACATCAAATTATGTAAAGATATATTTCATAGATATTGAAACATATGAAATTTCATCATTAATTAAAATAACTCATTAGAAAAACTATAATTAAAAAAAACTCGTTATTTCCTTTTTTTAATAGAAAATTGAGAGCTCTAAAATTTTTTAATTCATGAAACAAAGTTTTGAATATTTTACACACAATAAACTTTTACTTGTCAAAAAAGGTCAAATAAAATTCAATGTAAATCTGTTCTTTATTTTTTTTATTTGTTCGTTTATTAATGAGTTCAGGATCTTTAAAAGTAAGAAACCTTCATGATAGCATAAATATCACTCAAAGCACTCATAGCATCAGTTCTCAAGTTTCTACACCAAATGTTGCTTTTGATTTTAATACCCAAGAAGATGATGTTGATGAAGAACAATTAAGCCCATGGGAACAATACACAAACCTATGCTATTCTCAACATCCACCAATTCCAGCTTTGTCGCTTATGAAACCAATTTTATCTGGTGATGAGGGGTCAGCTAACTTTCCGCATATGCAAGTCGGAAATCATATTCCAATAATTCTGCAGATGCTAAACAAAGTTAAAATAATCAATGATTTAAATTTAAGTGATAATGCCTTAGACTATACATGCGTTGAACCGTTAGTTAATTTCGTATTAAATTCTGACCAACTTTCATCTCTCAATTTAAGTGATAACCCAAACATTAAGGCAAAAGGAATGAGAGAGCTTATGGAAGGAATACGCGATTCAAGATCACTTGAGAACCTTAGCATTTCTAATACTGGATGCAATCAAACAGTAGGCCCTGCAATTGCAGAATTCATTGATAATTGCTCATTATTACTTAAATTAGATGCTTCAAGCTGTTCTCTTCGTCAATCAGTAAACGAAATTGCACAAGCACTTGCAAATTCACAAAAACTCAAACGACTAAACTTATCAGATAATGAACTTTGCATTGGAGGCAAAAAAGTTATGCAGCAACTTGGTTCAGGCGTTTCAAAAGGAGGTACAATAACAAGACTATTTTTATCAAAAAATGCAATTAACGATGAAATGGCTATTTCTTTATTAAAAAATTTAGCAGAATCACAAACGCTTAAGCATCTTGACTTATCAAATAATTCAATTGGTGAACCTGCTGGAAAAGCAATTGCATCTCTGATTTCAAAAACTTCAACATTAAAACACCTTGACATATCAATGAATCCAGTTCTTAATGTCACAATCAACAAAGAAAATGGACAAAAATCTTTAGAATCCGATGATGGGAAAGGTGGTGCAAAGAAAGATAAAAAGCCGAAAGCTTATACTCCAAGTGTTTACTCAATCCTTACTAGCCTTGGAAAAAATACAACAATGGTTGATATAAAAATGGTTGGGCTTGTTGTAAATCAGATTGAATGGCAACAAAAACTGGAACAATTGCATTCACAGAACCAAGCTGTTAATGTCATATATCAAGCTCCAGGCACAGAATCATTTCAGTTCCGATCGTCAAGTTCCCTCAGTTCAAAAGAATGAAAAATAGATTGTTTTATATATTATAATTATAGTATAAGGCCGACTTCCTATGAAAAGAACAAACACAAAATATTCTTATAAATAGTCTGTTCTTTAATTTTGCTAAATCATTTAATTTGACCATTCCCTCTTAATTAAATCGGTTTTATGTGTAAAATAAATATAACGAACTATATTAACTAACATTTATTATAAGAAAAAGTTGCATTGATATTTTAAATTGTTTCAAACATCGATCATATAATTATTTAAATGAGCGCACTAATCTTTTTTTCATATTTTATTTTTTAAATTTCTAGATAATGATTGATTTTTGAAGAAAAAATATTTTACGCATATGCTTTAATTGAAATACAAAGAATGGTATTGTATATAATTGATATTCATAATTTTGATTATGCTGTACTAGTCAAAGGCTCATCAAAACTCTTGCCAATGCTTTTTCTTTAATTCAAGCCTTTGAGAATAAAATCTGATATTTTTTTCAATATAAAATCATCAATATTTAAATAATGAAATAAAACGCCCAATTATGTCACAATAATCATATTTAAGTAGAAGTAATACTTCCATAAAATAAAATGATTATATGAATTAAGAAAAAGTGAAAAAAGTTAAATGAATATTCAATTCAAAGCTAGCCGATGATATAAAAGCATATGCCATTTATAATAAACATGATTATATCCTAAAATAATTTTGTTATATATAATTATATTTTGCCATTTTGATTTCTGAAAAATGACATTATTCATTTCCCAAGAAACTATAAAAACAAACTATTTTTTTCTTGATATCGAAAAAAAAAAAATAAAATTAAATTGGAATTTATATTTCGATAAAAAGAATATTTGGCTATAAAAAATAATAATGACTTGAATCATTAGGTATTAGCTTGGAAAAATAGGTTGTTATTAAAATAAAATCCAATATCTATTTGATTATGTAGTTATTTGAAGAATATTTTTTTAAAACTCAATACTATAAACTTCGAATAAATCAAGGTAAGGTGTTAATACTTTCTTTTGCTTCTAAAAATAAAAGAGATATTTAATTATAAAAGACCAAACATATTTTGAATTTAATAATTAATTCGTTTATTGCTTTTTAAAATATTTTTATGAAGAAAAAATTAGGGTTATGTGACCACTTTTTGGAGGTTTTGATAAGAAATTTGAAGTATATTAACCAACCAGAGGTAGTCAAAATTGAATAATATGTTGATCACTTCACATTAAAAAGATGCTTTCGTCATCATTCGCTCGCAACGCCTCAGGAAACTTGCCACTTCTTTTCCTCAGCAAAGACACAAAAGTTGTTATTCAAGGTATTGGCAAACAAGGACAGTTCCACGGACGCTTAATGCGTGAATATGGAACCAACGTTGTTGGTGGTGTCCATGCTAAGAAATATGGTCAAATCATTGCCGGAATGCCAATTTTCCCAACAGTCAAAGAATGCGTCAACAAAACTGGTGCCAATGCATCTTTAATTTTCGTTCCAGCTCCAGGTGCTGCCCAAGCAATGATTGAAGCAGCTGACGCTGGTGTTGATCTCATCGTTTGCATCACAGAACACATCCCACAACACGATATGATCAAGGTCAAGAAGCATCTTGCCGAAAGAAACGTTCAACTTATCGGTCCAAACTGCCCAGGTATCATCCAACCACGTGATCACTGCAAGCTTGGTATCATCCCAACAAACATCCACGTTCCAGGAAGAATCGGTATCGTCTCACGTTCTGGTACATTAACATACGAAGCTTCCCACGCCACAACAATGGCCGGACTTGGTCAATCCACCGTTGTAGGAATTGGTGGTGACCCATTCTCTGGACAACTCCACACTGATGTCGTCAAAAGATTCGCTGCTGACCCACACACTGAAGGTATCATCCTCATTGGTGAAATCGGTGGTACATCTGAAGAAGATTGCGCTGACTGGATCCATGATCACCAACTTACAAAGGAGAAACCAGTTGTTGCTTTCATCGCTGGTGCTACAGCTCCACCTGGAAAGAGAATGGGACATGCTGGTGCTATCGTTTCTGGTGGAAAGGGAACTGCAGAAGGCAAATACAAGGCTCTTGAAGCTGCTGGCGTTAGAATCGCTCGCCATCCAGGAAATATCGGCAAATTCATCTATGAAGAGATGAAGAAACTTGGACGCGTTTAAAACCGATCGTTTTAAAAAATCCTTTGAGATTAATCTTTTTCTATTTTTTTTTTTTTTTTTTTATAGAAAGTGGGAGCTTTTTATTTGAATGGATTTTATTTCATTTAACTTTAATTTTTTTTAATTTCTATGCCTAGTCGAAGCTGCGACTCTCCTCCATCGAGTGTTGCAATACGTACCTAAGTTAGAATTTCATGCTGTTTAAGAGTTAGACCAGTTCTTGTATAAATATCATCAAAATAGAAATCAGAAAGGAAGCTTCTTCCTAATCTGACTACTTCTTCATCTGGATTTTTATCTTCTAAGTTGCGGAATAATTAAGTTTGAACTGAACTTTCTTTTTCAAAACTATTATCTTCGGTAACTGTTGCTTGACTTTCAGAAAGCTCAATTTTTTTCTCTTTGTAAACCTCATTAGCTATATTGATTGCATCAAATGCTTTTGCTGCACTAACATAAGGCTTTGAATGATTTATCGTTTTGAAATTTGAACAGGTGTTAAACCTGAGTTTAATGCCGAATAAATATGCGTTTTTAAGAATGCATTAGTCTGCAATGTAGTAAGAGTAGCTATGTTAATCGTTTCCTTGTCCTGATCTGAAAGTCTTTCATTTATTAACTTATTTACAATTCCATAAATCTCTGAGTTTTTGATATTTTCTGGTATATTAGCGTCTTTGTTCTCCTAATAATAATAATTCATTTAATTTTTGTTCTCCTATTAATACTATTTCTTATTTTGATTGATTTTCCTTTTAATTACAAGATACTAATGAAAACAAGGCAGGTAAAACATCCCAGTTGTTAATTCAAATATTTTAAAAGATATTTTTTCATTGAATATACAAATGATACGATATTACATAATACCATCATTTTGCTATTACAATTCGCTAGATATTAGTGCTTAGAATAATAATAATAAATTAAATTTAAGACATGAAAATATTAACAGTTAAAAATAATGAAGAATTTTAATATGTTTTTGAGAATGAATATTTCGAACTTATTCAAGCTTCCAAATGTAGATACCACCTTCTGCACCAACTGACACGATGATGGATTGGTCTGGAGAGTAGATTGCATTTTTAATGTTACCACAGTGGCCTTTTCCAACAGCAATTAATTCACCATCTTGGAAGTCCCAAACCTTAACAAGCTTGTCATCACCTGCTGTAACAAATTCTTTTCCATCTGGCGAAATGCAGATTGAATTTGGTTGTGCATTTAATGAAGCTTCAAGTTCTCTGATAACATTTGCATTGAAACTATCCCAGAATACAACGCGCTTATCACTTGAAACTGTAACAAGGATTCCTGTTTCTTGGTGGATATCTGCACCATTAAAGAAAGTCTGTGCCATAAATCGTTGTTTTCCGGTAAGTTTATCGGAATCCCACAAGATTACGCTTCCATCATATGAAGAACTGACAAATTCAGTACCATCAGTTGAGAACTTAATTTGTGAAACTTTTTGATGATGCTCCTTTAATGTTTTCATTAATGTTCGACTACGTGCGCCAAGGTGCCAAACACATATATCACCTGTCATACCACCAGTGATCATTAAATTATCGCGTGAGCATATTGCTGTAACACCATTTAAGTGAGCTTCGTTAATAACCCACATTTCTTTACCACTTTCTGGTGTAAATCCTTTGATTCTTCCATCAATCCATCCTGTCAAAACAACTTTTCCATCTGCAGGAACGGAAATACAGAGGCACTCTGATCGAGGAATATCAACACGTAGCAATTCTTGATAAGTTCGGCTGTTCCAAACATGGAATCCACCACTTGAGCATGTAAGAAATAGGTCTGAACTCCTTGGCGGGAAGAAAACATCGTTGATAGCTGAACTATGTCCTTTTGATAAAACTCTTGGTCTGAAATTATCTGTATTAATTGCAACAATATCACTTTCGCTTGTGCCACACAAGATTTCATCATTTTTCTTTGGAACCATTGACGTAGATGTAACACTTCCGCTAAGTGTTGTTGAAGTTAAGACAGATAAATCTTTATCATCTAGAACAGCAACAACACCACAACCTGATCCAACAACAACATCACCCCATGGTGCAACTTCCAATGATGCAATTCCTTCACCAAGCATTTTTCTTGGACCTGTGCACATAAGTTTCATCGTATTGTTTGCTATTTTGAGAACATCACCAGTTGTGGTACCGCAATAGGTGAAATTGTCGCGATCATCCATTTGAAGGCATGTAATAATTCTCTTAACTGCATCGAGCTTTGCGTTTTCGGCTGTAATTTTGACATTTTTTTCATCGATTGTCCAAAATCTTAAGTTAACATCACCTCCAGAAACAAGTGATGTATCACTTGTGCTTGAAAAACTGATTGCTTTACAATAGCCTGTTGAACCAATAGTTGCTTGTTGTCCAGTGAATCCTTTTCCATGAAAAACATCCCAAATAACAATTCGGTCATCACCACCAAGAGAAGCGAGATATTTATCTGTTTTTGAAAAAGTAAGGCATCTAACGGAATCTTTATGCATTGTCCACTCGTAAAGCTTCTCAAGTTTTTCAAAATCCCATAATATGATGCAACTTTCTTGATCAATTGATGAATACTGACCTGACGCTATAAATTTACCGGAACGTGAAACAGCAACGGCTGTAATTTCGCTTGTGTGACCTGAAAGAAATCTTTGTGTTGTTGGTTTTCCTTTAACCATTACTACAAGAATTGATCCGAGCGGGTATATTATGTGACGGCCATCTGGGTGAGCAACAAGACCTTGTTGGACTTGGCCCGAGAAACCAATTGTAGAGCAAAGTTTCAAACTCATAACTTATTTTTATAGAATAAAAAAAAACGAGAATTAACGGTTTCTCCTTCATATTCTAAAAAGATAAAAAACCTACTCATATATTAAGATTTTTTATATTTTGATTATTAAATTAAAAAAGAGCCTTCATTAACATTATAAAAACCACTTTGGAAATACATAATAAAATAAATTGGCTTTGAAAAATGAGATTTTATTAATTGAAACAAAATATCAAAATATTTGTTAACAAAAAAAAAACATAACGGAAAATATATGATTCAATTTTTGAAAAACATCCAAAAATATTTTTAATCAAATATTTTGTTTTTTTTCATAGATCGAAAAGAATTTTTTAATACATATTGATAGTTTGATACAATGCTGTATTAAAAACTTCATTCTTAATTATGTTTTCTAAAATATGTAAATATTATTAGTTAAACTTGTTTTATTGGTGGAATAAATATTATTATGAGATTTAATTGCTAAATGATAAGTTATTTTTCTTTTTTTACGATCACAAATTAAAATATTTGTATTTCAAATAATTTTATTTTGAAATAAAACATCAATGGGAGAAGAAGAAGCTCAAGAATTTAGAAATCTTATTCACTTAGATGAAGAGTTCGGGGAAATCAGTTTGGATGAACTAAAAAATTTTTTACTTAGTCCTTTTCCACAAGGGTATCCTGAATTAAGATTTTTTAATTGGCAATTATCACTCAAAGTTCTTCCGCTAAAACGAGAATTGTGGGAAAAAACTTGGGAGAAAAGAGAAAGACAGTATTATGGACTTATTGAAAGGATGTTTAGAGATTCTCCAGATTTTTTACAAGATGGTTTAAGGGGAGGCCGTGTAATTGAATCAGCAGATGTCTTGTCCAAAATACACGGTGATGTGAAACGGCTTCAAGGTACATTACCGCATATATACCAAGTTGTTAATAATCCTGAAGAACATGATATTCATATTCATCGATTAGATCGACTTATTTATGTGTTCTCGCTTGTAAATTCTCATTGCCCTTATACACAAGGATTGCACGAACTTGCAGGCGTTTTATATTACACAGCACTCGCAGGAACTCGGAAGTTATCAATGACAGATGATCGTGCAGAATCAATAGCATTTTTCCTTTTATTTAACTTAATTGTTGGTGCAAAACTTTATGATTATTATGCAAATGTAGAAGACGAGAATAAAATTAAAGAAAAATTAAGCCCTATCCAAAAAGTTATAGAAAAAAACAACCGCGAATTTGCGAATTTTTTCTTTGATGAAATGAAAATATATCCATCTTATTTCGGCGTTAATTGGGTTTCATTACTTTTTGCCCAAAAACTTCAATTTTCAAACTTACTGCTTTTATGGGATCATCTTCTTGTTTTTTATGACAAAATCTTTGAATTTGTTCTTATGATATCTGCTGCATCGATTCTAATAAAGAGAAAAAAATTTGAAACGCTTTCATTTAATGATCTATTAAATGAACTTCAAAATAACAAAGAAATGAAAGTGACATCTGTATTAAGGCTTGCACGTAGCTTATGGGAATAATTTCATCCAATCAAATGATAAAAAAGGTGATGATCATTGATTATCAAATGTATGTGCATAGATTTAATTTCTTAATTCTTTCATGTTAAACTTATTTGCGTCTATCGATTTTTTTTTTTTTATTTTATATAATTTTTGCAATTTTTAAATTATCATTTATTTAATTCAAAGAATAAGCCAAATAAAAGCTGCTAGTAGTTTAGGCTTTTTTTTTGTTATTGGAAAAATGATCATTTTGAAGATGAACTAATGATCATACATTACATTCATTTATCTGAAAAGAATACAAAATATTTGAAAAGTCCCAATGAAAATATTCCATTGATATTGAAAATTGAATACAAAATAAAAAGTCTCCAAATGTCTAAAGTGGAGTTATCATTAAAATTTGAAGGACATGAAAAGCCTGTAACAAATTTAAAATATAGTAAAGATTATCGTTATCTTATTTCTTCAAGCGAAGATACAACAATTCGAATATGGTCATTAAAAAACGGAAAAGAAGTTTCTAAATTTGAAGGTCATCTTGGAAGCGTCAATTCTATTGCTTCAAATTCATCTGATACAAAATTAATTAGTGGCGGCTCTGATTACTCAATATGCTGGTGGGATATTCAAAGAGGAAGCCTTATTAAAAAAATTAGACCACATTCTGCAGATGTAAATTCGGTATGCTTCAATGATGATGCCTCAATTGCAATTTCTGGGAGTGTAGATACAACAGCTAAAATATGGGATTGTAGATCAAACGGAAGTATGCCTGTTCAAATTCTAGCAGAAGCCAAGGACTCAATAACATGCGTTAAAACAGGCAGGTATGAAATTTTTACTACATCAGTTGATGGAAAGATTCGTATATACGATATCAGAAAAGGCTGCCTTACAATTGATAAAGTAGCCGAATCACTCATTGATGTAGAACTATCTAAAGATACTCAAACAATGCTATTAACGACACTTGACTCTAAAATTATTTTGGCTGTTAAAAATGATGGCGATGTTTTACAGACATATACTGGCTATTCATGCCAAAAGTACATGATTAAACCAAGATTTGCTGCGAATGAAGGAGCAGTCGTTTCAGGCTCAGATTCAGGGGAAGTTTTTATGTGGGACGCTATTGAAGGAAACGTACAAGATAGATTTTCTTTTGGAAACGGTCCAATACTTGATGTAGAGGTTCAGAATCCATTCACTTCAATTGCTGTTGGATCAACAAATGGCGACATTGGAATATTTCAGAAAGCTCAATCAGCATCAAAATCTTAAAAATTCTAATTTATTTCACAAAATTACCCAAAACTTCAAGAATAATCAAATTTATCAGGTAACCCCAAATTTGCTTGCTAATTTATTTATTTTTATTGAATAATTATGTTTGAAATTCGAGCTCGAATTTGTCTAACTAGCATTACAATTACCATTTATAATTGCATTATTCTCATAGCGCTATGATTTTAATTAACATTACAATTACCATTTTATACATAAATAAAACCATAAATATTTCTAATATAAATAAATAAAATTTAAAAAACATCAGCACCATATCCAGATTCGCTATCAGAATAACCATTATTACCGCCAGGAGGATAATCAATATTACCATTATCTGTTTGACTTTCATCATCTTGACTGTCAGCATTTGCATATTCAACTTTATATATTGGATCGGAATAATCATTTTGTGCATCTGGATTCAATAAATGATCATACTGTCTTTTTAATTGATGATATCGAATCAATTTCCTTATTCTTTCTTTAACTTGAGGGCATAACTCCATGAAGCTTTGATTACTTGTTTGAACATAAAACATATTTTCATATAATTGTTGCATATTTGTATTGTTATCTTCATATTCACTCTTAATTTTATCTCTTGAAAAAATTGCATCAGATAATTCTTCTATTTCTTGATTAAGTTTTTCATTTTTATCATTGTTACTATCATTATGTTTTGTTATATCGTTATTATTATCAACATTGGTGATTTTCATTGATTTATTAAGTTGCGCTTTGAATCCATTTTGTGAAGTTAATGCGCTTTGTATTTGATCCAATATTTCTTTGACCCAATCAATCATTTGACGATTTTGATTTCGTTGGTCTTCTATTTCTTGGGATTCAGATTTTGTTTCATTTTCCGATTTAGAAAGACGATCTATTTCAATTTTGTTAATTTGTATTTGTTGTGTAATTGGCAATGATCTGATTTCAGAATTTGTATTTGATTGATAAAAGCTCAATTTAGTAACAGCTTCTTTTAACTTATTTAAACTATCATCATCTAAACTTTGCGTATTTTGCTTTAATAAGCTGGCTTCTTTTTCAAGCTCTTCAATTTGCAAATCTAATTCTTTTGACCAATTGCTCATATACTGTTGATCAAACTCAGATCTTTTGAACATTATTTTAATGTTATTTTGTTCTGCACTTTCCAAATCATCAATAAGATCTTCTCCAACACTCTTTTTCCATGAATCACGCCAATCATTGATACTTTTTTGAGTATCAGCTATTTTTGTTTTAATAGTTTCTGTTTCTTCCTGAAGGCTATCGTTGTCAACCTTGATTTCCATTGCTCCATTCGAATTTGCATTTAATGTATTTAGATTATCTTCTGCTGTCAACTTGACTAGGCAAGCATGAAGATTTTGAGCTCTTTTGAGTTCCTCATCAATTTGCATTTGCCAATCTTCAATTTCATGAATTTTATGATTTAATTGTAATCGCTCATGCTCATTAGCTTCGATTTCTTTTAATCTTTGTCTAAAATCAAGATTATTTTTCCTTTCGATAGCTAGATATTTCTCTTTTTGCTCATAAGATTCACATCCTGGAATTCCACTTTTCCGAATCTTATCAGCCAATTTTCGCTTATAGCTATCTCTTTCAATTGAGTTGGCTTCTGTTATTTCGTCTAATTGGGCTTGATAATTTGCAATGCTTTTCTGTATTCGGTTTATTTTAATGTTAAGTGAATTAATCTCATGGTTAAGATTAAGAGATTGGCTTTTGGCAACTCCAATTTTTTTATCATAATCATTTAGTTGCTTTGATACAAGACTCATTGATGAAAGTCGAGAAGTTCTTGATATTCGAGATTTATTATCAAAAGCACCAACAGATTTTGGTCGCTTCTTTTTACTTGAAACTGTAGATAAGGCTTGCTCATCTTTTCTGTTTAAATTTTGTTCGGCCCGAGGCTTGACTTGAATTAGCGCTTGAAGTTGCTTTTCGGTTTTTTGAATATTTCGATTGAGAATCTGAAGAGACTTTTCTTTTTTTTCAACTTTGTTAAATTCTAATAAGACACGTGCAATAGATTGATTAAAGTCGGTTGTTGGAGCCATAAATTGCAAGTTATTAAGATCAGTTTTAATTATCGAAACTTGCTTATATAGTTCTTTTTGATCATACGATTCATTACTTTTGTTTTGTATTAGATCATTGAGCTTATTTTGTATATTCTGAATGTTATTTAGTAATTCTTCAATTACTGAATTTGCTTGCTTAAATTGTGATTTGGTAGGAATCTTTTCAAGGCTTTCTTTAGATTTTTGGAGTTCTTTTGACGCGGTTTCATAACTGCATGGACGACCAGAATTTAGTTTTTCAATTGCTTGAGTTTTAAGGTTGTCCCAAGATTTAAAAAATGAGTCTTTTTGCTCAGGATTGGCAGATAAGAATCGAGGGAAATGAGATATACAATCTCTTAACTCTTTCATAAGAACGTTTAAATCAGTAATATCAGAATTTGTCATTTGAAGATTTTTTAAAACATGTTCAAACTCATCAAGAACTCGCTGGACTGCAGGGATATCTGTCTGTGATTTTGGTTCTTGATCTTTTTTCGAGTTGATTGAAACCATTCTCAATTGCTGCTTGTATGATGGATTTGACTTTTGTCCATACAATATAGATTTTTTTGACTTGGAAGGCAAAGATTTACTTCTTTGCCGAAGAGCATGAGAGAAAGCATTTCGAGGAGGCATTAATTTGGTTTTTTTAGTAAACTATTTAAAAAAAAATTCAATCATATTCAAAATAAAAACATTTTTATTCCATTCTTCAGAAAGTTTTTTTAAAGGAAAATTACTATATTAATATCAGTTCATTTAAAATCAAAAAGTGTTATGAATATAATGATAATATATATGAATTGAATCGGATTTATATTCTTATAAAAAAACATCAATACTGAAAATATTTTACATAACTCTTAGGTTTTTTCCCCTTTCCATTTTTTCCATTTCAGATAAACATTACTCATTTTACATGAGAAAATTAAACGAATTTTAAAATATTGAATATGTCCTCAATTTCTATAAAATTTGATAATAAAACGGTTTAATCAGGAAAAGATATTTTTTAGTTATCTTCAGCAATTTAAATAATAAATAAATTAATAATAAATAATGATGCTGAATAGGAATATTTATTTCTTTTTCTCTAATTTCTTTTCTGCATTTCGAATTGCTAAATATTGTGTAAAAACAGTTATAAAGCTTTCACCAATTGAGAAGAAGCACCAAATTGAAGACCTTTCTCCATCTCTGACTGGGAAGAATGCTGCAAGAAGGGGACCAGTAATAAAGAGGATTATTGATCCCATTGTCAAGCCCATTAAAGCTGGTGCAACAAACATGTTAAGAAAGTGGAGGTTGATGCCTGGGAATGGATATAATGGCTTAAGCATTTTGAAGTCCCATTTGACGTGATAAAGACCAGTGGTCGAGCATGTTCTTGGTCCGCAAACGCCTTCTATGCTGGCATCACACATTCCAAACCATGGCTGCTTTTCATAAACAACTGGGATAATAAGACGAAGAGTCATGAGAACACCTGCAACAAAGCTATAGCGAATAATAAAAGTCCAAGTATCATTTCTTGTTTTTTCTCTGTTAACATTTCGACGATCTAAAGCCGAAAAAGCGACATTTGAGAAAAATGGCTGGAATGTAATATGAATCCATCCAAGAGCTGTCCATATTTGGTTATGGATATTATCGCACCTATCTATGAAGAGATATTCGACAAATTGGAGGAATTCCATAAAAGCAAACCAAAAGAAGCATGCGGAAATCCTAACTCTCCTCCACTTGTCTGTGTTCCACATTCCTTGTCCAGAATATACCCATGCCCCGAATATGCATCCGAGGATGGAAAATGCTAAGGTCATTTCCTTGTTGAAACACATTTGACTTGAATAAACTTTTTTAAATTCGAGTAATAATACGAAATATAATAATATAACAAAATATCTTTATAAAAATAATTGAATAATAATATTTTTTAAAAATTATATGCTGTATTTTATATCAATTTTAAATTTAAAAAAAAATTAAAAATATACTCAGGGATTATGAGATAACGCATATCAGAGTTAGATTACGAACATTCAAAAAGTTGATTGTAACATCTGAATTTTTTGAAGAGAAAAACGGAAAATATAGATTCAACCAAACAAATTCAATTGTTTACGAATTTAAAACAATTGTTATTATATCATTGTTAGAAGCTAAGAAATCATTACAAAAAAAACAAAAAATATTTTTTGCAATAGATTCTTAATTTATAAATCTAAAAATGAAAGAAAAAAAGAATTGAAAATTATTTCAAAATCAAATCAATTTCAATTAGTAAATATTTTCTAACCGTAAAGAGTTGATATTACTTTTTCTTTATTCTCTTATTTGATAAATTTTTTTGGTATGATTCAAAAATTAAATTTCGGGAAAAAGTGTTTATTATTCTCAATTTTTTCATTAAAGTTCAGAATATTTTTCTGATAAAAATATAATAACGAGATTTTATACCCAAATAAAAGCTTTGAAATTTTATATCTTTTTCAATTATTTATTTTAAAATTGAAGGGAAAAGTTATGTGACACTCAATTTTTCATACCTCTTTATGAATAATCTATAATTCAATAATATTCGTTAATTTAAAATCTGTTTTTTCTATGTCAAATGTAGACGATAATAAAGAAGAAGATAATATAGAAGGAGATAATATAGAAGAAGACAATATAAAAGAAGACAATATAAAAGAAGACAATATAGAAGAAGATAATATAGAAGAAGATAATATAAAAGAAGACAATATAAATGAAGATAATATAGAAGAAGACAATATAGAGGAAGACAATATAAAAGAAGACAATATAAAAGAAGATAATATAGAAGATGACAATATAGAGGAAGACAATATAGAAGAAGATAACAAAAAAAGTAATGAAAATTCCATCTCCGAAAAATTATCATCGATTGACAATAATTCCTCGCTGGCAAAAGAAATTTCAAATGAATTATTAAGCAATTTAAACGATAATGATTGTCCCAACGAAGAGCAGCCGAGTCTTATGCAGGAAGAAAAGGTAATTAATGAAGTCAATTCCATAAAATTGGAAAGTGATGAGAGCAAAAATAATAATAGCAATGATTTCCGACAAAATTTGAATGAAGAAGCAATAAGAAATATTCAAAAAAGATGCAACTCAGCAAAAAATCGAAACTCATTGCATTCAAAAAATCAAATTATTTTTTGTAATCTTCCTCCATCTGCCAAAGTTTCAAAATCAGTCACAAGACCTCAAACTTCGACTATGGTAACTTTTTCAAAGTCATTGCGCTCGCCTTCATTGTATGATCCTAATATTTTATATTATAGAGATCGCGAAGTTATTGAAGAAAAGCAAAAAAAGAAATTTGATTCAATGATTCATAACAAATATTATACTAACTCAATATATTCACCTTACAAATGCGACCTTTGCAGTCTTCGTAAGAAATCAATAAAAAAGACGAAATTAAATTTAAAAAAAAGAGAATTATGCGATCGACGAGAGAGATTTATAAGTACAAAGCAATATCTAAAAGCAGCAAAGGAAGCAATTGATCATGACAAGAAACTTGTTAAAAAAGACTACTTTCCATTTGATAATAAAAGTTTACGAATATTGGATGTATAATATATTCAAGTATTCACATGGCAATTGTAATTAAGTTTAATGACAATTATCTCCCTCTCTTTAATATTATTAAATAATTTTATCATTATTCTCATATCTAAATGCGTATTGTTAAACTCATTATTTCCTTGATATGATTTTACTTCTCTTTTTTCTATCAAAATACTTTTTAATGCCAGGGCAAGATAAAATGGGAAAGATAACAGATCCAGGATATTATGGAAAAATGAATTTATACAACTGAAAATTTGTATTTGCCTAAAGAAAAAATCAAAAAAATCAATAAAAATACTTTTTTCTCATAATATATATAATTTTGACAAAATTAAAGCTTGTAATAAATATAGTAATATAATATAATTTTATATAATATTCATTTTGTTTTCATGCGTTGCGCATATGTCGAGATAGCTGTTTTTCAACGGATGATTTAAATTAAATTTTTAGACATCAATATCTAGCATCTGGACTTAAAAGTAGATATATATAAATATTTAAATATTATAAAATAATATTCAATAAGTATATTATATATTTATTTTTTTATTTCAAAAGATATATTAATATTAATAATTCGAAATTTAAGTGAAGTCAACGTCCGCACCTCTCAAAATAAATAAAAAACATTATGATATTTATTAAAGTATTTAAGTTTTTTTGATTTTTCAAGAAGGGTGATTAGCTCAGTGGTAGAGCGCTACTTTAGCATAGTAGAGGCCAGGGGTTCAACTCCCCTATCATCCATTTTTTTTTATTTTTCGTCCTTACCTTTTTACCCAACCCTATCATCCATTTTTGCAATCTGCAGAAGACGCTTATTCGTTTGATACCACTCCTGCCAATTTTCGCCAAAATTTTTCTAACGATATCTCTTTTTAAAAAAAAAAAAAACTTACCAAACCAACCTACTTCACCTCACCAATCCAATTCTTTACCTAATTTAAATCAAACATTTATACCAAACTCCATAGACCTACCTTATCATTATATATTTTTTTTTCACGAATTACCTAAAAAAGCATAAATTTTCTCTATTTCCAGAGTCAATTAAAAACAATTATCACTCCTTTTCTATCTATAATCCAGTAACTTATGAAATTCAATTTTCAAATTTTAATAAATTCTCTTTTAATAATTACGAATATCATATTAAGCAACAACATACAACAAATAAAGAATTTACTGCTGAAATTTCCCAATCTCCCACCAACAACCACAGTATTTGGTCTATTAATTTTTGTGCTTCATTATTTTCAATATTCTGTATTCCATTACCTGTTGCTTTCATTATTTTAGCACCACCCTCGAAATATTTATTGCCAGTTGTATCTGCTACCACAAACATGATTTCACCACCAGTCTTTAATATTTCTCCTTTATTATCCCATGCCCAATTTTAAATTTATCAACCTTTTCTTTCCATTCACTGGATCTATTTATTGGTCTCCCTCCAGTTAATCTATCATAGGCTTGATGAATTCTCTTTATAAATTTCCCTAAAATCCTTTCTGATTGTGTCCTAGGAGGAACATATTTCTCTGTTGTTTCACTTGGATTATCCTCTAAAATCATTTAAAACCAATAAAATCATTCAAAGTAATATTTATTGGCTGTTATATTGCAAATAAATTTATCATGGGGTTCTCTATGTTGTAAACATTCTTTTACTGTATTTTTAATATTTAGATTGTTATTTGTAGCAAAGATGTAAAACCTTCTTCTGAATAACCACTATAACATATAATATCTGTAGCCAATCTTTTGGCATTTATATGGACAAATCTAATTGTTTGAATAGCCATAATACAAGTAATATTATAGTGTCTCGTTTTGGTTATCAATCTGATGAATTCAGTGTTGTTATGTGTTAATAAATCACTTCCTGTACAGTCATCTAATATTATCAGTGTGTTGTATGGATATGAAGAGGTTTGATATTTTACCAGCTTGTTGGTAATATTTACTAATCTATCATCTATTTCTTGAAGAGAGTGCTTATTTATTAGTCTCTGCATTTCTTCATTTGTCTCTTTCATTCTTGACAGTACATGTTTTACCATCGCATAATATTTTATCTTTCTTTTTAGATGCTTCTATCATTTATGAAAGTGTCCATTTGATATCCCCTGAATGTTTTGAATAGATATTCATGAAATGCGCCTTTGGATTACTTATGTTAAGGAGGGTTTCGTACTTCATACTCCACCCGTCCTTAACAGCATTGTACGTCGACTTTCCACGTCAGCGACAACACTGTTGATGATCCAAAACCATAGATCCGTCGATCACTTGAAAACTACAACGCTAATGATATTCATTTAACTTTTTTATCGTCATTCCATATGAGTGAGTACTTCAAGTATTATGATGATTTTGGGTTTAAACCAGAGAGTTATCATTTCATTACTCCAGATAGGTATCCAAACGACATCAAACGAATTGTATCTAATGGTAATCATACATTCCATAAACGAGTCTACTTCTTCAGTCCAAGTCAACGAAAGGTATATAAACAGGGTTGAGGACCATTGAATTATCAAGTTAGATGGAATTCACATGTGTATTGTTTAGTAGATGATATGAATAAACGATGTTCGCTATGTGTTAATGATCGATTGATAGATCGTACATCGAATATGACCAAGATAGAACTGATGAAGAGTAAATGATGTTTATTTTTGGTTTCATTTAAATGAGTTATAGAAGGGATAGTTGAAACGGTATATAACTCTATAGTTGATTCGTTAAGAGTTGAAACTAAATATGGAACCACTAAATATTATACAGATAATGATGAACACTTCAACAGAATTTACTTTAAATATCCTGCTGAATGGAGAAAATCCAATCTCGGCGAAAAAATAATCGGTGTTCGTCATATGTCTGTCAAATGGAGAACTGGTTGGATAGAGTTTATTATTTATGTTAAAAAGTATGATTCTGATGCATATGATAGATTAATGGAACGTTTCAAACGTGCTAACAAAGATGTATGTGATCCTTTATCAAATGATGAAATACATGATATAGTTTTGGATAATATGAAACTTCAGTATGTGAGAGTATATGAAATTCCAGTACATATCATAAGACCCCTCGCATGGTCATTTGCGTAGGATCATCTGCGCAGTAGGTCTATTATTTTTGGTTTGTATCGTTAAGAGTCGATCATTAACGAACAACATCACTAACGAACTTATCATAAATGTATATCACTAACGAACTTATCGTAAATGTATATTACTAACGATCCAACGTAAACGATCCAACTATTCTAAACCAATTTTAATTTAACTTTTTTATTCCTACTACTGTATTGAACTAGCACAAGATCATCTCCGCATGCGATTTTTTTACTTTAAATGAAACATGAACCACGAAGAAGAAGCCAGATTATTCGAATTAGACTTCCACACTCGTAAAGAGATTATTCTAAACGATATTAGTCCATATTCGATAACGATTCCGTTAAAGCATGTACAGCGCAAGAACGTTAAACCGGAAACGATGTTGTATAATCTCACAAAAACGATTAACTGGAACGATATATCCGATATAGATTACACGGAAAGATCTACTAACAACCATAAACTTAATCCATTAAGTGATAGATTCTGCGACAATGTTATCTTCTATTACATGGTTCCAATAGATCCGCATAACAAGAACAAGAACGATTATCTATCGAAGTACCTCGCTGAACTCACGTCGAAGGTTAAACGAATACTACAATCCCATGATATTAACGTTAACAAACGATATATAAAACCGACGTATAGTAGCAAAGAAGGTGAATACTATAAACAGTACATTAAAGTCGCATTACCAGCGATTCCAGTTAACGATGTATTCGCTTTAATTACTAACGAAGAGTCTATTAAATCCTTTAACGATGAAGGTATATACATTAACGATATCGACTTCACCCAAGATTTCGCTGGTGTTATTAACAAAGAAGAGGTGATCCAGTATCTAATAGACAATAACGATTATGTTATGGAAGGTTCCAATAACGATGGCGACTACGTAATTATGGATAACGACAAACTAGTTGGAAAGAACTGTCTTACCTTCATCCATAACACAGAACACGGTAAAGTTAGATACAAATTCTATAACAAGTTCGTCTAATCTATTGAGAGTCCATCCGTTAGAGGTAAGATCGGATCACATATAGCGGATTGGTTATACAATCTAGATGAGCCGTTACGAAACAGCATTAACGATAGTTTGGATACAGGTTTGTTACGATTGGAGATAACGTTCTATATAAACAACAATGCTGTTAGTGAAGAGTATATCCACAACCATCTTAACTATCTCACCGAACTACTTCCACAAGAGTTAATCTATCACAATCCCATTAACAACCAATGGAAGTCTGTATTAAACAAATTAGAATATAACTCACTCGTCATCGATTTAGATAACAAAATAGCACTGTTCTCATACTTCGTTAACGATATTACCGGTAAGGTAAATGGATTCTATCTATACAACATTACCGATAATTACATAAACAATGTACTTAAACTATTTAGTTATAATCTTCCAATACTAGTACTTACATGTAAGCGAGATAATGACGATTTAATAATAAGAGAACCCTGTTACGAGAAGGTTCTCGTACCGAATATCACTAATCGATTCGAATTAGATGAGCTCATAACATACTTAACTAATGGTAATAAACGATTCGCTCCAATATACAAGCTAGATCTGGTTAATACACCCAACTTAGAAGATAATTCGATAACGAAATTTAGAGTTATTAATACCAAGAATATATCGACACTTAAAACCGATAACGTACCAATTAAGTTTATCGACTCCACAGTCTATTTTATTCACACCGAAATGAGAAACACTATAGAACAACAATATTTGAAAGAGTTAGATGATGAGAAGATGTTTATGAAGAAACACGATGTTACGATTAAGTCTGTTAAAGCAGATAACGATAAAGTAGATTCCGTAGTGAAAACCATTAACGATAGTTATGATAAGTTACAAGAAGAGATACAAGCGTCTAAACAGTTGCGTATGCATCTACGTAATTACTTAGTAACCGAGTTAATGAAACCGAAAACGTATCACAAGAGATTGTTGGATATGGAAGATAACGCTAAGATGTATGTGTATGGGTTTCGAGATATATCTACCAAGTGTCGTACACGATATCTACTAGCTGTAAGTCCAGAGAACAAATTAACAACATCGACTCCATTACTATTATATCCAGCAGATCGAGAACTGAAAGACTTTATCTATAATCGCGGAGGTGTGGATGATCATAAATTGTGGAATGAGTGGTATAAATTAGATGAAACCAATATGATTTGTGGAAGAGATACCAGATTATGGTGTTTCATTATCGAAAAGCATGGAACAGCATACAAAAAGACCAAGAATCTACAACCAGTAATGGATGTCGTAGATGGATTTGATTATTTTCGAAAAGAAGATGAAGGTGTCGATAAAGTATATGAAACCTCTACTACAGATGCGGAATATAATAGATCGATGGCGAATGAATATCATTACGACGAGTTCTTTAAACACAAGTACATTAACAGTAATAAGCTTCATAAGATTGATGAGATGGTTAAAGAAGGTGATGTCGTCGAAGTACTAGATTGTTACGATTGGAAAGGTACACACTTACTTAAATGTCGAATTAACGATAATATCGTCGAATACAAGTCCAACAAGTGGATGGATGATATATTGAAAGATCGAGAGAGTGTGTTTAAATGTGTTATCAGTATCGAAAAGAGACATCCAGTTGCTAAACGAAAACTAGTATCGTTCGTGTTATAATGTGAATATAGTATTGTTTTTGTGTTATAAACGTGTAAGTTTAATTCTATCGAAATGAGTAAGAACAAGAATCCATCACAACCAACTCTCGAAGAGTTATATGCTACCGATGACTTATCATTACTTAAAAGAGCTATCACCGAGTTAACAGCTAAACAAGATTACAAGACCCTCAACACTCTGTTTCGTCGTAATCCAAATGCTAGCAAGTTCGATACTAGAACACTTAATGAAGATATACCACAATCGACAAAACGATTCACCAAACGTAATGGTAAACTCTGTAACGTATCACGAACAGTTCCACAAAAGAGTACAGATCCAGAAGAGAGTGACACGTATACTTACAAGTCCAGATACTACGATCCACACACCAAATCGTTTAAGTATGTCACTAGAATACAATCCAAATACTAAGTGAATCACTTCATTGGTAACATATCTATTTTTGATCGATAACATCATATACAGATACATCATCTGCGGATATATCTTATCGAATACATCATCACATGCGGATACATCATATACAGATGCAACATATGCGGATACATCATATACATAAACTACTTAGCAATACAATTTATGATCATCCACACCTCCGCGATTATAGATAAAGTCTTTCAGTTCTCGATCTGCTGGATATAATAGTAATGGAGTCGATGTTGTTAATTTGTTCTCTGGACTTACAGCTAGTAGATATCGTGTACGACACTTGGTAGATATATCTCGAAACCCATACACATACATCTTAGCGTTATCTTCCATATCCAACAATCTCTTGTGATACGTTTTCGGTTTCATTAACTCGGTTACTAAGTAATTACGTAGATGCATACGCAACTGTTTAGACGCTTGTATCTCTTCTTGTAACTTATCATAACTATCGTTAATGGTTTTCACTACGGAATCTACTTTATCGTTATCTGCTTTAACAGACTTAATCGTAACATCGTGTTTCTTCATAAACATCTTCTCATCATCTAACTCTTTCAAATATTGTTGTTCTATAGTGTTTCTCATTTCGGTGTGAATAAAATAGACTGTGGAGTCGATAAACTTAATTGGTACGTTATCGGTTTTAAGTGTCGATATATTCTTGGTATTAATAACTCTAAATTTCGTTATCGAATTATCTTCTAAGTTGGGTGTATTAACCAGATCTAGCTTGTATATTGGAGCGAATCGTTTATTACCATTAGTTAAGTATGTTATGAGCTCATCTAATTCGAATCGATTAGTGATATTCGGTACGAGAACCTTCTCGTAACAGGGTTCTCTTATTATTAAATCGTCATTATCTCGCTTACATGTAAGTACTAGTATTGGAAGATTATAACTAAATAGTTTAAGTACATTGTTTATGTAATTATCGGTAATGTTGTATAGATAGAATCCATTTACCTTACCGGTAATATCGTTAACGAAGTATGAGAACAGTGCTATTTTGTTATCTAAATCGATGACGAGTGAGTTATATTCTAATTTGTTTAATACAGACTTCCATTGGTTGTTAATGGGATTGTGATAGATTAACTCTTGTGGAAGTAGTTCGGTGAGATAGTTAAGATGGTTGTGGATATACTCTTCACTAACAGCATTGTTGTTTATATAGAACGTTATCTCCAATCGTAACAAACCTGTATCCAAACTATCGTTAATGCTGTTTCGTAACGGCTCATCTAGATTGTATAACCAATCCGCTATATGTGATCCGATCTTACCTCTAACGGATGGACTCTCAATAGATTAGACGAACTTGTTATAGAATTTGTATCTAACTTTACCGTGTTCTGTGTTATGGATGAAGGTAAGACAGTTCTTTCCAACTAGTTTGTCGTTATCCATAATTACGTAGTCGCCATCGTTATTGGAACCTTCCATAACATAATCGTTATTGTCTATTAGATACTGGATCACCTCTTCTTTGTTAATAACACCAGCGAAATCTTGGGTGAAGTCGATATCGTTAATGTATATACCTTCATCGTTAAAGGATTTAATAGACTCTTCGTTAGTAATTAAAGCGAATACATCGTTAACTGGAATCGCTGGTAATGCGACTTTAATGTACTGTTTATAGTATTCACCTTCTTTGCTACTATACGTCGGTTTTATATATCGTTTGTTAACGTTAATATCATGGGATTGTAGTATTCGTTTAACCTTCGACGTGAGTTCAGCGAGGTACTTCGATAGATAATCGTTCTTGTTCTTGTTATGCGGATCTATTGGAACCATGTAATAGAAGATAACATTGTCGCAGAATCTATCACTTAATGGATTAAGTTTATGGTTGTTAGTAGATCTTTCCGTGTAATCTATATCGGATATATCGTTCCAGTTAATCGTTTTTGTGAGATTATACAACATCGTTTCCGGTTTAACGTTCTCGCCAACATTTGAAGTTTTCCATTCAGGTGGATATTTAAAATATATTCTATTGAAGTGTTGATTACCATTTTGAAAATATATAGAATAACCATCCTCATCTTTACTTTCAAGAGCATCAACTGTTGAATTGCAAACCATTTCAATTGGTAAAGGAACCTGTTCCTCTCCTTGTCCGTCTCTTCTGTAACTCATTTAAGTGAATCAAAGAATAAGGTAAAAATAAACCACATTTTCACATCATTCGCTTAATATCATTGGGCATAACGTTTTATGTGATACCATCGCAGTCGAAGTCTTCGTAGTATTTATAGTACTCTGACATTTGGGGTGGTAATAAAAATCTTAAATTAATTACGGTAGGGGGATTGTTTACAATTCATTTTTGGGGCTATTTTAATGGAGTATGAAATTTGCTGGAAGGGGGTTTCAAAACTTGCATAAGGACGGGTTGAACGTTTCAACGGAGCACCCCTTATGCTATCTACTGCATATGAAGAATTTACAACAGAGACAAGATCACTTGTGTCAATTGCATCTATAACAAGATCTTTTATGTCTTTTACATCTACAACAAGACCAACTATCCTAATCATATCAGCAACAAGACTTCTCAATACACCCACAATTGATGATGGATCACTCGAAACTGTCACAACAACATCAAGATCACTCTAGGCAGTCACAACAACATCAAACTCACCCAAAAGAGTCACAACAACAGCAAGTTCACTCAAGACAGTAGCATCAACATCAAATAGACTCAAAACAGTCACAACGACAGCAAGTTCAATCAAAATAGTCACTACAACATCAAGTTCACACAAAACAATCACAGCTACTGCAAGTTCAACCAAAACAGTTACAACAACTACAAAATCTCTCAAAACAGTCACAACGACATCAAGATCACTCAGAGCAGTCACTACAAATGCGTGATCACTCAAAGCAGCCACAACAGCAACAAGTAACGAATCCAGTTTCCATTCCTTGAGCAGAAACTTTATAATCGGTAGGATGAGCTTACTTGATCTTATAATAATATCAAAATCGATTATTGGACAAATTAATCAACAATAACACCTCTGGAGATCCATCCCCCATAAAGATCAAATATTCAAACAAGAAAAACCTCCGAAAAAAAAATTAGCCCCTATGAAAATCTACTAGTATATACCACTTCTAACGGAAGTTAGAAGGTTATCCTATGCTTCTAGATTTTGTTGATGCCACTGTACAAAGAATCCAGAAGAATATAACTCTGGGAAACATAAATACCATTGCATCCAATTACAGGCTCTTGTTTCTCCATAAAGACTCTTAATGAATCATTCAAATCCAATTAAAATGCACGCTATTAGCTAAATTATGATAAGTTTATGCTTTCAGAAAATAGCATTGAACTACTTGGCAATACAAATTGCATTGGATTTAACTCACATCAATACCCTTTTTTTGGCAAACTACTTATGTATTGCTAAGAACCATCAATCTAAAATGCGATTTTTTTCACATGCTTTTGTTTACTTGGTGTTTATAGCATATCATAATAAAAAAATATAAAAATCAAACTTTTGAAAAGAAAACAAAATGAGAAAAATTGAATAAGCTAATTAAGAAACATTTTATTTAAAATCATTTGCTTGAGATCGAGGAGGAGGAGGCAAATCATTGATGACATTTTGTCCAGAATAATCAATGTCTGCTCCGCTGATTTCATATTGCTTCAATTTAAAATTCACCATATTTTCGATAACATGCTCTTCTTCTTCTTCTTCCTCTTCAATAATTTCGTATTCATTATCAATTATTACAAAATCTGCCTGATGACTTTTGAAATAATTCAATACGCATCCAAAACCTAAATCCTTGACTTTATCTTGGTAAAGATTATATTGCATTTTTTGTAGTCTTGGTGGTAGGGTAGGGACAGGCATTGGTAATTGAACATCATTATTTAAATTACTGAAATCCAAAAAATTCGCATGGAAATTTTCGTTCTCGTTCTCTAGGAAGTTTTCTATTATCCGAGCAAAAATAACATTATCGCTGGAAAACGTTTTGCGATCATTTTCGATATCAACTTCTTCATCATTTCCCTCAAATATTTTTTTCAATTCATTTTCATCGTCCGGCAACTTGAGAGGTTCATTTTCAATAAAGATAAACGGATCTTTTTCATTATCTTTAAAATGAGCTTCTAAAACTGTTACTGGTCCACCATATGGATGTGGAATTTTATTTGATTGAAATACAGCGTCTTTTAATAGCTCGGAGTCTTTCCTGACAAACTCGACTCCTGAAAAATCATTTCTAATAGCCAAAAATCGAATTGGATACTTTTTCTCGATTTCAGATTGAGGAGTTGTACTTTCAAATTTATTATTTGAATTGACTGAATCCGCATGAAGACTAGTTGTCTGCGATTTAACATTACATTCGTTTTGTTTAAGTTCAATATTTATATCTGACATATTTATTACTAATTTTTCTCCATCAAAGTTTGATGTGAACAAGTCAGACTTGATGGAAACTGTTTTGTTGTTTGAAAATGTGAAACTTAGACTGTTCATATGAATATTAAATGATCCTTCGTTGAATTGAATTAATGGAAAGTCTGGAACATCATAGGTAATGTTAATATTGGATTTTTGTTCAATTGAAATCCCATCATTAAATAAAATTCTTCTGGTCCCATTTTGATTAATATAGTATTCAATTTGATCAGGCCTAATCATTGATTTTGTGCCTGTACTATAGTTAATCGTATATGAAGATTTTAAGTTTGCTTTCTTTCCATCAATAAAAGTGGTTGAATTTGATGTAACTGAATTCCATTTACCATCCTTCTTCTGAGAAATAGTACCATACTGGTTAATAATAATGGGGTCATTTATCTGTGAGACAAAAATGCCATCGTTTGTGATATATGTCACCCTTTCTCCTTTTTCGATTAAAAATATTTTTTCACCATCGAATAAAATAGATTGGCTATTAAAAACTACACAGATTTCAAAAGGGAAATTCAAATGGATACAGAGAGATTCATCTGGTTGAAAACAAATCGAATCATTTGTTGATTCAATTAAAAAGTGATCATGATACTTCATTTGATATGAAAAAAGGTTTTGCTCGCGGTGGACTTTAACACAAAATCCGTTTTCAAAAATGTAAGGTGTTGTAAACTTATCATTTAAAGGCCGATATTGAAATTTGGAAATAATCATCAATAAGCATCCAAGTTCAGGTTCAAAATAACTTTGAACATCAGAAGCATCGAGAATAATATCCGAAATAATATCTGACGCATTAGGAATTTCAGATGATAAACACCATTCGTTTAAATCTAATTGGATGAATGAATTTGATATCATATCTCTAAAAAAATGACAACAATAAATAAAAAAATTCTGTGGATTTGTCATATATTGGCCTATTGGCTTTTTAACATGAGCCATACTTGGCTTCCATTTTATAAGAGGATAAAAATAGGGGTAAATATTCCTATTTGGCTTAATGATAAAAAATGGATCGGGATGCTGTTGACTTGAAAAGAACACAACCTTCCTATTGATATCATCAAAGAAATCCTGAAAAGCACAATCAATTGGATTTTTGTTATCTTCTATTTTAATCGGACGACTGAAGTTATTGTTTCGTAACAAATAAAAAATGGCATTTACATAATCGTCGTTTTGATTATTTGAATATTCTGTAAATTGCGTAAAATCTGTTTTTCCTTGGCAGCTAGATGTTGGAATATTTTGTAAACGTAATATATCAATAAATGAGCTTTGTTCTTTTTGAATTTTATTCACGATAATAGTTTTTTATTTTTCAATGAATTTTCAATTTGTAAAAACACATACAAATTTTTGAGTAAAAATAAATAGAAAGAGAAAATACATATTTTGTTGAAAATTTCATTTATCAACAAGATATATATCAAATATATCATTTATTTATTTATTTGTTCTTCATTTTATCATTCTACTTGATTTAAAATATTGATTGGCAATTATCATTATGAATTTGGAATGGCCTTATATAATTTTACCTATATAATTTTAATATATATATTTTCATAATATATAATAATAAATAACATATACAAAAATTCATCATTCTTCTTAAATCTACTTTTTTTTTTTAGAAATAATTCAGTTTAATAAATAAATGAATATATAAATATCATAACAAAATAGATGGTATATGCTATTGGTTGAAAAGAATTACAGAATCTAAACCAATAATTTTTATATTAAATATTATTTTATTTATCATAACAATTTTCATCAATTCAATCCTTGAATTATTTTTTTAATTATATTTAGAGTGCATTTATGCATTTAAATATACAGTTATATGCTAACTCAGCTATAAATTTCAATTATATTTTGATAACACCACCATTGAAAATTGAAACATTGAAGATAATATTAAATTGAACGATTTCAATAGGTATCATTGAAAGTTTGAAAGAGTAATTGAAAAAAATTCACAAAATTAAATTCAAAAAGCTGGAATAATTTCAAATCCGTATTATATATTATATAGATAAAAATACATTATCTTTCCAGCTAGACCAATAGAAATGGCTTTTGTGTCTTTTTTTCTCTAAATGATGAAGTGAGTTAATAAGCAACATGCCATTCTAAGTCAAAAATGATCTGATTGAAAAAAATTGAGTTTACATGCCATTTTTTATTGAAATAATCAATTGATTACTTTTTTATTCAATTAGTTGAAATACACCATTTTAAGTTTTAACCTTTATATAGTGTTCTATGTATAATGGGATGAATCCAAATCCACATGTTTTGATTACATCCAACAACAGAGAGAGAAACAATCATACAAATATTCAAATCATTGAAGATTATAAGACAAATGACTGGGATATTGAAATCCTTAATTACATTTTGGAAGATGATAGTGAAAATTTTTATAGATACATTTCTCAATATGATCCCAAAAGTATAAACAAAATCTTTAATCAGAGATTTTTCAGGTTACCCAAAATTTTATCAAATAATCCGACTTATGCACATTTATGTGCATTTTTTGGTGCAAAAAAATGTTTGGAAACACTTTTAATATCAAGTAATGAAGAAAATTTAAAATCCGATCAATTTCAACAAACAGATGATATGAATCGATATTTAACACATTTTTTATGCTGTTATTGCCTAGATTCCAGAATAGACAGATATCCTTTAGATATTGCGCGAAAATTATATAATGATGGATATAAATTTACTGAAATTGATTTAGATGGGTTTACTCCACTTTATTATGCGGCATACTATGGAAATATTGATATTATAACTTTTATATTCAATAAACTGCCAGATCTGTTTTTTGGCGAAAAATCATCAATTTCGTTTGATATACTCCAAGGGTCATGCCAATCAGGCCATATTAATATTATTAAATTTATTCAAAAAATATATGAAAGAGATGATAAAAGGAAGAAATTTTTGTTTTCAAAACGGAATAAACAAAAAGCAACCTTACTTCATTTAGCATGTAAAATGAATCAAATAAAAGTTCTTCAATATCTTCTTTCAACTGAATTTTATTTGACAAAAAAATTGAATTTTGTTGATAGCACATCACGGACACCTTTAATAATTGCTTGTCAAAACGGTTATATAGACATAGTCAAATTTTTATATGAAAAAACAGAAATAAACTTTTCAGAGAAAAAGAAACTTTTTCCTTTATTAGAAGCATCGAAACATGACCATTTAAACATTGTCAAATATTTATTAAAACTTCAAGAAACATCAGTAGAACAAGAAGATAATAAAGGAAGATCAGCACTAACGATGGCCATTTTGAATCAAAACATACAAATCATTCAATTATTGATTGATTTCAATGCCTTAAAAAATTTGAATACATTCAAATTAGGAACTTTATTTAAAATCGCTTGTGAAGTAGACAATTTTACAATTATAAAGATGCTTAGTGAAAGTTTTAAAGTTCCTTACAATGTTCAATTTGAACAAGATCAAAAATGGGGCGATATATTCATGAATATTGCTTTTAATAAACAAGATCATATTCTTGTAAAATTTTTGTTGGATGAAGGCTGTACATTCAAATATATAAACCTATCGAAGCAAGTTAGAAGGAAACATTTAGAATTCATTGATTTCATGGTAAATTATAATTCTTTAGATCCTAAAAATACTGTAAAAAGTGACAAACTTATCTTTCATGCAATTGAAACAGGCGACTTAAGAGTTGTTACTAAAATGATGAATTACGGCTTCATTCTTAATACTGAAATTGTAAGCCAGCCGGGTTGCATCTTTGCTGCTTGTGAAAAATTAAAAATTGACTTGTTCAACTTTTTGATGGCTTATAATCCGAAGTTGTCTGACTACAATCAATGCTTGAAGAAATTGATCTTGAATTACTCGAGAGAAAAAATGAGAATGAATGAGAAAAGGAAAAATGATTGTATTTACATGATTGAAAAAATTCTTCAAACACAAAATGTGAATTTAAATGAGGACATTCAAAATGAATCAAAGAAAATTCGATTGCCTGTCACTTTAGCGGCCAATGAAGGATTGATTGAATTGTTGGAACTTTTTGAAAAGTATGGAGCAGATTTTAATAAGTGCCCTTTTGAGCATTCTAAAATGAATAAGTTGTTAAAAGTTATCGATTTCCTTAGATCTCATGGATGCAAATTCCAAAATTTAATTGAATTCTAACTAATATTATATTTATATATATATTATATTGTTGTTTAAATGTTAATTTATTATAATTTGTCTTTTCTTTTTTTTATTCTTTATTTAAATATGTCCTTGGCATAAAAAAAAATAGTCTTGACTTGAAAAAAGGCAAGTTTGTTTTTTTTTTTTGCCAAGTTTTTTTTTGCCGTTTTAGAATTGACTTACTGGTCAATTTTTGACCTCATCTGAAATTTGTTCATGAAAGGAAAAAAAAAACAACAAAGATATGCCTTTTCATGTATTTAATGATTTTATTTGCCATTTATATATCATGTGACACAAATGTTGCTTTGTATTATTGTAATGATGATTTGATTTTCTACAAAGATGATTTTTAGGCAAAACACAATGCCTTTTCAATAAATACAACAAAAATCTTAATATTAAAGAGGAAATATGATTGTTTTTATGAAAAAATTACTTCTTTTATTTGACATAAAAATGAGTGACATAAAAAATTTTTTTCTGAAAATTGTGGCCAAAATTTTGATGTTTTTTTTTTTATTTAAAGCTTTCATGTGGTTTTAAATTCCTATTAATAGTTGGCTTTTTTGGACATGTTTACCATACAAATCACATGATTTAATAAACATTATTAAAATGAAAATGAAAATCAAATATTTATTAGAGAAAGTGATATTAATTCAAGTGAATTCTTTGATAATATAATGGAAAAGAGAAAATCAAAGAATTCTTTGATAATTTTTTCTTTTCCATTATATTAAATCAAAATTTAAAAAATGATGAAAATGAAAATCAAATATTTATTTGAGAAAGTGATATTAATTCAAGTGAATTTGATAATACCAAAATAATTGAAAAATGGAATTTTCAATTTTTTCCTATCATTTAAATAACACAATTCCTGAATGAAAGCTATTGATCAATAACTTTTATAACTAAAAATAAATTAATTGTAATTTTGATTCGAAATTTTTATTTCACTAAAAAATAAAGTATTCAAATAATTCTAAAGAAATCTGACTTCAATAAAAATATAATTTTTGCAATCTCTTCCACTTGTATAGATGCAACAAATGTTAAAAAAAATACCTTCAAGTGCTAATGTTATTGAAATTTTAGCTTTTCCAAGATCTCAAGTCTTAGATAATAATGGAATTCTAATCAGTGGTTTTCAATGAAAATATTTTATTGATAAACGACTTGACAATTAATACTTTAATTACTGGAAAAAATATGCTAAAAAAATTTAAGCGTTTTCATAAAAACCAATTAATTGAATTTCAAACGTATTAATTCAATTTTGTGAAATAGATTTTTTTTTTAAATAACCATTTTAATCAATTTCATGTGCATTTATAGGATACCTTCTTTATTCTTTTCTTTTTTCATTTGGTAACTTGTACTAAATTTCATATATAGTTTGACGATAAACCTGTAGACATCACGAAAAACTGGTCGACATCATCAACTTTTTCATTAAACTCATAGAAATACTCTGAATACTTTTCTATGATGCTTATTCAAAAACCGGTAGACTAGGCTTTTGTATCCAGTGAACTGAGTGTCCATTTTCGACTTTTTGTAAAAAGCTGTCACTTTTTGTGGACATAAAACTGCTTTTTTATTTAGTATTTTATTCAAAGATTTGTGTTGAAGTATCCAAAAAAATTTTTTATTGGATACTTTATTTTTACTTTAATAAACTCATTAATATCAGAAAAAAAGCAATAATAAATGCCTTAAACACCTACTATTCTTAATTTTTAAAAAACCTCTCAAATATGAATTATAAACTTTTCAAATTCACTAAGAATGATTTTGACCAAGAAGATCAACATTTGAAATAAAAAATAAAATTCAATGTAAATTTGGAGCGATATAATTGGTCAAACGAAATATACATTCAAAATAATCAATGAAAATTGAAAGGTGTATCCAAGATTGAATTAAAGTGTCCATTTTGGCTATTTTGGATACTCAAATTCTCTCAAAAAATAACGAACAAAAATGAGTATCCATTGGATACTTTTTGAATACAAACTCGTTTGGACACAAAAGCCTAGCCGGTAGACATTATAAAATTTTAAAAATTTTTTAGAACTTTTTAAAAAGATTTTTGAGTTATATTTGAGAGCCTTTTCAATATCATTTTTCATTCAATTTTGAACATCTTTATGAAATATTTGAGTGCGATTTTATGAAAAAGTTTACGATGTCGACCGGTTTTTCTGATGTTTACTCGTTTATCGTCTTACTATACTTGAAAATAAAAAAAGTATAGTCTACTCGAAAACCCCTCAACAAAAATCTTTGAATAAAATACTAAATAAAAAAGCAGTTTTATGTCCACAAAAAGTGACAGCTTTTTATAAAAAATGTCGAAAATGGACACTCAGTTCACAGGATACAAAAGCCTAGCTATTTGGTAGGGGTGTTTTACTCTAGACTAAATATTTGATATTAGCAATTAGCATTGTAACCATTTTAAACATCAATTTGATTGATTAAACATAGTCATTTGCTTTTAAAATCAACAATAAGTGTTTTAATGAACATATAGTATTAATCAATATTTTATTTAAGGGGTACAGAAGGGTCGAAACTATCGAATTTATAACAAATATGATTATAATTAATATATTTTATTTAATGACATATAATAAAATTAAATTATTAATTATGATATATTTAATGCGATAGAAAACAAGATATTACTATAAAAAAATAATGACTTTTGAATTCAAATGCTGATCGTAATAGGCAAATTTTTAACTTTGAATAATTTTGTTAAAACTTTTCTATAAAAATCATTTTATTAATCATTTATATCATAAAAGTATCATATATTTGCTTTTTGGTTGGTATAAATTGGAATTTCTTGCCTAATAATGTTGGACTTTGCTAATGTTTATTAAATTAGATATGTAATTTTTTTGATGATTTGATGAAATGAAGCTCCAAAACATAAAATATCCTGTTTATTATTGATAATCATCATTAGGAATTTATATTTCTAAAAAAATAAACTTAAATAAGTAAATCATATTTCTTTTACGAAAAATGTAGCGCACCAAATTCAATGAAATTTGGCCATCAGAAAATGCATATATGATAACGATGATTTTATCAATATTTCAAAAATTTGTTATGAAATTGGAGAGAAAAGACGGATTTAAAATTGAGAGGAAATCTTGTAAAGTTCTCAATTCTGATTTTAAAAAACATAAATTTCTCATTTAATATAATAATTATAATAAATCTAATAGATTAAAATTTTTATTATATTTGTGCTTAATAAAAATTCAAACTATAAATTTAAAATATTCCAAATCAATCGTTTTTCGAAATCAAAATTTTGAAAAAATTATAAACGGTTTAGTGTCTACCGGTCAATATAAAAAATGGTTTTATCTTTGTTTCTAATGATTTTTTTTTCTTATATTACTATTTAGTACATTAATGTTTTTTTAAATAATATATATGTTCAATATGAATTTATATTATTGAAAAAGCCAAATTATAAAATATCAAATTCTCCATCAAAACAAAATATCAAAATTTCCTCTGTGAAAATTTTAGTATCATGATTTATATTATCATGGGAAAATATAAAATCGCAATTACTGATTCTTAAGGCTCCCTATTATTTTTAAATTTAAAACTTTACATAAAAAAAACGTATGATTGGTTAACAAATATGCTAAATGTTTGTTAACCCAAAATCTAAACGTACGAAAAATAATATTTAAAAGTTCGGCAAATTTTACAGAGATGCACATAAAAAAATGAAACATATTCCGTTGTTTTTAATGCTATATGAAATACTTATAATGAGTTTTTCTCATAAAAATTCAAAAAAAAGTTATAATAATTATTGATTAAAAAAATATATTTTTATGAAAACTGGTGTATAATCATAATTTCATTACATATGAAATATTCTTGCTTTTGGATTTTGAAATCCTTATAGATATTTTTGTGGATGAAAAGGTTATAATAAAGAGTATTTGCGTGATAACTTGCTACAGCTTATATATAATGCAGCAATTTTTATATCAATAGAATAATTACTAATAGTATATTCTTATCTTTACTATAAAATATATTTTTCTTATCTTTACAATGCTTTTCATAAAAATATGCAAAACAGATTAGAAAAATACCTTAAACTAATTAAAATCTCTTTTATCAAGATATTTTCAAAAAATAGAAGCATTTCTCAAAGTTAGTCATTGATATATTATTATTATTTTCATTACTACATTAAAATCTATCATTGTTTACATATAAATATGATCGTATAATGCATTTACATTTTATAAATACTACATATATCCAAAAATATCATTGGAAAAAATATGATGATGATTATCATTTCAATTTTCGATATTAAATATATCTGTATACGTGCTATATCGATTTAAAAAATATTAATATATTCTTTAAATATCATATAATGCGTAAAATCGGATTAAAAACATGAAAAATTGGATAGATGTGATATGACTATTTTATCATTCAAAATAAGAAGAGTAAACCTTTAACAAAAATATAGATTATCCAATAAAAATATTATTTAATATCAAAATTAAATTGGTAAAAAAAAATACAAATATATAAGTTGGTTATGCTAATAAGTTATAATTATTATTTGAACGAAAATAGTATATCAAAGCTATTGTTAGAAGAACGATTCCAATAGTTGACGCAATTAAAAAATTGATTTTTTTCCGATATATGAAAAAGCAAACAAGATTGTAAAAAATAAATGAAGTATCATAAACTTTTTCCCAATTCTCACGAAAATCCCAATTCCATGTTTGGAAAAGAGCATCATGCTTTTCTTTAAGTTTGGTACAATTTCCGGGCGTTGTCTTTCTGATTTCTCGAAAAGCATAACAAAAATATGGAATGTAAAGAATAATGCTTATTGCTAAGAAGCAATATGTCTTTTGTTTTGTGAACGAAAAAATGTGAATGATGTCATATTGATGATTTTCTAGGTATCTTGTCAAATATATGAAAAAAAATAAGAAAAAGATAAGAAAAGCACATCCTGATATAACTGCATGTCTTTGGGTATCGCATATATGAAGATAATATCGGCCAATCGTTTTTAATATGTCGTGCCATCGAGTTTCAGAATAATTAACGTAATATATTTCAGCACCAGCGCAGAGGAAAACAAGTAAAAAAGGAATACTAATCGATGCATAATAATATAATTTATTTCCTTGAAAGCGATTTATTTTCATCATCTTTTATCAATTTTATATTTGAATGAAGGCATTCAATTTTTTGATCACAAAAAAAAAAAAAATAGTATTGGTATGAATGATGATTCTTCTTCTTGAAATTCTTGTTTTAATTAGAAACATTTTCCTATCTAATTTTTCTAAGCAACTTGACGAGATTTCAATTTTTTTAATATTATGAAATTAAAAAATGTTAATGTATTTTATTCAAATGATATCATTTACTATTATACTCTATCAACATTACTTATAGAATCTCCATATTTTCAATTTCATAATAAATAATAATTTCAGACAATCTTTAAGCAATAATGCATCCTGATTTCATATGCTCAGAAATAATTTTAGCACATTCATGAAATCCTCCCAAATTAGCCAAGTCTGCTGCTGTTCTGTGATTTTCATCTTTAATTGACAAATCAATTCCTTGATGTTCAATCAACAGCATTATAATATCAATATAATTGGAGAGTACAGCGAAATGAGCGGCAGTAGAACCTTTATTATCAACTTCATTTACGTTAATATTCGGATTTGACAAAAGTACTGAAACAATAGCTTTGTAACCGTTTTTGCACGCCAACATCAAAGGTGTCACTCCTTCATCTGATTTTGCGTTTACGTTTATATCTTTATGAGCGTTAAGAAGTAAAACCGCATCTAATTGACCATTATGAATGGCGAAATGCAAAGGAGTCAATTTTTTATGATTTTGAATGTTAACGCTGACTCCATTATCAATACATTGAATCATTGTTCGAATGTTGTTTGAAGCCGCTGCTTGATGAAGAATAGAAGCATATTGAATATCAACATTATCTAATTTAAATCTTTCAATTGACATTAATCTTTTGAACGCCTCATCACGCATGAAAAAGGCAGCAATTTGGGGTGTAGCTGTGAAATCTGCTTTTACGTATTCAAATATTTCAATAATCTTCATATTACCACCAGCAATTGCATACATCGCCGACTGCTTATTCGAAAGATCTGGAATTGTTACATCGGCTCCACGTTTGACAAGTTCAATAACACAGAGAACAGATCCGTAAAAGGCGGCAAATTGAACAAGTGTTGGCCCATTTCGAAGAAAATTATTCTTCTCAAAAACAGTTGATACTATTCGTTGATTGACATTGAAAGGGACAAATTTTGGAACTTCGTCGCGATTCTTTAATTTTTTGATTTTTCGCTTCTTCTTTGGATCTAAAATGCTACTTTGCGATCTACCGCCTATATCAGATTGGATTGATGTGCTTGGAGTAGTGTAATATGCGTCTGTTTGAGTAGTTGATGTAGTGGTTTCTGATTGGATTATCTTATTTTCGCCTTGAATCTCAGGAACTGTGATAAAAGTACTTTCAGCTTGTTTTCTTGAGTTTTGAATCGTTTTGACTTCTTCTTCTTTCTCTGTTTCGTTTTGTTGTAGATTCGGCTCAGATTGAATAATATTACCTGGATGCATTTTAGCATCTTCTTTGCTATCCATGATGTTAATAACGCTACTTTCACCTTGCATTCGAATTTTTTGTGCAAAAATTGATTCTGCTTGGTTATTTGAGTTTTTACCTTTTTCTTCTTTATTTTCTTGATTGTTAACTTGTTCATTTTCATTTTGGTTTGCATTTTGAACATCTTCTTTACTTTCTATTGTATTAGTTGAAGGGGTTTCTGTTTGGATATTGCCAGAATTATTTGTTTCGGTTCCTTTTATTTCATTTTGCGGGACAACGTTATCTTCATTATTTTTTTCTTGATCTAATCCTTTGCTAATTTTATTATTAACAAGTTTTAAATTTGGTTCATTTTGATTATCTTCTTCTTTATTGGATTCATTTCCCATTTTTCTTGCGATAAAGCTATTACGTAACATATGGGATTTCTCTGCTAATTCAGTATTACTTTGGAAACGAATTGAATACGCATCTTGGTCATTGTTATTGTAATTATTATCTGCATTTGTTTCTATGTTTTTGCTTAAGTCAGCAGCACTATCAGTAGCAAAGTATGAAGAAGAAGTTTCATACTCATATTCTTCATTATCATCAGAAAATTTGGCTAAAACTTTTTTACCTTTCTTTTTTCCAGATTTTTGGTCATCTTCTTCACCAAAATCTTCTTCTTCCTCCTCTTCTTCATATTCGTACTCATATTCGTACTCTTTGGTATTTACCTTTTTCAATTCTAATTGTCTTATTCGTTTTTTCTCATTTTTGTTGTATCTTTCAATAAATTTGGCTAAATCATGAGGTCTATCCTCTTTTAATATTGCAGGAAGAGATTCTGGAACATAAGTATTTGACACCATTGTATTATAAAGACTCCAATCATCATTCTTTAAGTAGTTGATACTATCCATAAAATCTGCGAGTTCTCGAACAGGATTACTAAATTGCTTTTTGAATTCTTCATCTTCACCATCATTTGGATAAGAATCCATAATAGGATTTAATATCGTGTATGTATTAGATTTGTTTAAATCAATGCTATTATTTTGATTTCGGTTAATATTAGAATTTAAAGATACAGTCGACAAGTTTGGTTGCTTGATGTCTATTATCCTTTTATCATTATCTTTATTAAGCTCTTGATTTGAATTTGAATTGGGAATATTTTTATGATTTGGCATAACAGGTATATTGCCATGATTATTGTCTATAATTGGTTCTTTGGAGTCTATGTTCGCATCAGATTCTGTTGATTCAATAAAATCATTTTTGGCTGGTTCTTTTACAGATTCATACGATTTTGAATGCAAATGCACCTGAGCTGGCAATTCTTCTTGCTTATGTATATATTGAACGCTTTGATTAATTGTAACATTTTGGTCACTAACTGTTGATGCACTATTAACATTTTTAATTGGAAGTGGATTTTTAAAGTCAGATACACTTTCTTTTAGCTCAAGAAACATAGATTGAAAAAGTTTGGAATCGTTTCGTAATATTATTGGCATGAACCATACGAGAGAATACTTCCATGGAAGAAATGTGTGCGGATATTTTTCATAATTGGTTTTAATTTTATTTAGAATATTAACCTCTGTGATGATCTTCAGTTTTAAGCATTCATTTAAAAATGCAAAACGGTCAAAAGATGGATAGACAACTGATGGAAATGGATCTAATATGACTGAGCGAATATTGCCTAATTTATTCTCAGGTGACGATAATGAAATTAATTCTTTTATTAAATGAGCATACAAAGATGTAGATGCTGGCCGTATCTTAATAGCATTGAATATATTTGAAACCATTTGCACTATTCTTTCATCAGAATCAGCAAATATTGATTCTGATATATATTTCACAGTCGAAGAGAGCGTTGAAGGCGTGAGGGAAAAAACATGCTCTTGAAGCTCACATACCATAACAACTTCAGTTAAATTTAAATTACTAAATTGATCGCTTAAATCTTTAATCATTAATAAAAAATAAAATGTTTTTCTTTTGTAAAAGAAAATGTTTATTTTGTACTAATAGAAAACTACTACATGAAAAAAATATTTTATTATATTTATAAACTTTGTAATTCAATTAAATAAGAAATTGTTTATGATTTTTTTAGAAGTATAATCAGGATATTATTATTTATCAACTTTTTATATATTTAAATGATACATAAATAATTCAAACAAAGATTTCAAACTTTTTGTTAGTAATCAGATAATTTCACAATTTTGTGTATCAAATAAAAATCCCGATAAACAATATTTGTTGATCAAATAAATAGATTAATTGATAGATTGTAAGTATTTTTTCATTTGAAATATATAATATAACTATTATTAAACAATAATAATCAATTTCAATCACTTTGATTCCTCAAAAATGAAATATTTCGAATCAAAACCAGATTTGAAGACAATAGACCAAATAATCACAAATAAGACATAATATTGCAAATCATCGATTAATTATAGAATGATATTTCCAAACAAAATTCTAAAAAAAAAATAATATCAAATATCAACGATTTTAAAAACAGTTTAATAATAACGCAAATAAAAAAAATACAAAATAACATTTTCATTTTGTTGAATCTGTAAATGCAGTAAGAATTAGTACTGACTCGCAATTTAGTTCTGGACTTGCTTTGATATAAAGATCGCAAATATTCATTCCTTGGTGATACAAAGGAACTTTCTTTAAACATTCGTCATCAACTTCAATCACTTTGATATATAAAGTAGGTATAAGTCTTGAACCAATCTCAGGTTTGAAGATATTTGACGAAGCATCATAAGATGCATTAATAATTGTTAAATTTTCAATTTCAATATTATCATTTCTACTATCATTTTGGTTTGCTGGTGGCTCATTTGTCAGAAGGAAGCCAATTGTTTTCATTGTTTCGAGAATATTAAATGAATTTTGATTAATTGAATTAATTAGATATTTATGCTTCAATAATGAAAAGAAGAGGAATGGATTAAACATCACCGAAAGATCAACAGGAGGATTTTTATCCTGATTAGCATTATTAACAGAACATCTGAGATTATTTAGAAGTTTTCTCAATCCTCGTGTGAAGCGATGATGCTGTAAAAGGAATCTTTTATTAACTTCCTCTGCTTCGAATTTCAAATACCAGACAACATTTGAGACATCAATTGATTTTAATTCAATAGATGTGAAATCCATTTTACCGAATTTTGAATTAATCCATTTTTGCTCAGTAAAATGCTTAAAATGAGCATCTGAATCTGATTCAAACCCAAAAACAGTCGAATTATCAACTACTGGGAATTGCTCAATGATTTCAGAAACATTTACAGGTGCATAATTCAATGGAACTTTATAAGAAGCATCATTAGAATCATTATCAAATATGATTTTACTATCATTAAAGTTTGCTTGGTTTCCGAAAATATTTTTCCAAATTTTAATTAGATTTGATAAAATTTGAGGCTGTTCGACAGCATAAAAAGTATTAATGAAAAGATGACCAATATTTTCAAACATCGGATTCTCAATTGATTTCAAATAATCAACCATCAGATCGAAATTCTCTTCATTGAATTGCTGATTCTGGAAAATTGTCTGAGTCATTAAGTTTGCTGATGCATCGAAGAAAGAAAGTAAGAACAAAATCCTCCTCCAAAAAGCTGTTTTATTTGGAATAGGTGAATCATATAAGGTCAAATTCAATGATGACATTTCAATAGACATTTTCCTTCGTACGTTAAGAATTGTGTTGAAATCAATGATATCACAAAAAGCGAGCATTTGTGATGGATATTCTTGAGCATCTTCATCATAATCGATAAAGACAAAGAAACGAAAATCACTTGATAACGAATTTGCTGTTCTTATCTTTGAAATGATAGATATGATATTTGGAAATGCATTAAAATCAGTCAAAACAGTCGCAAGCATTTTTCCTGAAGAAAGTGCTTCATTATAACTACTTAAAAGGTTGTAGGCCGAACTTACAATCGTTTTATCGTTCATTGTTAAATATTTTAGTAAAAAGTAAGAACAATTAAGTAAAACTGGCCGTCTTGAACTTGTTCCATCAATTATTTGCGGAATTGTTGAAGGTTGACATAATGATTCACTTCCAAATTCATTTGAAATTTGATTGATTGTGTCTTCATATTGACCAGTTTTAATATTAATAGTTTTACAAAGCATTTTAACTCGTCCATCAAATCGAATTGAAATAGCTTTCTTAGAGTACAAATGCCTTCTTAAGTTATTATAAATTATCTTTAGCTTTTGCATTAATAAATCTTCCGCATTATTATTATTATTTGTAATGTTCATATTATTAAATTTAGTTGAAGTAAGTTCATCAATTAAAGCATCATAAAAATGATTCAAACCGTCACGAAGTTCAATATTATGATAAAGATCTACAAAATCAACAGATGCTGCTTTCAGGTCTTCATAATGCCGAAGATATTCTGATTTAACAGACTCTAGTTTCTCAATTTGTTGAATAATTCTTCCTTTGATTTTTGAAGCGTTTTGGAATTGGCGACTAACTTTTTCGTCATTTAAACAAGTGTCAGAATTTTGAATAAGAAGATTTTCGAGTTCATTTTGAGTCCTTTTCAATTCATTATGAGCTTCTTTGAGAGTTTTAACGGTATTAATTGAGTCATGACTATTTTCAGGATCGAGAGAAGTGAACAATTTTGAGGCAACATCATTTGCAATTTCTTCATCAGTTGCAACATTTTCAATTAAGACGGAATCAAAAACAGGGAAATCAGGGAAAATGCCAACGATGAAAACAATTTGAAAATCGATTGGTATTGCCACTTTTTTACCAAATATTTCGATATCTTTTCCTCTACTTTCAAAAATTTCATTAAATACTGGGAATTTAGTTTCCCATTGATAATCATATACAACCAATAAATCATTTCCAAGTAAAGCATTTAAAAGATCGTTATTGAATTCGGAAGATATGAAGCTTGTAATAACGATTCTTTTCAAAACGACGGGTTTTAGCATTGATATAATCATATTATCGCTATCTATTACGAAGAACCAGTTATTTTTAGATATTGTGAATAATGCCAAATTCTCGATCAAATGAATTGGGTCTCTTACTCCGAATTCGTTTTCATTAATTCTAACCACGTTATTGATAGCCTCCATCAACTGCATCCGACTCTTAATTCCGATTTCGATTCCATTTTCAATAAAAACTTTTTGAGTTGTTTCAAAAAGTTCATCTCTTCTATTCAAATCAAAAGAGCCGAATAAAGCAAGGCAAACTGCAATGAAAAAATTCTTCATTTCCATTTCATCTTTTTTATTATTCATTGATTTCATTTCGTCTTTCCAGACGTTGAAGAAATCATTCATCAATTGCATTGCATTATGATATTTTTCGCAATTCAATTTTTGATCGTTCAATTGCAATTCAATTCTTTCTTTATTCAATTTCAAATTCTTTGTTTTTTGCTCGAATTCTTCAACTTCCTTAGCGGCAGATTGCAACTTGAAAGCTGCGATATCGTGCTTTTTCTGAAGAGATTTCAAATTTTCTTCACAAATTTTCAATTGTTTCTGTTTTTCTTCGAAATTTTTGAGAGCATTGTAATAAGGAACGATAGCACGGACATACTGACAGATACTTTTTGCAGCGGTTGAAGAAGAAGCCACAACTGAAGGAGAGAAATTAGGATCTTCCATATATTTCTTTAGTTTATTTAACGTTTCATCACTCAAATTCTCAAGCGCTTGCTTCATTAAGTTGGAGAGGAAAGAAGTGTCAGACAAGATCTTTTTGCCAAGGATCCAACTTGGCTGATTTGCGTTAGGATCGTCATTTTTATCTTCTATTTGATAGCCCATGATTAGAACGATAGAACGAACCACCAAAAAAACTCCTCGAGGCGGATGATTCATAGTTTTAATAACAGAAATATCTCTGCTCGAAAGCATTCTTAATTCTTGAGTCGATTGCATCATGAGCGGCTTTGTTATCGACAAAGATTCTTCACTTTCTTTCCGTAATTTTTCTGCTTGTAACTGTTGATCGAGAAGGATCTTCTCTTCTTTTTCAATCTCTTCTCGCTCTTTCTGTGAACTTTCAATGTTCTTGTTTGCCTGTTCCATCATGCTTTCAATTTGCGCTGCAATTTGTTGAATCTGCTTATCCATATTGAAAAGTTTATCGAGATGATTTTGAATGCTTTCTTCGGTTTTAGTACAAATTGTGGTCAAATTCAATAATACTTCAAACCGTTCTTGAAACTTGTCCATCACTTTTTCAAGCAAGTTTTCATTGAACGATGAAATCGAATTCAATAACGGAATCTCGCGATTGCTCGTTATTTCATCACTCAAAAGTGACAAAATTTGACTCGCCAATTTACACTTAACGTTCGTCTTTAACGTTTGCCTAATTAACGGTTGTAACGGCATCGATATCGTCAACGTTGAACAGTTGTCAAAAAGTGCCTCAAAGTTCGGCGATTCTTCATTTGATACAATTAAAAGATGGAAGTAATTGTTGCAGTTGCCAATGAAATCTCGGACAAGCAAATGATAGTTCGAATTCGATTCTAGCGTGTCTTCGTGGAAGGGATCTTCTTCGCCATCCCTGCAGTGCAATTCAGACATAATGCTCAACATTTCATTTGGCCCAAGAAGCGTGTAAATGTCGGAGCTTTTGGTCATTAAGTAAACGAGCTCAAAGTCAGACTTGTTTAAAAATGGCTCGTTCACAAGCAAAACGACATGCTGCTCAAGCTTTCCTGCTTTTATAAATGAGTCATGAATGAGGCTGATTAAGCTTTGGCCGGTTTGGTAGACACTGTAATTAAAGTTCAATATTTGAACAGTCTTTAGAGCAAGTTCTGATGCTGAAAGACTCGATTTGGTGTTGATTAAAATGTGCGTCTTCGGCGTCGTTATTAATCTTTCTAGTCTCAAAACGTTTTGCTGGTCAAACATTGACAACTTCGGCGATTCAAAACAAACCGAGAGACCGTTAAAATTATCAATGTATTTGCCATGCGAGAATATCTGTCGAATGTCCCCTAAACTGGACTGATGCTTAATTAGTCGCTTCCTCTTGCTGTGAATCATACTCGCCATCTCAGAATTCGACGTCGAAATCTCATCGAGGGATGAAATTGGCCTGAATTTCAATGAGCGTAGATTTGACAAGAATTTGGTATTCAAATGCTCTGAAATTGGGTCATAACGGTCAATTTCAATAGTCTCAGAAATTTCAGTCAACATTCCATTCAAAATCTCAATGGTTTCTTCACTTTTTGTGAAGTCATAGAAAATTGAGACAGACTCATATGAGAGGGCATTCAAAAAGTAGGATTTTGGATAACCGTTCATGACCATGGCAACCCTCTGAATAAGCTTCAAAATGTGAAATACGTTAAATTGAACGGTTGTGGTTATTTCGTAAATTTTGTTGGTGATTATTGATGCAACTTCAGTCGACTTTGGAATGCCACATAATGTTTCTATTGCCTGACCAATTATGCCCTCAATTTCAGTGACTTCAGGAATTCTCAAAACTGCCAGATGTGATAATAAACGGTCGTTGACATTATCTTTTATGGTGGATGTGATTAAGAATGACATGGAAGTCGTCACTTCTTGCGTAAAGGTGTTGAGATTGAGAACAAAACCGTTGTCTAGTATGTAACGTAGGAGTTCGGTGTACTTGGATTGGTTTAGGTCCATACCTAATAGTGCTAATAATGGCAATCTGGAGGTTGACCTCGATCCATCACGAATACCGCTTAAACATTGATCAACCATGTTACGAATGACATGATTGGAGCATCCTGTGGGGAATTGGTAACAATGCTGGCTGAAATGAGATCCGATAAATTCAGTGTAAATCGATAAATGCATAACAATGTTTGAATACTTCTCATTGGATGACTCAATAAGTAGATTTCGTCCCTGTGAAATTAATAGATTTGTTAAATATAATGATGATACTATTGTCTTCTCATCAAGAATTAAATATTCGGGACAAATGTCTGTCATTGTTGTGGGTGATGAATAAAACTTATTGAAGCCAATATCTTCCCATAATTTCCATTTTTGTTTGGTTGTATTATAATATATGTCAAAAAGCGAGATATTTTGAGGATGCACCTCATTATCTTCTTCTTCATTACCATTATTAGTTGATTTGATGATATCTATTGACATATTATTTTGCTCTAAAAATGATTTGATCGTTTCTTCAAATCTTTTTCGTTCATCGTCAATAGTAGTGGCACCAAAGCTCCAAATACAGGCAAAAACAACAATATTTTCTAAGTCATCATATATTTGGCTTAAGTTTTGCTGATCGAATACATCAAATTTTGTATTGGAATAATAATGAACCGTTAACATTGATTCAAGAACTTCAAAGAAATTATTTACAGATTGAATCTCTGAGAAAGAGCTAAATTCTAAGTTTTCACAAAGATATGATAAAATATTAGTTAAGAATTTTTCAGCTTTATCAATGAAAGAACTCATTTGAATTTGAGTTCCGAATAACTTTCCTGATACAGGTTCTATAATTCTCTCATCATTTTGAATCTTATTTAAGAATTTTGAAATTAAATTTTTATAAGTAACACTTTTTGAAGGGAAAACGATCGTTGCACAGTACGTTAAAATACTTGGAGTTGCATTAGATAAAGAATCAGTTTCATAAATAAATCTTGTTAATTCTGGAATTTTCATTCCACAGCCATCATTAAAGTACAAATGATCTCTCCTGACCATTGAAACAGCCAGAATATTCATCCAACTATCAGATATCTCCGAATCAAAGACAATCCATTCAGAATTTTGCACAGCATCGTAAAGTAATCCTTTTTCTTTGTTCGATGACAAGTAATGATAACTTTGTGCGTTAGGATTAATAAATACATAATTTTTATTTTGTAATTTAGCAGCAGTTTTAATAACAGTTGTTTTCCCTGTCATTGTTTTTCCAAGGATAATAATATCTCTATGAACTTGAAGTACATCAATGAATGTTTCCAAGCATTTTTGAACCTCTTTTGAACTTGGAATAAATTCAGTCGGTATTTGGTCCCTCCTTTCAATATTTGAATCATTTATAATTGAATTATCAACTTCAAAAATAGACAATAAATCTTCAATTAAATCACTTTTTTTGTTACCTATTTTTTTCACCTGAGAGATTAGTCTTTTACAAACGTCTAAAGAAGGGTTTTCTTTATCCAACGGTTTTTTTGCAATTGTATTCATTATATTTCTTACAGAAAAAAGTGCCGATGATTTTGGATCAGCCACGATAGAAAGGGAATCAGCCACTGTTATCAATTGTTTCAACAACTTAGCGTTCTGCGTTGTATTGTAATTGATACTATTTAAACTTTCATTCAAATTTGGTGAAAAACCGATTCCTGTTAAGAAAGTTTCAATAACTTTGTTTGTGTCAGGAGGCAAAAGTGTCACATGCCTAAATAAGAGACGAATATGAGGAGGCAATGGTTCTGATATAGAAACCGCCGGATAAGTTGCAAACAGAGCAAAATTCAATTTCTTTTTCTTCTTCGCGAAATTTGTAATTGAAGAAGTCAGATCAGAAACGACCGAACTTTTCAACATGCCGAAATCACGCAATATCAAGAAATAGTTAGTCAATGAAGACGTATTGATCAGGCTCAATATCATCTCAGAACTGTTCTCCGATGAGCAGTTGTAGACAAAAACACTCTTTCCGAGGAGATTGGCGAAACTTGTAATGAAAGTTGTCTTGAATGACGAAATGTCGCCAGTTACGATCGAGTTGAAGTTGTTGGACAAGTTTGTCATGAATGATCCGTAGATTTGCTCATTGGAATCAGTGACAAATGGAAGAGGGCCACCCCCAGTGTAATTGAATCCGTACTCGTATGAATTGAATCCACAAGTTGCAATGACTTTAAACTTGTCTACTTCACTCGTTCCGTGCGCTGAGAAACGAAGATGTCTTGTCCAATGATATGAAGTTGAATCGACCACTTTTTCAGAGATCAGTTCGTTAATGATGTCTCTTTGTTTAATCAAAACGGTTACTAGATTAGAGATTGAAATAGTCGGCTCAGAACGTGCCGCTTCGGCCAAATAATTTATGTCAGTTTGAATGAAATTCAATAGATTTGTGAACTGGTCATTCAAAAACTGGACTTTTCTTTCACTGAAAATTATATCGGCGCTTTCAAAAATTTTGTGAACATTCTGTGAAAAGAAAATTTGATATACTAAACAAACTATCTGCGTTGGATAGCTAGAGACTATCTTGTTAATGTTTGTTGTTTGCTTCTTTAATAAATTGAAGCAAATCGTTGTTAACGTATTTGTGATTGCGTTGTCAAAATTTTCAAAGATTGTTTCAACCGATTCTGGTGTATTTTCAAAAGGATTGTTAAATTTAACAATTTCACCATCAATTGACCTAAAACCGACCCATACAAATTTTTTCTTTTCACTGTCTTCAACTGCTGTTCCCTGCTCGATTCCACTGTAAATTGAACCAAATAAAGTACAGAATTTTTCAGGGCTCTGTGAAAAAGATATCAATTGAATTAGCTGCGAATCACTTAAATAACGGAAATGAGGAAATATTTTCCTCTTCTGCTCAATGACTTTGTCAAGGTCTTCTTTAAGCACAGAGATGTTTCCTTGAACATCATCAATGATTGAGAAATATTTCGGATTCGAAACCAAATCATGAAATTGACGTGCATCGCCAAATTTCGATACCAAACGATTGAAGATCCGAACTGTTTCGTCATAATTTGCAGATACATTTTGATTCTGCGTTCGAATATCTTGACTTTCCATTGCTGGCGCCAAGTCATCGATTGCATTTTGTGCGTCCAGTGTTCGATTCAATATCTGCCGCAGGTTGTTTGCAAGGAATTCGTACTCCTTGATCTTCATCATGAATGGCTTGATGTACGGTGGGACAAATAACTCCTGAATTCGGACCTGGTGATCTGAAAGGACCTTGAAAATGTGTGTCGTGTCCTTCATTCGTGTGTGTCCTTTATCTTTCGTCAGCTCGACGGACAAGGAACGAATCTGGTCAATCATGTCGGTTAGAGCTTTTTCAATGGTGTATTCAAAATTGGCTGAACGACTTATTGAGGCAATTTCGGTTATTTTGCTCTCAATTCCACTCTCAATGATCCAATGCCAAGTGAGGCCTTCGTTTTGGTTGATTGGCAGATTAGTCACCTCTGAAATTTGGGCCCAGTGACGGTTTCTCAGAACTGGATTGCAAAGATGCTGAATGATTGGGATGTGACTGATTAAGTAGTCAATTCTAAACATGATTTTCTGAATGACATCCAACAATGGATGATTATCATTCAATACAACGATCTCTTTGCCCTCAAAAAGTGGATCATTTGAATCAACTTTTTCAAATAAAGGCGAATCGTTTGTGAGACCAAAAGTGTCAGGAATCGTCTCTTTTAATATCACCAACTTTTTCAAAGCTTCATATTGCTCCTTTAACGTCTCCTCCCACTTTTTCACATGCGAAACTATGCTGCTTGGCGAAAGCTCTAAAAAAGTGATGCCCATCCATTCTTCGCCTTTTTCTGCCAGCTCTTTGTGTATTCGCCAAAGTGGCAGAAATAAATCAAGGTCCCTTTTGATGCCCTCCATTTGGGGGTACTCTTTGATTGGCAAGGAGATCATCTCATCACGCTTCTGCTCAGTTTTAACTGACTCAGTCAATTTGCAAAAAGTGCCACTAATAGAAATTAATTGGTCGAGGTATTCAGGGGCAAGGTCAAAGTCGGTTTTAAAGTTAAACCGCTCAATCTTCACAAAAGTCCGTTGTATGTCTTGTAATAACGAATTCGTTTCATTGAAATGAGCGGTTGTTAACCGTTGCAGATCTTTCCTCTCAATTTCGAGGAATTCGGGCAATTTATCCATGAAATTTTTCAGATCACATTTCAGTCTGAATGCCATTGCAACGGTAATTTTTGACTCAAAATTGAATACATCTAAGAATTCAAAAAGTGGCATCGTACAACTGATGTCGTTGTCGATTTGATTGTAGTTCGATTTGATGTTAGAAAAGAGAAGGTGTCTGTCGTACCAATCTTCAATGATTTCTGGCGAAGACTGACACCTTGTTTTCAATTGCTCTGTTTGGTTTGTAATATTGTCAGTTAGAACAAAAACTTTCTCAGAAATGAATTCACATACAATTGACCTAAACGATGAAATTTGGTTAGATAAGAAATTTCTGAAGATATTGAAATCTACAGCTAAATTGTGAACAACGATGACTTTTTGATATGAGTCATTGAATTTTTTGAACGATGAAATTGAATCAGAGACTGTTTTTTCTAACTTTTTCAAATCTTCGTTTTTTGCTCTTTTCTTGAAAATTTCAGTTGACAAATTTGAAGGATTAATTTTGTCTTTGTTGTGATTAAAAACGTCATCAATTGTTTCTAGCTTATAAAGTGGAATATCTCGGATATCCGAATTGACTTCTTCCAATAATTTATCACTTTCTTGAAATGAGTCATGAATCAATTTAATCCAATCATCTGACACATTTTTATAGTGCAAATCTATATTTTCTACATCACGACATAAATCAGATGAGTTTCCTGTATGAAGAACCGACTTGGCTTGATCAAATAGATTTCTGATGACATTCAAATATTCAATACCTCTTGAAACTAATTCTTCTTCCGTTGGATTAGAAATTGTCAAGTTTGGTGAAACATTGACAATAAACTTGATTTGATTTTCTTTGAAACTATTTAAAAAGGAATCAAATCCTTCAATTATTATTTCATATAACATATCAGATACTCGTAAATCAATCATTTTTATTAAATCATGACGCGTTTGAAAAGGCCAATCGAGAACAAGTTTTTGAGCTTCAGAAATGAATTGTAAATAATCATCTTCTAATAAACGCTTTTCGATATCTTTAAGTTTTTGAATTTCATTATCAAAAAATTCAATATAATTAGCATGAACTGTTTTATTATATTGAATTAAATCAGTGAGCGAAAAAAGTGAGATTGTCTCTTTTAAATCGCATATCTTTGAATTAATTTTTTGCATTGGTTTAAATGAAGGAAACTTCAGAATAGTTATTCTATTTTTTTCTAATTGACATGATGGGAAAACTTTTTGTTTTTCAAAATCAAAAATTGGCAAATCTTTTTCTTTAATATACTTTTCATTGTTTTTACAATCATTCGCATAATTTGCTAATTTTTCACCAAAATAAAATTCTTCTATAACAATTGGAATTAGTTTTTGCATTGTTTCTTTCATTTTTCTAATAATATCATCTGATAATTTATTGATATTTGATTTTTGAACCTGATGATCATTATTTTCATCGTTTCCTTTTTCTGATTGAACGATACTTTTTTCATTACAAGTTTTATTATCGTTTTCTTCCATATCGATACCAACTCGCTTAACGATGTTTTGTAAGATTTTTGAAGGAGGAGGCGGTAGATTTTTAATATCTAGTGCTCGTAAAAAAGTGTCCAGATAAATTTGGTCTTCAAAATATTTTCGCCATTTAAATGCTAGAATTCGTCTCTTTTCAAAAACATCCTGATCATCAAAATCGAAGCGTAACGATATCCTATAAACTTGCTTTGTCCTGCCATCCCACTCAATAGTAAAAAGTGGAGGATCATAACTAATTACATTGCAATTTTTCCAATCAAGCATGTCATCAAATGGGAAGAAATATAATGCTGCACCACATACAGGAACTTTAAAGTTAACATTTTTATCATATTCTTCATTGTCAAAATAATGCAGTGGTAAAAAAGATGCTCTTTTTTCAATATTCGTTGGTTCATTTTCATTAGCTTGATTAGATGCCATTATTTCTGCTTCTCTTGCTCTTTGAGCTCTGTTTAAAAATACTTTTCTTGTTTGCTCAGGTGAGTTCGATTTGATATTATTAAGAGCGGTTTGTGCAGGCCTTGATGATTTTGTTTTATGTTGTCTTTCAATAACGCTTGGAGATACTGGAATTGGTAATTTTGGTAATGGCTTTCTTTTAAAAAATTCAAGTGTTGTCTCCGGTTTTTCATGTTTCTTTTTTGAAGGATAAATAATCCTAGCTGTTTGCGGTGACTTCATTTGACTATCGAGGTGGTAAATTTTTTCATCGTAAAAAAGAGGCGCCAATGGCATTGGAGTTGGCTTTATAGGCTTATTCATAGGCGTATTATCGTAAGTGGTATAATTTTGATATCTTGGGTTTAATTCTTCGACTTTTTGGAAAATATCTCCGTTTTGGCCGTAAAGAGCATTGTATAAAGCAATTTCTCCTTCTTTCTCTTTTTCTTGACGAATCCTTTGCATTTCACGATTTTCTGATTCAACTTTACTCGCATATGATATTGAAAGATTAGTTTGATGGCGACGGCGTATAAATGGATTGGACATTTCCACAAGTTTTAAATAACGTATATTCATTATACAGCCAAATAAGTTATGAAATGCATATTGATCAAAATCTTATATAAAACCTAATATTTATAAAAAGAAAAATTATTTTTATTATTAAAATTATATTTTAAAATTATAACATGGCATAATTAATAATTTTTATCTCTTATTTTCAAGAGAAAGACTATTTAATTTATAACGATGCTTAAGAATTTTTTTTCAATTGACACACAATTTTGACCAATTTTACAACGAATTCCATACAATCTTTCATTTGAATAGTGAGATGAAAAATATAAATCATTTGTGTTTTATATTCACCAATAATCAATTTTGAAACTAAATATATATCAATCATTAACATCATTTAAGAAATTGGTATTTGTTCAAGTGAATTAGTGCAAATCAATCAAAAATAATTAATACTTTTATGGCGTATTTAAGATTTGCTTTTTTTATAAGGAGAGGTGCGGACACCTACTTTACATTTTTAACGTTTATAAAAATATGTATATCTTTTTATGTATTAATAATTATTAAATAATATTTTGATATTATATTATAGTGCACTTATTTTATATATTTATTATTTAAATGTTTTAAAATATTAATTGTATAAGTTATAATAACACAAACAAGTATCCTATGAAAATAACCCAATCCAGCCACCTGATGGATGGATTGAATTTATAATGATTAATTATTATATATATTGGAAATTAATGATTAATTATGCATTTTGTTATTTTATAAATATTTCATATTTTGTTAAAAAGTTCATTTTAATGAATTTTTACATATTTTTTTGAAATATCTAAATAAATAAAGAATTTATTTAGATTATAATTATATTTATATATATTACATTTAATTTAATAAAGATATGCTAAATTTAGTTTAATTTGATTCAGGGGGCTGAGCTGCAAAAATCAATTTTAAAATCATAAACATTAATAACGATTTTTTTTCAATAAAAAATTTTTATTAAAATATTAAGCAAATATCTTTATATATTTATATATATATCATAGATTATATAACTTTTAATAATATTATATATACTATAAAAATGTTTAAAATAAATATAAACAATTAATAAACTTTAGATAACTGTATATTCTAAATATTGAACAATTATAAATTCAAATCGTTTCTCATAAAATGTTAATTTGAGAGAAATGAAATAAATAATTTTCTTTATATATTTTGAAGTTTAATTAAAATTTAAATCAAATGTAGAAAGTTTTTTTTTATTAATTTTTTTTTCATAAATTTTGAATAAAAAAATCTTCGAGAATAAAATTGAGAATATAGTAAATAATAATTGAGAGTCGTTACATTTGAATTCATATCTTAATATGTAATTTATTATTTTATTATATTATAATAATTATATGATATAAATAAAATATATAACAATTATATATTAATAATATAATTTTAAAATACTTTTTTTTATTAAATTTGGCCCATTTTCATTTTCTCAATTTTTTTTTGGGCCAATTTAAGTGGAAACTATATCATACATTAATAATTGAATAATAACAAACGAGACACATTTTTTTAAATAGTATAAAAATGATTTTTATCATGTTTTTATTACTTTTTTTCTTCTAAATAATAGATTTTTCTATCAATTGTATAATTTCTATAGTTTACATATTTTTATATTTTTTTCAGTGGTTTATATTTTTCTACCTCAGAAAAAAAATCATATATCACCACAAGTCGGCCCAGTGGACGAAAATAAAAAATAATTATATCATTATAATGCTCATAAAAATTAATTAATATATACAAATTTTGGTGCGAATCTAAATCACTTCACCCTGTCCGCACCTCTTTATAAGGTATAATGAAATCATTTATTCGCAAATGTAATAATTTTTTAAATAATTTTTATGGAGTTAATGATATGGTGCAACAATTAAATTTTTTTTTTGATCTATTTGGATATTTCTAGCATGTCTATTCCAAATTTAAGACAACAAGTGGCTATATTCGTTTAATAATTCTACAAAACTAGAAACACATTATTTCTCAAACTCAATTATCTTAAATAATACTCTTATTGAAAGGTACTAATCTTTCTAGTTTTTTTAAAACTTCCTGGATTTTAAAATATTGTTAACAAAAGGGTTCGACGTTTGGCGATTATCAAATTCTAAAATAATAAAAAATTAATAATAAATAATATTGGCATTATCAATAACATGATGCAATTTTAAATATGAAGCCGATTCTATTAGCCAAAATAGAGATATTTCAATAAAAAAAAAAAAATAAAAACTGAAAAAGTTTAACTTTTGAAAGCGGAAAATATTTTGGAGTTCTTATCTCATTTCCACCTTTCAAAGAGATTTTGGGAATTTGTAAATATCCAAATATATAAATATTTTGTAATATTCATGTCATATATTCTTTTTTGATAATTTTATTTACATCTTTTAAATTAATTAAAAAGTTATTAATTAAATATCATGTAAGATAAATTTATTTATGAAAAATAAAATTGAATTAATACGTTAACATAATTTATTCTCAATTGTGATATATATATAAACTGAGTTAAAATGTAAATTAGAGACGGATGTAAACAACAAATATATAAGTATATAAATTTTGAATAATAAGATTTTAACAGTTATATCAGTATGACTCAAAAGAGCAAAAAACAAAAGAGTTTATATTTATATATATTTGTTGTTTTTTACAACTATATTATGTGCAATATATATTAGATATAAAAGGAAAAATAAGTTAAAAACATATACATGACTTGTACATTAGAAATATGAGTTATATATATATAAATGAGTTATATATAAACAAATTCAAAGGTTTACGCATTTAAATTTTTGAATAAAAATGAAAAATTCAAAATATAAAATTCAAAATTCCATTCAAATAATCTTTTCAAAGCTTTCTTTGGTTTCATAAAAAATTTTAACCAATGTTTGCAATTAACAATCTAATAATACCCCCATTTATTCAAATAATAATAAATGAATCATAAAAATGCATTAAATAAAAAAATATCGTATTAACTGCTTAAGAATTTTTATAAAAAACATATCTTTTTAATTAACTAATTCAAAAGAGGTGGTTTATGCTTCAATTATTATTGAACCCATTTATTTGGCGTAATATTATTGAAAAACTTTATTTAATATACCGATATTCTCTGATTAAACGATAATAAAAAAGATTAAATTTTTGAACGATTAAAAGCACCGAGTATTTTGAAGTTGTGGATTGAGGGTATTTTGCAACATACTTGTAAGCAACGATCTTCTAAATGAATGAGTTTCTATGATTGGAACAAAATTATATGGACTAAATTTTTTTCATATCACATGTCCTTGTGTACAAGTTTGTTTTTAATATCTGATTGAGATATCAACATAAAAATTCCATAGATATATCATTTTTTTAATATTAAAAATTTTTATTATTTATTTTTATTAGATTTTAAATTTTTTTTTTTTAAGCTTATAAATTTATGTATAAAATTTTTTTATTCAAATTTATTGGCTGAAAAAAAAAATCTCAAATTTTCTAGTCTTATGTTTCTCTTGTATTGAGCACAAAAGCAAATCGAAATTCCAATAACTTTAATTTACATTAGGATTAGCGTTAATGCTTTTGAAGAAATTATCAATTGGTGCTTCTTTTTTATGATATTCTTTTTCCTTATATATATTAAATTGGAAAAATTCGCAATTACCGATATTTATTATTCATCGTTATAATGCATATTTATTTTTTCCAAAATATCTCAATTTAATCAGTATTCTAGTACCAAATTTTCATTTTGATGAAAGATATGATTCACGATTTTTTTCCAAAATGCTAATTATATTGTTATTTCCTCTTGAATTATTTTAATCATTCGTATAGAACAACGTTTAGTTCAAATTATTTTCATTTTGTATAACGTTTAGTTCACCAAATCAACGATTTTTCATTTAATTAGCGCCAAAAATGAATAACGTTTAGTTCACCAAATCAACGATTTTTCCGATAATTTAAAAATTGAAATACTGTATTTATAAAATGATTTTTGGTATTTTACTCAAAACAATTTACAAATAAAATGATTTTGATCCAAAAATGGTTGATGTACAAAAAATTATAAAAAATATAATTTATATTATGAATTAAATTCTAGATGGAAGAGTATTTTTTTTTAAAAAAATTAATTCTGATTAAGATTTTGACTATTTTTATTTTCTAAAAATGGGAGTATAAGTTCTCAAATTTTAAAAAAATTGAATAGTTTATATTTTTTTTGAATGAATGCTTAAAAATAAAACCACAGCATTCTCAATGAGGTTTTTATATAATTAAAGTGGGCCAGTCATTTATTATTTCAAATTTGAATAAAGTAATAGAGAGTTTTTTTCATTTTTTTGAATTGAGTAATGAAATCGAAATGATATTTACCAAGTATTAAATATAATTACAAAAGCTCTCTATTACTTTATTCAATATCGAAATAAAATAATATATTTGTAATTCATTTTTTAAAAAATAAAGCCAATATTTCTCTGGTTTTTATTTTATGAACTTTTTTTTGTGTTTTTCAAAGATTTAAATGCTTTTTTTTTAAAAAATAAAAATGTTTGATTTTAATAAAAGATCTTTAATACACTTTCTCAGATGCAAATAATTAAAAAAATATATATTAACTTGAAATTGATTAATTGAATTTTTCGTTTGATTCGTTTTATTGAATTCATAAAATTTACACTCTTTCCTTAATGGATAACTCATGTACTTATTGTATAACTCAGTTATATATATACAACTTTTTTTTCCAAAAAAAATGAAAGTTGTATTTTAAATAATAGTGTTATATGGTACAACTACGCCTTCATTAATCGCCTTTACTTGTTAAATATCAATGGGCAGCGGTTATTCTCAGAAAATTAATCATGAAAATATATTTAAACTTTTAAAAATAAATGCTTTTAACATTTAATAAAAAATACTAATTCAATGAATTTATTCAAAAAAATTGCAATTGAGAATACTCATAGAATAATGAAATTTGAACATACTCATAGAATTTGAAAATTTATGAAATTTGGTTGTAAAGTTTTCAAATTCTTGGGGCGAAAAAAAGTGGCATTTTGGGCGGAAAAGTGACCAAAATAGGAAATTCAAAGGTTTATATGATCATTTGAAAGGAACCGCCGGGCGATGTAAAATGAATTGAAAGGTTTTCTCCGGGCAATATAAAATTCCTCAATTTTTGAATGTGACAAAAAATATTAAATCTGCCAAAAAAGCATTATTAATAACATAGCTTTACAATTACCTAATTTAATATATATATATATTAAAAAAAAATAAAAAAAAAAAAAAATAAACGTACTCAATTCATAAAAATAAATCGCCCTTGTTTTTAATTTTTTGGGCGAAAAATGAAGGCGTAGGTACAACTGACTAATAATAGGTATTTAAAATAATTATTCATAATTCATTTGTTTTTCACATATTATATTATTTATTTTTTTATAAGTCAGTTGTTCAAAAAACATATTTGGTATAACAAGTATTTATTATTTATTGCGTATAACTCAGTTGTTTACGGAAGTCTCTATTAATATTTTATAATAATAGAGGTATTCATGTAGAGAAATTGACGAAATATTGTAATATTGATCATATTTTCTTTATTTTTATTTTGAAACTAAGAATGAACTTTAATGGATAAGAATTTTATACTCCTATTTTTGAGATATTTCTATTTTTATTTTTATGAATAAGAATCGTTTTATAATTGAGAGGCTATATATTTTTTTTTATATAAAAATTGATGAAATATAAATATATATATAATTTTGTTTTATTAATTATTATAGTATATATATATTGATAACTTATTAATACTTTTATGTTTAAAAAATATTTATTTTCTAGAGATACACTTGATTATTTTTTTTATATTTTTTATAAATTTTTAACTTTTTCAGTTATTATATTTTTTATATTGAAATAATAAACATTTTTTATCCTAGTAGTATTTTTATTAATACATTATTTTATTTTATATATATAATATATATTATATTTTATATGCTATTTAAATTTTATATTTAAGTTTTACATTATATATTAAATAGATAAATTAACAAAAAAAAATGAAAAATTCAATTAAACGATGATTTTTGATTGAATTTCTAAAAAAATATGTTGCTTTGTATTGTGATTATTTTTTGGTTTTCAATATATTAAATATTAAAGTTATTTTTATAATATAGTATATAATAATTATACTTTATAAAAAATATTTTTAATAATATTTTTAAGAAGATGAGGAAATTTATATTTTTCAAGAATCACTTCACTATTAACTTCACTTCACCGAAAATAATCATCTCACGTCACTAAAAAATAATAACGTACCAAAATACGATGAAAAATAATTCAAAATAATGCAAAATATAAAATTACATTTTTCTTTAAAATGAGAGTATAAAGTAACTTATTTACATAATAAAATTTATTTAAATATTTATTATTATTATATTGTACAATTAGTATATAATTATTTCGTAAATCAATTGAGAAATAAGTCATTTTCTTAATTTTTTAATGTAAATTTGCATTTAAATTTATATATGGCTAATAAATTGGATATATAACAGATAATATATTTTATAAATCAAATATAAAATATTATTATTGATTTATAATTCATAAATATTTTATTTGACTCGAGATATAGGTGAAACATTATTTTTTAAATGGTTTTTAAATTCTCAACATCCATTAAAACCAATTATGGTAAATGTCGGTATTGGATATATAGAAGTAAATAATCTTAATATTTTTTCATAAGATAAAATATTCATTCAATTAAAGTAAAAATAAAAAAATCAAATAACGAGTTTTCACTTCACATGAATACCTCTATAATAAGAGGTATTCACCTTAAGTGACTTAACGGTCATTTTTCTTCTTTAAAATGAATTTTTTAATTTTTTGAGCTAAATACAGATTATTTTTATTTCTTTTTATCATAAAAATAATCTATAAAATGTTTAAATGATGATTTGAATATTAAATTGAGGAAAAAATCATATTTTAGTTAACAATATAATTATATCTTTTTATTTATAACATCGAATATATTTTGGATATCTTCATTATTCCAAAGTATTGTCACAATAAATGAAAATTTCTAATTATTTCCTAATTCAGAAACTGCAAAATCTGCATTCTTCATACTTTCAAACCTAAAAAGCATTTTTCATTAAAAATAGATGATAACTTCAAAAATTGTCTTTATATGATTTTACAACTTTAATATAATGATTATATTGGCCATGAGAATTTAATCCTAGAAGAATTAATGATTTTATGCGGCCAATTTTTTGGAAAATATGATTCATTTATTGTACTCAAAATAAAAAATAAACGTTTTTTAACGTACATATAATTAAAAAATATTCAAAATTTTGAATTAAATTATAGTCGCATTTTGGAAAATTTTTCTTTCAATTTTTTTATATAATATTTTTCGGTTTTAAATGGCTCATGAACATTGAAAAAAATAATTTTTTTAATAAAATCGAATTTTCTCAAAAACTAGCGCATAAATCATTTTGTAATTTTTAATGTATCATTTTTTAAATAAATGCGTTTTAATTTTTATATTTTTTTAAAAAAATACAGTCAAAACCCTCAAAGTGAATACCTCTCTATAATAATATAAATATAATATATATAATATATATATATAATATATATATATAATATATATATATAATATATATATATAATATATATATATAATATATATATATAATATATATATATAATATATATATATAATATATATATATAATATATATATATAATATATATATATAATATATATATATAATATATATATATAATATATATATATAATATATATATATAATATATATATATAATATATATATATAATATATATATATAATATATATATATAATATATATATATAATATATATATATAATATATATATAATATATATATAATATACAGCATAAATTTAAACGAAACAGACCTCTCAATTATAGTTTGTCTTATCGTGGAAAATGAAAAATACTTTTAAAAAACATAGTTTTTTGCTAATTTTTTTAATAATTTTTTAATCGTTTAAAAGTAACTTTTTTAATTAAATTTTAACGTTTAGAAAATATTTTTTTCGATCATAAATAATTGAAAAATATATAAATCACGATCATTAAAATTTCAGTTAAATATTATCGTCTAACGATTAAAAAAATCTCAAAAAAGATCAAAATTGAATGAATTTTTATACGAAAACCTTTCAATTTTTTCGTATACCGCTTTTTTTTTGGCCTTCAATATGGTGAATAAAAACGGTTTCTTATACGAAAAACCGTCGATTTTTTCGTATACCGCTTTTTTTGGCCTTCCCTATGGTCAATTAAAATTGAATACTTATTCGATTTTTTTTTAATTTTACATAACCGTTTATATTGACCTATTATAAGGCAGATTATTTTAGCCTTAAGCTGCCAAATAAATAATCAAATTTTAATACAATAAGCTTATTGTAATGGCTAAATATTTTACCTTTCAATTTCAATGTTTTTAAAATATTGTTATATCTCAGTTTTTTATATTAAAATCATTTTATTTATTTATTTATTTGAAATAAATATTTACTATTCAAAAATTGTGTTACAATATTTTTTCAATTATTTACGTTTTTTACAAAAAATGGTTATATTTTTTTCTATTTTTTCCTTATTGTAGTAAATTTAGTTCCATTACGATAAAAATTAGCTGTAATATAATATATATATAATATATATATAATATATATATAATATATATATAATATATATATAATATATATATAATATATATATAATATATATATAATATATATATAATATATATATAATATATATATAATATATATATAATATATATATAATATATATATAATATATATATAATATATATATAATATATATATAATATATATATAATATATATATAATATATATATAATATATATATAATATATATATAATATATATATAATATATATATAATATATATATAATATATATATAATATATACCCCCTCCTCGCTACAAATGGTTATTTTTTGATACGTTATTTTTTCGTTATTTTTTTGAATGAAATTGAGAGAGAAAATTGAATAAGAAAAACGTACAAAAAACAAAAATTAATAATAAATACTGAAGAAAAAGAGTTTTCAAAAAATAAATATACCTTTTATTAACTACATGCAAAGATGCTTATATGATAAAAAAATGAAGGAAAAAAAAAGAGGTAAAAATGATATTAATTTAATATTGTGATAAAAGAAAAGAGTTATGAAAGGTTTTCATATCCCTTAATATTATATGCTCTGAGTATTAAATGTTTTTATATTTACTTAAATACGGACCTAAAATTTTTCCTGATTTACTGATAATAAATTGCAAATATCTTATTCGGCTTTGAATCTTTTAAAAACTGTTATGAGAAAATAAAAATAAGTTTTAAAGGTGATAATAACTATCGAAACAGAAATTGAAAATTTTGATTTTTCTTCCAAAATATAATATTATTTGCAAATTTTAGAGAGAAGTAAAAGATATGCAAGCATGGTTCTGTTATCAAATATAGTGGAGTATAAAGCACGATTAAAAAAAGCAAATAAAATTTTGAGGCTTCTCTAAAGAATATAAGATTAGAATAAAAATGAATTTTTTTTGTAAATGCAAAGTATATAACGAAATTTATATTAGCAGTATCGATTTCTTGGTAGGTTTATTGAATAAAATCATCGAATTTGAGAGATTTGTTTTTTGATATTTGAATAATTGGCAATAGCCTTTAAAAAGCAAGTAAAAACAAAAAAAATGGTTAAATAACAAATAAAAAAAAGAAATTAATTGAGAAAAAAAGCAATTTACATATATAAAACTAGGTGAATCATGGATTTTCTAAAATCGGGAAAAATAAGCAAGAAGCTAAGTCGAAAGTAAAACAAATAAAGAGATATAGGAAACTTTTGAGGAAAAAAAGAGTATTTTCTGTAAAAAAAGTATCGACAAGTAAAATGTAATTTTAAAAATAAGTTAAAAACATGCTACAAAGGTTCTAATAAAACATTAAATGAAGCTCTATCGATTCGTTGACGAGTAAATGCGAAAAAAAAGCTTGTATAATGGAAATTGCGTTTGAAAAATTGTTTTTGCTTTTGTAAATAATGGACTTCTTGTCACTTTTTGGTTATTTTATCGTCAAAATTTTATGAAAATTTATTGTCATTCTCTTGTTTTATTGTAAATATTTAAAAAATATTTCATTTATTTGATTTTATTTAAAAGAAATTGAATATTTTTATGAATAGTTATGTGGAGAAAAAAATGTTAACCATAAAAAAAAGATATTTTCAGGTTAACAAAAAACATGTTAACATATAACGTACATGAAAATAACCATTTGTAGCGAGTTGGGGGTATATAATATATATATAATATATATATAATATATATATAATATATATATAATATATATATAATATATATATAATATATATATAATATATATATAATATATATATAATATATATATAATATATATATAATATATATATAATATATAATATATATATAATATATAATATATATATAATATATAATATATATATAATATATAATATATAATATATATATAATATATAATATATATATAATATATAATATATATATAATATATAATATATAGTTATGTTTGTTTTGAGGAAAATGTTAGTTTTGAAGGAAAATCTGACAAAAAGACGTTAAGGAAAAAATCTATTTTATTTGCTTTTTTTCCAGCAACAAATGAATAATTTGATTTTTTAAGTAATAGCAAATTATCAACAAACTAACATGAATTAAAATAACCGATGAAATGAACGTTTATAAATTCATACAAAAAGATATCAGATTTGATGATCAAAAATAAAAGTCAATTACTGATGGTTTGAAAAAAAGTTTCCCAATAATTTTTGGTGGGAGGATGGGAATCGAACCTGCGACCTTTGGTATAAGTTTTATTACTAAAAATACTTTACCCAAAACGATCAAAAATCTATCAAAAAAAATGTAAACATTATAAAAAGTTAAACTTTTATTCACTTTTTCTGAAATAAAAAATACTTTACCCAATTATTGGACTAGCTATAAGAAAAGCTATGAGATTAAAGTTGATAATACGATAATGAACAGCAATGAGCGTACATCAAGTATATGCATTTGTTTGTTTCATATGCATTTGCGTGTGTAAAAATTCTAATATTATTATTAATAATTGAAATGTTGTAAGTTTAAAGCTGAATTCATTAAACCAATGACCATAATTCGTAATAATATAATGCTTTTTATCTGATTTGGAGAAAAATTTCTTGATATGCAGTTATATAAAAATGTAGGAAACAATAGAAATAGCTGTATGAGAACGAGAAATACTTCTATACCATTATCCAACGTTGAATAATGCGATTAAACCACTTGATGAACGCGAAATCTTAGAAGTCGGTTGTAATTTTAGAAAATGGTTTTTCAATTTTTAACGAATCTTAAGAAAATTTTTATTTTTTAAAAGCATTGATATTGGAATAAGAATAAAATAAAAAAGAAATACAATAGTTTAAATATTTTATTATATTAATTAATAATATAAATATGAATTGAAATTGATATATATTGGTTTATTTATTAAAAAAAATATATTTCATAACCTCAAAATTTTCCTTTGAATTTTTCAATGCAATGAGTAAAAATTGAAAAGATTATTTATGACCTAAATTTACAATTATTTTATTATTTGTAAAATATATTACATTATCTCTTATTTATTTATGTATAATATTTTTATATTTTTATAATTATTATATATGTAGAAAAATTTTCTATATTTTATAAAAAAAAAAAAAAAAATTCGGATTTAAAAAAAACGTTTTTTTGGGTAACTTTTTTCTGGACAATCAGTAAAACAATTAATTTTATGATTTGCGTGTTTAAAACAGATTAATTTAACAATATTCGGTATTTTTATCCTATTCTAAATCGCTGGCGATGAGATAGTTTGAATAAATAGTTTTTTTTTTATAATCATTTTTATTTTGATAATATTTACTTAAATATCAATTATTTTTTTAGAAAAAGCAATGTAAATATAAGATTATCATTCATTATATATATTTCTATTATCAGCATTTCATAATTCTCAATATATATGAAAATTGCTGGGGTTTTTAAAAAAGTCATCAAAAATGAATTGTTCAATTTTATAACCGAAAAAATAAAAACTGCATAGCAAAAAATATAATACGCATGGTTTTGAAATAAGATACTAGCATAATATCACTTTTTTAAATCCCTGTAATAATAAAAATGAAAAAACGTGTTTTTAATTGATTGCTTCTTGGAAGCAAAAATTTCTGGAATATTGATATTTAAGGTGAAAATTATATGCTCAATAGTATAATATTATTAAATATAAAATTATATAGATGAAACTTACTTTGTCTTGAGAAAAATTCACTTTTTTCTAAAATTCAATAAACTTATATAAAAGATGCAAAAGTATAGGCTTTCAATGCGTTTTGGCATTTATTTTCTTTCTCATATTTATTTAAAAGATTATTAATCTATTTTGATACTTATTTTAAAAAATCAATTAATCATTTAAGAATTTTTCTTTTAAATCAATTTTATTTCGACATTTTCAAGAAATGAGCTGTTAAAACACATCACTTCTTTCATAATCAAAATTTTCTTCATAGCACAAAACAATACCTCATATTCATTATAAATCTTATTTTTTTTATCTGTTATTGATAGCAGGATAGACGAAACATACGAATTAAAACAATTTCCAAATTTAAGTTTTCTGGAAGCAAAATATTGTCAATTGGAAAGTGGTGGTATGTTTAAATATGTAATTACTATATGATTAAATTTTAGTTAATTGGATAAAGAAACAATTGATATTTAAGTAAATATTATCAAAATAAAAATGAGGTAGACTTAAAAAAGGACGAAACCGCATACCAGTAGTATATACGAGTCGGTTTCCGTTGGGGCCACGCTACGCTTAAGCCCACACGTCAACACGAACTCGTGATAAAAATAAAAAAATAAAAATGATAAAAATAAAAATAAAAAAATAAAAAAAAAAAATAAAAAAAATTTTTCTTCAACTTGTTTTTTCTTGAAGTACTACTAGGGACCTAAACAACTACCTCGGGTCCCCACTACTACTAGGGACCTAAACAACTACCTCGGGTCCCCACTACTTGTTTTTTCTTGAAGTACTACTAGGGACCTAAACAACTACCTCAGGTCCCCACTACTACTAGGGACCTAAACAACTACCTCGGGTCCCCACTACTACTACTGAAACGGCACAGGTACCAGCCCCGAGAATCTCGTACCTATTTCTTCATATATATAGCATCGAAACAAATCATAGAACAGGTATCACAATCTAACTCAATATTATATATATCATAAGCACCAGAAGGTGGGTTAGTGTCTTTAAAGTATATTTCATCCAAATATGATTTTATTTGTTGAGGGTCAGACCATTCAGTTGATATAAATCTAATAAAATGTAGCTTTTGAGTCTTGTCCTTGAATATCAATAAGTACTCCCCATCTGGAACAGGTTCATTATCACCTGTTGGATCATTATCTAAATTATCAATAATTATGTGTTTCTCACTTGTAAAATAAGAGAATAGAAAATACCTATTATATTCATCAGTGACATCAGTAAATCCTGTATAATATGCTTTCCATTCACTATCTGGGTCATTTTTCTCTTCTAATGCAGCTAACCTAGCTTCCATTGCTGCTATAGTATCCTTTAATGTTGCATTCTCTCTCTCTAAATTTGATATTTTGCTATTTATTGTTACGATACTAGCAACATGTTCACCTACTAGAATAGCTAAATCTTGTTGAGCTTTAGATGTATTATCTATTTTTGTTTTTACTTCCTCAAGCTCACTTTTTAATGCATATTCACTTAAATCAACTGGTTCTGGTATATCTTTCTTTAATGCATACTCCTTTAGTACGTCATTAACCTCATCAACTGTGGGGTATTCATTCATAATAGTAGCTATTGATTCATTATTGTCGTGGGATATCTTTTCAAGTGAGTCTACCTTGTTGTTAAGTGCATCTATATCACATGTATATGCTATATCCTTAACCTCAAATGACATTCTCCTAACAGCACTATTTTCTTTAATGGCTATACCAGTAACTCTTACTTGCTGTGGGTTGGCTATAACTATTGTCTTGCCATTTAAGGTGCATGTTGGGAAGTAATCACTGCCCTCATATTGACTTATAGTACCACCTGCAATAGTAATAGTTATTATACACTCCTCATAGTCGATGTCATTAAACTCACTAACCTTCATAACCATTAGCCTTGCCTTAATAGTACCATCTGTAATAACATCTTCAGCTTCAAGGTGTACTTCCTTATTAACAATACTACCTACTATATCAATAGTATCATCTCTTACTAAATCATTCTTATCAACATAGTTATTATTTTCTACTTCCTCATTAACCTCATTTATTTTATCAGCTAATAGCCTAAATGCAGGTTTTAATGATTCCCTGAAGTGGTTGCATAAATCAATAGCATCTCGATATGTTGTTATCGTCTTTGAAATGTCTTCAGTTTCATCAGTATATTCAACTACTACCTTTTCTGCATCACACCAATCAATAATAGGTGTTAAATCAGTTGTAGTTGACCTTCCTATTTTTAATGGAGGTAGGTTGCTTCCATCACCTAGATGATACAAAGCTTGTTCACCTTGTGATACACCTTCAATAGCAGAATCCACACCAGCCTTTGTAAATGTGAACCCTGTTCGAAATAATGTAAGACCAACATTAGCTATACTACCTGCAGTTCCTATAACTCCAAATGCTAGTGCTACATTTGATACTATTCTAACCTGGTCTATGTCTTCTTGTAAATGTTTAGTAATCCTTTTAGTCTCTCCCATTTCTGCATTTAACACATTTACTTTCGAGGTTATGTCCTTAACATCATAACTAACTACATCAAAATTATTGGTTAACATATTTAAATCACTCCTCATGGTAGTAATATTATCAGCTGTTATAATCTTTGAACTAGTAATATTATAGTCTGTGTATAAGGTAGTAGCTGCATTAGGATTTGGTGTTATTTCATAAAACTGTTGGTCTATTATGTACTTAAATGCATTAGTTGATGAATCCCAATTAATCTCATCAATCGGGTCTGTATAATCCTTCCTCAAATATAATTTTATGTCTCTGGTTTCACCAACATCTAAGCAAAAGCCCCAATCATAGCTAATTGTCTCAATAGTATCAAGAACAGGTATAACATCAACAAATACCTCTCCATTCTTTTGTGCATGGAACCCATCAGGTTTGAATGATAACCTTGTTGCTGTAGAAGACTCACCTACATATATATCTAAATATATCTTTTCAACCAAATCAGTTCTAATTCCTTCAGTACTATCCATCGATATGTATAGAAGAACAGTGCCATAATAACCAGGATGTAATGAGTTTGATAAGCCATCAGTTAGGTGGTTCTCATATGCACATGTCATATTCCATTCACTACCATCTTTAATAGTTCCATCTTTCATTTCTAGTTTAAATTCATTTTTGTAGTTCTTTAATAGTGAATGCATTAAACCATTTCCTTCATTAGTAATTATTGCTTCATGCATGTCTGTTTGTTTGACTGTTATCCAACAACCATAACAACTATTGGCTTTCTTAGTAGGTCGAATATTCCATTTATTAATGACTTTCCCATTAAGATGACCTTTCGCATTATCTCCTGACCAATACCCCTTATTCTCACGACTTTTATCAGTATTCCATTGTAGGTTCCATGTATTGCCAAAACAATGTTCCTTGAAGACAAAGTTTAATTTATCAGGTATTTCATAGTTATCAGGTACTTCATATACCATCTTATAATATTCGTCCTCTCCTATTTTTTCTTCTGTGATGATAGATGGTTTATAAAAGTAGTGAACATCGCTTTTATGGAGTTTTAATGCATTTTCAGCTTCAATGATAGAACATTTTATTGCCTTATCTGTTTTTAATGCCGTCGGTTCATATTCATTCATAATACTTAGTTCTCCATTTAAATATAAAGTATAAGGGTGAAAAGGTAGACTTTTGTCGAATGCTATATAATACCTATCATCTGTTGATGAGTTATCATTGATGGTACAATAATCATTCTCTTTATCGTAGGTAATAACTGGACAAACTATTTTACCATTTCTGGATGTTATATAGAACTCTTTTATGTACCGACCTCTTTCATCATATATTACATTCTTTCTTAATACTATCTTGAAGATAGGCTTATTCGAATTTAAAAAGGCTTGTTTTTGTAAATCGGGTACAAAGATGCCTAATAGGTTGTATGCAACATCATTAATAGTATTAGATAAAGAGTATACATCCTTATTAGTAATAACAAATTCAGGTATACCATTTTCTATAGTAAAATCAGAGTCTACAGGTGAGGTACCTCCACTTGGAATAGAATCACATATTATTTTTCCATTTACTTCTAAATCACCCTTTATAATATATTTACCAAGTACTGGTTTAACTGGGTCTAATGATGGAGTATCTTTCGATATTTGAACACCATAACATTTTAATACATCCTCGAATTTATCAAACCCTTTGACAAAGTCAGGTATTGCTACTGCGGAAGAGTTATCTGTTTTGGCTTCTTTCGTATTTTCGATTGATAACGCCATTGGAGATGGGTCATCTTTTGGTTCCCAAACCCATTGCCTTTTATCTTCATTCCAAACTATTTCTCCAAAAACCTGAACAAAACTATTTCTTGCACGTACAAGAGCATTTACTGCTGGGGTGTTTTGTGTTCGCCATCTATCTATCCATTCCAAATGTTGTGATAAAATAACCCATTCTTCATGTGTCATATCCCATATTAAATTGTCAGGAGCATCTAATAATTCATCATGAATCCAATCATCATCTTGGAAGTCATATCCATGTTCTTGCCATTCCTCATCTACAATATTCCAAGCTACATATTGACCTAATTCTGCATGATATTCTCTATTACGGTATAACATTTCATTTGTTGGCATATGTAGATATGAATTCTCTTCTGGAAAGAACACCCATTCTTCATATCTATCACTATACCTGAGATGTCCTCTATGGTCATTTTCAAAGATTGGTATTAATACATCTACTATTGCTTCACTAGCTCCTTCTCTCCAACCTTCCTCGAAAGGATAATAAATATTTAACATAACCCATTCATCATGAACAACATCCCACATGTAATTTTGAGGTACAGGAGCATTCCTATTTCGTCTCCATCCTGCAGGTCTATCCAAGTTATCATCTCTTTCTCGCCATTCCTCATAGATGATGTCCCAAACATAATTACTATCTTGATTATATAGACCGTTCGAACGGTCGCCAATTGGTCTGTAAATTGGTATTTGTTGTTCTTGGTCTTGTTGTTCCATAGCTTGTTTTGCTATATCAGGTATTGCATCCTCATACATAACAACATCAAGCATAGCATCTTGAAATGACTGTACTTGTTCACCAAGATTCAATCTATTTATATTCTCATCAATATCACCTAAATGTTCTTCAAGATGTCGATTTTGATTTCTTAGGTAGTTCGTCAATTCATCAATCTCATCTTGCGGGATACCTATGCCACCTCCTCCTTCCTCCTCTTCATGATTGCAATCACAGGATTTTATCTGCGATACTTGTCCTATCAAATCATTAATTACAATCATGAGTACTTCGATATTTCGTTGAACGTCATTTAAGTGGTCATTTAAGGTGACTGACATTTGAGTACCATCAATATGAGTAATGGTAATTTTATTATCTGGAGCTTTGGATAGTCGAAATAATTTTAAGGCTTTTGAGATACCTAAACCTAATACACTCGAAAACAGCAAATATTGAAGTATTTGAGGAGTGTGTTTGTAATTTTCTAAGTAGTATCTTGTATATATATCAAGGAATTCACATGGGCTACTTACTTCAATAATTTGGTCTGCCTCAACCAAGTCTGTACACCCTTTGTATCTATATCCTATTCTTTGTACTGACAATTTATCTAGATTCCAATGGTATTGAGATATCCTAGATACGAAATTTTTAAAGTTAGATTCATTAAAAGCCTCATATAAGAATCTCTTTGTTGTCATGTTAGTTCTTTCATTCTTTATGACATTTATCAATAAATCTCCCAGGTTCGAATAACCAAACTCAGCTAAAAATGGGTCAGGCTCTGGTGTTGGAAGTGGTACAGGGTCTTGAAGATATCGAATAACCTTTGTTTGTCCTAGTTGTTCATCTGTTGATATTTGTTCATATCCATCAACAGCACACATCAATTCGGTATACATCTCATGAATAGCCTCACATGTATTAGATTCTTCTTCAATAAATTCATTTAAGGTATTTACGCAAAGTTCATCTTTTATCAACTCCTTATATGACTCTGCTTTTTCAGGTAGTGAGCCTTCTAATTGAGGTGTCTTTTCAGGTCCTTTAAATACATATTTTAAATAATTGGCAAATTTGTGTGTAATAGGTACATTGCCGAAGCCTTCAAGCTTTCCTCCATTTTCGATATAATCATTGACTACCCTTTCGTCTACTTCTGCTTTGTTATATAAACAACTAAACGTAGGATAATCATCTGGGTCCTCATTTCTTATAATATCAATATTACCTTCATCATTAACACTTATCTCAACATCCTTGTCTTTGAGCTTCTCTGCTTCATTTGATTGCAAAGAATAAAGTTTAATTGACATTTTTTGGATATAATAAAATGTTAGTATCAGTACAGAGTACAAATGCTGATGAATATAATAAGGTATCTATCAATTTGGATATACCATGGAAGTGTAAATATATTAAATATTTTGTATCTTCAATTAATACAATAAGTAATATTATGTTGAGTACGAAAGATGATTATATAGAGTTTACACATAACAGTATTCCATTCAAGCTTAAATTCGAAGATAGATATAATTATACCATCAAGCAAATAGAAGCAGTTTTAAATCCACTTGCGGAGGTATCTTTTAAATATAATGATACTACTCGTACATTTACAATAAAGACACAAACACCGTTAACAATAACCTCTATTTCCCATCGAGCCGCATTATTAACTGGTTTGTATAATACTCCATTGCCTATTGAGATACCAGCAAATACAACATATACTGTTAAAGATATACCAATATTAAATCATACTAAGTTGTATTTAGTATCATTACAAGGTAATGCCATATACTCCAATATAGGTGAACAACAATATACACCATCAGTTATTGGTAGTATAAATACCTTCACCTTAGATAATAAACCACTTATATATGATTTCGAAACTGAAAGTAAACCATTAAAAATAAAAACATATACAGATTCATTAAAATTTTTAGAATTAAGTTTAGTAGATTTCCAATACCAGCCGATATTGTTAAAAAGTCCTTTGTTCATAACTATCAAAATTAAACCATCTACGTAAACCTAAGAGTACGTGCAAATTTAGGTAAGTTGGTTTGTTGAAATGTCTTTGACTTCCTGAATGCATTCGAACCATCCAACAAATCAAATGTCATGCTTTCTCCTTTGTACATCCTTTCAAAAAGTTCTTCAACTGAGATACCCATCCTTTTGCACTTGTTGAGAATAACTTGTTTTGGAATTCCTTTAAGTCTAATATGGTATCCTTCATTTCCTTGTTCATCAACCAAGATATCGAGGTAGCTCTTTTTACCAAGTGCAATGAGTTTTCTTGAGTGTATTTCCCCTTGACTACCTTCGAACTCATCGAAGTCGTTATGGAACTGACACATATTTTTACCAATAAGAGGTTGATGATACTTGAACTGGAATAAGTCAGCTATCCTTGGTACATCTTTTTCCATAACGTGACAAGAATCTGTGTCTTGGTAGTAGATAGGTATACCTGCTTGCTCAGCTGTAGCCATAACCCTGTTCATTAAGTGCTTACTCCAAGAGAGAACGCTTGCACCAAATTGAGGTAGGTTGAAATGGTCATTAATTGGTTTCAACTTCTTGACATAGCACTTATCAATATTAACATCTTCAACAACCTCCTTGACAAAGTTGTAGTTCCGCCAGAGATACTTGTATAGTTGGCTTTTTGGTACTGTCTTGGTTTCAGTCTTTGTTGCTTTTAATATTGACTTGCCATATATGGAGTTGAGGAGGAGCTTTATTGTTTGTTCAAGAGGGTTCTTTTGCTTTTTATAACTTGCCCTGAGATTAAAGAGCTTCTCAATGAACTCATTGATTTTCTTGTTAAATCCTTCATCAAAGTAATAGCCACGTATTAACTCATATTCAACATCATAAAATTCGAACAAGTCCATAAGACCTACTTTATCGATATAATAATGGTCAACAAGGAAATTGCCGAATATTTTACTACCTGTTTCATTCCTTGTAAATACTTGTCCAAATTTATATGGCTCTTTTGATTTACATTCGAGTTTCTTGATGTTGACTTCGATAAAGAATGTATCATATTGCATAAGTTGTTCATGGGTAGTACCTTGTGGTATTACTTTAGGTCTTCCTTTTGGTATACCATCCATGACATACATTGCAGATGGATATAAGCTAACTGCATCAAAGTCTTGTATCCTTCCTTCGATGTATTGCTTTTCATTACCTGCTGTCATTGTTCGTCCACCTGAAACACATCGTTGAATGAAGTCTTGACACTTACCTGATAATTCATAACATCCATCAAAACAACCATATTTTTTTGCAAAGCAATATCCAATAGCACTGATAGATATAAAATCATGAACACCATACATATCTGTCTTTGTTTCTTTAAAGACTTCTCCGAGGTCTCTATTAAATTTTTCCATTCCCTTCATCAAAACAATACAATCCTTGAAACAATAGAAGATGGCATATTTAATGATGTCGATTTTGCCATCATTATAACAATTTGCTATTTTTGCATTTTCGATAATCTGCTTGCAGTTTGCATCAAGTTGTTCTTTCGATAACTTGTCTTGGTTTTCATCGATGTATTGCTGTTGGAACTCAGTAGCATCAACAATTCTTCTTTGTATGTTCTCTTGTGTATATAGCTTATATGCCATGACTTCCTTGTGAACATTGAGGTTGAACATTGTAGCAAATTTACTTAATGCTTGTGGTATTATACTGTATGAGTTCCTGAATGTTAATCTTTTTTTGACTTTCCTTGTACCTTCTTCGAATAATGTCATGATGATTTGAAGTACAGTACCACTTCGTTCTGTTATCTGTGTATCCCATCCAGGTGTGTTAATGAAAAAGCATGCATCATACTTGAGGTTGTGAAAATATGTTAATGAACCACTCCATAAATAATTCAAGAGCTTCTGTCCACAATCTTCACCTTGAATAGATATTTTATGTATGTTGGCACCATCTCGAAAGATAGTACAATTGAGATATGGTATATGTGGACTGACTGTAGAGTTTGTTTCGAAGTCGCTATAATAAATCCTTGACCATGTATTTTGTTTCTTCTTGTTATTATCAATGAGTCTTGTACATTGTTCTGCATTATATTCGAGACTTGTATAATCTTTCACATGGTCATATTCAGTTGTGTTGATGATATCCAATTCACATGCTTTTATTTCTTCGAATAGATGTAGTTCAAACATCTTTTGGAAAAAGGTTATTGGTTTGATTCCTTCATGATTATAGTCTTTGACAGTCTTTCCATTATCATGCAATCTTTGTATCTTACATCTTTTTTCAAAAGGCATATGTGCAAATGTTTTATCAAGTTCTTCATAGTGTTGAAGGTAGAATAATGTACAAGGTATTTTCCTGTTGAGCATATAATGGTCTTTGAACAATATCAGTTTAACTTCTCTTTTAAAATCAACAGACCATTTTTTCTTTCTGGTGTTGATTCTTGTTTCATACTTGTATTTATCAGGTTGTTCAACAACTCTAATGATGCTAAAATTGCACTTGAACTTTTGAGCAACATCAATTATCTTGTTATTAGGTATGGTTCTTGTTTGAACAAAAAATCGTAGGTCATCTATTTCATCATCAGTGAACACACCTGATTGTATACAAGCATATACAAAACAATTATCTCTGTAGTTCTCTTTCCTTACTTCATGAAAGATTTGATATGCTGATAGGTCTATTGGAGAACGATTGATGTATGGAAAAAAACTACCTTCTGGTGTATTTCGATAGTCTTCATCAATTTCGACTTCATCATCATAGATTTCATGAGTATCCATATCTTGCATCTTGGTTCGAAAATGAACACCATCATTTGTTTTATTCATGTCAATAAATTGTACCTCATATCGAACAGGAATGAACATGTTTGAGATGTATGGATTTGTATCTGATTGGTCTTCACTTAAATCAAGTTCTCCTGTTATATGTCCGAGTGTACTTTCGATGTTGTGCTTATCACTGAGTGTGAAGTACTTGTGAGTTCCATCAAGTGCTATTGCTTTTACAATAGGTCTTCCAGCATGTTTCATTTTATAAATCTGTCTAAGTGTTTCAGTAAACGCATACCTCTTATCTTCATCTTGGTTGATGTCTGTTGCAAAACCAATACCTTGTCCTGCTGGAATCATGAGCTTCCTCATTTCTTCTTTAAACTTGTCGTTCTTTTTATATTGTTTAGCACGTCGATTATATTCACGACGAAACTGTGATTTGGTATCGGCATAGACATCTCCAATAGCATCTAAAAAATCATCTTCAATGTCCTTGTTCATGTTTAACACAAAATAAAAGTGAAACGATAAAAATAAAAACAAAAGAAAAAGTTAAAAAATTAATTGTTTATTGAGGATATCCATTATCATCATCATCTAGATGTGGAAAATTATATTGGAATTCATTTCCTTTCGACTTCATATCAGATTTTTGTTGATATTGGTTCTTTATCATACCTTCATTGAAGGTTTTGATGTTCTTCATCACTTGTTTCGGTGATTGCCTCCTGTCTTTTTTAACGAAGTCGCATGAATTGTCCAACTTCTCTTTCTCTTCTGGTGATAAGTATGGTCGAAGATGATAAATGCAATTGGACAACTTCCATCCATATGTCTTGAACAATGATGTTTGTTCAGCTGTAGAAGTCTGGGGAATGGTGTCAAACATGTATCGAAGATGGTCTAGTTCGTTGTCCATCAATTGAGTTCTTACATACTTCTCTGCAAATGAATCAGTTGTTGGAGGACCAGCTTGTTGAGCATTTTTCAGATCCGCCACGTCCTTCTTCAGATCGTGAATTTTGTTAATGTACTTCGCCACCTTTTTTGGAGTAAGTTCCAATTTCATCAGCTCGAGTGCGTATTCGTCGCTATTATCAATGTCTTTCCTGAGTTCTTCAGCATTGTGATTGATGTCTTCAATGTGAAATTCTACACCAGTCATTTTCTCCTCCAACTTCGATAATCGGTCTTTCAAGTTTTCATTTTCTTCTATTAATCGTTCCATTTCCTCTCGAAAGTCGAATGGACGAACATTATCCTCCTTATAATCACTATTGGATTTCATATCATGAACACTTTTCGGTGGCTTGTATGGTTCTTTGCGAGCTGGTGATGGTTCTTCAACAACATCTTCGATTTTTGTTTCTTCCTTCGGATTGGTACTTGTCTTCTGCGGTTCTGTAAATCCAGATGGTCTGGATATAGGACCAAGTCTTGGAGGTGGTGGTGGTATTTTTGGTAATGTATTTGGTGTAGGAGGAAGGAGTGGATGATATCGAGGTGGTGGAAATACTTTACTCGAAAATGGCACGTACTGCTGCTTCTTCCTTCTTGCATCGTCTTCTTGCTTCAATCTTGCTAATGCTTCTTCTTCTTCTTGTTGCTGCTTCTTCCTTCTTGTTGCTGCTTCTTCTTCTTGTTGCTGCTTCTTCCTTTCTTCTTCTTCTTCTTGTTGCTGCTTCTTCCTTCTTCTTGCTTCTTCTTCTTCTTGCTGCTTCTTCCTTTCTTCTTCTTCTTGTTGCTGCTTCTTCTTCCTTCTTGCTTCATCTTCTTCTTGCTGCTTCTTTAATCTAGCTGCTTCTTCTTGCTGCTTCATGATGTACTGCTTCATTGATTCGAGTTGTTCTGGGGTCATGTTCTTGAACCAATCGTCTGCGGGTGGAGCTGATGGCGGATCTGATGGTGGAGCTTGTTGACCCAATTGCTCGATCGAGTCAAATAGACTAACATCGCTATCTGAGCTATACTGGAAGGACATTACAAGTATAAAAATGATTAATTTTCTTGTTGATATCACTAAATTTTAAATTTCGTAGAAAAACTCGAAGGTGGATATTTTTCTTTGAAAAAGTTAAATACACTATAAAAATTCAAAAATTGAATTAAAAAAAAATAAAATATATTGAAATTTTAAAAAAATACCCTTATCCCACTTAATTTGGCACAAAACTTTTTGTTTGATATTTAAAAAGTTATACAATATTAGTGATAAAAAAGTGGCAATGATTGAATACTTATTTGTCCGTGGTCCCACATTTAATATAGAACAAGCACTATAAGATCTATTATATACGAACCAATTATACGTATAAAAAGAAATTTACATTAATTTAAATTAATTTTTCTAAAGCACATGAAGAAATGATGGCAATTTTAGGAACATTTTAAATATTTTCAAAGATTTACAAACAAGATGTATCTTATGATATTTTTATTCAAAGATTACAAAAACAAACTTTACAATTATTGCAAAAATAGAAAGCATGGTTTAGTTTTTCTCAATCAAATTCAAGAAAATTGATTTCAGTAATCACTTTATTTAACAGAAATAATGTTCATTGAAAAAAAAAATATTAAGATAAATTTACAAGGTTTAAACAGTTTAGATAAGGATTTTTTGAAGTACTGCTGATTTTCAAATTTGAGTTCTTTTTCTGCCCATTTCTCAATTTCTGCCCTTTTTTCAAATTAACTTATGTGCATATTTTTTATTTAATTTAAAAAGGGCAGAAATTTTGTTTTTTACTTATCATTTTTTCACTATTCAGAAATTTGTCTTAAAATTCGAGGAATTAAATTAATTAAAATATATTTTAATTAACATTAAACTATTTGTTTTGGATTTTGTGAAAGACTGATTCCATATTAAACGATATATTTTTAACTCTTATTTTTTTTTATTGCATTAAATATTTTATGTTTTTTTTTTTTTTTTTTTTTTAAAAACGCATCAGTCTAAATCAATTCTAAAAATAAAAGGTTCTAATTCACTTTTGCAATGATTTAATTAATATCGAAAGTTATATAATATGAACATTTCTTAATATACTTGGTTTTTTGATATATAATGTATTAAGAACTTATTTCTTTTAGTAAAAAATCGTTTACATTGGCAATATATAAAAAATAAAATAAAAATATATTAAAATGGAATTTCGAAAAATAAAGCCATATTTTTTATGTATGGAAAATGTTTAATATCCAATTTAATTCTTATTTTAAAAATATAAGCTGAAAATATCAAGTACTTGTTGGAAAAAATGAAATTATATGTAAAAAAAATAGACTCATTTTAAGATTTCTGTTAGTTATTGTAATGGCATATTCGGAATGATGAAACTATATTATATTTTGGGAATCGTTAAAAATTTTTGATTTTTTGGTGATTATATCTGCTGATGAAATTAAGGGTTTTTGTAGAAAAAAATAGATAGTAGTATACATGTATATAGTTATTAGTTTTAAAATGATTATGAGGAGTAAATGCGATTTCGATGAAGCAATCCTTGAATAATTGAAAATCTTGAAAATTAAGGTTCGTAAAATTTGCTATAAATCTGCATGATAATTCGTTGTTATGTTACTTAATTCATATTTCAGTCTAGCCACGCAACGATAAAAGCAGCACGAACTAGCACGCTATCTTGAAAAAATAAAAATAAATAAACGTTCTCCACTTGATAAATTGAATATAATAAACGGTCGTTTTAGCTAAAATATGAATATTATCAAAAAGTTTTGTGCCAAATTAAGTGGGAAAAGGGTATATTTATTAATATCACTATTATTTTATTAATGATGAATGAAGAAGAAGATAAAATAGAAGATATTTTACAAAAACAAACACCTCCTAAAGGTTGTGATTCATTCGACTACAAAATAAATATAAACATGTCGAAAAAAATATCTCAACTAAAAGTTGAAGATGATACATCAAATTTAAGAACGATGTGTGAAAATTATGCTCATGCTCTTGAAAATGATGCACATCGACTTCGAGCAAAACAAAAAAAGAGGTACGATGAATGGTTTGACAACCTCGAAAAAGATTGTTATCCTGCAAGAGAAATTGTTAACTTGTACAACATGTTCTTTGGTCATGAACTATCTATTACTCGACTTGGTTTCGGGCATCTCGATGGAACAAAGAGACACTTTACACATAAGAAAGTGAAAAGAAACAAGAAGTTCATCACAATGTACTACAAGAAAAAGGAATAACTAAAAATTTTTTTACTACTTGTTTTTTCCGAGGTACTTGTTTTTTCGAGGTACTTGTTTTTTTTTTTTTAGCTACTTGTTTTTTTTCGAGGTACTTGTTTTTTTTTTTAGCTACTTGTTTTTTTTTTAGCTACTTGTTTTTTTTTCGAGGTACTTGTTTTTTTTTAGCTACTTGTTTTTTTTCGAGGTACTTGTTTTTCCTCATAAGCTACCTTTTTCCTCATAAGCTACCTTTTTCCTCATAAGCTACCTTTTTCCTCATGTGATACCTTTTTCCTCATAAGCTACCTTTTTCCTCATAAGCTACCTTTTTCCTCATAAGCTACCTTTTTCCTCATGTGATACCTCTTTATTTTCATATTCTTTTATTTTTTCCTTCATACTTTGTACTTCTTTTTTCTTTCTTTCACGATATGCCTTTTGTTGTTTCTTACGTGCTTCATTTCTTTCTTCAACTGTTGCATATTTTGGTTTCCTTCCTCTTTTTTCGACACTCTGAAGATTCTCTTTGCTTTTCGACTTCTTGAGTTTTTTGATAATGGCTGTTTCTTTGAACTCACCTAAATCTAAATTTTGGCTCATGATTTCATTGGAGATAAAAAATTGAATTATTTTTTCAAAATCACTTCATTTTTTAAAATGTCGTCTACCGCAAAAGACTTCAAAGAATACCAAAAACAGCAAAAGAATGATATAAAAAGTGCTAATGCTGAAATCACCAATGCTGTTAAAGAGGTTGTATTCCTGTTCAACCAAAAAATAACAAACTCTACACCATCTAGTGTCTGCATCAACTATGACCCTTTGATACAAACCAACTTGAACAAGATTGCTGGTGCACTTACTCAAATGAATCTCACTACCTGTGAGGTTTATATCAAAAAGAATCCACAATCTCCAAAACCAAAACCTCTTGGCTTTCAAGTGCCAATAGTGTCTGACTCGCAAGAGACACAAGAAGATGATGAACAAGAAGCTTCATCACCAAAAGATAAGGAGTAAGAGTAAAAAATAACTACTTCTAATTTTTTATACTATACAATATTTTAAACATACATGATAATTATTAACAAGTTCATTATATTCTTTATTATATACTTGTTTCAAGTCAATGACTACCTCTCCATTATCTTTAATAATCTTAATAGCATCTATTTTTCTTATTGGACTACTCTTTGCTGCACAACATCCAACATCTTCATTAAGTTGTACTTCAACTTCATTTACATGTAGTATTGATTTGATGATGTTGCAAAGAGATTCAATAGGTACTATTATGCATTTCTTTGATATAATGTTAGCTAGTAGTGCTTTGTCTTGATTAAGTAGTATTTGTGCATATGCTTCAAGTATAACATTACGTACATCTGGTTCAACTTCAACTGGTTCAGTTTGCACTCCAATGTCTCTCGTAATAACAATGTCTTCCTTGCCATCATCTCTCTTATTAATAATAATGTTGTTGTTAATGTTTGATGTAGATGATGCAGCTGCTGATGGTTCTAAAGATACATTTGCTTGAACTCCATTGGTTGTACTTCTCTTCTTAATCATTTAAGTTTGAAAAAAAACTTTTAATAGATATTGTTTTGAGTAATAACATGTTGTGTAGGTCCATATCTAATATCTTGTTTATTATATTCTCTTGCTCTACCTTGCATAGCAGGTGGTTCAGGCTTCTTAAGATATTTTGGTAGTAGAGGTACTGGTTTATCATGTTGACCAATATGTCTATAAAATCCACCATCAGTTATGCTAACAGGAGGTTCATGTAGAGGTTTCGTTATATGTTCTCGAGTATCTGGGAATCTAACAGGCTCATCATGTTCAATAATCTGAGTAGGTGGTCGATTAATAAAAGGATTGAATGTGACTGAATATGTATTAGTATTGCTGAATACACCAAAATGTTGGAATTCTATGTCTTTATTTTTCATGGTAGCTTCATTAAACATCATACCTTCTCTTCCAACAATCTCAGCATGTGGGCTTCTATAATCATTCGACATTTACAAAAAAATAAAATATCCTTCTTTATGTTTATTCAGGGGTTGTTAAATCATAAGGACCAATACGTACTGATGGTGGCATACCATTTGGTCTAATCAAAATACTAATTGATATATCTGTTAATAAGCATAATAATGGAGGCGTATCAACTTCCTTTCTAAATGGATTATCTGCCTTTTGACTACATATCAGTTCGAAGTTAATAGGTGCAAGACTTGAAAGACCTTGTTGATATGTTCCATCCGTTTCAGTTGGAAGACCTATGAAGAATGAGGACCTATCATTTGGATAATAACCTGTTGTATTTTCATTATATTGATACTCATTAGCTAGACTTGCTATAACCTCTTTGTTAAATCCATTTTGCTCTCCATTCATGTTCATTGCATTCTGGCAATATTCGAGGAACTCTGGATACTTACCATTAGTACCAAATGCTTTAGCAGGAATATTGTTGTAATTACCACAATTCATATGAAATGCTTCAAACATAGGATTCTTGAAGTATGTCTTATGCGTATGCTTGAGTGGGAATAAGCAAAACATACTATCTACAAAATTAGGTGTAATAGTAATAGTTGCTTTATCTTGTTCATTATTAAGAGGTCTTGTACAAGTGTAAAATGACATAATCTGTGTTGGGAATGTAAGTGGATGTTGTGGGTTAGCATATCTTTGAACAAGTGCTGTATATACAGATTCATGAATACCAAAACAAGGTATAATACTCGCGCATTCTTCAATGGAATAATCAACAACACTCCAAGTTCTCCAATCACTGTAAATTGTTCGGTCAACTCTTGCCTTAGTATTGTTAGCTCCTGCGACTTCATATGCTCCTCCATGATTTTCACCAACAGGTGGAAGATTCTTGGGGTGATTAATCTTATCCATTGCTATTTTTTCGGTACTTGTCCACATCCATATTGGTTCTCCAATAGGTCGAAATTCATTAGTAATTTCATCAACATTGAAGTCTTTCATTATATGTGGATTAGCAACCAAGCTCTTTTCAAAACCAACTGGACAATATACCATACCAGCTGTTGAAAAGTATAGACGTAATTCGATTTTACCTGCAAATGCTGGCAAGTACTTGATATTAGATAATGGTAGGAATCGTCGCAAATCAATCTTTAATCTAATTGTTTCAGTGACAGAAGTCACATCTTTGTTAAGATTTGCAACAAAACCACATCTCCTTCCATGAGTATCATTCCAAATATCCTTATGTCTTGCTTTACTATATATATCAGCTCTTTTAGTAACTTCATTTGCACAACATGCAGTTAAAAAGGATTCTTCACATCCAAAGTTCTGGGTATAAAGCGTCATACCGTTAGCTACAATTTCATACTTTTCAACAGCATCTCGAGCATCCTTAAAACCAAACCATACCTTACCAAAATTATAACCACTGACATTTTCTAAATCACTTAGAATTGGCTTGTCTATTTTTATCATCACTTTCATATCTGCTCGAATAAATCCATTATATATATCTGCTGTATTATGAGTATTAGGAGAGATAATACATGTTGTATAGGAACCACTCTTAATTGGTGGTGATGGTGAATACGAAGTTTGTGGATTTAATGAGTATGCCTTATTTGTATCACTAAGTGAAATGCAATTATCGACAACATCAAAATAGGATGCAATTTGGGTACAAACCTCAGCTGAGGTTCTCATATATTGTTCCTTGTTGAGCATTTTTTAGATGAAAAAAATTTACATCATATCTTCAAAGATGCGATTTCTCCTACCCATTATTCGTTGAGGAGGTATATATTGTTGTGGTGGTTCTTCATATTGTTGTGGTGGTTCTTCAGGAACATATTGTTGTCTTGGTTGACTCATTCTTTTATCAACAACCTCTTTTATCATTCGTCTCTGTTCTTTCTTTTCTCGACTTATCTTCATTTCTTCACCTAGTGATTTTAATTGTTTGAGTATTTCTTCATTCACAGTAGGGTCATATGTTTGTTGAGGTTTTCGTGGTTTTGGAGGTTTTCGTGCAGCTTTCGAACTTAATGACTTTCTGGGAGTTTCTTCAAAATCATCACTATTTGAGTTTTCTTGAGTTTCTTCGATATTTTCACTTTCTGAGTTTTCTTGAGAATCTTGACGAATTGGAGTTTTTCGGGGTTTTACTATATACTTGTCTTTCTTCTTTGTTGGCAAAACTTCCCAATCTGGGTCATCCCTTCCATTCAACCATTTATGAATAACCGCAAGTCTCTTAGAACCTGTTAGATGTTTTGACATTTAAAAATAAACAAAAAAAGTCCATAAATTGAGTTTTATTGAGTTTTCATCAGATGTAAGTTCTCGCATGATTGTTTGTAGTAAATTCACTCTCTTTTAATGAATTAGATGAAAATGTTGGCTTTTCAAGAGGTGCACCAACTGAATCGCCTTTTGCAGATTTATTAATTGATGACAAGGCAGTTTTCACATTTCCTTCTGGGACATATTTTAATGCTGTGTCAGCTATGTTTGCTAATCTATTTCTTGTTTTATCGCTCAAGAAGCTTTCACCAAGACCTCTCGCAACTGAACCAATAACACCAGCATGCTTGGTTAATCCACCTGCTGAAGCATCCAATAATTTACTTGCAAGACCTCCAGTAAAACTATCTGCAGCTCCCATTAATAATTTACCACCTAAACCTACTCCTCCTTTTATTATCGTTTGCCATGGAGAAAATTCTTTTTGTTTAGCATAATTTGGCTTCCAATAATCTTCTTCTGAATGACGTTGAATTCCCATTTAAAAAATAATAAAAAATTATTCAAAATAGTACTTATTAGCAGAAATATTCATTACGAACTTCTCATGTGGTTCTTTATGTTGTAGGTACTCAGCTACTGTCTGTTTAGTATTTAATGAGTTATTAGTTTGTTGCAACAAGCTAGTAAAATCTTCCTCACTATATCCTGTATAACATATGATATCTGTTGCTAACCTTTTAGCATTCATATGAACAAATCGAATTGTTTGTATTGCCATGATACATGTTAAATTATAGTGTCTTGTTTTGGTTAACAACTTGATAAATTCACTATTACCATTCTTTAATAAATCACTACCTGCACAATCATCTAGTATCAATAATGTATTATATGGATATGATGATGTTTCATACTTGACGAGCTTATTTGCTATATATATTATTTTATCATTGAGCTCATTTAAATGATGCTTCTCAATGAGCCTCCTCATTTCGTCATTGGTCTCTTTCATTCGAGATAGTACATATTTGACAATGGCATAATACTTTATCTTTCTTCGAAGATGTCGTTTTAGATAACTCATTAATTCTCTTTCCTTTACATAATCGATTCTTGATTGTATCTGTTTATTAAGTGTTTCAGCTGTTTTATCCATTTTACCAGAGCTTGAGCAAAATATTATCTTTTGGTAGTATGGATGTTTAAACAACCTCTCTGTTATCATAATATGTCTCCATATCCAAAAACTTTTACCAGCACCTGGTTTACCAATTAAAAAATATATACCGTTTGTGCTAAAAGGATAATCAGGTGATAATGGTTTAATTAATGCTCCATCTATTTCTTTCATGTTCTTCCGTAAGGTTTCTTTAATCAATGTTTCTACTTTATTTATTAGTTCTGCACTTGGGGGTTCATCCATTTACAAATTTTTAAATGTATTTCATAATTTTATCTGGTATTGGTTCTCCTTTCTTCTTTTGTTCCAACCAATATTGTCTTTCTGCTGTACCAAGTACTAATGGATTACCTCTCCTTACATCTCTAATAGTTTGTCTAGCAAAGGCATCATCACCTTCGACTCCTTCCCATTTTAAATCATACTTACCAGTATCTTCATCAAAGTTATATATTTTTTCAATAATACCTTCTTTACCTTCATTTAGTCTTTCAGCTACTTTAATCCTTTTGTCTCTTGTCCTTAACAACCTATATCCAGGGAATGAACTTGTTGAACCATCTTTGGACTTGACCACAAACTGGTTACCTTTTTGTGAGTCAACTATATAAGACTCATTGGACAAATTACTTCTTCTTTTACCAAATGGTTCTTTTTCGAGTACTAACCTGACCTTCTCACCTGGATTAAAATGATATGGGTTAATGCGTGCATTCTTTTGGATGTACTTTATTTCATCCTCTGGAGTAATATCATTAGGTGCTTTATTATCTAAAGACCTATGAGGAGAGTTATTATATATGTTTACCAAATCATGCATCTCCTTTGGTTGAATAAACCTATTTTCACCAATAGCATCTCTTATAGTTCTCATAAATCTATTAATAATGCCAAGTACATTATGGTTATTCTCAGTTGTTGTTCGGTATTTTATGTTCTTCTCTCTCATGAAGTCTAATACAGTTGATGATAAATATGCAGCATCCTCATCACTTGTTATTGAATATACATGAGGTACATCATTAACAAATTTATGAAGTGCTGTTAATACTTCCCTTGCTCCTTTACCATTCATAGGATATGCATATGCTTTTCGAGTGTTGATATTGATGAACATTAGATAATTCAACCCACCTGCCTCTTTATTGTTAATGAAGGTATCCATTTGATAACCATCAGGGTGTTTCGATACGATAGGTATATATTGTGCTTTTGGTACTCTCTTATCATGTACTACTCTTTCATCAAAGTATTTCTTTGCTTCCTCTTCATTCAGATTCTCTTGTTTTGCCATGCTAAGGTATTTGTCCAAGGTCCTCCATTTAGCTTTGTTGTATAATTTTTCATATGGGGTTGGTTCTTCTTTACTCATTTATTTTTAAATAAACATCTTATCATATTGAAGGAATTGCATTTCGATAACAAATGAATCATTTGGAGGTAGTTTGGTTGGACAATAATAATGAACATCACTATAGAAGTCTATCCAAAACCTTTGGTCCATTGAGTTTAACTTGAAGTATTTAATAGGACTATATTCAACATCGCTATTTCCTATATAATTATGTAATGCTTGTTCACCTATCGATGAATATATTTTGCATGATTGTCTGTCCCATATATTATCGAATATTAATTCCTTACTCCATGTTTGATATTTTTCTGGTTTATTTTGAAATATGCCATTACCTATATTAAACACATCTGCAAAATCATCATTCCAGGATTTAAGTTTGAAAAAGTTCATATATGGTGCGGTATACTCCCAATCTTGTTCATTCTTACTGTTAGTATAGTAGTATTTATGATTCTCTGCTTTATTTCTTTCTGTATAAATAATTTCATGAAAACCATTTTTATCATAATATCCATCTGTTTGTATATCTCTATCCTGTATATTGTCATCATTTTGAACAAATTTGTCTAATGAAGAAGTTTTAATGTATGACTTGAATGCATGATTAACTGCATCAAAAAATCCACGTAAATCTCCATCGATTGACACCCAATCAATGACTTTGAAGAATCCATATTCATGATTAGTACCAGTTATATAGTCTTCTTTTAGTGTTCCATCATCCCATGTTCCACCACAGACAAACTCATATGTTTTCTTATGTATCTTATATATTTCAATCTCTACTTCCATTTTGCGTCGTCTCTTAATGATATGTGCTGAACGAACGCCAACAATAGATTCCCCTTTGTTTGCAGTTGACCATTCTGGTGGGAAATTAAACCAATACCTATTAAACTTAGCTTTATCATGTTGAGCATCCTCAAGGAAGTAGGCTGTTTCGATTGGAAGAGGTGTATTACCATCATTAACTATATTATCTCGATTAGGATAAAGAGTTTTAACACTTGGTGGTAATTCCATTTCGAGTTGAATAAAAAGTCTTTATTTATATACAACATCTGTTTCTAATTCATTGTTTTGAAGTTCTCGAAGTATTCTCTTTCTAATATCTGGCATATTGCGTTGTTTAAACTTACCATTTCCTTCATGCAAAAAGGTACGACAAGATTCCATTAGAAACACTCCACAATCCTTGTTATTCCTTTGACTAGGTACATCATAATATTTTGCTTTTAACTTACCTGTTCCTGAAATATTGATCCACTTATTAAGTGTCTTTACCTCTGGTGCCATTGACTTATTCTCAGAGTCATAGCATTCGATTATTTTCTTTGAATATCGAACAATACATAAAACCCAATGTTCTCCATCTGAACAAATGGGGACAAATACTTTATCGAAATGTGAAAATGACTGTTTACCTGAGATAGGACTTTTCATCAGTTCATGTATTTTTTCCATATCATTAGTCTCATATGCTTTAGAAAGGAGGGTATAAAATGCAGTAGGTAAAACCAATATTTTCTTTTTATCAAACTCTGCCTCATTTTGACCAGGTTGTTTATTCAATCTCTTTCCTTTTTCATATAGAAGTTTCAAGTAGTCATCAATAACATCTTCGTCTATATTTTCATCATTGACTAAACTCCTCCAATCATGAATCCTATTATGTCCTTGGTCTACTGTATACTCTCCTGCCTTCTGTGGTGTCATACGGGGTTGTCTTGGAGGTGGACTAGTACCTCGAGAGGTATGTGATGATGGAAACTGTGGAGGTGGTGATGAAGGAGGAGGAGGTGGTGGAGGTGAAGGTGAACGAGGTCGTTTAGATTTTTTCTTAGGTTGTTTTGATTTTTTCTTAGGTCTATCATCCTCGTCTAAATTTGTACTACTTTGAAGTAAAAGTTGAATTCTGTTTTGATTTTGGTCCCTTGTTGGTGGCTCAACATTTGTGGGTCGGTTCCTACCGATTTTCCTAAGGTTAAGATGATAATCATTTCGATTTAAAGTTGGAGGTCTGGGTAATGGAGCCAATTCTGGTATATCATCTGTTTGAATACCTCTAGTTTTATATTCTTTCTTATCACTTTTCAATGTTCTTTCTTTCATCTGCTCTCTCAGTTCTCTAGCTGCTTGTTTTTCCTCCTCAGTCTTCATTCGAGATATCCTTATGTTGATAATATCATAATGTAATTTTATCTCTGTTAATATACCTGTTGTTGATTCCTGGAGAGTATATTGATATGGCTTTAATACTGTTATGTAATGTCCATGTTCATCTTTATCATCTTGATTTTTCTTAATTGCAAAAACACAACCTGTAAATTTTGCTTTTGGTCTCTCTCTCTTGAGTCTATTAGCAAATTCAAGTACGTCTTTAAAAGCTATACTAGTATTTAAATATGTCTCATATAATTTTTGTAGATTTATTTGATTATTAGAGAACTTCCATATAGTTTGACCCAAACCTCTTGTTAATCTTGCAACATCTCTATCAACTAGTTTAGGTCGAAATTTAATAGTACCTTGTAATAGTTGTATTTTATTGTTAGGTTTAGTTTGTGTGCCTTTATCACTTGTCATTTTTATCATTATAAAATGTCTCAATCAGACCGTATGTATATCCTCGTTAGAATTCTATCGAACATCCATGAATATATGGTAGAGAGTGATGAAACTAGAAGAAAAAAATTGATGAAGACTATAAAAGAATTATCAGCTCAGTATTTCAAACCTGAACATCTTCAAATAATGAGGATAGATAATGATGTTGATTTTTTAGGTCGAATTGAACACTTTGCTTTGGAGTTCTTAGAACTATATATAGTTAATCTGCCCTCGCATTTATAATTTTTGGCATGACCCTGTTATAGTTACTATCAGTTGGGGTTATCCATCTTAAGTTGCTTAGATGGTAATCAGCCCTATTCCTATTGATATGGTCTACCTCTATTTTATGTTGTGGGTCATCATTAGGTATGAACTGTCTTGCTATAAGTACATGTTTCAAGTAGTAGTCGCCATTTAGACATACACGTATATACCCCTTAATATGTTTTGCATCTTTGCATATAAAATGATTACTCTTACGTCTTATAGTAAAGGGGTACCTATTCAATATCTCATAGTCGTTAGTAAAGCCTTTGAGCGGTACAAATGACATTTTCTCACTTTTTGAATGATTTAAATATTTTCATTTCATTTTTATTTTTGTATGAGCAAGTGGGGGACAATCATTGTTGAAGGAATTGATGATAAAGGACCTCTTTATTATCCTCTCGATGACAAAGAAAAAAACGTTATCAAGTTTCCAAAGAAAAAAAAGCGAGTAAACTTGTATAAAAACTATTATGAACATCAAGAGAAAGAAGAAGAAGAGAAAGAAGAAGAGAAAGAAGAACTTCTAGATGTAGGTGTTCAAACTGAAAAAACTGAACTACCTCATATAGACGAACTACTTAGTAAAATTTAACTTCTTTTATTTTATTGTTATTTTTTTATTTTTGTCTTAAATGAATAGCGCTATTAACGGACTGAATAATGACGCAGAAGCTCTATATGCAAAATTTAAAGTTATTAAAGACAAGATATTTGGAAAATGTATGAATGAAGATGATGATAAAATAGCTTATCAATTCGATATAATGATAAATATAATCAAGTCATACAAAGAACTCTTTGAAGACATTGAAAAAGCTAAGTTATTATTGAAGTCAATTGGTGCACGTATCTCTATAGCTGAACATCAAAATAGACTATGAGGGACCCGAGGTAGTTGTTTAGGTCCCTAGTAGTACTTCAAGAAAAAACAAGTAGTGGGGACCCGAGGTAGTTGTTTAGGTCCCTAGTAGTACTTCAAGAAAAAACAAGCAGTGGGGACCCGAGGTAGTTGTTTAGGTCCCTAGTAGTACTTCAAGAAAAAACAAGCAGTGGGGACCCGAGGTAGTTGTTTAGGTCCCTAGTAGTACTTCAAGAAAAAACAAGCAGTGGGGACCCGAGGTAGTTGTTTAGGTCCCTAGTAGTACTTCAAGAAAAAAACAAGTTGAAGAAAAATTTTTTTTTATTTTTTTTTATTTTTTTATTTTTATTTTTATCATTTTTATTTTTTTATTTTTATCACGAGTTCGTGTTGACGTGTGGGCTTAAGCGTAGCGTGGCCCCCACGGAAACCGACTCGTATATACTACTCTTTTTATATATTCAAATAAATTGAACAAATAACAACAGAAATTAAAAGCAATAGAAAACGACTAAATATATATTCAAAAAAGAAAAAAGCAATAAAAAGCAATACAAACAACCAAATATCTTTTCAAAATTTGAATTAGAATAAAAAATGTTTGATTTTAATTCACAGGAAACATATACTTTTATTACAAAAGGAATTTATCAACGAAACATATATGGTTCACAAATGCTAGTCAAATTTGATATATCGCCCGATTTTTCGCCCATTTGGGATTTTAAAACATTATCGATATTCATCAACGAAATGATCGACTACGAACCTGCCAAAATTAAGCCTATCCGAAACGTTACAATTCAGAATACCAAATACATTGAAATGAAATTCATTCATAGGATTGTTGGTGATTATATAATAATTTATTTTAATACAGAAAGGAATTTTGAAATTTCGGTTACTGTCGGTAGAAAAATTTTATTTTCAAACGGATGGAATGAAAAAATTGAAACACCATTCATTTTTTCATATCGAATTACATATTTTCCATTAAGTTTAGGATCGGAGGCGATTGCTAATACAAAACCTTTTGCTTTTTTAAACAGCACCGATTTTTGTCAATGCTTTTACTTTTATGCGAGAAATATTATTAAAAAAATTCCAAAAAATCGTTTTACCTCGTTTTTATTTGAGTTTTCTGAGATTTTTATTTTAAGACCAAATTTCAATTCAATTTTTAATATTGAACAACTTAAACAAAAAAATCAAGGATATTTAAGATTTTATGTTACTAATATTAAAAATCCTGGTTTATATCAATTAGATGAAAATAGTTTTGTTTTACGAGGTGCTTACATAAGTCCATTTGCCAAATCAATTTTAGAAACTGAAAACTTTTTGAATGGCATTCAAATTGATGGAACTTTTAAAGTTATTAATAAATATGTAACTTGTATTGTTTTAGGAATTGCATATAATACTGGAATTCCTCTAGGCTTTTGTTTTTCTAAATTTGAAGATGAAAATTTATTTAATTCAATTTTTGAAATTTTCAATGAAATAGTCGGGGTTGACCTCTCAAAATTTACAATTCAATCTGATAAGGGAAAGGCAATAGAATCTTCATGTACCAAATATGGTTGTACACATATATATTGCCTTAAACATCTTATAACAAGTTTTAAAAACAAAAAATTTAGTTTCGAGGTAAGCCAGCTTATGAAATGCCAATGTCAAAAAGATTATGACAATTTAGTTGATATATTTACACCAATCTTTAGATCTATTAAAAAACAAGTTGATAAAAATCGTTTAGAAAAAGTTTTAAATAAAGTTGGTTTAACTTTTTCAACAGGTAATATTTCAATTTTGAATCAGCATGTTTTTGATAGTAATTCAATGCTCAAACGTAGTTTTTATAAAATGCCAAGTACGACAAATCAAATAGAAAGTAAGCATGGTCATTTAAATGACCTTACTCCGCGCAACAACACTTTTTTTGGGGCAATCAAACGATTAATTCTATCAATTACTACGCAGATTCATCAATTCAATCGTAACATGTTCCATAATTATCGAAGAGTAATTAACCAAATCAAAAATGATTCAAAAATTCAAAGAATAGATGAAAAGTGCCAATATTATAATGCAACTCAACATTCATGCGAATGTGGAGAGAATAATCTTTATTCAGCAATGTTTCGTCTTAATATTCCATGTTCGCATATGGTTCATCTCGGAGCGGAATTTGAAAAGCTCGAAGAAATTGAAATTGACTTAAAAAGTCAATTTGATGAATTGATTCCAGATATAATTCCTGATGAAACAGAAAATAATTTTACTCATGTTGGAATTTTAAAAACAATTGCTATAAAAAATATTAAAAGGTTTAGTCATTCTAAACAAAAGGATGAAATCGCAAAATATTTTGACGACCATTTTCATTCTGAATTTAAAAAATTTGCTCTCGGTTATCCAATTGAGTTTTTTACTGTAGTTTCGGAAGGAATTGAATTTTTTAGTTCTAAATAAATAAATAAATAATTTTTATTATAAATAATTTCTCATTTTATTATTTTATTATTTTATAATATTTTTAAAATTTTTTTAAAAAATTGAATGGTGTAAAAGGTATGCGGTTTCGTCCTTTTTAAAAAACGGTTATTGTAAAAGGTATGCGGTTTCGTCCTTTTTAAAGTCTATCAAAAATGATTATAAAAAAAAACTATTTATTCAAATTATCTCATCGCCAGCGATTTAGGATAGGATAAAAATACCGAATATTGTTAAATTAATCTGTTTTAAACACGCAAATCATAAAATTAATTGTTTTAATTGACTTTTATTTTTGATCATCAAATCTGATATCTTTTTGTATGAATTTATAAACGTTCATTTCATCGGTTATTTTAATTCATGTTAGTTTGTTGATAATTTGCTATTACTTAAAAAATCAAATTATTCATTTGTTGCTGGAAAAAAAGCAAATAAAATAGATTTTTTCCTTAACGTCTTTTTGTCAGATTTTCCTTCAAAACTAACATTTTCCTCAAAACAAACATAACTATATATATAATATATAATATATATATAATATATAATATATATATAATATATAATATATAATATATAATATATAATATATAATATATATATAATATATAATATATATATAATATATAATATATATATAATATATAATATATATATAATATATAATATATAATATATATATAATATATAATATATATATAATATATAATATATAATATATATATAATATATAATATATATATAATATATATATAATATAGAGGTGCGAGAGCTGGTTGATTTCATTATTATTAAATTATAAAATAATATATATATATATATATATCCTTCTCTATTATGATAGGATTTTAAATTATATTAGTCACTAGGAGTAAAAATATTTGTGTTTTAAAATTTTAAAAAAATAAAAAATAAACCATTCAATTATAAAATTTTATAAATGTTGGAGAGAAATTACATTTTCTCTCTTTTAGAACACAAATAAATATTTATATATATGTAAATTACATTGTTATTTTTATTTTATTAAAAATAATTCAATAATAAAAAAAATTAGATTTAATTTTTCCCAAGTTGGGAATCCCAACCAAAAAAAAACCAAAATATCAAGATAAAAAGTGATGAGCTGAACATTGACTGGAATTATTGAGATGATGACTCAAATCTTTATAATCCCAATGATGTGATACAGCTGAAAGAGATTGAAAAGTCTGATGTACAATAATAATTCTTTCTTTGGAAAGATAAGATTCAGAATAATACGATTTGAGCAATTTTTGCTATAAAATTATAGACAAAATTTTCGAAAATATCTGACCAAATATAAAATTTAAATAAATATCTTGAAAACAAATAGGTTAAAATCTCTATAAATTTTGATATCGGCATTATATTTCCTATATATTAATAAATACCATTAGTAAACCAAACTATAGGGCCATTTTTTCTAGGAGCTTTCAGAAAATTAAATTGATTATTTTTTATCAAATTCTGGACAATATCTGAATTTTTGGATGAAAATACTATTATCCAAAGATATTAATGAATATACTACATCAGGGAGAAATTTTACTCATACTATCTCAAGATATCTTGATTTTAATTTTTAGACTAAGTTGCTGAAAACAAGTCATTAATCATATTTTTATAATTACCGCTATATATGTATTATCTCATATAATTTTTATTAAATTTTTTTAACTTTGAACCACATTTTTTTATATTTTTTGTTAAAAATTATAAATTGAGGGGAGATAATTACAACGTGTTTTTTTCCTTCAGAATTATTAACTTACTAAAAAAAGAGCTAATTTTTAATTTATTTATATGTAAATCGCTTATAGTTATTGTTTCAAGCATAAAAATATAAAAAAAATGATTTTTTGCATAAAAAATTAATTTGTGAGAACAGAATGAAAAATTTGATTAATCATTTAAAATTTAAATTCGGAATAGTCGTTATATTTTTTTATAAATATCTTAAAATTAAATAGGTTAAATTTAAAATAAAAAATATACATATGAATTATAATATGTATTAATATTATAGTATTGATTTCAATTAAATTTATAGGGCCAATTTTTCTAGGAATGCTTAGATTTTTAAATTTCATTTTTTTTGTTTAATCTCAAACAAAACAAAAGATATATAGAGGAATTAAAATTAGTTATCAAATGTGCATAATAAGAGTTGGATAAGCATACATTTTAATAAAAGATGGTTGAAATATCTTGATTTTAATAATTTGGCAAATTTGCATAAAATCGGGAAATGATAGTTTTTTTATATTTATCATAGTATATATTTTAATTCACTTTATTTTCATTACGATTTAACAATAAGAAACCATATTTTTTTGCATTTTTTTATGAAAATTTGAAATTGAGGGGAATTAATTATAACGTATTTTTTCTTCAGAATTTTATAAAATAAAAATAAAATTACCCCCGGCGAGCGATTCAGATTAATAAGAAAATATGCATATATACATGTTGATTATAATAAAAATACAAATAGTTATCCCTATGAAATTCACCAGAGCTCCGTATATTTTTATATTATATTTATTATTTTTTTAAATACTAATATCTCTATAAATTAAAAAACTATTTTATATATTATATTAAAACTATATATATAATTTAATTTATATATAAATAAATAATATTAAAATGAACAATATTTCAGAACTAATTAGAAATTTCCAAAATACCATTTTTTCCCACTTACTTCTGCAAACATTAAAACGACCTAATAATTAAATATGATGTATAGCATTAGGTATGCATTATATTATATTAAAAATAGCATTGATTTGATTAACAATTTAGTGAAAAAATCGACTTTTTTAAATTAAAAAATACGTTATTTTTAGTTCTCGCACTTCTTATAATATATAATATATAATAATAATATATAATATATAATATATAATATATAATATATAATATATATATAATATATAATATATAATATATAATATATAATATATAATATATAATATATAATATATAATATATAATATATAATATATAATATATAATATATAATATATATAATATATAATATATAATATATAATATATAATATATAATATATAATATATAATATATAATATATAATATATAATATATAATATATAATATATAATATATAATATATAATATATAATATATAATATATATAATATATAATATATAATATATAATATATAATATATAATATATAATATATAATATATAATATATAATATATAATATATAATATATAATATATAATATATAATATATAATATATAATATATAATATATAATATATAATATATAATATATAATATATAATATATAATATATAATATATAATATATAATATATAATATATAATATATAATATATAATATATAATATATATATATAATATATATATAATATATATATAATATATATATAATATATATATAATATATATATAATATATATATAATATATATATAATATATATTATATATAATATATAATCCTGTCCATTTTGGATTTTATCGTAGGATAACCGTAATCCTGGATGGAAAAAAAATCCAGCTTGGATTTTTCATTTTTTCATATAATAAATCAAAAGTTTTAATAAATGGATTTTTATTCTCAAAAAGTTCATAATGTAAACTATAGAATGAATTTTTTTGAATACTGTAAACCATTGAATGGATTTTTTTCTGAGAAAATCCAAAATAAACCATTGAATGGATATATAAAAAATCCATTCTATAGTTTACATTAATATTTTTGGATTTTTTGTAATTTCTACCATTTCCTTTATTTTGCATCAAAGAAAATTAAAAAACCCAATGCATAACTAATTTAATTAACAGCAAATGCACAAAAATATGCAAAAATAAAGAATTTATTGGGCTTTTTTAATAATTCGATATAGACAAATAGTAATTCAAAATAAAACCGTTATCCAAAATTTAAAAAAAAAAAATCCAAAAAACGGTTAAAATATCCAATTTGGACACCCTTATAATATATATTATATATAATAAATATATTATCATTAAAATGTACAGCTCGCATTTATTACTGTTGCAAAAAATCACAGTAATAAAGAAATTTTGAAAATTTTAAAATAATTTTAAAAAAATGAAAAATTTAAAGAATATTATAATAGAATATATTATATAATGCATATAAATTAAATATTAAAAAATATTGATATATAGTATCTAAATTTATTTCAAAAATTATAAAAAAAGATAATTATTTTGTAATACAAAAAGTTCTATCTTTATTCATTCAATTTATCTTTTCATTTTAAAAAAGTGGATTTTTGAATGATTCAATTTTGTTAAAAAAAAATTAATTTGTTAAGATATTTAAAGGTCAAAATTATTAGCCTTTAGAAAGGTGAAAAAGTTCTTATTACTGCGGTTTGGCGGTTACAGTAATAAGGAATTCAATTTTATTTGACCTATAATAGGTGAATAATGATCGCTTATTACTGCATTTTGGCGGTTACAGTAATAAGGAATTCAATCTTATTTGGCCTTAGTATAAGGTCAAAAAAAATCTGTTTTAATCTACAAGGTCAATAATTCACTATATTTTTATAACAAAATTGATAATAAAAAAGAATCAGCATTCATAAAATATTCAATCACTTCTATCAATTTTTTTTCATTAGATAATTAAAAACCTCAGAATATATTCAATATCTATAATCAATTTACTATAAAGGAAAAATAATTCATTCTCACAATATATTCAATGAGCTCATTCAATAAATTTTTTTTATATAATTAATTTATTATGAATTTATACTAAAAATATGAAGTGAATATGATAATAATTTTTCTATATTTTGAGAGAATACTTATTTAATTATTAATTTTTTAAAATTTAGGCATCGAACTTCAAAGTGCAGTAATAAGAAGCAAAAAAATTGAATGAGTGAAGAGTAATAATTTCTACCTATATTAAAATGATGATATTACAAATATATTATCCAATAAATAAGCATTTGTTAATAAATATAATATATTTTCAAAATTCTGATATATCAATATAATTTTTTCAAAGACTATCATTTTATTCAATTATTAATTCAAAGTTTTTATTTATAAAAAACAAAAATATCTTGAATATCAATAATATAATTTGTTAAAATTATTATTATATTTCATAATACAAATATAATAATGTAAATAATAAATCATTTAAGAAAAAGCCTCAAATATCATAATAAAAACACTTATTTTAATGATTTATGGAATAAATAACAAATATTTTGATTTTTAAGATTTACTACATGAATATAGATTTTATCTAATATTGATTTAAAAATTTATTAAATAGAAAAAATATTTAAATTTTAAGATATTATTTTTTTTCAATCAGAAAAAAATTGAGAGAGTCGATCCCATTTTTGTTAACACATACAAGTCATCTTCTAATAGAATTAAAAGCACCATTAATTACATTCAATTTTATCCCTCACAGTTGAAATCAATGAATGAATTGGATTTATAGACAATGATCAGAACAATAAAGTATCAATATAATTCAAAAGCGATGTTAAACAAGCAATTAGCTACTTGTATCTACTGAAATACAGTATGACAATTATGCATATATCTATGCATATTTATATTTACATCACATCTTTCTTTTTAAACGAAATTGTTATAACAATTGAATTGAATAAACTATAGTTCAATTTTGAGAGTAAGGTTGATAATTTTTCAAAGATAAATTTTTGATAGTTTTTTGTTGAAATAAAATTTGAAAAAAACACTTATTACTTTTTTGGTGGAAATTTTTCTTTGCCAAAGACTTACTAGGACTTTCAAAATATCATTTTATCAAATGCCTTATATCTTATTAACTATCAAATTTAATACAAAATGATTAAAATTTTGATTTTTATGATCGAAATAAAACACTCAAATCTAAATTGTGAGTAATTTTTTGTTTTCAATAAAAATAACGATTATCTTTTGTTGGCAATTTTAACTCAAAGCTTTTACACTCAAAAAAATTGTATATATACTTAAATTTTCTTTGTATGATTAGTTGATTGTTTTGAAAATATTTGAGAGAAAAAAATTTCTATCCAATATTAATATCGAAAAAAAATTTAATTATAATAGAAAATGATGGATTATTTTTCCTGTGATTTATACAGAAAATCGTCTGCTTATAAAAGCTTTGTCTCACATATTAATTCAACTCGCCCTCTTCGTGTTGGACAGTTCCAATCAAATACTTCACATCCGCGAAGAAGTCACTCAACTAAAGAAAAATTCTTATCCAAACCTACTGATTACCAAACTGTCTTCAATCTTCATTTTGAATCTGATAGTATTCCAAGTGATGGAGTAAATACCCAAGACTTTTTATGCGTCATGTCAGTCTTTGGAAAAGGTGGTTGGGAAAAATACGCTAGGACAGAAGCCAACTTTTCATATTTTTCAAGAAGATGGATTCAACCAATTACTGTTCTTGGTTCAAACAAACTTCTTCGTTTTGAACTTTATCAAGTTACTTCAGACTTATATTCACTTAGACATCAAAAATATATTGGTGACTGCGAAGCGGAACTTAAAGATATATTATCAAAAGATATCTTTCAAATTGATATAAGACTCTCTTATGAATTTACAAGGCTTGCTCGAGGATCAAATTTAACATCAACACCTCGTCTTATTATTAAACACAGAAAGTTAGAGAAAAATAGGAAAGGATCTGCTTTCTTTAAAATGACTTATGAAAACCAAATCAAATTACCAAAATTATCATTTAAGCCTTCACATTACTTTGAAATTGAAATTGTTGAAAATAATATTCTTGTGTATCGTTCTAATGTCGTTAAATTAAATCCAAAATTCATTTCTGTTTTTGACACTGTTGATTTTAATTTGCAATTACACTTTGGATCTCTTACTACGCCTGTTCGATTCAAACTTCATGAAGTTAGTAAAGCAGATAGAGTTCTCTTCGAATTTGAAACGACAGTTGAATGCCTTATGCAAATGTCAACCATGAAATATCCTATAGGAAATAATCAAGGTTTTGTTATTGGAGAATTTGATATACATTTTATTGGTGAAAATTCAAAATCCAAAATTGATGACCTCAAGATAAACGGAATTTCATTTCAATCGATATTCGCTTTTGATTTTTCAGATGGAAAAAAAGTATGCGATTCTTTCCGAATGGCTTTAACTGAAGTTTATGATTCACTTAATGGTATTGCTCAATTGAAGCCGTATACAGCTTTTGGCTTTGGATGCTTTTCTGAAAAGCATAATGTGTTTACATTCAACAATTCAATTACATTTAAGACGATGAAAAAGCTTTTTGTAAGCTATCGAGATTGCTTATTAAAAATTGAAAAAACTCCCAAAGAATCCAAATTAACACCAGTTATTAAGCGTGCCAAAAGAATTGCAATGGACAAATGGAATGAAAGCGAAACTTTTTCAATTGTATCCATTTTTACTACAGGATTAAACATTGTTGATTTTGATGAATCAATTGATGCAATGATGAACTGCGAACAATATCCAATCATTTTTTTAATTATTACATTAAACTCTGTGAAAAACAAATTTACATCATTAACAAGTAAATGTAAAAGCCAATATTTGCATTCATTGGCAAATATTGAGGAACCAACTTCTGATTTACAAGATTCTCCAAACTCAAGACAGATTCTTGAAGTGGTTTTCTTTGGTAGTGCCATTATGAATCACCCAAGTAATCTTCAAAATGTCAAAAAGTCAGTTTCAAAAATGGTTCAAGATTGGGGAGGAATTGATCACAGCTTGTTGAATCAAAGAGCTCAATCATATAATAATCTTCCCATCGGAAAATTGCCTGCAAGTACAAGCTTTGATAATTTATCGGGAATTGTCACAAATCATTCTAACAAAAGTTTACTCACTACAAGTAGTAAATCTTATTTGGAGCTTAATAAATTATCTGAGTTAAACAAAACTACAAGTCCATCGTTTACAGCAACAGAGACAGAGACAGAAACAGAACCAGCTCTTGAATCTGACAATGAAGTTGAAGTTTATGAATCCAGAAATTCCTTAGACAAAGAATATGATTCTAATTTGAAAAAAGAAAAAGAAAATATTCCTGTGACTAATTCACAAGCAGAAAATGAAAATAAAGATGATAATTTAGATGAAAATAAAGAGGAAAAAGAAGACCAGAATAATGCTGATGTAGATAAAAATGAAAATACTAATAACAAAGATAATGAAGGAAAAATCGAAAAATTAGATGATGAAAAAGAAACAAAAGATATCATTGATGATGAAAATGAGAGGCACGATGAAGAAGAAAGCAAAGAAAATTTAAATTGCAATGATATTCAAGAATATAATTATGACCAGAATAATAAAGAAAACACGAATAATAATCAGAAAGAAAATGAAGATCCAGATCAGAATAATGATTTATTAAATGAAAACGAAAACGAATACAAAATTGAAAATAATGATCCTGCATCACCAAATCATGAAAGACAACCAAAAGTACATTTTTCCAATGTTGAAAAAACATAAATGGTTTTAGTACAACAATATTTTCATATAAAGCATTTTTTTGTGTATTTATCAGTTTTTTTATAAATACAATTGCTGATTTAGTTTGCTTGTTCAGATTTATATTATTATTGTTGCTTTCTGGGCTATGCACCAATTATAAAGCTATAAAAGTTTTGTTTTAACATTATTCGTTTTTTTTTTTTTTTTTTTTTTTTTTTTTTTTTTGGTTAACATACAAATTGTTATCTTTATTAAATGTATTCGATTCATAATGTTAAAGATATAATGACAGTCCGCGCAAATTGGAAAGAATCTGAACCCAAAAAATGGAAATTGGTTTCAGTTGAAGGCATAAAAATTTCTAAGAATGATTATTCAAATTATCCAAAAGAACTGCAAGAATCTATTAATAATTTTGACGTAATTATAAATGGGATTGTTGATGGAACCATTTTAAAAACTCCTGATGATCTTGTTGACTTCGAATCACAAAATTTAACAGAAAATCAAACTAAAGTCTTAAAAACACTAATGAAAGATGTTCCAAGGGGAACAATTATATCGTATAAAGAATTAGGGGAAAAAGCAGGTGTAGGGCCTAACGCTGCTCGCTTTGTTGGCAATACCATGCATTTAAATCATTGGGTGGTAATTATTCCTTGCCACCGTGTTGTTAGAACAGATTATTCTCTAGGAAATTATTCAACTTTTGGTCCTTTGGTTAAAGAAAAATTATTAAAAGAAGAAGGGATTACAATTAAAAATCATTTTTGCAAACCACCAATTACAACTGTTTAAACTATCTTATTACATAAGAACTTAATAAGATTTAAATAATTATTTTAGCTGTATTCATCTGTGCTTGAACAAAAATCACATAATAATGAATTCGAAACTTAGAAGAACTTATTTATAACATTAATTTATAATATTTCATAATTTCTATTTTAATTTATTAAAAATTCATTAATAAATCAAAGATTTAATGAGATTTAATTAAGGGTATAGTTTAAATTATTTTTTGAAGTAATTCAAAAGAATTTATATTTTTATATTTAATTCAATATTGAATTAAAAAAAATATTCATTCTCAATTTACTATTTTTTATGAGATATGCCTAAACATGAATATCATGAGTTGCTTTAAACATTTAGCAATTTTAAAATAGCCAAAGATATGATAAATATTAATATAAATCAAAATTTTAAAATCTTAAAATAGTATAGTAGATTATTTTAAATAATATAATGGAAGTAAAAATAAAAAAAGAATATTATTATGTAACAAACTAATGCCACTATTTTTTTACGTTAATGATTCACTAACCAAATAAATTTAAATTCAATGAATAATCAAGATTAAACTTTCATTATAAGAGTAGATCTTCATGGATTTTAATTCTAAATCATATAAAGCTGACATTTACTTAGTATCTAACTAAAATAGAAATAAGTAGTCAAGAAATTTATCTTAAAAATTAAAAAATGAGAAAATTTCTGAGAATATCAAGATCTATATCAGAAAATAAATGATATGGTCGATTGCTATTTGAAAACAAGAGCAAATGAAATAAAATGAAATTTGAAAAAAATAAAAAAGTTGTTTTCAATGAGTGTTTTTTATTTATTCAGGTACTTTTTGTGTGAATATTTTGCTTTTTGTTTGATATTGGTAGTTTTTCAAAGATTTTAACGTAATTTTAAGACGTTAATTTTTATGAAAATTTGGTGTTCAAAACGTTTAATACACAATTTTAAAGAACTTGGTGAGCTTTATGCGAGACAAACGAATACATATTACGCAATTTTGAGTAAAAAAAAGAATAACGATTAGAAATATGAAATTGACCTACAAAAAATGGTCAAATAAAAAGATCTGACAAAATATTTTTCCTCTATTTATTTTTTAATTTTTAATATAAAGTTAAGATGTACGTAAAAAATTGTCTGACCAGTTTTTTTTATTTGTTCCAAAAAAATTTCTATACCTAATTATGATTCAAAACTCAATAACAGCAAAAGGAAAAAATAAATCCTCCGGCCAAATCTAATATTTATATATATATATTTGAAATCAATCATAAAATCTTCTAAAATGCTTAGATTCACCTCATTTTCAAGCTTTTTTAAAAAAATATGAAAATTCAATGCATTTTATAAACCTTGTTCAAAAAACATTACCTCCCTCTCAATTTAAAATAATCATATCTTTATATTTTAAATATGAATTAATTTTTTAAAATTTAATTAATATTATGATAATTATCTAATATATTATTAATGAAGAATGATGCAATTAAATTGTTTGATAAAAAAGATAAAATGTTTTAAAATTTGAAATGGAGGTAAAGTTTTTTGAACTCAGTTTATTTTGGATTATTGAATTTGAAAAGAATTGAATAGAATATAAAATGAAAAATGCTCTTTTCTCCCTAGCCATGAATATAAATTTTTGTCATTTGATTTTTGGTATATGAAAATTAAATCAAAAAATATTAGATTTAGCCGGAGGATTTATTTTTTCCTTTTGCTGTTATTGAGTTTTGAATCATACCCCCGAATTCCTACAAGTGAGAAAATTTTTGTACGTTAGAATTTTTATTTCAAGTTAGCAAAGAATTATTAAATTTGTTAACTTTACAAAAAAAATTTTTTTCTAAAAAAACCTTCAAACCAGGCATTTAAATATTTATAAAAAAATCAATTCATTGTTTTTATGAATAAATTTTTATTTTATAAATCAAAATCAGAAGCATTTTTTATATTAACAAAACAAAAAAGTGACTTGGCTATTGCAATTCTATTGTAATACTCATATTTTTTATTTACAAAGTTTCTTTATTCAACGCCCAAATTCTCGGTATCAAAGCTATGTTTAATTAAATAATGGTCCTTATTAAGAAGGATTACTTGTTTTTTTACTCAAATAGTTAACAAATTTCTACTCGCTTTTATCAAATAACATTTTTTTTTTACAAAATCAGTTTTTTTGATTCGATTTTGACTTTTTATCTTATTTCTCTTTTATTTTATTATCACATTGGCAAATTTTATTAAGATGAGCAGCTCAATTTTACTTTTTTTTCCACCATCTTAATTTTAATCGATAAAACTTATTTTTCTACATAGCATATGCCTACACAGCCAGATCTCTTTGCTCTTTTATTTAAATTTCAATGGAATTTTGATTTTCGAAAATTCGAAATTAAATATACTTATAACCTCAAAGTTTTTTATTCAAATCGTCAATTTTAGCATGTTTTATCTCATATTTATATATTGTATAGCTTCGTGTCCAATTTTTCTGTCTCAATTACTACTTTATTTACTTTTTTACCACTTTCACACAATTTTTTTATAAATAAACCATTTAAATTATATTATTTTCTTATTTCATGTTCTCATTTAGCGTTAAGTTTTCATTGTTATTTTTTACTAATCGAGATTGTTTTCAAAAAAAATCGCTTTTCTATCATTTTTCCATATTACACTTCTTTTTTCAGTTATTTTAACATTATTTTTCGCAAACATATTTATATTTTCTCAAAAATTTAAATTAATAATTTGGTTATTATTTTACCTTTAATAGCCCGTTTCAATTTTATTTATTCATTTAATTCTACCATTGATATCAACGTAGAATCCGCGTGATTCATTTTAATATCTCTTTTAGTTCTTTCAAAAATTCTCAAATAATATCATATCAGAGAAGAAAAGTCAAAATTTTTAATTTTTAATTTGATATTCACAAATACCTTTGGAGGAAGTTTATATTTTCTTTTGCCAATATTAACGAAATTTAAAGCTTAGTCGGATATTTTAAAATTATTATCAGAGAAAACCAAAATTAAAAATTTCAAATGCTGATAAGTGCATAAATAACAAACATTTTAGACATATAATATTGACCAATATTCAATTTTTACCTATCTCTTTCATTTGACTAGGATATTAAAATTATTTGTTTTTTACCTCTTTTTTTTTTCTTCATTTTAATATCATCAAAGTATCTTGGTATAATGTTAATAAATATATAATGTATATAATAAAATCTTTTTTCTTTCTTTAGTTATAAATCATTTTTATTTTTTATACGTTTATTGATTCAATTATCTCTCACAATTTCATTCAATTTTAATTCGATAAAATTTATTCTAATAACGTACAAAAATTTTCTCACTTGTAGAGATTCGGGGGTAATTAGGTATAGAAATTTTTTTGGAACAAATAAAAAAAACTGGTCAGACAATTTTTTACGTACATCTTAACTTTATATTAAAAATTAAAAAATAAATAGAGGAAAAATATTTTGTCAGATCTTTTTATTTGACCATTTTTTGTAGGTCAATTTCATATTTCTAATCGTTATTCTTTTTTTTACTCAAAATTGCGTAATATGTATTCGTTTGTCTCGCATAAAGCTCACCAAGTTCTTTAAAATTGTGTATTAAACGTTTTGAACACCAAATTTTCATAAAAATTAACGTCTTAAAATTACATAGGTGTGGCGATCGGAAGTGAAGTGTCAGAAAAAATGAAAAATCCATAGAATTGGCTGATATTTTGTATTGGGGGATTAAATTGTAATATAATATTTATAAAATTATTATTTTTAGAATTATATGTAGCAATTCCAAGATATGAATTAATATGAAATTCAATTGAAAATAATCGTTTTTTCTTAATAAAAAATGCAACTATATTATATTTTTCCAACTTATGTAAAGATTCTCGAGTAAACAATATTGAAGAAAAAACATATGACGCCAAAAAAGAAAGTAGCTTCCCTAAAATAAAATTTTTAGAACATTCAATTTAGAAATGATAATTTGAATTATATGATATAAGTAACTTGTGCTTAAAAAAATAAAATAAATATTTTACAAAGGAGTAAAAACAAAAGTCAATTCGTTTTTGCCAGTTTTGAATGAATTGGGATAAATAATGGATATATTTTATTCATAATGAATTAAAAAAAATTGTTTATTCCTATACTATAGAACATTATAAATTCTTTTCTCCAATTTCTTGATTGATTTATATGAAATGATATAAAAAATAATATTATATTTATTATTTTGTAAGTTTCAATATTTTTTCTTGATAATTTTAAGCTATTTAAAAATATTCAAATGGTTTAATATGCGAATGGCTTATAAATTTTTTATATAAAGCTTAAAACAAATCATATTTTTTATATAACATGTCTTTAAATTGAATGAAAAAATCATTTATTTTATATCTTAAATTCTGCACATAGAATTTTATTTTTTATTCAAAATATATAATCAATATATGATGCAACATTTAATTAATTGGTTGAATTTATGATCTATGGATTTTTTAAGTTTTATTTCAATTTTTTGACACTTCACTTCCGATCGCCACACCTATAAAATTACGTTAAAATCTTTGAAAAACTACCAATATCAAACAAAAAGCAAAATATTCACACAAAAAGTACCTGAATAAATAAAAAACACTCATTGAAAACAACTTTTTTATTTTTTTCAAATTTCATTTTATTTCATTTGCTCTTGTTTTCAAATAGCAATCGACTATATCATTTATTTTCTGATATAGATCTTGATATTCTCAGAAATTTTCTCATTTTTTGATATTTTAAGAAAAATATCTCAACTAATAATTATATTTTAGCAAATATTATAATATTTACTGATATTTCCAATTTTATTTTCACATCCAGCAAATTATTTTAAACAATTATTGGTAAATTGTTAAATATTTGATTATGTTAAAAATCTATCTAAAAGTTTGCAATTATGTATGATATATTGTGAAATCATTAAATCTACTAACTTTTAGTTGTTATATCAAGATCTCTAAATCAAGTTATTTAAGTAAATACTCTATTTTCGAAATTCTCTCAAATTCTACAATTTTAGATATCAAAATGTCAAAGGATATAAAAACAAAAAAATATAATATACGATATTATAAATAGAAATCTTATATTATGCTCGATATATTAAATATTCATATTTTATACATATATTCAAATTTGACTGTATAAAATCATATAAAATAAAATCTCAGAAAATTGAGAATCATTCAAAAAAGAATTCAAAAAAAAACTTAAAGAACCAGAGAAATGATTTCTCGCATTTTTTGAAATTTTATTAGATAAATCGCAATAACATTTAAAATTATTAGTTTTGTACGGAGGAAATTTTTTTTTGTTGAGTCTTTTTCAATATCTCAAATAATTATTAGAAAATAATTAATTTAGAATAAAATAAAAAAAATCCTCCGGACATTTCTTTGTGCACATTCTAATTTTATAAAAAGAATTTAAAAAAAAGCAACAGAGAAAATTTTTTTCTCATATCGAATAAGCCCACTTTTTCAACTATACCCTTAAAGCATGAATTTTGGGAGATTTTATGTCAAAAAAATCTTTAATTACTAAACCTAATAAATTATGTCATCAAAAGAATCTTATCATCAAGAAATTGCAGAGCAGCTTCCAGATTTTGTGTTGAACAAGCATCGGGACCTCTTGCGAAAAGCCAAAACTCTAGATTTATTAGAATATATGTCAGAACGAAATTTTTCAGAGGATTCGCTTGATCAACAATTAAAAAAGTCAGATGATTTATCAGAAGAACAATTAAAATTAATCAGAGGAAAGAATATTACAAATTCAATTCCTTTTATTTCGAAATCACTTTTTAAAAACGAAAAAAAATTTGTAGATATATTATATAATTTTCTTTTTTTTAGTCCTCAAAACAATACATCAGCACAAATGACATTTAATTTTTTTTCTCTCAAATCTAATAAGGAGCACTTCAAATATTTTGTTCAATGCTGCTTTCCATCTATGTTTAATTATTTTTCATCATTTGAATATTCATATTGCGCATACAATTTTATTAAAAATATTATAAATATTGAAATTTCAAATTCACAATCAGAGAATCCTTATATATTAACATACGACTCATTAATAGTTGAATATTTGCTTCATAATTTCCAATTTAGACTGTCTTTACAGAAATCCTTCCACTTGAGAATTTTAAAAGATCCAGAAATGCAAAATATAAATATTCAAAATATGAATAAGCAAAATAAGAGTAATGAAATATTCAAAAAGGTGTTTTCTTTTTTAATTTTAGCATTTAAAGATAGTATATCTTATTTAGATCAAAATCAACTTAAAATCTTAAAACTTCGAATCACCTCCGATAAAATAAAAAATTATCAAAATGATATTTTAAAAAAAAGTGACAATCCCCCCATACAATCTCTTGCTTCTGATAAATTAGAAAAAATTAAAAATGTTCAACTTACAATCTCAATCTTTCAACAAATTTTTATCAAACTGCTTAAAACATGGAGATACTCACCTCAATTTTGTACAAATGAAATCTTTAATACTTTTCCTGACAATCCTTCACAAAAAAAATCCAATAATGATGAATTAAATGCAAATTGCTTGATTGGATTCATTTCAAAATATGTTTATGACCCCAATGATGAAAATATATCCCGAGCTTTGGGTAGACTCTGTAATAATAGGATGAGTTGGCCTTTTACCAAGCGCGAGTGCATAAGGAATTTATTAAATGGTAAGGACGATTTTTTAGTTTTATCTGATTATGATGTTATGCTTATTAGCTGGATTTTGATGCAGAGTTCTGATATTACTCCAATCGATGGAACTAATATGACTAGAAATTACCAAAGACAACAAGATTATTGCTCAAAGGAAAGTTCTTTAAGATTTTTTTATGTCCGGTTTAATATTAAAGCAGATTTTAGAATTAATTTTATAAATTCAATCCATGTTCCGATTTCACCAAAACAGAGTTCGGAAATTCAAGAGAAAGGAAAAATGAAAGAACAACCAAAAGGAAAGATGAAAGAGCAACCAAAAGGAAAGATGAAAGAGCAACCAAAAGGAAAGATGAAAGAGCAACCAAAAGGAAAGATGAAAGAACAAGCAAAAGGGAAGACAAAAAATCAAAATAAAACAATAAAACAAGTAGAAAAAGAAAAGAAAAAGGAAAAAAATAAAATCAGAAATTCAATTACACCCTTTTATTGCATTGATAAAGAAATAGAAGCTTGCAAAAAAATAAAAACATCTGTATTTCTTAAATATTCTGATACCATTGAATATCAAGATTATCCATGGGATTGGACATTAATTAGACCACCAGATGTCGGTATTTATCCAGATGAAGAGAAACCAACCCGGCGAGCTAATGAAGCCAAATCATTTTGGATGTCAAATTTAAAATCTTATTTATTTAGTCAAGAAGTCATTCATTTGAATTGTGAAAAAATAGATATCACAGCAAATATTGATTATTCTTATGCAACGAGATTTAGTAATAATATTAAATATGCATTATTTGAATCATTATCATTTAAAAATGCTGACCAATCCGATAAAAAGCAAGCAATATATTATAAAGGATTTCGCTACTTGTCGATCATCGAATTATCACAGGAAAAATATTCTTTCATTGATATAAATCGAGAAGAACAAGGAGTTGAAAATAACTATATATGCATATATCATCTCCCAAAGGCTCTCAACTTGCTTCAAAAAGTTAAAGATAGCTTTAAACAGAAAGATGAAGAACTGCCATCTTTAGACGAATATTTTGATGAAATGCAAAGCAAAGTTTTGCCTAAGTTGCAGAAACCTAAATCAAAAATTTAAAGATGCATATTTTAGCTCAAAATTGGTCAATAAAATTAACTTTATGCAAATGTATTTTTTTTTTTTTTTTTTTTTTTTTTTTTTTTTTATTTTTAAATCCAGTCTACTATCAGTATGTTATACCCCATATTTATGACATGAAGCATGCTTTTTACGTCATAGAAAATTTTGAAAAATTTTTATTCAAATTTTAAAGTTACTGTATAAATAAAAAATTAGTATATAAATATCTAAATTAAATATATAAAAAAATATAAGTTTTTTCATGTTGATATCAAAATAAATCATCATCAATTTTAAATATTTTTATAAACTTTTTATATGAGTTCTTTCAATTTATATAAACAAATTTGTGAGCTAGGCTTTTGTATCCAGTGAACTGAGTGTCCATTTTCGATTTTTGTAAAAAGCTGTCACTTTTTGTGGACACAAAACTGCTTTTTTATTTAGTATTTTATTCAAAGATTTGTGTTGAAGTATCCAAAAAATTTTTTATTGGATACTTTATTTTTACTTTAATAAACTCATTAATATCAGAAAAAAAGCAATAATAAATGCCTTAAACACATACTATTCTTAATTTTTAAAAAACCTCTCAAATATGTATTATAAACTATTCAAATTCATTAAGAATGATTTTGACCAAGAAGATCAACATTTGAAATAAAAAATAAAATTCAATGTAAATTTGGAGCGATATAATTGGTCAAACGAAATATACATTCAAAATAATCAATGAAAATTGAAAGGTGTATCCAAGATTGAGTTAAAGTGTCCATTTTGGCTATTTTGGATCCTCAAATTCTCTCAAAAAATAACGAACAAAAATGAGTATCCATTGGATACTTTTTGAATACAAACTCGTTTGGACACAAAAGCCTAGTTTGTGAGTTTTATTTGGCTTCCCTACTCAAAACCCCTGCGGAAACCGTTTACATTTTTTCATCGGAGGTAAAAAGTTGCTTTTTTCAAGGAAAAATCGGTTTTACCATCGATCCACTTTTTGAAGGAAACTTTCTCTCAATTTTAATAAAAATATTGAGAGATGTATTCAATATTTGAATATATTCAAAAAACTTTTCATCAAAAAGTTGATATCGTCATCTTTTCAAAAAGTTCGAGATACGTTAATTAGCATATTGCACGGTATTTTTATAAAGAAGATGACGAAGTTCATAAACAGAATTAAATGAGATACGGAATTACAAGAAGACGGAGCACAGAAACAAAAGAAGACTAGATACAGATTCAGATGTAGATGAGATAAAGATTCAGATGAAGATGAGGTACAGATTTAGGTGAAGATGAGGTTCAGATTCAGGTGAAGATGAGATTCAGATTCAGAAGAATACAAGATACAGATTTAGGTGAAGATGAGGTTCAGATTCAGGTGAAGATGAGGTTCAGATTCAGAAGAATACGAAATACAGATTCAGAAGAATACAAGATACAGATTCAGATGAAGATGAGGTACAGATTTAGGTGAAGATGAGGTTCAGATTCAGGTGAAGATGAGGTTCAGATTCAGAAGAATACGAAATACAGATTCAGATGAAGATGAGGTACAGATTCAGATTAAAATGAGGTACATATTAAGATGAAGATGAGGTTCAGATTCAGAAGAATACGAAATACAGATGAAGATGAGATTCAGATTCAGATGAGGTACAGATTAAGATGAAGATGAGATACAGATTCAGATGAAGACGAAATACAGATTCAGAAGAATACAAGATACAGATTCAGGTGAAGATGAGGTACATATTAAGATGAAGATGAGGTTCAGATTCAGAAGAATACGAAATACAGATTCAGATTCAAATGAGGTACATATTAAGATGAAGATGAGGTTCAGATTCAGAAGAATACGAAATACAGATGAAGATGAGATTCAGATTCAGATGAGGTACAGATTAAGATGAAGATGAGATACAGATTCAGATGAAGACGAAATACAGATTCAGAAGAATACAAGATACAGATTCAGGTGAAGATGAGGTACAGATTCAGAAGAATACAAGATACAGATTCAGAAGAATAAAAGATACTGATTCAGATGAAGACGAAGTATAAATTTTGTCTGAAGTTCGTTTATGAACTTCGTCATCTTATATGGCTCGCAACAGAAAATGCTTAATTTATTGATTTTTCTTTTTTTTTATAAACTTTTTCTCTTTTTACTTAGAATTTATATTTTTATTCATTTTTTTCTTGACTTTGCTACTTAGAGATTGAAATCGTAAAATGACGATTTATATATATCTTTTTTCATATAATTTTTTTACGTTTTTTATTTATTATTTGTGTTATATTTATATAATTTCTGTTTTTCTTTATACTATTATCTTTTTTTATGAAGATATTTTAATTTTAATATGAACTTTTTCAATGAAAAAAATTTGAATGAAAAAAAAATCTCTCAATAATTCTTAGGATTTTAAATTTTTGTACTTAACATCTCCACTTTTTGAGAGTATAAACCATTCAAAAAGTGGATCGATGGAAAATCCGATTGCCCTTTTTCAAGATCATTCATTTTTTAAAACATTAAAATTAGGCTTGAACAAATTTAAACGTCCTTAAAAAAAAAATAAATTTCTATTTTTTCATAAATGTTAATAATAATGGCTATAGTTTTATTTTTATTTATTATGCTGTAGCATATATAGAATCAATATATCCAATTTAATTTTGAAATAATGCACAGCGCTACTAATAAAATGCATTATATTTTCTCTTCTTCTTCATTCGAAAAATTCTCTGACTTTAGTCTAATATAAAAATGTCATAGTTATTTATAAAAAGTATTAAACGCTTAGCATTTTGGTATATTTTACTTTTGGGTAACTTTAATATATGATGAGAAAAAAATTGATTTTTGAATTGGCTTGTTAAGTCTCGATTTTCGATATCGATAATTGATCACTTTTTCTGATATCAATATCAAATCAAAAATTTATTCTCTGATATCAATAATGAATAAAAATAAAAGATCGATTATCAAAATTGAAATTTTTTTAACGTATCAAAATTTTGTAAACTTTTTTAACTGATTACTTCACATATCCGTTATAAAATTTAATAAAAGCTGATTCTTTTACATAATAAGTTAGAATATATTTATTTTATTCCATTAAAATACTATTTTTAAAGGTTTTTTTCGGTATTAGTTTCGATTAATCATGATTCGATATCAAAAGCATATTTTTTTTGTATCACATTTCATACTTGATAATCGAATTCATCAATTAAAAGTTCCAATCGATAGCATTTTATTATCGATTATCTGAGTTAAAAAAAGTGCCAAACCTGATAATTGATATCAGAATAACAAGCCGATTTTTGAAAAAAAATTTTGAAAATTTTTTAAAAATGTGCTTCAACTTTTTATACTGCTTCAATATTTTATACATAACTGTATAAAGAAATAGAAGCTTATCTTAAAAAATAAAAATCTCTTTAATGGTTCACTTTTTGAGTTTTCTTCTCTCAAAAAGTGAGAGTAATTCAGAGATTTACGAATTTTTATTGAACATACCCAGATTTGTCATAAAGTTTGGTAAAAAGTTACGTTAATTAAAAAGTGATGTAAAAAGTAAAGATCTTTACATCACTTTTTAATTAAGTCAAAAAATTTGGATTTAAGTAGATCATTTTTGATTCTAATTTAGAAATTCAGGTTCCATTTTAGTAAACTTCATTTTTAAAATTTTTTATGATATAACTATGTTTCTCAATTTGTGATATTTTTTTCTTAATCATTCAATTTCTTGTATCTAAAAAAATGTGAACAATGTTTTTCTCATCAATATTTGATTTATAATATTAATATATGTTGTTTAAAATAAAAATTAGGCATGGTCAATTTTTATTTGACCTTTTTGCTATGTATTTAATGAAAAAACGTTATTATATATAAAATATTTTAATTTAACTGTAAAATGTTCATAAAAAAGAAAACTATTGCCAAATTTTCGAAACCTTCAATTTTCTATAAATATATGATGTGAAATGGCACAAATTTTGATCAAAATTTTTGAATTGAATCAATGACATTTTTTTAGAAAATGTTTTCACGCTCTTATATACATCATTGGAAAATCGATTTCAGTCAATATGAGATTACAGACAGCCTTGGAAAAGGAGGCTTTGGAAAAGTTTATTTAGCACGTAAAAAAGATAACAAGAGTTGTTATGCTTTAAAAGTAATTCGAAAAGAATCGCAAACAGAAAATATTGAACGCGAAATTCAAATCATGAAATATCTAAACCATCCTACAATTATCAAAATCTTGGGTTATTCAAATGAAGATTTCAAAAATCAAAAAAGCATTTCAATTTTAATGGAATATGCAAAAAATGGCTCTTTAGACAAAGTTCTTCAAAATGCGCCAAAAGAATTCAATAACACAATTCGTCAAATCATTTTAATTGGTATCGCTCTTGCAATGAAATACATTCATAACAGGAATATAATTCACCGAGATTTAAAACCACAAAATGTTTTGTTAGATGATAATTATCACCCAATTTTGAGTGACTTTGGTTTATCCAAAATATTTCATTTTGATAATTCAATGGAACAATCAATATTTCAAATGACATTTCTTTACATGGCACCAGAAATTATTAAAGGAGAAGATTATAATACAAAAGTAGACGTTTATTCATTTGGTATCCTTATGTACGAAGTTTTAACCGGTAAACAACCTTATTTTAACATCAATTTTGGTCTTTACGACTTAATATCAAAAATTACTAATGATAATTACCGTCCGGAATTTACTGTTCCTGTTAAAAAATCATTTAAGGATTTGATTGAAAAATGTTGGTCAAAAGATCCAAATGAAAGACCAACATTCGATGAGATTTATGCTAAATTGATTAATATCGACAGTGGCGACTTTGTTCTTGAAAATATCGATATAATGAAAATTAAAAATTATATTAAATCTTTGGAAGATTTTAATGATCCATCAGAAGAATTAGTTCGAAAAATTGCTAATTTAGAAAGCAATAATACTAAATTGGTATCAATGAACAGCAAATTTACAAAAAATAATGAAAAACTGACTCAAGAAAAAAAAGAAATCACAAAGAAATTACCGAGACTGCAAAAAGAGTATTTAAAATTAAAAAAAGACAATGATAATTTGACAACTAAAAATAGTGAGTTAAAAAAAGACAATAATAATTTGACAACTAAAAATAGTGAGTTAAAAAAAGATAAAGATAATTTGTCAACTGAAAACAATAAACTAAAAAAAGATAATGATAATTTGACAACTGAAAACAATGAATTGAAAAAAGATAAAGATAATTTGACAACTGAAAACAATGAATTGAAAAAATATAATGATAATTTGACAACTGCAAACAATAAACTAAAAAAAGATAATGATAACTTGACAACTGAAAACAAAAAATTAAAAAAATATAATGATAATTTGTCAAATAAAAACAATGAATTGAAAAAAGACAATGATAATTTGACAACCAAAAACAATGAATTAACAAATTATAATGCTAAATTAAACAAAGATAACAAAGATTTGGCTGTAGCAATTGAACAAAAGAAAACTAAAAATGAAGAAGTTGAATCAAAAAATAATGAACTGACGAATGAAAATGAAAGTCTAAAAACAATCAATAAACAAATAAAAGATGAAAACCAAAAAATAGTTTTAGCAAACCAAAAATTAATGCAAGGAATTAAAACTTTAAAAAATGATAAATCTATAATACAAAATGCAAACAAAGAACATTTAATTAACATTGAAGATTTAAAAAAAGATAATTTTCATTTATCTTCTGAAATTGCAAATTTGAAACAAAATGTAATGAAAATCACAAAGGCAGCACAAAATCAAACAAATAATATTATCATGAGAAATAATGCGATCATCCAAAAATTAAAAGAAACAAATACAGCATTAGCTGATGACAATCAAAGAATTGCAGATGAAAACAAAAAATTAATTGAAGATAAAGATACATTGATAAACGAAAACAATGTTTTGAAAAATAATATCAATATTTTGATGAATTCTCTTTTAAGCAATGATTTTAGAATTTGATAGGAGTGATAAATGCTTAGCTATTGGTAATGAAAGAGAATTCAGTGCATTTTTAGGAAGAATTTATCTTTTTCAATCAATATAAAGGTATGGAAACTCTTTTTCAATTCAATTTTGTTTTATGCAAAAAAAGCTTGAATATTAATCATTTTTAATTAAAAATTGATCCATCTTCATGTATATAATATTTGAAACACAAATATAAAATCAAAAAAATATAATTTTAATTTTATTACAGAAAAACAACAACAAAAAAAAAAATGTAAAAAGTTGAAATTTTTGATCAACGAAAATTCCTCATCAAAATTTAATACATGCATAATATTGATACTACGGATTCTTAACATACTTAATAATAGCATGAAAGTGCTGAATTCAAATCATATAAAATATGTAATAAGAAAAAAATGTTTTTTTTAGAAAAAATCAATTTGAAAAAGAACGAGTCGACAAAAGTTTTTAGTTTTTTTATACGTTCTTCATTTTTTTATTTATTAGAAAATAAAATAAAAAAAAGGCCATGTTTTTCGATAGGATTTCGAGATCTTATATGATGTTATCAATTTTTTGTATACTTCATATCACAGATGATATGAAATTTATTTTTGACCATAGTAGGCGAATTTTTTTTCACCAAATAGGTTAATTTATTAAAAAAAATTTATATATAAAGCATAAATTCTTTCACAATTTCTTTCCCTAAATCTCAAACAAGCTCTCCGATTTTACAAACTAACAGTGATTTACATAACAATTCTCTTTTAAATTCGAACGCTTCGTTATCAAACAAACAAACTCAAGATAATTCTTTCACAATATCTTTCCCTAAATCTCAAACAAGCTCTCCAATTTTACAAACTAACAGTGATTTACATAACAATTCTCTTTTAAATTCCAACACATTTTATTTTTATTATTCATAGATTTTTCTAAATTTTTGATCAATATTAGAATAAATATTGTTATTACAGTTAGATTTGTTTATTAATTTATTTGAATTTATGAATGATTCTTCACTATATTTTTTATGCAAAATCGGAGAGCTTGTTTGAGATTTAGGGAAAGATATTGTGAAAGAATTATCTTGAGTTTGTTTGTTTGATAACGAAGCGTTCGAATTTAAAAGAGAATTGTTATGTAAATCACTGTTAGTTTGTTAAATCGGAGAGCTTGTTTGAGATTTAGGGAAAGATATTATGAAACAATTATCTCTATTTGGTTTAGTTATCCATGATTTGTTAAAATCTTCTAGAGATTTGCTTTGCGAATCGCTTTTATTTGTTAAAATTTGGGAACTTTGTTGTGTGTTGTCCAGCAAATAATTTTCTAACAAATCTAAATGATTTTTTAATTTCTTAAAGATTCTATTTTGTTCATCATTTTTGAATGGAAAAAATGGTTTAAAAGAACTGGGAATTGAATTTGAAATATCAATGTGAGGAAAAATATGAAAAAATTTCTCAAAGAAACTCATATAACTTTTGGAAAAAATAAATTCATCTTTTAGGTCAAAAAAAATTTACCTGTTAGGTCAAATTGGTTCATATCACAAGTGGTATGAAATATCAATCCAACGAATTACGCGTTATTTCGGTACAAAATATAATATATTTATATAATTATATTTGAAAAAGTAATAATAAAATAAAAATAATAATATTTTTTTTTGAATTAAAATAGCCAGATTTGGATTCAATTTTTTGGAAAAAAATAATCTATCTTTATCTTAAATTCCTCTAGAAAAATATGCCTTTTTTATATTATATTTATCTTTAATACTATCATTAAAAAATTATATTTTGAAATAAAAATGATCTGTCGAGTGGATGGAAGTTTCCATACCTTTATCAATATTCTATTCAAAAAACAACTTTTTTATGAATAAAACAATTTTATTGATTTTTACATATTGAACGTTTTAACTACATAGTTTGTATTTGTAATGAGATTTGTTTAGAGTGTTTTATATATTTAATTATATATAATTTTTACATTTTTTCAAAGAAAAAAGAAATTTAAATATGAAAATAGGTTTATTAAAATTTTAATCATTTGTTTTAAAGCAGATATTGAAGATAAAAGCAAAATGTAAAAAATATTTAATAAATATAAAAAACAATTTTTTTCTCATTTTATTAAAGCAAAAATGATTTAATGCATTTTTCTGAAATAATTATAAATATATTTTAATCCAAGAGTTCCCAAAATTTATGGAAAATATGGGAAATTTGATCGGCAAGGTTAAAAAAATATGGCAAATTTTATAATTTTTTAGATTTTTTTAAAATGAGTTCCCAAACTTTGGTTTTATCAGCATCAGGCTTAAAAAATATTGTATTGAATAGTCAAGAAAAAGAAGACGAATTCAAGTTTATTTTTGGAGACAAAGAAATCAAACTTCATCGGTTGTTTGCAGAATTTGTTTCTCCAAAAGTCGCACACATGCACCAATGCGATCCAACGATTGATCATCTCAACCTTTCAGATTTAACTAAAAACATTTCGACATTTGATTCGAAAATTCAATCAGAAATTCTTACAGAACGAACATTTAATACGATTGAAGCACTTTCGATTGGTTATTCGGTTGAAATCGAAGAAGGCGACATCAACAATCTTCAGCTTTTTTCAGCCATTTTAGAGAATGAAGAACTTTTCAATAAAATGAACGAACTTTCACAAAAAGTTCAATCAAAACAGACAAGTTATGAAGATATCATCAAAAGCATTCAAATCTACGATCTAATTAACACGGAATTTGCTGATAAATATGTCAGCAGCAAGATTGATGAGATCAACGAAATATTTTCATCAGAAGAATCAGAAGTAAGAGATAAATTATCAGGTCTTTCAAAATCAGTTTTGAGTTACATTTTGAGGAACGACAAATTCAAAGTAAGAGACAACGACAAACTTTTTGATATCATCAAGGAAATGAACACGAGAGAAGAGGAGGAAGAAAATGTTGATTTCTATGAGTTAATTGACATCTCGGGTTTGAGTGAAGAAAAATTCTGTGATTTTTTGAGTATTTTTGACTACCGCGAGATGACAGGAAATATTTGGCGCCAAATTTGTGAATTCGTAACCAACAAGTGCGAATCAAAACGTGATAAAAAAGTGAGACGCCAAGAAGACGGTTCAGTTAATATTGAATACGATGGAGACACATCTCATCAATTTTCAGGAGTTGTGAATTACATCATCAAAAACAAGAACGACAACGAAACGAATGATGATGTCATCAATGTCACTGCTTCCTCAACGCGTGGTTCACATTATCCTAAGTATGCTGTTGAATTTGACAGCAATGAATATTTTCTTTCTAGCCATCGATCAGATTGGCTTCAGTACGACTTTAAAGGAAAGAAAATTCGTCCAACGAGCTACTCAATCAGGACGAGAGATGACAATGATGATCAGAATCCATTGAGCTGGAAGATTGAAGTTTCGAACACAGGAAACGAAAACGACTGGAAGACGATTGATTCACGAGAGAAAGAGACTAGTGTTTCAAAGAGAAATCAAAATGCGACATTCAACATTCAAACGACACTTTCACCTAACGATAACTACCGTTATATTCGATTCAAATGCACTGGTAACACATCAGGAAACTGTGCATGCTTGGCAATCTCATCACTTGAATACTTTGGAACTTTGATAAAATGAAATCAAATAAAAAATTTTTTTTTCTTTTTTGAATAATTTAGTGCATTTGTTTTAATAAAAGTTTTTCTTCAGAAACATTTTTTAATATTATATTTGAATCACAACAGCAGAAACTACCACCTGCAAAGCAATATAAGCAGTTTGGATCTTATATAGTGAGGTGAAAAAGTTTTTGAATTTTGGTATAACTCTAAGCTAATTTATTTTTATTTCAAGTATGTTTAATAAATATGTAATATATTATCTAATGCATGATATATTAAATTTTAGTGATTAAATGCTGACATGAAAAAAAGTTATAAACTATTGAAAAATTATGAAATTATTTTTTTACATCAAAAAAAGTGTAATTTGGAATTTTTATATTTTGCTATTGGATAGAAATAATTTCATTAAATAAAAATATGAATATAATATGCATATACATTTTCTCTTTTGATTATAATGTTTTATTTAGTAAATAAACTTAATGATTGGGGAAAAATTACATTATATTTGTCTCGATACGAAAAGACATTTTTTGGAAAAAAACTAATACAATCAAAAAAATTACTGATGAATATAAATTTTAAACATGTCATTGCATTATTCACTTTATAAATATTGATTCTAATCTAGTTAAAAAGATAAAAATTGTATATAAACATATGAAAAAAATATTTTTTTTTATATATAAATTAAAATTTCATTGAAAATCAAAATTTCAAAAGTTGTATAATCGAAAAAACTTCTGACACCATTGAAATAATTTTCAACCAAATTAATAATAAAAGTAGTTGTAACAAATAAACTATTATTTTTTTCTAGAATGGATCAAATGGATATTCGATTTATAGATTAAAAAAATGAGAAAATATCACTCAATCATGTAATTAATAAATTTGCATTTATCTGAATGCATAGTGAATTGATCAAATTAATTTATAATGTAGCTGATAATAATAAATATATATAAAATATATTATATAAAATATCTTTAAAATTTTAATTTAAAATTATTGTTTTTGATATTTTTGTCTCTTTATGAGAATTCTTTTTTTCAATTGTTTTTATAAAATTCATAATTTTAATTTCAAAAGTAATATTTTTTTGATATGCTTTATAATATAATAAATTCTACATTGCTCTTTATTAATTTAAAATAAAATTTTAAAGAAATCATAAAAGTTGAATTAACAGTGAACAATACAAATATTGTGAAAATGTAATTTCTGGATGAATAAGCCATTTTTTAACTGATAATTAAATATTTATATGGAGATGATAATTGATTTTATATATAAACTATTTAAATTTAAAAATGATCAATACTCAGTGAATTACATTTTATTCAAAAACTTTTTCACCACACTATATATTGACCTTTTTTTTAAATTGATATATACTTCTTCTTTGTTTACCTTGATGATAAGAGAGAATTACTGAATATTGATTTATTTCATTAGGGTTTACATTGTCAATTACATCATCATTATTAACATCAACACCAGAGCCATCTTTTAACTTCATAGCGTAAGCTGTCATTGCATTCGAATAATCTTTATTAAATCATTCAGTCCACTACTGAATTTCATCTATTTTATCATAAAAAAAAATGTTTAGAATAATTGATTATTTATGCGTATTAGTGAATATTAACTTTTTCACCAATCTGCATATAAAACAAGAAAGTTCCTATGGTTAAAGTGAATTTAATTAATATATCAACAAAGAAAAAGCTTCTCAAATCAATTATCTTTTGCTTTAACTTTGGATCAGGAAAACCTTCTTCATTGATTTCATTTGGTTTAACCAACGTAAAATGCTTCATAAAAAGAAATGTAGACTTTTCTTGATTTTCAGTTTCTTTCATTATTTCCCATGTGTTCTTAACATTAATAATTGGTATATTCTTATGCTTTTTGCTTCTCTTTTCTACTTCATATTGAATATCTTGAATCATTTTATCAAATTCATTCCCTCTTTGCCTTGCAAAATACCAAATAATGCATAAGTGTGCAGGCATTATTGCTAAAACTATAAGTATAATGCCTGCTCAAAATGGAACTACTTTAGATTTCATGATGAATATAATTAAATTAAAAATAAATTTGGCCTTTTGCGATTCCTATTCCAATTGGTAAAAATATCAAAGATGACAAGAGAAAAATGATAAACATAGGTCCTGAAATTTTTAATGAGCACAAAGGAAATCCAAAGCCAAACAAAACCAAGAAAGACATCATCATACCAGTTTGTGTTGCTAAAATATTTTCTACTTGTGTCCAATTGATAATGTCTCTTACAAGTTTTATTGACCAATCAACAATTTTACTAATGTTTTTGTTGAAAGAAATAGATTTTTTTTGTGAGGAAATAGATGCTCCTTGAAATATTTTAACAATTGAGAGAACAATGACAATTATTGGCCATAAAGACTTCATTAGCATACTAAAATCTACCGCATTTGATATACACTGATCTCCTCCTTCATTTTCAGATAAATCTTTAATTAAACAGCAGCAACAACAAGAACAAGATCTATCTTCATAGTCTTCGATTGGATCAGAACAAGTAGTAATAAAATCTTCTTCTTTTTTAGTCATCCTTTTTCTATATAAGGGTTTAATTGGTGCATTATACTTGGTTTTAAGCATTAAAACTAGAAGCTTCAAAATTACGAATTCTTAAAAATTGTTCTTTAGCTTTATCTCGATCTTGTTGGAAACCATAATCACCATAAAACATTGCACTTCCATATTCAAAGATTTTTTCAGTGTTATTGATATCTTTTGCTTGAGCGATAAGTGTTGCTCTATATTGAGCCAAAGGATCATATACTTCTGGTATCTCATTATGACTTTCAGAGATATCTTCGAGTTCTTCATTTTTTATTTCGGATTCTATTTCATTAACAGTAGATGACGAATCTAATTTAATAGAACGATCTATTATTACATGTTTGTTCTTGGTTTACAATTGAATATTTATAGAAATATTCAACGTTTCCCAATAGAGTTTCTTCAATAGTAGCTGGCTGGGGCATTTCATTTTCTGGATTAGAAATATATTCCAAATATTCTATGGCAAATTTGTTACCTGATTCTGCTGCTAAACTTGCATAATGAATTGCATTCTTTTTATTTTGTTGAAAGATAATACCTCTATAATAAAATTGGGCTAACTGAAGATTAGCCATAACTATTCCCTTAATTGATGCTTTATTCAAACAGTCCAATGCGATTGGTAAATACAGAAAGTCATAATTCATTGTTAGCATTAAAAATGCTCTACATGCTAAGCATGTTGGGTTATCAAGGGCACTCAATATAAAAACTAATGCTTTAAAAGGTACTTGTGGGTATTTGAGTAGAGCAATGGTATTAATTGGAAAACATCTCATTGAAAATGGAATTTCATATAATTCATTTTCTTTGAAACCTGGGAAAATATCGCCAAGTCCTTGAAATTGTTTTTTTTGTTTAAATACTTTTTCAAGAATGTTACTTTCTCAATAAAATCTACTTCATTATATTCATTGTCATAATTATCAACCATAATATTTGTATAAATACTAAGGAGAGCGATTATTGCCATATTATAGCCAGATTTTGCTAATTTATATGTGAAAGGAAGAATTTCGTCATCATTGTCAAAATTCTCATTAGGATGCAAAAATTTAAGGGAAAATTCTGAATCAATAATTCCATTTTCCCCTGCTATTTGAAGCAATTTATAACCTTCTATATCTCATTTCAAAAGTCCATAAATGAAAGCTGCTTTCATTGAACCTCTTTGAATTGCTTCACCCAATTTTCCATACCCTGTTGAATTGTCTCCTTGTTGAACATATATCAAACCTTGTTGACAAAGAGAATCTTCTGAATCAATAGTTTGATATATTTTAAGAGCTTCGTTATAGTTTTGAATTGTTCCTATTCCATATTGGAGATAGAAAGCTTTTTTTTAAAATGACTTTTGATAGAAACGATTGGCAGCAATTTCAAGGCATTTGAAACTTTTTTCGTAATCACGACATGCAAATCTACCTTCATATAACAATTCACTGTATTGAAGAAGCTGTTCATTGTCATATTTTTCTAATGAATCTTCAATTTCAATGATATGAGGATCCTTTCCAGATATTTCAAGTAACTGGTAAGCATATGGATGGCCAAATCTATGAGCAGCCATGATATATTGATAACCTTTAGCAACACACATTTCTTGACCGTTTTCTCCAAGGTAATAATCTCGTCCATATTCAAATAATGCTGTCATTAAACCAGCTTCTGCATCTTCTTTTCGTTTTCCAACAAAAAACTGCGCTTGATAAAGTCCATCATTAGCTAAATTATTTATATCTTCTTCATAATCATCATAATAAATTTCGTTGATATATACGTCTAAAATAATTTGTCCAAATTTGCATTCATGCTTCCGTTTTTAAAAGCTTCATATGCTTCTTCTAATTGAATCTCTTTATAGAATAAATAGTACATACCAAGTTTGAAATAATTTTGATTTTGTTTTAATATAGAAAGAGCCTTTGTTTCATCTCTTTCTAAATGAATACCATACAAATAAAATTCAGCTGTAACATCACTATTTGGATAATCATTTATATATTTATTAACAAGCTCTTCATCAGTCCCCTGGAAATTGTCATATTTAAGAAATGCTTTTGCTAAATGGTAGTCTTTATTGGAAGCCTTAACAATCAATTCTCTAGAATTATCTAATCTACCGACTTCATATAACGCAGGAGGATAGTTCCATTCAGCAGAATTTTTGTTTGACAATAATAAACCTAATCGATATAATGCTCCACAGTCTCCTCTTTTTGCATATTCAATCAGTTCATTAGTTTCAAAAGTGAGAGTTGATTCCGGCGGCGAAAAATGAAGAGAAAAATCTAATAAAAGTTGAAAAGCCACTGATATTGATACGTTACCTGAGTTTTTATTATACATCGAATAATATCTATCAATACTTCTTGAGCAATTTACTCCTAAATATCGAATAAAAGCCGGAATATCATCGATATTTTCTTTTTTTAAAAGTAATCTTATGAATTTACCTTCACATTGCCTTGAAGAATATGGGGGATCATTTAATAAAAAAGTTGGCTTTTTAGAGTGACGAATATTCATTAAAGCTTCAATATAATCATCTTTTACGTTATAAAGAAAGCAAGGTTCATTATTATCAAAGAAGTTACCATAATTAATATTATATTTTTTTTTTTTTTTCAAATAATCTTGAATAATATTTGTTGAAATATTATCAGGAATCACTTCTAAATCATTTAATGGTGTATAAAAATTATTTTCATCTTGGCCAAAAAACATTTTAGAAAAATTTTGAGTTTTTTGCTTATTTTCTATTAAATTTTCATTATCGACAAAGTTTTCTTTTGATTTATCATTTTTTGATAATTGGCAATCATTAAATGAATCTTCTTCATTTGTTATATTATTTTTATTTTTTTGAACAAGTTGATAAATATCAATTTTGGTTAATTCTAATTCTTTGATTTTATCTAAAAGGCTTGTTCGATAAACTTCTACATCTTTAGATTCAATTATTTTTATATCACCTTTGAATACTTTCTCAGATACTGGAATTATAGCATTTTTGAACTTATGAGGGAAAAATCTAGCAATTCTTTTTCTTCATCATCAAATGTTTTGTTCATCAACTTTGGATTGCCATATCCAAGAATAACAGGGTGTAATGTATAAGAATCTATATAAATTTTTTGTAAATTGATTCCATCTGCACATATTCCCTTTTGGTGTAAAAAATAAACAGCTGCTGCAATTCCCATAATGAAAATTGATGAAAAAATAGGATCTGTTCTAATTCTCACTTCAAATATTTGAAAAATACCTAAATTGTTGAAATAGGAATATTGCGATATAAGGCAATAGTCATTATCATATCTGTAATATCCCATAAAATTATTAAGTGGTTCAAAATCGATATTAAACATTGCCATATTTTCAGGTATATAAATTGGAGGAGAGTTTTTAATATGATATGATACTTTTAAGAGTTTTCCTTCTATATCCCTTGCATTAACAAACATAAATTTTCCTTTATCAGAATATGATGATCTTGATATTACAAACTTTTTATAAAATAAATCAAAAGGTTTATCTGGATCTGGATTTTGATTAGGTAGATTCATCAATTCTTCAGTTTTTTGATTTATAAGCTGAGACTCTTTTTCGGATTCTTTGAAATCTTCTTCTGGTGTTCCACCATACATAACCTGAAAATTTTTAATCATCATATCAACAGTGTATTTTGGGATTGTAAATAATAAGATGGAAGAAAAGGGTAGATATCTTGAATTTTAAGTGGAATACCGCCTCGGAAAATAAAGTGTAATTGTATAAATCTTTGTTTTGCAATCAGTTTATAAGAATCAATATCAGATATAAATTTATTATCTAGATTTACCTCTGTTGTAATTACTGTTCAATTGTAATATTCTTGCCTTTAAACTCATCATAAAACTGTTCAACTAATTTTGAAAAATTTTTATAATCTTCATCAATTAATACTTTGATATTATCATTTGTATTATAGAACCCATATCCAAATGCAACTTAAAATGTTTGCTCATTTCTACCAAAAAGTTTTAAATCAAACTCACCAAAAGCAATACCATTCTGATGCAACTCGTACATAGCGCATGCGACAGCGTAAACAGCTTGATAACATAATTGTTTGCTTTGTTTATATGAGTATTCATGTATATTTTGGCCTAAAATAGTATTGTTTGGTCCAACAACAATAATTTTTGAAGCATCTTCGTTAAAAAAATAATGTTTTTGTAAAAAATAACACACACCAGATTTATTGTCCAATGCTAAAACAGGGGCATAAATTTGTTCATTATTCATTGTGATCATGTGGCCTATATCATCTTCTATAACATAATCAAAATTATCAACTTCTATATAAAACGGATTCTCAGTCATTTGAAATATATGGCCTTTGAATTATTTTAAAAAGTTTAAAATTCAGAATGAGTTTTCAACATTTTTAAAAAGAATTATATGGTGATTCAAATAAAAGTTTTTCTTCATAAACATTTTTTAATATTATTTTCATTTTTATTTATAATTTGAATCGCAAAAACAGAAACTACAATCTACAAAGCAATATATGAAGTTTAAATTATCGTATATTGACCATTTATTTTAATTGAATTTTAATATATACTTCATTGCTCACACAAATTTGAATAGTGTAAAAGATAGGGGAAAATGTCCTTTATTCAATCTATCTTTAAAATTAATGTACAAAAAATACCAGCAATTATAAAAGAATAATTTTAATTAAAAAAATACTTTTTTATTATTATCGAGTGCTTTTTTTATAAACTGGTAAACTCAACACCAAATTACTTTAATCAATAAAAATAATCAGAAAAAAAAAATGCAATTAACTTTTCATTTTTCTTAATTTTTCTTTTGCTTCTTCATTTCCTAATTCACTTGCTTTTTTATAATATTCAATTGCTTTTGAATAGCTCTGTTCCACACCGATCCCCTTTTCATAGCATTCGCCAAGGCATTCAAATGCTTCAGGATGGCCAAGCTCAGCTGCTTCTTCATAAAATTCAATTGCTTTGCCGTAATCTTTCTTCACACCAACCCCGTTTTTATAACAATTCGCTACATTATTAAGTGACATTGGAAATCCTAAATCAGCCGCCTTTTTATAATATTCAAATGCCTTATTCGGGTTTTTGCTAACACCCAATCCATTCTCATTTAACAATCCAAGATTATTTATTGAAATCAAAGAACCTAAATCAGCCGCTTTTTGTATATAATTGTAACCCTTTAACTCATTTTTTTCAACACCCCAACCTTCTAAATATAAACATCCTAGAATAACCATTCCTTTTACATTCTCCAGGTTGGCTGCCTTTTGAGCATATTTCAAAGCTTTGGAGTAGTTTTTTTTTACTGAGAAACCATATAAGTAAGAAGCACCAATCTTTGCATATCCGTATGAATTTCCTTGCTCTGCTGACTTCTTGTAATAATTTTTTGCTTCATCAAAATCAGCTTTCACTCCTTTCCCACTTTCGTGGAGATGTCCTAGAATGTATGATGCAATACTGTTTCCTTTTTCAGACGACAATTTCAAATAAGAGGCAGCCAAGACAGGATTCATTTCTTTTTTGTAACCTAGCAATGAATCAAGTCCTCTGAACAACAATTCTTCCAAATATTCGTTTTGTTCATTTTGTGTTTTTGTTTCTTTTCTGACAACTTGGCCTGAAACTTCATCATTCAAAAAGTCAATGTATTCCATCACTTCATCTTCATCAATATCTTCGTCTAAAAGTGACAAATCTGATGTCAAAATCGAGAAGATTTCAGCAAAAGTGGGCCTTTCAGTAGCATTTTCATCCCAGCATCTGCAGAGGAGGTCTTTCATCTTCTTTGTGAGGTTCTTTGGAAGCTTTGGCCTGATCCCTTTCATCACTTTGGTTTGAAGCTTGAAACTCGTCGTTTTGCCAAGCTCATAAAAAGGCTCTTTTCCGGTTACAATTTCGTAAGCGAGCATTCCGAAAGCGTAGACATCAACGCTTGGTCCGTAGTGGGAGTCGCCTCTAATAAGTTCAGGGGCCATATATAGAGGGGTACCAACATTTTCTGTCATCGACAATCTGGTCGTTTCTTCAATTGAATTTGGAAGACACCTTGAAAGGCCAAAATCACAAATTCGTGGATAGTAATTCTCGTCAATTAGTATATTTTCTGGTTTTAGGTCACGATGGACGATGTTGTGTTCGTGTAGGTATTTCATCGCTGCTGCTATTCCGATCAATGAAATATATTTTTTGGATGGCGTCCATTCAGCATCGGCAATGCTGTTTTTTTCGTTGTCGAGAATAGTTTTGAGGGATCCGTTGGGTAAATATTCTGTAATGATCGATGGCTCCAATTTTTGGGAATCATATAATGATTGAAAGTTGATTCCGATGAATTTAACAATTCCTGGATGATGCAATTCATGTAATAACATCGATTCACGCATAAGAAGCATTTGTTCCTTACCATCAAAGCCTTTATCTGTATTAATAATTTTCACTGCATAATTCTTTTTGCTCAGTACATTAAGAATGACATAAACAGTTCCAAAGGTTCCTGATCCTAACTTTTTTTTCGTGAGTTTGTAGTCTGATACATTATAGAAAGCATCTTTGAAATCGGGCAAATTCATTTAAATAAATGATCAATTGTTTTTATAATAATTCAATTTTTGAACGGCATTCACTCTTAAAAAGTTAATCAATAATATTATAATATTATAAAATAAAGTGCACAAAAAGTATCAACGAAATCTAATAATAAAATTCATTTATCTTCAAAAAATAATAGAAAAATGCAAAAAATATAAATAAAATTAAGAAATAATAATATTATAATCAGTCATTTAGGTATTAAAAATTCGAACAATCAAAGCATGCAAATCAAAGAAAAAGTGAGTATTAAAACAATACAAAAACATGAAAAGATGAAATAATGAAATAATGAAACTTTCCAGTAATGATATTTATTATGTAGTAAAAGTACTTGAATTAGTAAGAGAAATAACAAATAATCCAAATAACATATTCAAAGGATGCACTTTCTCTGGTACATATTTTAATTCCATCAACAATTACGCCAATTGGAGACTATTCTTTCTGTGAATGCTCATCTCTTGAAGAAATTGAAATTCTTTCTTCTCTAACTTCATTGTAACGTTTATACTTTATTTGCTATACTTTTATTAAATCCCATGATACCAGTTTTAATGGTCAATTTTATTTTTTATGGCTAAATTTGATGAGAATCATTAAAGCAAATATTAATTTGAAATTTATTCATAATAATTCAAATGATAGTAAATAATTAAATCAAATAAAAGAATAGTGTTTTTTTCAATATTATTTGTTTATTGAAATAATGATAAAAGTATAAGATTAAGGAAAATTGATCATAGGAGATGAATATAATAAAGATTTTTTTAAAAAAATATTGTTTAAATTTCATTGAATTTAAATTTTGCCCAAATAATGATTCTTCAAATGTTAAAATCTGCCCAAATAAGAAAGATTGAAATTAAGTTTTATTCAGAACCATTCAAATGATAGTAAATAATTAAATCAAATAAAAGAATAGTGTTTTTTTTTTCAATATTATTTGTTTATTGAAATAATGATAAAAGAGAGGTGCCGACGCTGACTAGAGGTATTCACCTTAAGTGACTTAACGGTCATTTTTCTTCTTTAAAATGTATTTTTAATTTTTTGAGCTAAATACAGATTATTTTTATTTCTTTTTATCATCAAAATAATCTATAAAATGTTTAAATGATGATTTGAATATTAAATTGAAGAAAAAAAATCATATTTTAGTTAACAATATAATTATATCTTTTAATTTATAACATCGAATATATTTTGGATATCTTCATTATTCCAAAGTATTGTCACAATAAATGAAAAATTCTAATTATTTCCTAATTCAGAAACTGCAAAATCTGCATTCTTCATACTTTCAAACCTAAAAAGCATTTTTCATTAAAAATAGATGATAACTTCAAAAATTGTCTTTATATGATTCTACAACTTTAATATAATGATTACATTGGCCATGAGAATTTATTCCTAGAAGCATTAATGATTTTATGCGGCCAATTTTTTGGTAAATATGATTCATTTTTTTTACTCAAAATAAAAAATAAACGTTTTTTAACGTACATATATTTACAAAAATATTCAAAATTTTTAATTAATTTATAGTTGCATTTTGGAACATTTTTCTTTCAATTTTTTTTATGATATTTTACGGTTTTTAATGGCTCATGAGGTCAAATTGACCTGACCCGGATTTTTCCTATAGTCGATTCCTCAGCCAAAAATTCCATTTTCTGTAATATTTCTTGGAAACAAAAGGGGGATTTTTGCCTCAATTTTTTTTGTTAAAAAAAATGAAGATATACAAATAAATATAAAATATTTTAAAATACATTTATATAATATAAAATATATAATGGAACCTAAAATATATATAGAATAAAATATATATTAATAATCTTTTATTTCAAGATTTTTTATACAATTAAATGTTTTTTGACAAATAGAAATACATTTAGTAATCCATAATTAATATATTTATAAAAATAAGTATATTAATTTCAATGAGAATAAATAAAGAATACTCATCGTAGGAATAAAAAGATAATTCAATATATAATATTTCTGAGTAAGTTTATTCAAAAAAAAATTTGAACTATTTCCAAATAACTTTTTGACAGTCTGACCGATTCTATGAGATTATTCAAATTAATTGAGATATTTTTTTGAAGTCAATAATTTATATATAACTCATAAAAAAAACAATATATAAACAATTAAACATTTGAATATAAATAATAACATTATTTTATAATATATAATAATAATAAAAAGTGCTATTAAAGCAGTATATGAAAAATCAAATTTAAATCATTCTGAAAAAATTAATGGTAATTAAATAAATTAAATAGATAAATCATTTGATGTTTATTAATAGCAAATCAGTTATTTGTTCAGCAAAAAATAATGTATTTTTTAAAAATGAAATATTCGTAAATAGAACTCAATTTCAACTCCAAAATTTTAGATTGGAAAAAAAATAGTATTATATATTAACAATTATTTATCAAAAATATTATTTATCAGGTATTTGGCGAGAAAACGAACCTCGCCAAAAAAATTCGAACGATAGATTCAATTCTTTCAAATTATTTGAAGGAAAAACTCACAATTTACTCGTTAGACGATTAGAATTTCAATAAATTATTTTCATGCTAATTAGTGAAAATTGAATATCATTGAAAGTATGTATTATTTATTATATATATTTCTTGATCAATTATATATATACATTTAATATAATTTTTAAATAAATTATATATATAAAAATAAATAACAAATTAATAAATAAATCTAATGTAATCCTTTGTTATTATATTAAAATACATAAAAATAACATTATAAGGTCAATTTATAACCATATCTCTCTTTTTATATTAATCTATTTTTATTTTGATAAAATTTGAATAAATATCTTATTAAAATAAAAATATAATTTTAATAATATATATATAATTACATGAATCTGCATTTATATTCAAAATATTAATATTTTTATTGAATATTAGAATCTATAAAAAAAAATTAATCGTTTTTTATCTGAAAAATTTATTTAATAATTTCAATTAATTCAAAAAATTTGGGACCTATATCTCAATTTTCATTGAATTTTGAGAAATATTCTCAAATCATATTACAACTCTGTTTTTGATATAAAATCTTTATGTTTTGAAAGCCAATAATTTTTATTTCAAAACTTTTTCAATTATTACTTTTTTATTTTCCAAAAAATTGAATATTTCCGAAACAACTTTTTGTATATATAATATGATTTGGAAATATTAATTTTTTTAAAGAATTAATTATCAATTTTGGCTGAAAATACAGAAAAATTAATATTCCAGTTCAATGATTTCGTTTCACTCGAAAAAAACCTATTTTTATATAAACTTTAGTATTGAATTGTTACCCAGGTTAACCTTAGAATTGATATTTTGTAAAATATTCAAAATATTTTTAGATTTTTTAGTTAACATTTTTTTCTTTTATTTTATTAAGAAAGATTTTTGTAAAAACTTGGTTAACATTTAATTTGTTAACCTTTTTGAAAAAGTTTGGAATACTAGAATACTTCAATTGATCATATCACCACTTTAACGGCACATTTTTCATTATTTAAAAGGAAAAAAGCAACTTCTCGTAATTTATGATGATGGAGCAATTAAAACAACGATTTTAATCAATCAAACTATATATTTGACATGCGCTCTTGACAATTCAACTCCAAATTCAACTCATTTATGTTCAAAATTTTTTTTCAGCAAAACCCAAAATTAAACTCTTTATACAAAATTATGCTATAATAATTGGTATATCTATTGATGTGTATTCGATAAAAGCTCAAACTCTCAAACGTTTTAATTTTTTGGAATAACTTGACTTTTTTTACTTAATACAAGCTCTTTAATTTATTTATTTTTACATAAAAATTAATTTTGAGCCCGATAGTGCTTTTTTAAAACCTATTTTTGCTACATTACAGAAATTTTAATATGAATATTCTAAATACTTATTTTCGCTTTTTGTTTAGGTTAAAAACGATTTCATTTTACAAGTAAATTTTTATTGGATGAATAAAAAATGTTTTTATGATGGTCTTTATGAAATCTCACTTCATTTTTTCATTACACAAATTGCGCCAAAATTCCAAAATCTAATTATTGCCTTAATGAAAAGTACATTCAATAGTGACTAACTTGTGCCGTGAAAAAATCTTCAATAGCTTTCAAATTTCCCTAAAAATTAAGATTATTATTACTACATTTTAAATTTAGTTCAATATTGTAAGATTTAACATTAATTATTTAATTGAGGATCAATAACCTTTGCTTATTATGCTGAATTTAACTCGAAAATTTCAATGTATCTCTAAATATTTCTTATTATTATATGATGAAGAAGCATCCAAAAATTAATTTCAGATATTTTAAAGTACTCGTTACCGACATAAATTTGGGCTAGGTTAGAAAACTCAAATACTTTTACAATAGTATAATATTAAAAATATTGCAGTTTTTCACTATTTATTTTTACACCATTTTTATATATTATTATCTTTATTAAATACTTATTTAATTAAAATAATAAAAATCATATCTTACTATTTTTTATTTGAAGAAAAATGCAAAAATAATTTTTATACGTTTTTCCCATTCAAATTTTCTCGTTAATTTCATTGAAAAAATTATCTAAAATCGTTATATTTTTAATTTATTCGTTATTTCCAAAAAATTCAATATTTTACAAAATATCAATTCTAAGGTTAACCTGGGTATTTAAAATATGCATAATTCTTTTTCAAAATCCACTTATTTCCGCATTTAAAAGATTCAATATCATCTTATACAACTCAATGGACAATAAATTTGCAAATTAAAAATCAAAAATTGGAAAAATTAATTATAATTTATTTGAAATATTAAATCTTAATGTAAACGAATAATAAATAATTGTTTTAAACGCATATTTAATTGAATTACTTATTCTTTTTTTAACAAATGTTTTTTGTTTATCAAAATAATGATCATTTAATAAACAAAAAATACGTTATCTACTCATTAAATAACGTTTTTTTCTTAAAATGCAGATACTATATATTTAATGCATATCTTATTTTAAGTTTAATATTTTATCAAAATAATTATTTTATATAAATTGAGTATATATATAAGTATTATTATATGATATTTTTATAATTACTCTATTTAATAAAAAGATATAAACATATTATTCGAATTCATTTGAGAATAAAAATTGAATAAAAAAATAGGATTTGTATCAAAAAGTTTAAATTTTTGAATGAAAAACATCTTTTTTATCATATCTTTTTTTTGCTACGATAAATTTTTTTTATTACTAATTAACATTTTATTAGAATTGAAAATTAAAATTATTTATCATATTTAAAAATCACAAATCCAAATTTGATAAAAAGCTCAAATCGGTTCCCCTTTTGGAAACAATGCTTTCAAAGAATGTTTGTATTGTCATTGGCTAAATATATATATTTGAAAATAACTAATACTAAATAAAAATTATGATTTATTAAAAAAATAACAGCTGTCAAGTATTGACTGGTCGGACATTAAGAAAAAAAATGTCGATGGAACCTTTAAGATTCTCTACTTTAATATTTAGACTAACAATTTATTGACTTATTTTTTGAACTTGGTTTCCAATTCCTGATATTTGCTGTTGTACTTGACTGATGTTACCATTTAAATTGCTGAGATTATCAGTAAAGGCGGAAATGTTCGATATCATTGTATTTTCTCTTATATTTTTTTCACTCTTTGGTTTATAATATAATCATGATCATAAAACTCATTTACATTAAAGGTCATGACACGAACAAACTTTTTGAGAAGGTGGGATGTGGTTATCAAAAAGTTGGGAAATAAATGCTTATATCTCGTTAAAAAATTGGATATATCATAAATCTTAATACCAATAAAATATTTATAGGTATTATAATACAATAAAATAATATAAACATGAAACATTTGTTTTTTACATTCTTCTTTTTAACAGCAGATTAGATTTTCAAGCATATTTATCGTTTGCAAACTGATGTCATCCAGCTTTTTGTTTAAAATAAACAACAGATTCGAAATCCTCATCTTTAGAACTGATAAGTCGATGATGACTCAAATATATATTTTGTGGATGCAAGTCACTTGCACAAATCTTCATTCCTCTTTCAATAACATTAATTAAATCATATGATAATCTCAACAAGTTACATGTGAAGGAATTGAAGAAATAGAAATTCCTTCACATGTAACTTCAATTGGAAATAATGCATTAAGTGATTGTTCTTTGCTTAAGAAAATTGCTATTCCTTCTTCTGCAATTTCAATTGGAGATAATGTTTTTAGTGGTTGCTCATCACTCAAGAAAATGTATGTAATTTAAGGAATTGTTATTATTGATAATTGGCATACAATCTCATTCCATATTATATACTTGAAAATAATATAAGTATAGAGTACTATTCATGAAATATTCTTAAAAGGTGAATTCTCAAGCATGGTAAGCTTATCATATAATCTCATTTAAATATTTTCTATTTGGCATGATAATTATTAATAAATTTTCTGGATTTTAAATTTGATATGAATAAGTACATTAAAATTGTTAAAATATTTTTCAGGTGTTAATTATTTATTGGAATATTTTTCTTTTTTTAAGGGAGCAGTCTCATTTTGAATTTTGATAAATTTTTCACAATTTTTGATTAGGAAATAAATTGAATTTTTTTCAATCAATAAAATAGATATATACATATTTCATATATTATTAGTTTTCATAAACATCAGAGAATATATATATAAAAACAAATCATAGAATTCATTAGATATGAGAAATATTCTCTTAATTTTTTGACACCAGTAATTTTGAATATTTTTTTTTTTAAAAGCATCTCAATGAAAAATCAATAATTTACTTAAAAGCTTTCTCAACTTTTTTTAGAGATATTTAAATTATATATAAATATAATATAGAAATATAAAAACCTATTATACATTTAAGGTAAATCGAACGAATTACATCGTAATTAAGGGTTTTTATGGTATGTTTTTTTTGATTTATGCAAATTGCATCATAGAGATAACTAAAAGTAATACAGTTTAAATACCTTTGTAGATGATCATTTTATAAGTTGAGAAAATGTTTAATCATTTTATTGTTTATTTAAAAAGATATGTCTAAAATAATAATCATCAAAATTATTGATGCCAAAAAATTAAAGGAATATTCATCATGTCTAATGAATTCTATGATTTGTTTTTATATATATATATTCTCTGATGTTTATGAAAACTAATAATATATGAAATATTTATATATCTATTTTATTGATTGAAAAAAATTCAATTTATTTCCTAATCAAAAATTGTGAAAAATTTATCAAAATTCAAAATGAGACTGCTCCCTTAAAAAAAAAAAATTGTTAAATTAGAAATGTTTGTTTATTTTTGTTTTGTTAAAAAATTAAAATGATTACATTTCACTTGATGCTTCAACACCAGTATAAGAATGATGGCATATTATTAAAAAGACAAGAGGAATAGCCAATAAAGCACCAAGACAAAAAAAAACAATACCTGCAATGCCCATTCCTGGACAGTAATCTTTCACAATAGATAATACGATTTCGACAAAAGAAATGAATATACCAATTGCCTCTAAACTTAATAAATTCTCTTCGGTGTTATTCATATAAGAGCATCTTACATTGTTGAAGAAAGAATCACCGAAATCCAATCTTTCAGTCCAGAGTTCACAATCAAACTTCCCATCAAAGAACTTGTACTCCTCTTCTTTCTTTGGACCTTGATTTTCTATTGATCTTTGAATGTAAATTTTTTTTGGCGGATCAGGTAATTCTCCACTAATCATTGGAATCAAATCATTCTGATACCAGAGCATTTCAATGAATAATTCTGAATTTGAAAACTTGACTGTATGATCTACAAACGCAGTAGCTGTTTGTTTGATGATAATTCTATTACTAATTTCAACATTGCTTAGATTTGCTTTTGAATGTTCAAATAAAGTCAAATTCTCAATTTTTAATTCAACAACTTCATTCGCTTCGTTGAGTACATGTAGTTCTGTATAGTTTGCAATATTCACACTTTCTATTTCAACAAGTTTGACATTATTACTCACGCGAATTGTTTTGATTGAATCCAAATTCAATTCACCCAAAATTTTTATGGCAGATTGGCCTAATGATTTGAATTCCAATGAGCCTTTCCCATTCAAATTAAGTATTGTCTCATTTTTATCACCAATGTCAATGATTGTATGAGCATTCTCAGGAAGAATATAATTTAAATTTCCATCTATAAAATGAATTATTATGTTTTTATTTGCACTAATGTATTCATCTTTTTGTAGTGTATTATTATATCTTAATTCATTGTATGGCAAATATAAGCAAAATATCGAATTGTTATCTTCAGGTGTAATTCTTATTTTTGCTTTAGTAAAATACTCTGCAATTTCATATTTCAAAATTTTATCAACTTCTACCCAATCATCTTCAAACACTTTTTTTACAGTATATATCGTTTGAGAAAACTTTGCTGGAGGAACTAATTGCTTGATATCTTGATAATATAAAACTTTAATTGATTTAGCAATGTCACATATTTTTGATGAGGTATTTGGCAATGATTTAATAGAAATAATATTTTTTGAAAGTATATTTTTGTTTGAAATATCATTTTGATCATCTTTGATTGTGTATTTGGCATAAAGGCATGAGTCATCTTCTCCTGATGTGAAATCATAATATTGAATATTGTTTTGAATTCCAAACTCATCAATGAACTGGTTATAATAATCAGTATAGAATGAACGTGATACTGGAATAAAATGGCCATCTCGATCAACAACACAAAACTTTTTGTATTCATTTGTGACATCGATAATTCGCAATTCTAAATCAAGTTGATCTTCATATGTGCGAAGAATCTGAATTGGTTGCTCGAATGATGTCGTATAATAGAAATCATTTTCTTTTTTAATGACTTCTTCAATTAAACCTTGTCTATCTTTTTGTTCAAAAAGATCATTTATAGATGGATCAAGAATTGTTATCCCATTTTTATTTGGATACCTAAAAACAGCATAGCCATTTGGATCGAAAAATTTGTGTTTAAAATAGCACATTGGCTGTGACAAATTGTTACAAACGGGAATGAAATCTATAATGTGACCTGGCGTAACAATCAACTTGAAAAATTCTCCACTTTTCATTGTATTGTTTTCTATGGTGATGTTAGCTGTTTTATCATGTATCATAATCGCATCTGCTCTTTGGCACCAAACATGATAAACAACTGACATTGAATTAGGGAATGATGGAATTTCCTTCTCTATAAAAGGAGTATTTTGGTCAATAATAATTAAAGAGGATGCAAAAATTATCTTTTTCTCTTTTTCATAACTCAAAGCTAATATTTTAAAGAATTCATTGCCATAATCAATCAAAGTTTGCTTTGTTCTTTCAATACCTGCAATACTGTATTGATTGTTAATAGTACGAATAAATGCTAGAACAACTGGTGTTTCATCAAAATTGACTGAATAATACTTATTTGCAAAATAAACTGTTTCATCATCAACAAAATTGCCTTGAATTACATGATTAATTGTGACTTTAGTCATTGTAGTGTTTTCTTTTCTGAAAGGAATATAAATAATATCTCTATCGATTGGAATTTGGTAATACTCATCTGAAATCATTGTATTATCACACAACGGCTGCATCATCGGCATATGAATAATTACCCATTTGATATTTTTATGAATTCTTTTAAGTTGGAAGACTCCATACATTAGATTATCTTTAAAAGTGATTTCTTGTGGTTTATAATCAGATGATGTAGCTGAATTTAATATATAAATGTTGGTTATAATTCGGTGCGTTGAATTTGATTTTGAGCAATTAACTAAAACAAGAGGCTTATATCTTTCAATAGAAATTGTGAATGAAATCTTATTATTTGGTTGAGTTTTGACTATTGTTTTTTCATTTGAATTAGCTGCTTTTACAATTTCTGAATATGTTATTTCTTGTTTCATTGAGTCTACATTAAAACTTTGTACATATGAAATTGTAATAAAAAGACGCATTGAAGCATTTATTCTAACTTTTGATTTACAATCATCATTTAACCTGTTTGTGCCTTGATTAAATTGATTTGTATAGTTGCTAATCACTAATACTTTTTCTTGATAATTATTTCCCCATTCTGCGCGGACTTCGTAATTAACATAAGTTTCTTGTGTTGGTTGATATGGAAGTCTCACATCAACAAGTTTGATAATGAAATATTCATCTTGGTAAACAAATATACCTTTGCTTATTAAATCTCGAGATAAAGTTCCATCGGTTGTAAATATTGCATTTTCATCAACATAATCAGGGAGGTTAGAATTAATGTCTTTAGCGATAAGACATAATTGGTCACCTAATTGAAAATTTTTAGTAATTATTCCATTTTTAAAAGTCGGGATGTACATTTCGTTTATAGGTAGTTTTTCACAAAAATCAATTCTGAAATTAAACGACACTTCTTCTGTTTTATCTGGATTATATATTGTAATTGTATTATATTCATCCTTTTTCTGTGTATAATCTTTCAAAAAGAAAGAAAAGCTATTAGAATATTCAATAATATTAATTCCTTTAAGGAAGGAAAAAATAAATGTAACTTTTGAAGTCGTTTTATTTTGTTCATCGGCAACAATAATTTGATCAAAATTGCTCTTTTTGGCAGATAAATCATCATAAGATGATGATCTTGAATTAAATAATTGTATTGGCTCATTTGTAGAGAGATCATATTTATTTAATAAAGCTTTAAAACTTATAAAAGAATTCGTTTGCTTTAGGTTTTTTAAGTTGTTTATTTCTAGAGTAATAACATCACCTGATTCTTCTTCATTATCATCCTGATAATCATCAATGCCAGTAACTGTGTGATCCTTGTTATTTCTTGAATCAAAAAGGCAGTACTTTCGTGTTTTAAGGTATTGAAACGGATATGTATTTTTGTTAATTTCATTAAGAAGTTTATATTTTCTATTTTTTTCAAATAAATTGATATCTAATTCGATTCCAGAAAATGAAAGATATGAATTCAGAGTAAGTTCAAAATTGCCATATAAATAAGGAAATGGACAAACAAGGGGACCATAATCGAAATTAATTGCAAATGACTCTAAAAGACCAAATCGAAGATCTGCTTGAATGTTATTAGAAACAACAGCTTTTATCCTAATACCTTGCTTGATATCAATTATACCAGATAATTTATTTGCTTCTAGATTAGATGAATCTCCATCAACAAAATGGTTTGATGGAATGGGCGAAAAATCTGTTTGCCAGTCCGAATCTGAAATTCCATTGCATTTAATTGATATAAATCTTTTTGCAGAAAACTGATATCCTTTAAAGTAATCAACATCGGCTTGAACATTTGCTTCAAAATGCTTAATAATTGCACCAAATGTCAATAAAACTTGAAAATCAAAAGTTAGTCCCAAAAAACGAAATGTTGTTGATAAGCCAGGAATGAAAATTTCTTTATCATCAATAACTGAATTATCTTTATACTTAACATACTTAGTCTTTCCAACTTTCAGTCTGGTGCCAACTTTCCCATTTAATGTTATATCAGTAGCAATTTCTGCTTTTTTAATTGATATAAGATGAACTTTTGTATTGCATGAAACGGATAAAACAGAGCCAGGACCAACCGACAATAGGTCTAAATTGATTAAGTTTGGATAATCTTTTGATTTATCCCAATTGAAATCTTTATCGTAAGAGAGTAAAGGACTTTTGCCATTGAATTCCAAATCGGAAAAAATGTGAAACATTTCAATTGATTTGATTTTGTAAATATTTATCTTTTCATCAGAAGCCACAATTTCTTCCATTAAATAGAATTGCTGGCTTTGATAATCAAGAAATGTAAAACCTTCAGTTAAATTAAATATTTTCCTTTTCAATATTGCTGCAAAATTATTTTCAATTGCATGCGTTTTAATATCTCTTGTTCGTGAAGATGTTAAAGTTTTAAGTAAATTGAAATGAGCATTTTGATATGTATATTTTCCTGGATATTTTGTTGATTCTCTTTCATTTTTCGGTATTTTAATATTTGAATTAGTTATTAGCTTTTTAATTAGGCCGTTAAATTGTTCTGGAATTGAAACAGATGAGATAAATATTAAAAAACAAGCTAGCATTATTATGATTTTTTGTTAGCTTGAATATTTCAAAAGTAATTTTTCATATTTCAAAGGAAGTTGTACATAAAAACTTCAGAATTTTTTTAATATCCAAATGTTTTCAATATAATTCAATGTTTTAAATAATTAAAGCTCTTGGTAAGAAATTCATTCGGTTAAATAAGAAAAATTAATATGCCCAATTTAAAATAATTATTCTTTTTTGATGATTTGAAGAGAAATTTATTAATTCCATTCAATAATATTATGTTAAAATTTTCGAAACAAAAGCATTTAGTTTTTATTTTTCATTTTCAAAAATAAATATAGTCAAATGCCCTATTCAAATTTATATTTTGATTTAATTCACTATGTAATTCAACGGATATTATAGATAAATTTCAGTTGCCCATTTAAAATAATTTTTTTTTCATTCATTTAATTTTATATTAATATCATTCTTATTTTTACTCATTTAATTTCTTAATTATGTAATTAAATCAATAAGTTAAAAAAATTCAAATCATTATTGAAAATGAAAATTTTTGATTGAGGGGATTTTGTTACCGAAAAATTAATTAAAAAAAAGCATCTTCTGAAATAAAATGTGACTTAATTAAAATTGTATTAAGTAGTAATAATAATTTTTTTCTGATTTTCAGCAAATTTAGAAATAAGATATAAAAATATGATTTTTTTCCTAACATCAGAAAAAAGAATTTGTGGGAATCTTGCATCAAATTATATGCTTTAATATCCAATAATCATAATAATTTCCTCATTTTTTCTAAATCTTTGATTCAAATAATATGCATGCCCAATAATCGAAAATAAACAAAATAATATTTGTTGTTTCTCTTTTTGGTTATAAAAAAATTAATTATATAAAATCTTATTTTCTTTTTTGAATTAATCTTTTTTTCAAGAGGGAGAAAATAGTAAATGTTAATTCAAAAATTTGGATTAATTCAATAATTTTCAATAGAAATTCACAACATTAAAAAAAATTCATACAGTAACAGGAAAAATTAAGAACTTCATTGAATTAACTAAGAACTAGAAAATAAACCTCAGAAAGTATTTGAAAAAGTTTAAAACTTTCTTTGAATAAAAATATTTTTTTTTCTTTTATTCTTAATTTGTTTTTAACTTTTTCAAAGGTTTTCAGAAATTTATTATCTAGTTCTAAGTTAATTCTATATAGTTCCTAGTTTTCTCAATTACTGTAAATGCTTTATTTACTTCTACTTTTTACATTCTATTCTTTTGGTAATTCATCACAATTGGAATATATAAAGATTGATGGTCCTGCATATAAATCTTTTATTTTATCGCCTGGAAGATACAAAGTTACATTATATGGAGCACAAGGAGGCTTTTCATATTATGATGGTCGATGGGCAAATTCAGGTGGCCGTGGAGCCAAAGTATCTGGATATATCAATGTCAAAGGTCATGACCAAGAATTTCATGCTTTTGTTGGAGGAATGGGATCATCACGAACAACAGGACTGGCAGAAGGTGGATATAATGGTGGAGGCACATCAGGATGGAACATTAAATGGAAAGCGCATACATTTCATAATAAACAATATGATAATGGTCCTGGTGGAGGTGGTGGAGCCACAGATCTTCGGATTGATACAACTGACATTTCAGATAGGATAATGGTTGCAGGTGGAGGTTCAGGTGCATGTTCAATTAGTCCCGGAGGTTCTGGCGGTGATTTAAATGGATACAATACTTGGGGTGTTTCAACTAGAACAACTCAAACTCTAGGAATACAAAATGGTTATGGAGCATCTGGAAGCTCAGCTAAACATTTTCCTTCCTCTGGCGGTGGTGGAGGATATATGGGTGGTTCTGCTGGGACACCATCTGAAGTGGAATCAGACTCTCCTATTGCTGATGGTGGATCATCTTATATTTCAGGATATTCTGGTTGTACCTCTCATTCAAAGATTACATTTGATTCAGGTGAAATGATTGCAGGAAACCATGAAGGAAATGGTTTACTTCAAATTGACATCGAATATAAATGCCCATCTCACTGTTCAAGCTGTGCTGGCGAAAATGAATGCTATTCATGCGATTTTTCATATCGTTTATTTAATGGGCAATGCTATTCAACTTGTCCTCCTAGATCAATTGATCGAGGTTTTTATTGTGAAAAATGTGATGATTCATGTTCAGAATGTTCAGGTGAAATAACGAATTGTACAAATTGTGCTGATAATTACTTTAAGTACAATGATAAATGTTTATCAAAATGCCCAGAAGGAACTTATGAATATGAAAGTAAATGCATGATAGAATGCGAAGTTGGAACATATCCTAAAGGATCATTATGCTATGAATGTAGTGTAAATTGTAAAAATTGTATTGATAATTCAGAAAAATGTACAGATTGTCCAGATGGTAAATATCTTTTTAATAGCAAATGCGTGGATTCCTGTCCAGAAAAATATGTTAAAGAAGGAAATAAATGTATAAGTGAATGTGGATTTAATCAGTATTTATATCACGATATTTGTTACAATAATTGTCCAAAAGGAACATATCAAAGAGATATATATTGTGATGATTGTGATTCATCATGTGCTCAATGTAATGGTAGTCCAACAACTTGTACTGCATGCAGTGATGATAAATATTTATTCAATTATCAATGCATAGATAATTGCTTAGATGATTTATATTATTATGATAATCAATGTTTAGTTCGATGTCCTTCAAAAACATTTATCATTGGTAAAAAATGTGTAGATGATTGCCCAGATGGAACATATGGCATTAATAAAATATGTGAAGAATGTGATTCATCCTGCTATGCTTGTGAAAATACTCCAGATACGTGCACAAAATGTAAAGATAACTCATACTTATATAATAATCAGTGTTTAAGTAAATGTGTTGAAGGAACATTTGCTTATCAAAATGTGTGTATGGAAGAGTGTCCAACGGGAACATTCCAAAAAGATGATATTTGCCAAAACTCAACTGATTATTATTATGATAAGACAGAAAAGGTCACGAAAAAGAATAAGCTTAAATTGTCAAAAGGAGCAGAAATTGCATTGCTGGTTACGGGACTTATTTTTTTTGCCGGTATGCTTACTGCTGTGATCGTTTTAACGATATGTTAATGTTGTATATGACACATGCATCAATGTCTTTCTGTTTAAAAATAATTTTTCATTAAAAATTCTGTTTTTTTACTTTTTCTTTATTTTTTACCAGTGTTGCTTATCGATGGGTCCTTATAACGGTTTTTCTAGTTAATTATTTATCGATATTATTGAACAACCGATAAAGAAATATTTTTTTTTATTATTTTTATCCAGTTAACTACTTTTCAACGGTTGTACTAAAATTTGAGAGCAATTCAAATGTTTAAATTAAATCTACTTTCTGCTTATTCCTATTCAAAATAGAAATAAGCGATTGTACCAAGTATTTTCATTCCTTGTTATAAAATTGTAGTGTATTGATATAATGTATATATGGAATGTGTTTTAATCTTTGAAATACCCATATTTTACCCTTTATGTGTGAGTTTTCAGTTTTTGAAAGTTTTATTCAAACCATTTCACTTCATCTGCATTTCATAAAGACTTTGAGAGCTCGATGAAGTCACAGATTGAAAAAAGAATTGCCACTTCACAATATCCATTCTCAAATGACTTTAATATAAAAAGATATATTTAAATAAAAAATCAATTTTTCTTTCAGCGAATTGTTACCAATAAATATAAATCTAAATGCTAAAAGTTTGATTAATTGACTGTAAATTAATTTCATTAAAAAAAAAACTATCGTTCAATAATTGAATCATTTTGAATGCAATTCATTTTTCTTTGATATCTCTTTTCAAAAATTCTGAGCTAAATTTTTTTAACCTTATTAAATGTGTTTAATTTATCATCATTTAGAACTTTAAATGAATCTGATGTTTGTCTGCTCTTGAATATATTCCAAAAATTTATATACATACGAATTAGTATTGATATTAATACTAATCTGAGAATATTATGAAATATTATTTTTAATTTTCAAAGAGTTAATTTTAGTTTCTTTGTTCTATTTATCTTTAAAAATACTAGACAACTATATTGCCCAAATAAAAATGATTAAACAAAAAAATTTTATTAAAAATGAGATTGAAAAATAATACTTATCTCAAAATTAAGGCCAAATAAAAGGTGATTTTGCCAAAGGAAAGGTCAAATATAACTCTTAATAAGTCATATTTAACGATAAATTTGATTTTTTTCAATTTTATAAATTTCAAAAAAAAAAAAAAAAAAAAAAAAAAAAAAGATTTATGATTTCTTCTTAAAATAAAAATAAAGACAAAATAATGGATTAAAAATAATTTATTTTAAAAGTATTATTGAATTATTATCTTATCAATTGAATGATAAAATTGAATTGTCTTTGAAAATTTATAAAATTTTAATTCAATCAATATCTTATTATAAATATATAACAAATATTTATTTTATGATATATATAGAAATTATAATAAATATTATTAACAACTATACAATATATAATTTGAAATTTAAGCTTATAAAAAAAGATTAGTTTTATTTTGATAATCAAAAGGGTTAAAATATTCTCTTGTGTGATGTAAATAATTGTATAATTATTAGTTTTCTTAAAATATGACAAATTTCAAGAAAAAGCTTTGAGATGATGAATTTAAGATATTATTTCGAAAAATTCCATACCTTATTTTAATCATAATCATAAAGCTTACTTTCATTATCGCATAAAAATCGCATTTGTTTGTTATAAAACCAAAAGCTGAGTGAGCAAAAAACAATATAATACCCTCGATGATCAGTACCATTTTTGAGTTATTAAGAGATATAGAAAATACATACTTCAACAAATAATTTTTATCAGATAAAATTTGCAAAAACTCATTTTTTTATCATAAAAAAAGAAGTGCAAAAACAAACTTTTTGAGTGAAAAAAATTAAATATTTGATTAAATAGTCTTTTTAGAAACAGTATCTCATAAAGATCCTTATAGTAAAATATTACTTCCCAATTGCCTTCATTTGGAGAGTTATTAAAAAAAACAAATATCATATAATATTATAGCGATTTGAGTTGAGACGACAAAATGAAAGAGAATCTGTTAATTAGTATAAACTGCTAATATGAGTTTTCAAAATGAGCTAAATTGTTGAAAAAAATGCAACTAAAAAATAAAAAGTGAGATGTTTTTTATTTTTCGATCATGTTTTGAATGCCTATAAAAAAAAATATCACCAAAATGATATCACATGTGATATGTAACATTGAAATAATTGAGAAAGGGGTGTAACTTTTTTTCTCAAAAACTAAAAACTCACACATAAAGGGTAAAATATGGGTATTGAATGAAATTGCATTATTTTTTTATTTTCCCATAAAAAAAAAAAAAAAAAAAAAAAGAACATTCGTTTTTTTCTACAACACTTTTTGAATTGTTTTTCTATCAATGAGTAGCTACTAATGAACAGAAAAAACCGCCTTCTTAAGGTGAAATTTTACTCACTCAGTTAAGAAAATTAACCAAAAAAATCGTAAATTTTTCCTAAAAATTATAACGATTTGCTTTTTTTGATATAAATTTTAATATTTTTACATAATTTTTCAGGAATATGCACACCAGTGATCACTACGGGCCCCCGCGAAGCCGAATCGAGTTCCTGAAATTGAATAAAAAAAAAGTATTCAAAAAGTTAAAAAGTTTTCAAAAAGTGGGGTAGAAAAATACGATTTCTCAAAAAAAATTATTCTTATATAAAATCTCAGAGTTTGTTATTTATTGTGGAAATGAGATTGGTTTGCCTACTATTTAAGCTCAATAATTATAATGGTATTGTTATAACAAATATTATACCCTTACAAATTAACTGTCATTTTTTTTTGCGGAATAAACGTACGTAAAATTTTCATTTAAAATTTTAAAATTTTTTTTTTGAATAAACTCAATTCAAAAAAGAATTGTCATTTACAAAACATATATTTTTTAACAGATAATTAGTAATCTTTTAGATTTTATTAGAAAGAAATATGCTTTATAAGAAAATCTTATTTTTTATGAAAAAGTGAATATAATCTAATTTTGAAAGAGTGATCGTAAATCTTAAAATTCACCCATTTTTTTATACAAGTTCCTTTGCTCAATTTCTACTTAAATCTTGCTTCTGAAACATCGAGACCAAAATATTATTACAGTTCCTAAGTGTATAGATGATCTCAATTCGTTGCTAATTCAAATTTGAAAGATTATTCGATGACGATATTTATTTTTTTCGATTCTTTTTAATTTTATGGTTTTTACTAAACATATTCTTTATAATCATTCTCTTATTATGCTTTTTATTTGACTCTTTTTGCTTTTTTTAATATTATTCTATAAAGATTGAAAATCGCTATAATTTGATTAATTTGTGCTTCCAACGTGCGTTTTAGATAATAATTAAGTATAATACTTAAGTATGAATCTTAATTTTATATAATAATCACTCAAAAATTTCAATTTTAGCTTTTTTTAAATAAAAAAATATAGAAAAAGTCGATGAATAATGAGATTTATATTAAAAAAATGGTATAAATAAATTTAATATTATTTATAATTATATTATAACTATAAATATTGGGATTTAATTTGAATTTTTATTTAATAAAAAAATTGCTAACGATTAAAAAAACAAAATTCGTTATAACTTGGGCATTAAATAATATAGGATATAATGATTTAAATCCCCAAAGATTTTATCCAAATATTTGTTAAATATTAAGAAAAACCTCATTTACATGTAAAATCAATAATAAACGGTCAAAATTCTGATAAAAAAAAAATCATTTCAAAAAAATTCAATTGGAATAAAAAGAATTGTCAGATTTTGAGAGAGAAAGTAATATTATTTGTGAGAAAATTTTTCAAAAATTTCTTCTTACGTTTACTCGTACGTTTATTCCGCAAAAAAAAATGACAGTTAATTTGTAAGGGTAGATTTATTATTTACAATCATTTTTAAATTAATTATTTGTGATAAATAAAAGGTAACAGCAAAATATAACTTGTTATTTTAATTAAAAATTATAAATAATGCCTTTGATGAAGAATAAATGCTGTTTTTATAATAAATGTATTAATGTAAACTATTCACACAAATTTAACGTTAATAATATATAAAAATTTTATATATAACTTGATATTGTAATTCAATTTAATGATATATTATGCCTATGATGATGTAATAAGTTATGTGATGAATTTAAATTTTATTTAGTGACATTTTACCATTGCATATGCAATCTCATAAAATAATTAAAAAAAATTATTAAATAATCTCATAAGATATTAAAACTGGAAATTGATTGTAATTAGGTCTGGAAAAAGGGTCAAAAGATACGTTAAAAAATTGAATGTTTCAGAAAAAGTGAAACAAATTGAGAAGGACTTTGCATCTTGGTCGTGAAAAAAATGCAACTTGAATGTCTCGATCAGTAAAAAAGTGATGTTTTTGATATCGATTCTCAAAATAACAAGCCTAGTTCATATACTATATTTTAGTTTTTGTTATTATTATTGTTAATATTATTATTTCCCTTTTGATTTTAAAAATAAAATAAAAAAAAAAAAAAAAAAAAAAAAAAAAAAAAAAAAAAACGGATCATTAAAATTATTCACTTTTTAAGAACTCCGTGATGGTCACTTCACTATAACGGTGTGCTAATTATACTTTCTCATATTTTTTTTTCTAATATTTGGTAGAATTAATTAATTACTGGAAGTAAAATCTTTAATTCCTTTATGAGAAAAAAGGTTTTAATCACTACCAGGTAGTAACGGTAAACATCCCTGAATTATAGGTAAAATGCATATAGACAATATTATTTATGATTTATATACCCAAAAATTCATATTGTATTTCTTTTAAAACTAATCCAAAAATATTATAATATATTTTAAAAGCAGATAAATATTGAATTCATGTTTTTGTTTAGTAAATCAAAAAATGTATTATTCTGTTCATTTTCTAATATATTGTTTTTAATAAGATCAAATAAAGTCAATTCCTTTATTTTGAGAGATAAATTTTATAATTTCTTTATTTTGAGCCTGACAAGCAATTCTTAAAATTGTTTTATGAAAAAAATAAAAAAAAATTCCAAAAAAGAATTTGTCTTAAAATGAGTTCCTCTGGGACAATTATATTCGGATATGATAATAAAAATTGAATTATTTCTATATTTCCTTTATTAGTTGCAATGGATAAAGCTGTTTGATGAAAAAAAGTAAAAAAAAATTTCATAAAAAAATCGAGAATAAATTTCATTAAAATTAATAATTTTAAATTCCATTTAAATAATAAATTTCGGAATTTTATGGAAAAAATGCAAATGGAATTGCATAAAAATATTAATTAAAATTGTATGAAAATTTTCGAATTTGGAATTATATAAAAATATTAATAATTAAAATTGAATGAAAATATTTTATTTTAAACTTGATGAAACTATTAAAATTGAAATTATATGAAAATAATAAAATGTGGAATTATATAAAAATAAGAAATTTAAAATTAGATAAAAATACTAAATTTGGAATGAGATGAAAAAAAGTTAAATGAAAATTAGATTCAAAAAATAAATATAAAACTTCATTAAAATAATTATTATTTAAATTTGATTAAAATATTCAATTTTGAATTATATTAAAAAATTAAGCATTGAATGTCATAAAACAATAAATATAAAATGTTATAAAAATGTAATAATTAAAATTAAATTAAAATGATAAATTTAAAATTGCATGCAAATTTTAAAATCTGAATTACATTAAAATTTGAATTTAGAATTAAATGAAAATATTATATCATGAATGTTATGAAAATAATAAATTTGGAATCAGATAAATATTTGAATTTTGAAATTACATGAAGAAATTAAAATTGAAATTAAATAAAAATTTGGTATTGAAATTGTATGAATATATTCAAATAAAAACTATATTTAAATATGCAATTGAAATTGTATAAAAAAATTTTAATTTAAAATTATATTAAAAATATTGAATTTGGAATCAGATGAAAATAATAAATTTCAAATTGAATAAAAAAAAATAAATTTAAAATTGAATAAAAATATGAAATTTAAAATTATATAAAAATAATTGAATTTAAAATTTTATGAAATATTATTTTTTGAATTATATGGAAAAATTAAATAAAGAATTGAATGAAATCATTTAATTTAAAATTAGATAAAAATTTTTAATTAGAAATGAGATTCAAATATTTATTTTAAAATTAGATTAAAAAGAAAATTTTGAATCATATTAATATTATCAATTTAAAATTATATAAGAAAAATAAAATTAAAATTATATTAAAAACTAGATATTTAAATTGTATAAAAAATAATATTTAAAATCGCATAAAATAATTAGCTGGAATTATATAAAAAAATTGAATGTAGAATTATATGAAAAAAATAATTATTGAATAGTATTAAAATTATTCAATTTGGAATTGCATCAAAAACAAATTTAAAATTGCATTAAATTAAATAACTTAAAATTGTATTAAAATTGGTAATTTTAATTCGATAAAAAAATTTTACTTGAAATGTTATAAAAATAAAATATTCTAACAGAATTAAAATATTTCATTTAAAATTGCATTAAAATAAAAAATGTGAATTGGATAAAATATATAATTATTAATTCTATTAAAATATCATATTACGAATTTTATGAAAATATCATCTTTAAAATGTAATGAAAACAAATAAATTGTAATTATATTAAAAATATAAAGATTTAAATTTTATTGAAATATTTAATTTGAAATTAAATGAAAATTAATAAGTTAAAATCCAATGAAAAAATTATAATTTGAATTCTATTAAAATAATCAATTTGAAATTGAATTAAATTATTTGATTTAAAATTATATAAAAATATAATAATATAAAATTTTATTTAAATATTGATTTAAAATCAAATCAAAAATAATAAATTTAGAATTAGATAAGAATAAAAAATTATGGAATTAGATGAAAATATTAAAGATAAAATTGCATTAAAAAAATAATTTAAAATCAGATAAATATACTAAATTTGGGAATTAGATGAGGAAAAAAAATATAAAATTAGATTAAATATATTAATTATGAAATTTCATAAAAAACATTAAATTCTAGAATTGTATGAAAAAAATAAATTATGAATTGGATTAAAATTTTATATATGAATTATATAAAAAAAATTGAATTTAAAATTATATGAAAATTATTAAATCTGAATAGCATTGGAAAATAGAAATAAAAATTGCATCTAAATATTAAATTTAAAATTAGATGAAAAAAAGTAAATTTGAAATTTGATAAAAAATTTATTCTTTGAATTTTATTTAAAAATCAATTTTGAAATTGGATAAAAAAAAATTATATGTTGAATTACATGAAAATTTAATATGTAAAATATTATTTAAAAACTAGATATAGAATTGAATTAAAAATATTAAATTTAGAATTGCATGAAATTATATAATGTGAAATTAGATGAAAAAAAGAAAAATTAAAATTGCATAAAATTATTAAATTATGAATTGTATAAAAAAATACTTTAATAAAAACTAGATAAAAAAACATAAAGTTTGAAATTATATGAAAATGCTTGATTTATAATTAGGTTAAATTATTAAATGTAAAATTGTATAAAAATGTTTGATTTAGAATTGGATAAAAATGTGAAATTTAAAATTGCATAAACAAAAATAAATTAGAAACTATGTGAAAAAAATGAAAGTAGAAACTATATTACAAATAATAAAATTTCAAATTGAATTAAAAATATAAAATTTAGAATTACATAAATATAGTTAATTTGAAATTATATTAAAAATAAAAATTATGAATTATATGAAAATACAAAATATTGAATGGTATTTAAATAATAAATATTGAATTGGATGAAAATATTAGATTTTGAATTATGTGAAAAAAATTGAATTTAGAATTAGATTAAATTTATAAAATTAGAATTACATACAAAAAATTAATATAAAAATTATATTAGAAAAAAAATAATTTTTGAAATTTTATTCTAAAAATTGATTTTAAAATAGCATAAAAAAAGATTTATTTATAATTGCATTAAAAAAACAATAAAGTTGAAATTATATGAAATAAATTGAAGTTGAAATGCTATTAAAAAAGATTTGATTTGAAACTAGATAAAAATAAAAGAATTTTTGGAATTTTATTTACACAAAAAAATATTTAAAACTTCATGAAAAAAATTCAAATTTTAAATTGTATTAAAAACAATAATATTAAGAAATTTTTTTATAATTAATATCAATCTTTGTTGATTTCAAAAGAATTGATACAAGTTCAACATAATCATTCTCGATAAATTCATGCAAGTAATCATTACAGTCATCTTGGAAGAATGCATAATTGAAATAAGGAATGATTTTTGCCAAAATTTTTCTATTTTTCTTGAACAAATTATTTTTAATGTAGTTAGCGATGTAGTTGTGATGGCATCGAATTGATTCTTCGTAGCATTCTTCATAAGATCTGTCAGCTGGCTTAACGCGATTATTTTCGAGGAAATGAATCATTTCTTGGTTATTTGCGTGAATTGCGTAGAGCCAAACCGACGGTGTTAATTTCACTTTTTGTGATTGTAAGTAATGAATAATTCTGATTGATCCAAAGAAAGCTGCATATTCAATTAATGACGGTTGTTTATCAATTAAAAATTCATTTGTCTCAAAAATTGACGGTTGAATTTTTGTCTCAAAAAGTGAAATATTATTCACACTGACATATGAATGAAATTCTTCAACTGAATCTCTCCTGATGATTTGACAAATGAGACTTTCGTTCTCTCCTAAGTTTCTATTGTATTCAAAAAGTTTCTGATTTCGGTTTTCAATTGACGCAATTTCTGGTGCAAAATAAAATTGATAAGATTCGTCTTTGAAATGTTCAACAAATTGTGAAGCATTTGTTAAAATTCGTTCTTTAAAGAGAAAAGAAAGAATTCGTTTGTTTCGTGAAAAAATTGTGAATATTTCATAATTTGAAAAGCTCTGTTTGATATCTTCTTTAAAGTAGTTGATTACTGTGCAGATTTTAAGGTAAAAATCGGGAGATCTATGGTGATTGTTTGATATTTGCACAATTAAATGAAGTATTTCTTTTAGTCTGTACTTTTTATCTTTGAAATTCAATCCTTCAAAATAATTGAAATTTAATACATGGGAATCCTTTTCCTCATTTCTCTCATTATCAAGAAAATCAATGAGAATTTCTTCTATTCTTTGCATTTTTAATAGATATCCTTTAACTTCCATTTGTTTTGGTTCTTTTAAAAATTAATAATCCAAAATGTACGTTATTTGAATGGCCATGATTCAATTGAAAAAAATGATCGGAATTATCTTTTTATGTTTATTGGTGTTAACTTTATTTTTAATTCATTATGATTGATTTTTTCAACGTTTAAAAATCATAACCAACGACATTAATAAATTTTTAATGTATAAATACCTTTAAATTTGAAAATTTTGAAGAACCTTGTGATGATTGATAAATATTTTTTATATTTTAGTTTATTATAGCAATTCATTTTATACATTAAAAAATTAGAGAGATTATTTTAAATTTATCCACCTATATTTAAATTATTCTTTTTTATTTTTGCAAATATTAAAAAGTATTCATCATAATATTTTTACATGAAAATACATTATCCCTTCACTTTTTATGTTTTTGATCTACTTATCAAATTATAGATAGGCCAATTGTCTATTTAAACTCTTTTTTTTATAAATCTAATTTTAAATCTCGAATTTTTCATACAAACGCAGTTTTTAAAAGATGTAATGGAGCATTCATGAAAAAATAATTTTATTTTAAATTTTATTCTATTAAGCTTGCCAATTTTTGGAATTATTCTATATCGATTTTTTATTATCATAAATTTTTCTTTTAAAAATCATAAATAAAACTTTAATAGTATACTACATTAATTATATCGACACATTATTAATAACAAAAACAAATTTTTTAAGATATAATTTTTTAATTATTTTCATCATTTTTTAACGCTAATTTTCTTTGAATTAGATGGTATCATTATTACCAGTTTAGGTGAATATCTGAACCATGATAAATTAATTACTCCAATTTCTGAATTGTCTTCAAATTCTATTACTGTCAAGCCTCTGCTGAATATAAAAGCTTTATTGTCAATTTTTTTCACACTCGACGGAACAACAAAGCATTTAATATCAGTAAACCCGATTGACTGTTCTTCAATAAACTGAAGATTAGTGCCAGAACCGTACGAAATGCATTTAAGATTAGAGCAGCCATTGAAGATTCCATCACAAAAAGTTGTGATTTTATCTGGAATAACAATTTTCTCAATTGACGATCCGTTAAACGCATATTTTCCAATAGTTTCTAGTTTTGAGTCATTTGGGAATGTGACGTTCTTCAGTTTTATGCAAGAATCGAAGGTGCTCATTTTAATCGTTGTAAGTTGCGAAGGAGCGTCTTAATAACAAATTGAAGATCTTTGAAAAGATTGCCTATCGATCACGCGAAGTTTTGAATCCTTTGGAAATTTGAGTGAACGAATTTTCTGGCAACTGTCAAATGCTGTTGAACCAATGATTTCGATAAAGTTTGGGATTTTTACTACGAGCAAAGTTACGACGAGCAAAAACAAGAGTGTCAAAATCCACTTTTTCAGAAGTGGATTTTTCAATGATGAAGTTACCGTCATATAATTGAAAACGATCTATATTTTTATCAACTTCAATTGAATTCAAAAATTCTGTGGAATAGCACCATTCATTATCAAGCTTATTCAATTTTGAGGGGAAATACAAGCTCTCAATTTTTGTGGAAGATATTGAAATGCAGCCAATTCTTTGAAGATTAGAATTGGCTGGAATATCAATTGATTTAAGTTCTTTACACTGATAAAAACAACCTTCGCAAAAGTCGGTTACACTGGCTGGAATACAAATTTTTTCAATTGCAGTATTTTCAAAAGAATACTTCTCAAATTTTCTGAGTTTTGAATTAGGTTCAAATTCAATTTCTTGAAGGTCAAAACAGTCATGAAATGCAAATGGTCCGATGATTTCTATAAAGTTAGGAATTTTGGCACGTTTTATGTCACGTACTGAAAAAACAAGAACATCAAAATCCACTTTTTCAGAGGATGATTTGCCAAGTAAAAATTGATTGTTAAAAAGCTTGAAATTTGGATTGGAGTCATCAATTTTAATTGTTTTTAATTTGCTTACATTCTCACACCATCCATCTTCAAACTCAACCAAGCTAGCTGGAAAACTAATGCTTTCAATACTTGAATGTGAAAATGCTTCCTTTTCTATCGTTCGAAGTTCTGAATTTTCTGGTATTTCTATAGTTGTAAGGTTGTCACAATATGAAAAACACAATTTACTGATTCTTGTTAAAAGAGGCGGAAGAATAATTTTGGAAAAATTTGATCTTGAAAATGCTCCTTCTTCAATAGTTTTTACTTATGAATCTGGTGCAAATTCAACTGATAGAAGATTTACAGTTTCGGCAAATGCTCGTTTTAAAATTGAAGTAACAACATATTCTTGAGAGTTATTGTAAATAGTTTGTGGAATTATTATATCGCCGTTAGCTGATATAGAGTGAGTCACACTAGCTGTTTTTTCTTGTTCATTTAAGATATATGCAACTTGGTTTCGGACAACAGGTTTCATATATATTTCTGTCAAAATTTTGATAATATTATATAAATAAAATGTGTGGGGACTCAAAAAATTTTTTGATTGGCTAAATATTGAATCTTTTTCTTCGAAATTTTATTTGTAATATAATAATATTTTATGTTTATTATATTTTTTATATTAGTCTTTTTTTATATATTAAATTGTATTATGAATAATATGTGTAAATAATGATTTATTGGCAAATATTATAAGTAGTGATTTTTACATCTAATGAAGTTTTTTGAATCAATGAATAAAATTAAATATTAGTAAATCAAATATATATACAAGCATTTATTACCGAATATAAATTAGAATTAGTAATTCGTCAATTCTTTCATAAAATTGTGAAATCGGAGATTTTTGTCACATTTTGGAAAAAATTTAGCAATTCAGTTATGTTGTATTTATTATATTATAATATATATCTTTATATTCATTTTTAATCAATTCAAAAAAATATATTTCACATTTTATTCGAGCATCACCATTATTTTTATATTTTATTATTTTTTAGAAATCGAAACAATTTTTTGGATTAATATGATGACAGTAGCTATCATATTTTTATTTTTTATTAATATATGTAGTATATAAATAATAATATATGCAAATAAAAATTCATTTATAATTATTATAAAAAGATATACACTCAAAAAATATTTGAATGTGATTGGAGTATTTTTGAATTATAAAAATTGATAAGTTTATCTTTTCTTTTTGTTTAGTTTATACGTTATTCTATGAATTTTTTGTAAAAATATAAAATTTATTTTTAGAAAAAGTGAATGCTTTTTCAGGGGCTTTTTCTCTTTTCTATATAACCGCTATTTTACATTGAAAATAAACCATACAAAATGGTACTCTGAAAATATATTCAAAATTTTGAATTCAAACCGTATTTTTAAAAAATGTATTATCTCAATATCTAACAGAAATATAAATATATAAATATTTTAAAAACATTATAATAAATATATAAACAATATATAATCTAATAAATCAAATAAAAACACTATTTTAATATAAATATATTTGTTTTAAAATTTGTATTATGATATTATTTTTTGTTATATTATTATATCTTATTGATGATTTAATTATATTTATTTAAAAATAAAATAAAATGTAAATAAATAACTACACAAATAAATAGATAATAATTATATTATATAACATATCAAATAATCAAGTATTTATTATTAAATAATTCAATGATATTACACAAATTTTGTGAGATATTGGATTCTTTTCTCAATTTGTAAATTTTTATATTCTATAAATATACATAAATAAATGAAAACATACAAGAAACTATTTTTTTAAACTTACTTGAGATTATCATAAAATGAAATATTCAAGCCTAAGGAGCTTAATTTTGAATTAATCAACAGAATCTAATCTATTAATTCTATGTTTAATCGACAAAAGTCCCAAAATTCATTTCTTAAACACATATTAAGACATCAAAAGGCCTAAAACTTCAGAAAAAAAGATCAAAATCCATGTTTGTTAAATCTAATATTTATTCTAGATTCACAATTACAAGAAAAGAAAACTATCTTTGAAATTCAAAATTTCAAAATGAATCATAAGTAATCATAGTTTAAAAAATCATACTTTGCAACTCTAAAAAGAGTTTTTAGTGAATACCCCCGACTCTCTACAAGTGAGAAAATTTTTGCACGTTTTTTTTTGTTAACAAAAAATCCAAAAATTTTTAATAAGTTAACAATTTTTTAAAATGATAACTTAACATTATTTTAAATACTAATTTCCTAACAAGCCTATAAATAGATATGTTAAATACATCTCTATTATATATAAACAATAAATATATCAAATAAATAACAAAATTTCATCATTTTATTTTGGAGTTATATGCAAAAGTGTCAAGTTGGTCATTTTTGGCCAATATCAAAAAGAAATTTTACAAACCCAATTCCTTTCATTAAAGCTAATTTCTCGTTTGTTTGTTGATTAATCAGTTATATACTATTCGAAGTTTTATATGATCTCTTTCAGAATTCTTATATCCTAATTTTCAAATGTTCTATTCCGCTCAAACTCAATTTTTTTACTCAAAATGCTATTTTCAGAACTTATTACCTCATATTCTTTACATCGCTTCCATTTATTACCTATTTTCCTAACTTTTTTTCACAGATATTTAAAAGACTACCATTTTAACTTATTTCGATTATATAAAGTGCTTTTTTTATTTGTTCTCTACTTTTTTTTACTTTTTGCTATTCAACTTTTTTGTTTTTACGTGTTTAGCTCAGGTTAAATTTTATGTGCAAATATTCAAGTTAGGTTCTGCATTTAAAACAATCTTTTTTTATCCAAATGACATGTATGCGTTCAATACAACAGTCCAGTGTTTACAAGAATCGCAATTCGTAATTGCAGTAAAAATTGTAAAAAAAAATGTAACCACTTTCTTTTTGAATTTTTTCAAGATTTTAGAAAAATCTTTAGTGACTTTTTTTAAAAAAATATGGAGTAAAATAATGAACCAAGCTACAAATATACAAAATTTCAAAATTTATGATAATATTATTTTTTTAAAAATGAGATTAAATATTGACCAATTTTAGGATGTACTTTTGATAAAGGATCAACAGAAATGATTTATATCCCAAAGTTTTTAGGGGAAAAAGGGTAAAATTCGATTTTGTATTTTAATTAATTACATATTGTTAAATTATATGCTTTGGGTTTTCTGTTATTTTTAAAAAAACAAATTAAAAGCTTATAAAGATATTAAAGCCTTTAATTTAAATCTTAATATTATGAAATTGCTGTAATTTTTTATTCAATTACTGCAATTATTGTATTCAATTAGTGTAATAATAGTATTCAATTACTGTAATAGTGGTATTCAATTACTGCAATTTTTAATTGAAAATTGAATAGTGTAATTTTTGCATTATTGCAATTTTGAATTCAAAAAAACGTTATTGCAATAAAAAAAATTACAGTATTCAATATCTAAGAAAACGATTATAAACGAATCAAAAAGTTATATTTATTAATTGGTTAACAAAATATTTTTAATATTTTGGTTAACACTTTTTTTCAAAAAATTGATTTTTATTTTGCAAACATTTGCAAATATTTTTGCTAATGTTTGCCAATTTTGGTAATTACGTATTGCAATTTTTGCAAACACTGCAACAGTCTATGCCGCTTTTTACTTCATATTTTCATAAATATTCTTACATTTCATTCAAATTTAATTTACTAATAGCAACCATATCAATTTTATTTATTCATTTAATTCTACTACTAACTCCAATATACATGGGAGGAGAGTCATTCTCGTATCTCTTTTAATTCTTCTAAAAAATTACAAATAATATAATATTCCAGGGAAAAGTACAAAATTTTTGATTTTTGTTTTAATAGTTGCAGACACCTTTAAAGCAACTTTATATTTTCTCATATAAATTTGCATGAAATTTAAAGCCGAGTAAAATATTTGGAATTTATTATCAGAGAAAACAAAAATTAAAAATTCCGAACGTTGATAAATATATAAATAGAGAACACTAGTGGCGAAAATTATTTATCCGTATGCGAAATTTTCCTAATCCTTTCATTTGAATAAAATATTAAAATAATTAAATTTTCACCTCTTTTTTTTCCCTTCATTTTATCTATACTCAAGCACCTTGGCATGTTGTTAATAAATATGAAATTCATTAATTGAAATCTTTCTTCTTTCTTTAGTTATTAGTCATTCTTATTTTTTGTACGTTATTTGTTTCAATTATCTCTCTCAATTTCATTCAAATTTAATTCGTTAAAATTTTTTTATATAACGTACAAAAATTTTCTCACTTGTAGAGATTCGGGGGTAATCAAAACTTTTATGAGTCAATTCTCAAATTGAAAAGAGATGGCATTCCATTCAAAAAAGAAAATGATCAATTGCTTATGTAAATAGTTAAAACCCAAGAGTATTATAATAAAAAAAACATATTTTTTTTTATTTTATTTTTTTCAATTATTCCTATTCAAAAAAATTCAATGACAACTGAAAAATAAAAACATATATTTAGCTGCGATCAACGAATAAATACTTATAAATAATTAATAATTCCAATTAATATTATATTATAAATATAATATATCATATAAAAGAATTGTTATTCCAAACAAAACTCCACCCACCTTTTATAAATATAAATATATCTAAAGAGATATTTGATATTAAATATAAATTATATTAATTTTGAATAAATTATATAATATAAAAAATATATTAATATTTTGCAATATATATTATAGTAACATTCATATGATATACATATATATATAAATAAAAATATAACTTTTTCAAAGGGAATTTTTTTTCTTCTTTTAAAATATTGAAAAAAAAAAAACACTAAACTGCATCTCAAAAGTCGGGCCGGTTTTGACCTATATTTGACCAAAAATTTGGCGGGAAATTTATAAACAATTCAAATGTGGTACTGTAAACTATTCAAAAATGGCCTGAGTTTTGACTCATTCAATTTTAAAATCTTAAGAAAAAAATCATTAAAATCAAATTTTTATTAAGCAAAAAATGATAAATAAGGAAATTAATGAACTACATGAAATAATAAAAGACAATTATCATATATATTTGATTTTTTGATTGTTTAAAGGCACTGATATAGAGGTAATTTGATAAGCTTAAAAAAAAAAATTGATTTCTGCATAATATAATTACGGAAATATTTGTAAATCCATATCCTGTAAATATTTTTTTGCATCAGTCAGCAAGATATGAATAATTATTATGTATCATATTTGGAATGCGAATTAATATTTTCGTAAATATTTGGATATAGAATCGGATTTACTAGATTGAAAGCGATTTCCGATTGGGAATTATGTGATTTTTCCGAATAAAAACTTGATTACACTCATGAAAATTTGATTTTAAGAATTTTTCATAGAAGATATCTATTTTTTTGTGAGAAAAAAATGAAAAAATTTAAAAATTGTGAGAAAATATTTATGCCAAAAAAATTGAGACAAAAAAATGGGGGCCTGACTTTTGATTTTAAGTTTATAACTACAGTAAGGTTTCAAAATTGGAAAACGTTTCAAAATAGGAAAATCGACTTTTTGAGAAAAAAATTTTCATTAATAAAAATGAAAGAAATAAAGAAATAGAGAGAAAATCTTGTTTAAACCTACCATTTTAAGAAATAATATTTCCATGATTAAGTTTACCACACAGCTGTTTGCGACATTATATTCATCAAATAGTGCTTTCCTATCTCTATATGAAAAAATGAGCATCATTCAAAAAGTGGATTTTCCATTTTTGCAACGCTATAAAGGAAAATCCAAATTTGAATTAAATTCGTTATTTTGACTTTTATTTTAAATTCATTTTAATCGTTTTCTATGAAAAAGTAGATTTTCCTCTTTTGAGACGTTTTTGAATTTTACAACCTTACTGTATATTCCAAAAAAGGTCGTACAACTGAATTTTAACAGTAAAACTCAATGATTGGTTTGTTTAAACTAATTATATTTTATTATAATAATAATAATCAGTTTTATAAATATTTGCATCGTACTAAATTCAAATTAAAATAAAAACTAAAAGGATATAAGTATATATTAAATTTTCTTCAGAAAATAAATTTGAGTATTTTATCTCAATTTATTTTAATTATTTTTGATAAGAATTTTATAACACTTTATAAAAATTTAGAATAGCGATAACTTTTTATATAATTTATTCTAATCATTAATTCTTTTGATATCTTTTTATATGCCTTTAAAACATTAAGTGCTATATAAAAATAGTTATTATTATTGAAAAAAAAAATTCATTTTTTAGTTAAAAATGCAGAAAAATTGAATTTGTTGAATTATTAAATGATGATTTTAAAAAAATTGGACGTTACAGGAACCAAATGAAGAATACAATTTTATTTATATGCATTTACTTTCTAATATATTTGAATTTCATTCTAAATCAAATGTCAGTTTTTTCTAAAAATGAAGATTTAGTTGATTGGTTTCATAAATATAAAAAGTTTAATATTTCAATTACTGAAGGATTTCGTTAAAAAGTAAAATATTATTTGTATAACACATAGTATATCCATTCAAATGACATCTATATTTTTTAAATGATGCAAATATATAAGAAATCGATATATATTGAATTTTAATTAAAGTCTTTATTTCAACCATTACATTTTATAATATTGGATATAAAATATATAAATTATATATTATAATTATTAAATAAATTATTTATTAAGATAAATATAAATTTATTTAATTTTATTTTTAATTCAATTTAGTTGTACGACCTTTATTCCAAAATGACTGTGTCTATTCATTATCTCAATATCTACAATATCTCGTTAATTGTAACATGCAATCTTCCATTTTATGTAATATAGAATCCCATAAGAACCGTTAATCTAATATATATATATATATCAATGATAATAAAAGTATAAAAATTGAACTTTTTGAAACTCCTTTTTGCAAGATTATGTTGCAATCAAAATTGTTGACAAGACAACTAAAATGTAAAGGCAATTGAAAAATTTTTATTTATATAGGCAGAATATCTTGTTAAATATTTATTCAAAAAGCACAAAATAAATTTAAAAAATAATTAGAATTATGAACATAATTGTGTTTAAGATATATTAAAAATTCATGATTATGATATTCATATTTAATTAATTAATTTAATACATTCTATTATATTCAATATCAACTTTCAAAAAAGAATCAAAGTACGAATATGTAAAATAGTTAACTATTTTTATTTGTTTCAAAATGATGATCTTGAAATTTTTTTAACAAAACTCAAGATCATCATAATAATAATTTTCAAGATCATCATAATAATAATAATAATTAATGCACAGAACATTTTGATTAAAATAATAAAATTTGATAAGTGGTACTAAATTTGGTTATAAGTTAGGGTATAGAAAAATGTTGTACCACTTTTTTCTGCCATTGAACTTATGAAGAAAGCAGATACATCCCAAAATAAGAAGGGGACAAAAGAAGAAATACCCCAAAAGCTTTTACCAGAAAATTGTATTCCAATATTCAATGAATGTATTGATCAAAAGGATCCAAATAAATTGCATAGTGTTATCAAACTAAATTTTAATGCATTTAAAACGGTTTTCGAAGATGTAGACAAGTATTTTCAAATTAAAGATTGGAGATATTACTTGCTTGGATACTATATACTTAATAAAGAAGAAGAAAATAAAACGTTGGCTTTTATCAATTTATCATCCCAAGTTGACAAATACTTAAAAGATAATTACAAAGCTTTAAAAGATAATTATAACAATGAGTATAATAGAAAAAAAAATATGTACAAAGATATTTCAATACCTTGCTCGAATCTTACTGGTTCTACCCAATCTATTGAAGAGATGATTAAAACCTTTTTCTTTTGTATATACGCCGCATATCAAATCATAATGCCTTTTCAAACGAAATCTATTACATCATGTAGCGCTAAATCAAAGCAGTTCAAATTTCTTAAAATTTTTGAACAAAAAATTTGTTTTCATCCTTCAACAGTTAAAAGTTTCTTCCAAAAGAAAGATGTAAAAATTGACGATGAAAAAACTGATGATGCAAAATATATGTGTGACCGTTATAAAAGTGGAGCTAACTCAGCAAATATTAAAACTTATGTTGAATCAATTGAAAAAACAAAAAATGAAATATGCAAGCTTTTAATTGAATTTATTGAAAGTTGCGACAAGTTATTCTTTATTCTTTTGTGTCGTTGGTATGAACTATTTTTAAAATCAATTGTTTGTATCCCATCTACTAATTTTGTTAATAAAGAGCTTTCACGATTTGTCCTAAGAAACGGCAGTGAAGATTCACAAATTTGCGAACAATTATACGATATAATAAAGAAGGATCCTATCTATAAAATATTATCTGATACATCTACAACATCGCTCTTTATTATAAGAACAGTAATTAAATGCATTTTAGAATATAATGAAATTATAAAACTTACTGTGAAAAAGTCCTCTAAGTCAAAAGAAGAAGCAGATAAAAATGATTCGATCAAAAAAATTCAAGATTCTATTGATAATCTATTTATATTCGAATATGATCCAAATCTCACTTTTTCTTCTGAAAATGACTATGAATTCAGTCCAGAAATCGTTGAATGCCTATGCAATGCTTCTTCAGGCGATTATAATGAAAATAAAAAAGAAAAGAGAGCTCTTAAAAAAAATGAGATTGCAAATATGATAAAAACTACTTTGAGCGTGATATAATGCTCTTCTTTAAACATAATATAATGTTCTTTATAAAAAATTATATTATTTAATTATTTAATAAATAATATTTCTCATCCAAATGAGCAAGTTCTTATTTTGGCAAATATGAACTAGTAAATAAGCGCTTATTTCTGATTAAAAATGGTTAATAATATCAAAATAGTAAGTATAATTTAATAAAATTTTATTCTGTTTTCTTTCAAAATATATATTCAAATAAAAGCTGTTCGATATTTTTTCTTGAGAAGATTTTATATAAAACTAATCTCATGGAATCACTAAATGAAAATCACGTAATGCCATTAAAGAGTGAAGAGGAATTTTCGCTGAGGAAAGGGGGAAAAAAAAAAAAACGATTGTTGTCTACTCTAAAAAAATATTTATAAAATAAAACATTTTTGTTGTTTTTGATTAATCATTCTGGTTTGTTGAGAATCACATCTATTTTGCCAACGAGACGCGAAACTCTCAGCTGTACTTGAAGCTCATCTCTAATTACACGTGTTAGACGATCGAATATGTCACCAATTTCTGGATCATCTAAAATAACTGATCTATAAATAGTTTCTACAGAAATAACTGCCTTTAATACGACATGAGACCAAATAGGATTAACTGCATTATTTACAAGAAAATTAAGAATCGGTTTAAGCGTATCTTTTGTTCGACCAGAGATTGCTTGATCAAGATATCCAAGTCTGTCTAGTTCATCAATCATTCCAACAATTAGTGGTGGATCATCTTCTTTTAATACGAGATCTAAAGCATCTTTAAAGTTAAATTTCTTTAATTCTATATTCCATTTTTTATTTTTATATTGAATGTTTTCGGTATTTGTTTGGCTTGGATATTGGCTGAAAACACGGAAGTTTGCTGGCATCATGATATTTCCTATTTCTTCACTATTCATTAAATTGTTATCTGGTTTTGGTGGAATGACTTTATATTTAAGTTGAAGAATGCCTTCTGCAAGGGCAATAGCTATAGATGATGCATCTGGCATTACATCAAACGATGTGATATTACTGTGAAGTTTTATTGTGTGAAGTAAAGCAAAGGTTGATGAATCAAAAACTTTAATAGTTCGATCAGCAGATGCTGTAACAATATTTGATCGTGCAATTGAAATTCCAACAATTGGCCTTGTATGAGGAGTGAAGCTAGAAATTATTGATGCGTTGGACTTTAAGTCAACAACAACAACAGATTCACCGCATGAAGCAAAAGCGCGATTTCCTTTAACAACCATATGTGTAACTGGATGAGAAGTTTCAACTTGTGATAGTGTTTCTTGTGTATTAAAATCCCAAATTTTTATCTTGCAGTCGTGAGAAGATGAAACCCAAATATTTCCTGATTCAAGGGGCAATACATCTGAAATCGCATCGTCATGTGCTTGAAATGATTTGAATTCTGTTCTAGAAGCAATTTGAATTATAAATAATGAACCATTTCCTGAACCAACGACAAGTTCATTCGCAAATGGCGAAAAAGAAACTCCAAAAATAACTCCAGAATTTAATTTATACCTACGTAACAATGTTTGATGATTTGAAACAGGGTAAACATCAACTGCGCCATCTTCGCGCCCAAGTGCAACAAGAATGCCATCTTTTCGAAATGCTGCAGCTGTGAAAGGTGTTTTCGCTTTGGCGAACGAATAAACGTGGCGATGAGTTTTTCCATCTATCCATGCACCAGAAAGGCCGGAAAGAGCAAGCACTGAATGCGGTTCAACTGGTGAAAATCTTATTTGTGATATTGTAGAATTTAATTTAAGAATTTCATTTTCTGTTAATTGTTGCCAAATGGCTGATTCTTCAATTTCGTCTTTTGTTCTTATATCACCAACTGCAAAAGGTACAGCTCCATATTTGTTAAAAACTGTAAGGCCTTCATCTCTCTTTTTTCGAATATTAGTCATTAGATTTGGAAGACCAAATAAGGTCATATTCATCCTTCACAATTGATAGAAAAAATTCAATATATAAAATCTGCTTAAGAAATTGAGAATAATCATTATTTTTATCTGTATGAAATAAATTTATTTATATTAGACTTGTAATAGTGATGATATGGTTTTGTAAAATGAAATTTTAATATCAAATTGTTTTGACCTTAACTGTTTTGAGCAAATTTGATTTTAGAATCACTAAAATAAATGGATAAATATATTAATGAGCCAGGAGAAGTGTATTCACAAGGTGAATTTAACTTTCGCCCATTTTTAAATCAATACAACAGAGAACTTTTTTATAGAACTAATCCCGAAAAATTGTATGACAAATTAATAAATATTTTTAGAAAAGCAATAAAAAATCATCCTTCAAATCCTCGATTTGTTACTCATGTTCCATTTACGCAGCAAGAACATGAAAGTGTTCTTAAATATCTATTATTAACAAAATTTTATAATATGCATGATCCAATTCATTCCCAGCCCTTTCAAATAATGCAGGTAATGAATGGGAAAACGCAAAAAGATTCGCGTATTTATCGTTCAGCAGAAAGTATTATTCAATATCTGAGTGAAATATACATTAGACAATCTACTCTTTATGATGCCGATGATCAAATAGTTTTCTTGACCTCAAAATCGCATATTTTTCCGAAGAAAGAAATTAGCCACACATTTTCATTAGGAAAACATATTCAATCCATTGGAATGAATTCAGAGCGTTCAAAAATTATCAAGGTTCAGGATATATTACCTGCCGCTGTTGTTATTTTTATTACTGATGTCTCGCCAATTGTTGTTGATCTTTCAGTAGGAGTCAAGAATAAAAATGCAAACCCAAATACACTTTATGAAGCTTGCTTTTTAATGAGTGGTGCATCTCGTTTCTTAATTACGGGACCTCCTGAATTTTGTTCTGATAAGCATCGCTTTTGCTGCTTTTATGAACATGGAACATTAAACTTTATTGATCTCAAGCATCGTGTAAAATTTAAAAATAAAGATACTGTTATCCCAAGTTTTAAATGCTGGCCATATCCATGTTATGAAGCTTTATCTAAGCTGTGTGCGTGCACAGATCCAAATGATGATGATAATATGATTATTGCCACTATGACTGATACTGGGACAATTAGTACTTGGATCTTCCATAGCTTAGATCGTACAGTTACTCGAACAAGCTATGGAAATCTTAACATTCGACCTAAAAAATTTGAATGGATACCTGGTCGTAGACTTGCTGTTGTCACAGAAGATGATGATATTAAAATTATACCATGGGATGATAAAGACCTTGATATTGAAACATATACTATGGACCCTCCTCATCATTTTGTTGAATGCCAAGGTGATGCATATGTGCTTGAAGAAGGTCCAAATTATAATTATAATCATCATAGTCATAATAATAGTAACAATAATACTAATAATAACAATAATAGCAATAATCCAGACTTTTTGTCATCTTCAAACGTTAGTGATAATGAAGATGATGGCGGATTTGATAAAAATTTTGTTAATCCTGTTATAGTTGGGCGTGATCACCTCATTAAGATCTTTACTTTCGATAATGAACAATTTGAAATCGAAGTTGATCAATCAATTGATACTTGTGCCTACAATAGAGGAAATTTTGCAATGACTACAAAGCAAGGACAAATCTTTATTTTTGATAAAAACGTTAAATATGCTAGAACTTGCATAACTGAAAATTTACGAATTAATTATATTGTTCCAGTTGAGTTTTCACTTGATAATGTCCCATTATTTGCGCGTGTTTCAAGGAATGGTATCAAATTTTTTGATAACCATGGAAATACTTCTAATGAATGGCAAATGGAAAATCCAAATACTTTATCAATTATTCCATTCTTCCATAAATATGGATTTTGTGTAGCAGTTTCTAAGAAGTTTGAAATGGAGATAAAATGGTTCAATTAAATCTTTTTTGTTTTGTTTTTTAATAAAAAATAACGTTTATAAATAATCGTTTCATTCTTAAAAGCTATCTGTTATTAAATATTTTTGTTGTTTCTTCCAGTGATATTTATTATTATAAGAAGAAACCAAAAAGCTTTGATTGTAAGAAAAAAAAATCATGACATTCTCATTACTTAAAATTAAATTTTTGTTTTTGTTTCATTCACCACATAAATGAACAAAAAAATCAAATAGAAACCTAATATTTTTTGAGAATATCAAGATTTGATCATGAACAATAAAAACGTTAAAATTTTTATTTAAAATGAAAGCTCGAGAAATCAATTTAGCTGATTTTGAAATAATAAAGTCCATTGGGTCGGGATCCTTTGGTGATGTATCCTTAGTTTTAAATAAGAAAACAAAAAAACAATATGCAGCAAAAGTATCTCAAAAAGAAATCAGCTCAGAAGAAGAATTAGCATCTTTTCTTAGAGAAGTTTCTGCCACTTCAAAAGTTAAAAATGCAGCAGTTTTAGCCGTTATAGGATACAATCGTCTAGACTTTGATGGAGGTGAGTATCCCACCTTAATTACAGAATATGCCTCGAAAGGCTCTCTTTTTACTATGTTTGACAATATAAGTAAATCCATGACTCCACATGAATTTACAGAAACGTCGAAATACTTAGTATTACTTGGAATATCTCTAGGAATGAAATCTCTCCATTCACAAGGAATCATTCATAGGGATCTAAAACCAGAAAATGTATTACTCGATGATAATTATTATCCTCGTATTTGTGATTTTGGCTTATCCGAAGTTTCAGACGATTTAAATTTATCTCAAATTATAATGAAAGAATATGTCGGTACCCCTCTTTACATGGCCCCTGAAATTATATTAGGGGAACCCTACACATACAAGGTTGATGTCTATGCCTTTTCATTAATAGCATATCAGCTTCTTACTGATTCTCTGCCTTTTGAACAATTCAAAAATTGTTATGCGTTACAACAAGCGGTTGTTGACGGTTATCGTCCTGATTTGTCACTTATTAACGATGATGAAATTCAAGGTTTCATTCAATTATGTTGGAACAAGGATCCATCAAAAAGGCCTTCATTTAGCGACATTTTTGAAGAAATTTCTTCTGAAAAATATTTGAATGCTTTTTTGGCCGACCAAGTTGAAGTTGAAGATTATCTTCAGTTATTTGATGATGAATTAAAGCAAAGCCAATTAACTGGCTCCGATTTGCCTATCAAGAAAAGTGCAGATAAAGGAGATGTTGATTCAATGTTCCGTTACGGACTCATGCTTCGAAGCGGTGATGGAGTTGACATCAACAAGATTGAAGCCGCGCGCTATCTTCAAATGGCAGCCAGCAAAGGACATGTTGAAGCCATGTGCATATATGGCATTATGTTACGTGACGGCGAAGGCGTTAGAGTTGACAAGAAAATGGCAGCTGAATACATCAAGAAAGCAGCCGACAAAGAATGCTTGCCAGCCATCAATGCGTATGTAAAGATGCTTCAAAAAGGCGACGGAATACCAGTTGACAAGAAAGCGAGGAACTTCTATGTTAAGAAGTCAGCAGATCTTGGTAATCCACGTGCGATGGTTGCCTATGCTGATATTTTGTTATCTGGCGATGGGACTGAAGTTGACAAGAAAGAAGCTGCACGATATTATCAAATGGCAGCTGATAGAGGGCAAACAAAAGCCATGTTACATTATGGATGCATGTTAGCAGAAGGTGATGGTGTACCACTTAATAAAGAGAAAGCAGCATATTATCTGAAAATGTCAGCTGATCAAGGCAATTCCAAAGCGATGCTTCATTATGGTTCGTTATTGCATACATCATTGAATGACATCAAAGAAGATTACGAATCATCAACTAAAGAGCAAGCTGCTCATTACATCAAGATGTCAGCTGATAAAGGCAATGTTAGTGCAATGTCAATTTATGGTTTGATGCTTCGTAATGGTGAAGGAATTGTAATTGACAAGAAAGAAGCAGCACGATATCTTAAAATGGCAGCTGATCAAGGCGACATTAAAGCAATGTGCAATTACGGAATCATGTTACGGAAAGGAGATGGAATTCCAATCGATAAGAAAGAAGCGGCACGATATCTTAAGATGGCAGCTGATCAAGGAGATTCCAGAGCAATGGACAACATTAGTGTCATGTTACTTAAAGGAGAAGGAATCGAAGCAAATAAAAGAGAAGCATCACGTTATTTGCATATGTCAGTTGAGAAAGGAAGTTCGAATGCAATGTTGTTTGTTAAAGCTTGTGCAATTAAAGAAGATGGATTATTAAAGAATAAAAAAGAAGCAGCACGATATTTTAGAACACTTGCAGAACAAGGAAATTCAGATGCTATGTTTAAATACGGATTAATGTTGCTTTATGGCGATGGAATCAAATGTGATAAAGAAGAAGCTTTACGTTATTTTAAACTAGCAATTAAACAAGGTAATCCTGATGCTATGTATTTTTATGCATTAATGTTACGTGAAGGTGATGGAATTCCAGAAAATAAAAAAGAAGCGATTTTGAATTTCAAAAAAGCAGCAGGTAAAGGAAATGTTGATGCAATGTATAACTATGGAATTATGCTGTATAAAGGCGATGGTGTTCCTATCAATAAGAAAGAAGCAGCGCGATATTTAAAGATGGCATCAGATAAAGGAAATGATGATTCAATGAATATTTATGGTTTAATGTTAATAAATGGTGATGGTATTAATCAAGACGTTAAGGAAGGAGTTAAGTATTTGAAGATGGCTGCAGACAATGGAAATATTGAATCAATGAGAACTTATGGATTCATGTTATATAAAGGAGATCAAATTAAAATGAATAAAGAAGAAGCTTCCGCATATTTGAAAGGTGCTGCTGATAATGGAAACGTTCATTCAATGTATCTCTATGGATTGATGTTACTTCAAGGTGATGGAGTTAATGAAAATAAAGAAGAAGCCGCCAATTATTTAAAGAAAGCTTCGTTGAATGGAAACACCGATGCTATTTATACTTATGGACTAATGTTGTTGAAAGGTGATGGTGTTAAAGTTAACAAAAAAGCAGCTTCGTGCTACTTTAGAATCGCAGCTGATCAAGGTAATTCGAATTCAATGTATGCCTACGGAATGATGCTTCTTAGAGGCGATGGAATCCCGAAAAACAAGAGAGAAGGAATGATTTACGTGTCTTTGGCTGCTGATCTTGATAATTACGCTGTTATGGAAGAATACGCGCTAATGTTGCGTGATGGGAAATATGTAGATGTTGACAAAGAAGAAGCTGCGCGGTTATTCAAAATTTTGGCTGACAAAAACTTTCCTAATTCAATTTACAACTACGGAATCATGTTATATGAAGGAGATGGAATAGAGAAAAATGTTAAAGAATCCTTGAAATATCTCAAAAAAGCTGCAGACAATGGTAATGTTACTGCATCCTATCGTTATGGCTATTCAAAATTGAAAGGAATTGGTACTGAAATTGATAAAAATGAAGCAGCGAAATATTTGAAGTTTGCTGCAGAAAATAATGTCCCTGACGCTATGTTTTATTATGGAATGATGCTTCTTGCTGGTGACAGTGTCCCTCAGAATAGAATCCAAGCTGCAAGATATTTTAAAGTTGCTGCTGATAATGGAGTAAATAAGGCAATGTACAACCTTGCCCTCATGTTTTATAACGGTGACGTCGTTCAGAAAAATTTGATTCATGCTGCTAAATATTTTAAAAAAGCGGCCGATAATGGTGATGTCGATGCAATGTGCTGCTTCGGACACATGTTAAAAAATGGTGAAGGAGTCGCCACGAGCCTTGAAACAGCCGCTTTATATATGAAAATGTCGGCCGATAGAGGAAATATTCATGCTCAGAAAAATTTCGCCGAAATGTTGAAAGCTGGCGAAGGTGTGGAGAGAGATAGAAAAGAGGCAGCTCGGTACCTCAAAATGGCATCTGGAAAAAAATAAAATTTTATTTTTTTTGGATTATTATTAAATTAATTTTTTTTTTTTTTTTTTTTTTTTTTTTTTTTGATTATTTTATGTTTTTTCAATTGGTTTAGTGTTTTTTATTTAGAAAAAATTTATCTTTAAAAGATAATGGTGATTTGAATTTTATATATTCTCTTTATGTAATTTGTATTGATTATTTTTCTAAATAATCTATATCTTTTATTATGTATTGTTTTTAAATTTTAATATAATTTGTTTTTATTTAGGTTTTGATTGGATAATTCATGAGATATTTATGCATTTATTTTTTTCTGAAAACGGTTAAATTAACCTTTTGAATTTATTCATTAATTGGCTTATGTGATTAGAAAGAAAAATGTAAATGTATTTATTTAAAATAAGAAAAATAAATAAATTTATAGTTCATGTATTTTGATTATTATACGATCCAAATAATTGTATTAATTCAAAGATAAAACATATCACTTAAATTTATTTTCTCAATGTCTAAAAATCTTGAGAGCTATAGAGAATCTGTTAGAGATCGTCCAGATGAAGTTTTAAAAGATCTTCGACCTGGAACTAAAGAATTATTGGCTGTTGCTGCACCAAAAAAGAAGGAAGGAATCACAGCCCATTTTGATCAATTAGTTTCAATTGTTTTTGCTTTGATGGGTTTGAATAACACATTTTCCCAACTCGTAATTGCATTCAAATGGCTTCCAACTCTACCAAGTATGGCCATTATTTTATTAATCAAGGAATTTTTAGGATTTGGCCTTTTACTTCTTCCTACATTGAATGTCCTCACGAAGCGCCCAGAAAAAACACCAATATTCCAATGCATTATTGATCCATTCCCACAAAAGGGAATTCCACCATTCCTTAAATCATGGCTTTATGCAATTTGCTGTTTATCAAATCTTCGTATTGTTTTAACTCTTATCATTTCTGTAAAGTACGATATCTCATTGCCATATGATACAACTGATTTCGATCTTCAAAAGGTTGGTAATTTATTGGTTACAATTGTTGATATTGTCATCAAAACAAAAGATGAAAGTAAAGCAGTTAACTTCTGGCTCTTTACCGGACTCTTATCCAACTTGTTCTTCATCATTTTAGGAATTAATGGACACATTAAGCATTACCAAGCAACATCAGCCTGGTTTGCAGATTTGGCTGAAGGAAAACTTTCTGAAGATGCTGTTGAGCTTGGTCTTGAATCAATGTATAAATTCCAATACGGTCAAATGCCAGAAACCCCATTAGTTGCTTCATCTAACAATGAATTGTTAAGTAAGTTGGAAGCAGTTAAAGACTTAGTGAAAAAGAAAGAAGAGTAAAAAAAAAGAGTAAAATATTAATACGAATTATTAAATGCTTTAACTTTTTAATTTAATTATTTATTTCAGCTGTTTTTCTTTATTATTTATTTAGAGAGAGGATAAAGATCAATTATCAAAATATAAAATTGATATAAATGATTTATTTAATAATAAATAAAAAAAAATTATGGTGTATCTGTACAATTATTTCACTATTAAAGGCCTCTTTGCTTAATATGATAACAAAATTCATGAATATTTTAAATTTTTATTAATTTGATACTACTTCCAATGATAAAACTTTGATATGCTAATGAAATTATTTCCAATGACAATATGATCAAAATAGTTAAAAATACGATATAAAAACTAATATTGTAAAAATTCTATTATTACAATATCGGGATTTTTTAAAAAATTTAATATTTATAAAAGTTATTTCTTAAAAGAGATTTGTTGGTTTTTTATTTTATTAGATAAAAATAATTAATAAATTTGTGTAACGAAACAATCAATATGTTGATGATCGAACTCACAAAAAATAATATAATTCTGAATACAATGAAAAAAAAGCTTTGAATTTTGATAACCATTAAGGTTAGGTTTTGTATTGAATTCTAAATTTTGTTCACATATCGACACTTATCAAAAATTTGATATTTTAATTAACCAAACAAATGGAGTTTCAAGCAGTAGGTAAAAAATGCTCTAAACTCGGCTTCTGGAACAAGTGTATTCTCCGCGTTGTTAATGATACAATTACATTTTCAAAGCCAAGATCAAAAAAGGTTGATAAAACTATTGTTGTAACAAAAGACACTAGAATTGATTTTGAAAACGACAAAGGAAAAGAATTAATTACTATCAGTGATGGCTCAAAAAAACTGAAATTTACAAAGCGAGCAAATATACTTGAATGTTTGATTGCTTTGAAATCAACGAAATTTTTCAATTCTCGTTTGCACCTCAATGATTTCAATTTAATGGCAACTATTGGACAAGGTTCTTTTGGCTCAGTATTTCTGGTGCAGCACCAAAAATCAAAAGAAATTTTTGCAATGAAATGTATAAATAAGAATCATTTGTACCAAACCAAAAGCGTCAGAACTATTTTATCTGAAAGGAATCTTTTAGAAAAGTTGTACAACAATAACCCATTTCTTATTAAGATGGAATTTGCTTTTCAAAATGCAACTGACTTCTTTATTGGTCTCGAATATGCTCCAGGTGGTGATATGAGAAGGCTTATTGATCAAAATGGGTATATTTCGCCTTCTGATCTTCGAGTTTATCTAGCTGAAATTGCAATTTGCTTAAATTCATTGCATCAACAAAAGATTATTTATAGAGATTTAAAGCCAGACAATGTTTTAATAACTGCTAATGGTCATATCAAATTAACAGATTTTGGTCTTTCAAAAGATATTAGTAAATTTGAAGCAACATCTACTTTTTGTGGAACGTGCAGTTATTTGCCACCTGAAATTGTATCGCATAAAAGATATTCATATGAAGTAGACTGGTATCAGCTTGGAATTCTTGCCTATGAACTCTCTTTTGGCAAAGTTCCATTTGAAGATGAAAACAGAAAAAAGAAAATGGATAAAATAATTGGTGAAGATCCTGTCTTTCCCAATGATGCTGATCCTGCTGTAGTTGATTTAATTAAATGCTTACTAGAAAAAGATCCATCTCAAAGAATGAATTTTGTTTCACTCAAGTCGCATTTCTTTTTTGATAATTTTTCATTCAAAGATGTCGAAGAGAAGAAGATTGTGCCATCTTTCGTTCCTTGTTTATCTCATCCAGCTGATACCAGATATTTCCCACAAATAGATTCTGGATCAACTGAAAATGAAATTGCTACAGATGACTTAAATTTATTTGAAGGATTTTCATTTATTTCTAATGAATTTACTAGCTGTTTATAATTATTAGAGAATAATAAATAGATTAGAAATATTATCAATTTTAATTTTATCAAAAGTTTTTAATGAACTCTTTTTTGTTTGTAAAAGTTTATAGTTCTTTGAATAATTCATAGTTATTATTATCTTTATTAAAAAAAGAAAAATACAATAATATATTCAACAAATACACAATTCTAAAGGATTAAACACAAAAATCATCCAACCGTTTCTTTTCCATTGAGCATTCGAACTTGCATTTCAGGAGAAGGTGCACCATTGCTTCCTTGTGCGCCATGCGACCAATCATTTCCTGTCGCAACAACATATGATTTTTGTTTAGGTAAAAATGCGCATGCTGTTACTGGATCGCCATTTTGCGTTAATTTTGGTCTGGTAGAAGTATGTGCCAATGTATCTAGACTGAAATATTCAAGACTTCCATTTCCACCTCCAGAAATAATAATGTTTTTAGTTGAAAATCCAGATATCGCAATGCAATTAGAGGAATAAACGCCATTATTATCCCTATGACATGTTTTTAAATCACCACCTGTTCCATTAACATTGGCTTCTATAATTCCATTTTGTCCTCCCACAACATATCCGTTTCCATCAGGTGTAATTGCAATAGAAGTAATGGGACACTTAATCTTTAAACTATATGATTTTAATTTTTTATCAGCTAGTTTGAGATCATACTGGTATACTTTATTTTCAGATGTTACAATAAAAGCTTTATCGTTTGTAGCATCTAGGCATCTGCATTTTCCTTGTAAATCAACAGAACTTGCTGGTTTTGTGGTGTCGCGAAGATCCCAAAAATTGAGTTTGAAATCATAAGAAGATCCTGACATAAGTAAATTTTGATTTGGGCACCATCTAACTCCAGAAACGATGCCCAAATGTGAACCTACGTTAGAAACAGTAGGTTCACCATATTTGAGCTGGAGTATTTTACCAGATGCTGTGCCAACTAATATATCATCGCCCTTGAATGTACAGCAAAGCATGGCATCATTTGTTTTCTCTGGTTTTACGGTAGCTAAATATTGAGGTGTTGGTAAAGCGTTTTGAGCCCCATTTAGTTTCCAAATAGTTATAGAATTATCCCAGCTTGTGCAGCACAAAAGTTGATTATTAGGATTAGAATTAGTAGCAATATCTGAGATTGTATCACTAGGAATTCTATCAAACTTCAAGCTTTGTCCTGGTTGTTGTGCCATTTGATAATATACTTGAAACAATTGAATAGAAGTTAATCGTTTAAAAAAAAAAATAGGGGGTTTAACCGTTCGTAAAGTGTCAAAAAATTTCATTAAGATTAAAAAAGATAGATTTTATTAAATAAATAATATATTATTATACTATATTAATATTTATATATATAAATACCATAAGTATTAAAAAATTTATATACTAACATTAAAAAATTCATTTTTTATTTTTCTGAGAGATAAAAACTTTTTCAAATGTTAAAATTAGATATAGTTATAAAAATTTCTACCAAAATATAGCCTATTTCATTTATATTTTTTAAAATATAATATTAAAATACTAATTGGAAGAGCAAAATAGAAAATGAACCGTAATAATAAAAGTAAATGAAATAAAGAATTCAAAATCACTTCACTAATGAATTTATAATTTATTAATGAAGTCAAGAATTCAAAATCACTTCATTAATGAATTATAATTTGTCAAAATCTCTGGAAATATCTTGAAGAAAAAGTGCTCTTGAAATAAAATAAAAAAATATTTAAAAATTAAATGTAATGAAAATTCATTATATATTAATAAATCTTTAATTATTTATATATTAATCAAATAATGCAATTTTTCCAAAAAACTTTAATATTTAGAAAATATTTTCTAGAATTATATCATTCTTTTATCTAAAATATTAATTTGATCATAATATTGAATTTATATTTAGTTTACAATGAAAAAAATGAATAACATTATTTCATATTAATTGAATAGGACACTATTGAATTTTATCATTCATCAAAATTATGGGTTCCTATAGACGGATTTTATATTTGAGATTTTAATTAATAATTATTAAATATAATTAGTATAAATATCAATTTTGTTATGAAATATCTTACTTTTTTTATTTTCTGACAGTTTACGAACGGTTAAACCCCCTATAAAAAAAAAAATCTGTAATTCTGTCATGGATGATAAAAAAAGAAAAGAGTTCGAGATCGACCCAAATCAATTCACTCCGAATGACAAAAGGAAGGTCATTAAAGGTGGCTGTGGGATATGTATATTTGTGACAAAGACTGGTACTACAGAAGAATATGTTTGCAAAAGAACCATTCGCAAACTTAAAATGGAAAATGGAAAGAAAAATCTAGATCTCATGCTCTTTGATCAAGAAGTCGATGTCCTTGCTCAATACCATCATCCTGCTATAGTACCTTTTATTGGATATGCTATTGATCAAAAACATTTTGGAAATATTTTTCTTAAATTTATTGAAAATGGATCGCTTGATACTTATATCAAAAGTGTACATAAAGATCCTCAAAATAACTTATTAGATAACACTAATAAATTAATTATTTCATATGGCATTGCACGAGCGATGGAATTTCTCCATTCGCACGAGATTCTTCATCGAGACCTCAAATCAGAAAACGTTCTTCTTGATAAAGAACTTCGTCCATATATTACGGATTTTGGCACTTCAAAAGCAATTAATGCTGCCCACACATCGCAAACAGTTCAGCAAACGACTGCACGTATTATGCCACCTGAATTTATTACTGATTATGAAAAATATAATCGAACTCCGCCAATTGATATGTACTCATATGCAATGGTTCTATATGAATTATGGACTGAGAAACCTCCTTATGATGAAAAGTGTACAATATCAAACGTCATTGATAAGACTTTGAAGAATGATAGACCAAAATTTTCTTCACCTGCGCCCGGTAAAAACTGGCAAGATTTGATTACTCAGTGCTGGTCTGAAAATCCAGAAAATAGGCCACCATTTACAGAAATTGTTAAAAAGCTTGAATCTGACGAATTTGTTAATTCAGATATTGATATACAAAAGTTTGAATCATATAAGCAGATGATCGATTCTCAAGCTAAAAAATAAACAGGAAAAGATAATCTTAATTTTTAATGTAAAAAAGAACAAAAATAACTTATTCTATTATATTTTTTATAATTTAACATTCCAAACAAAATATTACAAAATGAATATTATATAAATTATATTTATGGCTTCATTTTTGGACCAAGATGAGTAAAAAGTTGGTCCATTTTTTTGAGAGAAAAACGATCAAAATTTTCAAAATTCTTTTCATTAAATAAAATTTCATACACACTAAAGAAGTGAAAGCAAAAAAGAGTATAATGGCATTATTTTTTAATAAATAATTTATTTTATTAAGCTCTCTTTGTTTTTTTGGTATAAAAATGTATTTTGGACCAAATAATCTAAGAAAGTGATTTAATGATGCGCGCAATCTAGTGTTTTAATTGATTAGTTGGTAATATAAGCATTTGCGCTTCGTTTGATTCATCTTTTTGAACAAGATATTTAAAAAATATTTTACATTTGCTATAAACTTAATTAGCTTAGTAATTATATAAGCAAGCCAGTACTTCTAATATTTTAGGCAAATAATAAATACTTGCGCAAATATAAATCTTTCGAAAATGATTCTTTTTAATAAAATTTTATATTTAATATTAGCATATGAATTTGTATTCAAATTTTTGAATACTTTTATACGAAAATATCTCAGAATATTTTGGACCAGAGAAAAAAGATTTTTTGGACCATGTAAACTTATTAAAATAGCATGTAAAGCATTCAAAAACTGGTAAATCGGTTTTTTTGGACCAAAATGTAAAACTATTTAGACCAGGCGAATTTTTTTTAGACCAAGGCGAAATTTTGACGAAAAAAATGTAAATTTTCTATCAATTTTTTGAGAATTTTTAGCTTGGTAGCTTTGAAAAAATAGTTCAAAAAGTTATTCAAAAAATAAAATTTTAGAGGAAAAAAAATTTTTATTTTAAAGAAAAAAAAAGATAAAAAATATATGATTTCATTTCATTTTTTTTGGGTAAAAATTTACAAAATTTTAATAAGGTCCAATGGACCAAAAAAATTGTCCGTCCAAAGGTCCAAAAATTAAGCCATAAATTATATTGATTTCAGAATGAAAGACTCTTCAAGAAATTTTAAATAAAGGCTACTATCCTTTTCTATTAGTTCTTGTTTTGAAAATTCTTTGATTTTTCCATCATTTTCAACAACAGAAAACAATAGCCTTCCGTCAATATCTTTTTTATATCCAATAATAGTTATTAATTCTGAATTTGGGAGTTTAGGAGTTTTGGGTAGTGATGGGTAAGTTGATTTTTCGGAATCTAAATCTAAATTAATTTCAATACTGTGCTCAGGATTAATATTTATATTTTCTTTTTGGATATTTTCTTTCCTTCCAATTTTTTGATCTTCTAAAAAGTTTTTTCGTTGTTCCACTTCTTTATGAAAATGCAAATTTTCATTATTTTTTAAATCATCTGCAGATTTATTTTTGGGGTATAAGGAAAAATTATTATCTATTAAATTCTTCAATAATTCCATCTCTTTTTTTATTTTTTCTTTTTTCTTCCTTTCCAAATTCTGTGAAATTATTCTATCATGCTCTATTCTCTCAACATTTAAATCTTGATATTCTTCAAGAAGATCAGGGCAATCGAGGCTTGATTCTTCTTCCCATGTATTATCTCGTTCATCAAAATCTTTCCATTTAAGTAGGTAATAGCATTTACCATTTATAAATTTATGATTAATAATGCGTTCGACTATATATTCTCCTTCATCAATTATTTCATTTGATTCAATTTCCATTCTTTTAAAAGTAATTGATATGTAAAAAAATTTTTTGGTTAAAATTTGAACTTTTCATTGTCAAACAAAGAAAATTTATGAATGAAACTGTAATCTAATTATTGTTGTAAAAAAATCACTCGTTTATATAAAAACTCGCTTGGGATAAGAATTTCATAGTAAAAATTGTTTTTATTTAAAAGATACAATTATATGCAGAAATGATTAAATTCACTTTTTCTTCAATTCTAATAAAACTTGTAATGATTTTTAATGAAATAACTATATACTGATGGAATTAAGCATTATTATAAACAGATTAATTTATCTAATTCTTAATAAAACTTCTAGAGCTTAAAATTCAAGTTTTACTTTGTGAATTCTAGCCTTTTGAAGTGAAAAAAGTTTATATACAGCTTCGCCGTATAAAACAATATTTTTGTTTATGAAAATATATATATAGATAAATGGGAAAAGATGTATTATTTGGTGCTCCCAAGCAATTCTTTGATAAATTCGTGAATCTTTTGCTGATGAGCTTGAATTTTTTCAAGGGATCTTAACGTCTCTTCTTCTGTTTCGGGATATACTCCTCGTTGCCTCAAACTGTCAACAATTTTAATAATTTTTTGTTCAAGTTCGAAAACAGTTGTTATTGCAACATCTGTCTCCCCTTTTTTGGCAGCATCTTCACATAATTCTAAAATTAAACTTTGAAAGCTTGGTAATATTATTTTTAAAATTTCTGATGCATTGCCTTTGTTATTATTTTGTTGTTGTAATGCTAATACATCAGAGAGCGAATTTTGAGCACTTTGTATATTTAAATCGGTATTTTTGATATCTTCATCTATTTTTTTAATGGATTCTATGAGTTGTTCTTCTTCTTTACCAAAAGTAGACGCTTGAATTTCATTAATAATTATATTTTGTGATTCATCAAGCAAATGAAGTTTTTGATTTTCTTCAGCTGCTTTTGCGAATCTATTTTGTGCCTCTATAGGTAAAATAAATTGATTATTTTGAGTCATTACTTATAGGTTGTACTTAGATAGAACTTTTTGAATTTGAAATAAAATAGCCAAATTTTTGAATAATTAAACGTCTTCTTGATCATAATTGTTTTTTTATATGATGTCAAACTATTAATTATTATTGAGAACCTTGAAATTCTTTTAGATCAAACTTTATAATAATCCAAAGAAAATTTCAAAGTGTTTTTGATATCTTACAGTATTGTCTTCATTGATTTGAATCTTTATATCATGACTGGGATTTTGTACATGTATAGCATCATTGATTAAAGTATGATTGTTGCCTGATTGCTAGTTATCAATAGATAAATTCAAGCTTGAAACTTTTCTAGTATTAAGTAATATTGATATCTTGATAAAAATATATTAAATCATGAATTAAAAATAATTTATAAGTTTTATTTTAAATAAATATTCATAAAAACTAATAAATTTTTTTGAATCATCCATAAAGTGTTAGAGCTAAAAAAAGCGTTTATAAAAGTGGCGACCGAATAGGTAAAGGAATGTCTGATTTTAATAGTTCTCATAAGCTCTCTCGTAGTCGTTCACAGAGATTAAAAGGTGAAAGTGATTCTACAATCTTGCACCTTTCTCGTAAAAAGCCTATTTTTGTTCCTAAAACCATAACATTTATTAGAGGTACTTCAACTCATACCCGTCAAGCTTATCTTGATGAAAACAAGTGGGTCAAGCTTGATGAATCTCTTTCGCAGTTAATTTCTCATGAAAGCACGATGATCAATGATTTTCATGCATCACATCAATTTCCTTCTCCACTTGAAACTTCTGCTGAAGCATTTTTATTAGAATTTGAACGAAATCATGTTCAAATCAACGATATAAAACAAACAGAATCAGTTCGTTCTTTTTGCATAGCTTTTGGATCAATATTTTCAGCTCACGTTACTTTACTACTTCTTTACGAAAATGAAATGCATTACGCCGAAATAATTCGCCAAAATCCACTTCGTAACTCACCTGCGATGTTGATATTGAGGTTTTTATACGCTTTTCCATCTTTAATGAAAAACGAGCAAACAGATACGCCTGCTGCACTAACAATGCAGGAACATTTGAAAAATTTGATTACTTTTGCTGAAAAGAATTCCAAGTATTACTTTGTTTTGCCTGTGGTTACTATTCACAATTCACAATCATCAAAAATGGGATCAAGCCGCGTTGTTTTAAAAGTTAATAAGTCAGAGTAATGATTATTGTTATGCGGATGTGTTTATAAATTCTATTCAATTTTCATATTATGCAAATTTATACCTTTCAATAAGTTTCGTAAATTTGGAAAGTTCAAATGTTTTCCTTGATGTTTTATCATAATACAATAATGTTTGTTCTAATTGTAATTACCATTTTGTTATTATTATTTATTATTATTTAATAATATTTTCGAAAAAATTCATGAAGTATATAAAATTCGATTTTTGAATATTATATGATTTTTTTACTATTCCTTTTTCTATCATTTACTCTAAGATTGTATTTCAATTCGCATTCATTGTTTTTTCTAAACTTTTTCAAAGGATTATCTATGAAATTCAAATGAATCAAGATAACGCAAATAAAGTTGTTCTTCTTGGAGCCTCTGGGGTAGGGAAAACAAGTATTGTTCTTCAACTTAAGGAAAAAGTTTTTAGGGGTATGGTTGCCCCTACAGTTGGGTCTGGAGTGATTTTCAAAAATATTGAAACAGATAAAGGAGTAATTCCTCTTAAAATATGGGATACAGCAGGTGAAGAAAGATATAGATCTTTTAGTGGCCTTTATTCGCAATCAGCTACAGCAGGAATTTTTGTTTTCGATCTCACAGACAGAAGAACCTTCGATACTATTGATGAATGGATTGAGGAGTTCCAAAAAAATGCAAATGCTGATGCTCTTCTTTATCTCGCAGGAAATAAGTTAGATCTTATGGACCAAAGAGATGTACCTTTTGACACTGCATTTGCATTTTCACAGAATAGACATATGAAATATTTTGAAGTTTCAGCAAAAACTGGAGAAGGTGTTGAGCTGCTCTTTACCGAATTAGCCAAGCAACTTGGGCCGCCAAATGATTGTTCGAGCTCTTCAATTCAACCTAAAGAACCAGGAACTCGTAGCGGTTGCTGTTTTTAAATTTAATTATTTTGCTGTTATAATTACAAATGTAAATAAATAGTTTTTTTTCGAATTATTTTTATATTGTAATAATAATCAAAAAAAATTAAAGCAAATGCAAGAAGAATGTGTTTCTTGATCTTGAAACATAATATTTGTACTTTTTTTGGTTGATATAAGCAAATATTATATCACTAAATAACTCATACAAAATTGTGAGGCGAAAATTTTATATTTTGATGAAAAATGCAAATGTTTTTGAACAACAGCAACCTGAACTGCAGCAGTTGCATAAACAACAATTAACAAATGTTCCTCATGTTTCACCGCAAATAAATACTAACGAAGCAACAGCAGCAGCTAATAATTTCCAAATTCGATTGCCATCTATTCAAAACATTACATACGGTAATTCTTTTGTTCCGCCATCAGATAATATAATTCCACGTTCGACAAACCTACCATTAGTTTCCATATCTTCTAATAATGTGAAAACTGAAAATCCGATGCTTATTCAGCCACCTAACCCAATTTATACTTTTGATTCAAATAATCAGCCTATAAGAATTCGTTGTACGTGTAAAGAAGGGGCAACCGATTGTCTCCTTCTTAGATGCTCTATCTGCGGTTATTATGTGCATGCAAAGTGCGTTGGTATTGCTCGATTGCCGCCTGGAGCCAAATATGTTTGTCCATACTGTGGAAATCGTCCATTACGATGTATTTGCAATCATAATGATAAATACGATGAACCAATTATTCAATGTACTAAATGTCATTACTGGGTTCATAAAAGTTGTGCTGGGTTTACTTTTGGTATAAATCCAAAAGGTTTTTTATGTGATCAATGTGGAACTCCAACTTATCATTTACCGAAACCTTTTTTTTCAGAAAAATCACTTTGTATAGACCAAACATCAGATATTACTCCAGAAGAACGGTTTTCAATTATAAATAAATTACCTAACGGAGAATTTAAAGATTTTGTTGTAGATGATTTAAATAAGAGTGAATTTCCTTTCAGAGATACAATGATACGATATGTTGATGAGTTTGCACCATGTCTTTTTAATTATTCCCATGAGTTTTGGAAGCATTTTGCCACAACATTATCAGATATTCTACATTGCAAAAAAATCGATATTATTAATGCAATAGATGAACTTGTCGTCAGTATTCTTTACAAGCCACTTCCAGCTTCAATTGACCCCCCTGTTCCTCATCTTTTTGTCTCGGATTCAATTCGTTCTAATGTAGAGTCAGAATCATTAACCCGTTATGAATCTATACCATCAACAAAGCCGATATATGTTACTAATGATATGGCTGTTTGTACTGAAACACCAATTGAAAACAACGGATTTATATGCGAAATATATGGAATCCTCTGCCATGAAGATGAAATTGATGCCACTAATGGTATTCCTAGAAATTGCTTCAATATTCTTAATACAAAAGTTGCAATAAATGCTTCTGGAAACAGTGTTTCACAGGATCATCATGATAATGACCACCAAACAGCGAATGATAATTCAGCGAATAATGATGAAAATAGCAATACAAATGATAGCAGTAATAATAAAAATAATCTATATGAGGCTAATCAAGCAGTTTGCTTTATAAAACGTTCTTTCAATTTCAATTGCATTGTAAGACTATTTCGGTTTGGTGGAGAAGTCAGAGCTGGATTGTTTGGAGTTCGTGCAAAAGGTCCTTTAAGCGAGGAAAGAGTTTTTAAGCCACAAAAAAAAGAGAAAGATGCATATGGATCAATTGATGCTGATGAGGATGCGATAGATAAGATGAAGAAAGCTTTATTAGCAATTCCAAAAGGTGGTGAACTTTTTCTTCCACTTGATGCTGATATTCCATATTCTGTTTTAATGCCTATTTGGAAAGAAAAGAAAGTAAGAGGGCATAAGAATGTTAATGTTCCAGCTGTAGAAAATTCAAATGATAATGTTGAAACTGATCAAGATGGTAGCAATATTAATGATGATAATAATTCAGCTCAACAAAAAAAGGGGCCCGGTAAAAAAAGAAAAAGAAAAAACACTGCAACAAGAAGGAAAAAAACGTCAAAAAGTTCGTCTTCTTCAGCTTATGGTAGAAATAAGGACGACGATGATAATGACGACGAAAATGGTAATGATGATGATGATGGTAATAATAATGATGCCAAAGATGATGAGATTGATGGTAATGGTTCGAGTGATAATGAAAATGCAAACGATAATGATTCTGATATTTATACCAATAGAAGAAATTCTAGTAATAAAAGTAGTACAAGCAATAATAGTAAAAGGAGAACTTCAAAAGCCAATTTGCCTTACTCAAGAGCAACCAAAGTTGAAACTCGTGCAATGAGAACAAGAGCAAGAGAAGAATTCCCTTTCAGTTTGACTCTTTTATCAGCTTTTCAAGAAGATGCATGTCCTCCTATCCCAATTGTATTAAAAGATCAAAAAGAGATTGATGAAGAAAATCCAGACCCATCATCAATACGTGCCAGACTTCGAAATCCACATCATAAGAGAATAGTATACTAATAGTTTCAAAAACTGATTTACTAATTATTTGAATATGTGGGTTAATCACTAGCTTTAAAATTATATTGGGGGTTATAATTAAATTAAGTAACTTCACTTTTTAAAAGTGAATGTATTTGTGATGAAAACGATCACTTAGAGGTTATTCAATCAACAAAAATCATTGATTTGTCTCAGGTTATATGTTCAATATTAATATCTGAGAATTTATGTTTTGTTATTTATTTTTATTAAAAATATGCGCTTATCAAAGAATAAAATAATACTATTAAAATAAATTATATTGTTAACCTTATATTGTAATATTACTCATTTGTGGGTGTTGTTGTATTAGTATTTGAGTTAACAGGGTTTTGTACTTGTTGGTTTCCAAATCCTTGTGGAGGTTGAACAATTGCGTATTGAGGATAGAATCCTTGTTGAGAATAGAAATACTGTGGTTGTTGATTCTGTTGGGATTGTTGGTTGTTACTATTTTGTGGTGGGTTTGGTAAAATTAATAGCGGCTGTGGTTGGATATTTTGATTATTATTTTGGTTAGCTAATTGTGGAATGTTAGCAGCATCTTCGGAGGTAACTGGTGGGAAATAAATGCCTGTAAGTGGCATTTGCTGGTTTTGATTGGAGTAAACTGGCATCATTGTTACCATGACTGGCTGTTGGCCTTGCTGATTTCCAAGTAATCGTGTTTCAGATTGTCTGTGCTCATCTTCAACTAGCCTTTGTCGTCCTTGATACATCTTTAAATGTTTGCAAATGTTATTTGTTCCTCCACATAAGAAGCATGAAACAAATGTAACAATAATTGCACAAATAACTGTTACCATTGCCATAATTTCGCCTGTTGATATTTCTTTTCTGCTTGATCTTCGATTATCATGCATAGGGGGAATTTCAATGCGTTTTTGAATGTTGTTGTTATTATTATTAAAGTTATGGTTGTTGTCATCTTGATCTTGTTGTCCTTCTTCTTCTTTTTCTTCTTCTTTACGAACATTTTTCTCGTCGTCCTCTTCTTCATCATCTAATTTATCTTTATCACTGTCCTCCTTTTTAAACTTTTTAGGTGATGTAATCTCAAAAAGAGTTGTCTGTGAAATATCGATGACAGCACTCATGTCAAATGGGATAAGAGGGCGTTTTGATTGGCTAATTAAATCAAGCTGAAAATGTTTATAAAAATCGATGGTATGAGCGTTAATTTTGAAAAATGATGGATTCTTTACGGATGCTGAAAGTTGTCTATCAGAAAATGGATCGTCACAATCAGATGATTTTTCACATATTGAAACAGAATCTGGTGCTTCTGGTGCTTCAGATCCTGTTACAGTAAAAGATGATTGAGGATACCATATGCAATAATGTCCTTTTTGGAAAGGTCCAAACACATCTTTTAATACAATTTCGTTAGTCTGTTTGGTAGTAACATAGCGGCCAAGACAAACAGGTGGGAAAGAAAAAACGCTAAAAGATACATTTCCAGGTAGAAGAGCCATTACATCAATCGAGCCTTTTTTGGCACCAAATGAAATTCCTCCGTTTTCTGATGGGAACAGAAAATTGCCTGATTCACTCATAGAATTTAAATTTGCTTGTAAATAATATGTTGCCTTGACAATTGAATTATGAAATACAACAGTAAGAAAAGGAAGTGACGAATTAATACAAATTAATTCTCCTTCATCAACATCAAAAGTGTATCGCATTGGCTTATTTTCAACATCTACTGAATGCTTGCATGAAATTGATAAGATATGTGAAATTAACAAGAAAAACATTATTAATGTTCAGGCTTCTTCACAAAAAAATTGAATTGACTCTGAAAAAAATAAGTAAACTGATTGAAATTATTAACTCATTTCTGAAAACGATGTAGCCATTCAACCAAATTAAAGAGTGGGCAACACCTTTTGAATCACTTGATATATATATAAAAATGAAATCATATAACATTTTAATAATATATTACATATAAGATTTCATTGATGAAAGTTGACAATCCAATTCATCAAATCCAGAAAATAAATTATTTGTTTGGTTATTCATATTCCTTGTATTTCCGTCTAAATTAGTTTTTATGTTATCAGTAAAATGGTCAAAAGGGTCAAGTGGGACTCTAACTGATTCATTTAATCTGATATGCTCATATCTAGCAACCTCTATTAATCTATTTATTTCAAATGCAACTCTAGAAGGATTGTATCGTTGGCATAATGCATCTGCTAATAAAAATCCGATTTTTTTCATATCCATCATATTTACATCAGTATTTTGATTATTTTGAATTTGGAACTTTTTGAGAGAATCAACAAGTTTGATTTTTTCCGCTTCTAACAAGTGAATTTTTCTTTTTAGACAATTAATTTCTTTATCTTTTTCGTTAATAGCATACTTCAGTTGGTTGTCTTCATTAGAAACTCCTGAAGAAAAAGAATTAAATTGATAAGACGAGTTCGAAGCTGATCCAGTTTTAAACATTTTTTCGTTATTAGTAATAATTTCTTTATCATTATTTGATTCGATATTTAAAAAAGATGGTTTTAATAATTCATTATTCGAATTAATATCATGAGTGGATTTCATCTTTCCAACATTCTGAAGCTCAGTCTTTAATTTTTGATTTTCAGCTTGAATTTTGCTTAAAGAAGATTTCAATTTCTGTATTTTTTGAACAAATTTTTTTTTATTTTCTTCATTTTCATTTCTAATTTTTTCATTTTCTTCATTTAACTGAAAAAGTTTCTCTTTTAAAAGGTTGGATTGATTCTCTGTATTCTTTAGATCATTGATTAGATTTTGAAAAATTTGGGTTTTTTCGGTAAGACATTCAATTTCTTTTTGAGAGTTTTTTAAGAGATTTTTTAGATGATTTACTTCGCTTTCTAATTGGTTTGACTCATTCTGCTGCTTCGAAAGATTAATTTGGTCTTGATTTTTTCTGTTTTGTGATATGTTTGATTGATATGAATTTTCATTATGATCAAGAAAATTTTTTACTCTCAAATTTTCGATTTGAAGTTCTTCTAGTTTTGATTTATAGCTTTCAATTTGAATCTGGAATTGCTCATTTTGAAGTTTTTCAAATTTGAGTTGATCATTTATTTTAAAAAATTGATTTTTTCCGGTTTTTTCACGTTCTTCTATTTTATTCAATTCTTTTTTAAGTTTCATAATATGATTTTTTAAATTGTTAATTATTGTTAAATATTCAATGAGATATTCTTTATTTTCTTCATTTTTTTTGTCTAAACTCCCGATTTCAACTTCTCTATTTATATCAATATTTGGCATTAATTTGCTTTCTTTATTTTGAAATTCATTGAAATCAAAAGAATCGTTCATTGTAGAAATATATCCAACTAATTCTTTTACTTGTTGTTGTAACTTAGATACTCTTTTGCGAATAGATATGATTGTTTTATTTTTATCCATTAAAAAATTCGGTAACCATTTCATAAATAAATTGAACTCGTGAGGGCATTCACTTGTAATTAAAAAAATCTGGTGCAAAAACATTTCAATTTCGTTTGATGTATAAAAATATTTGGTATTAGGATAGCCATTTCCTAAGAATTGTAGTAATATTTTTATTTTCTCTACATAACTTGATTCCTGATCTATCTTTTCAAGAAAAATATTTTTATCTCCGGCATCTGTTCTTATTCTATCCAGAGCTTTTTCTAATAAATGAGTAAAATCATCAGATTCACTCATTTACAGAATTCAATTCAATTGAAAATTTCAAAGGATTATTTCATGATTAAAAAAATGATATGAATTCTTGGAGCTTACTAAAGTAATTATTTAGAAATACCATTGGTCCATATTTAATTTAAAAATTTTAAATAAAATTATAACCAATTGATTGTTTGATCTAATATTATTATTGTATATCTAACATTCATGTAAGCAATTGCATAAAAACTGGAATCAAAAAAAAAAAAAAAAAATCCAAACAAACAATTTCACATAGGTTTACAGCGACCCAATGATTAGTAATTTGAATAAAGCTTTTCATATGTTTTAGAAAAAGTTGTAACTAGACCTTGAATTGAAAAAGAGTTTCAGAGTAAACCCTGAAAGCGGTACCCACCCGACCCCTTTTGACAGGTCCTTCTTGGGTAGGGTCATTTTTTACCTGGGTAGGAAAATACCGTATTACCTAAAGGTAGAATTTACCCGGCCATTTATTAAGATGGTAAATTTTTACCAGACCATTTCTTTAATGATATTATTATTATTCTTGTCATATATTCTATTGATAATATTTGAGATGCAATTTGCTTCGATATCAAATGTTTGGATATAATCAAATTAAGTGATTCCAAAATTTTTCATTTTTTTTATGGAATAATAATCATAATATGAAAATTTAATATTAATTATGTAATTTGTTGGGGTTAGAATAAAGTATTAAATGTAATATTGTAATATTTATATCAGCTTTTTCAGAGGAAAATTTTCTTTAAAGTTTGAATCAGATATTGAAAATGAATCAAGAAATCAAAATTTTTAATGAAAAAAAAGAGTGGCAGTACATATAATTTACGGATTAGAATTTTTAATTGAGGATATTATATTTTTTAAACATGTTTTTTAATATTATATAACTAATTTAATATAAATAATACTAGTTAATTATTAATATATTTACCAATTAATAAATATATATTTTGATTACTTTATTTTTTGTAAATATTTCAAATAATTTAAGCCAAAATAATGAAACATTTTTATATTCTGAATATAAACATATAATAACTCATTTATATACTTATAATATTTTTAATATATGTTTAATAATTATATTATATTTTAATTTTAAAATTAATTTGCTATTTATTATTATATATGCAAAATGTTCATATATTATTTTAATTCAAATTTTCACGAAGAATTGAATTTTTTATTAAAAAAATTTCACTTTATTTTGTTTAAAACAGTCTTGTTTTAATTAATTTACTAAAATTTCAAAATAAATCTTAGTCTTTTATCATTAAGTCATATTTATATATATCATAAAATTTTAAAATTATGAAAATACGATTCACAATTAAAAAACTGATATTTGTTTACTTTATTGGATTTAATTGCTAATTAAAGTTGTTTTAAAATAAAAATTACCGACTACATTCTTTATTTATAATGCTTTTTTAAAATATAATCTTTTTACGATTTTTTTTTAATATTTGACGATTATTATAATATTATCATCATCTAATTAGATATAATACGATTATTAAGATATATTAATATGATTATTATGATTTATTCATTTTATTCTAGATTGATAATTTAAAAAAAAATATGAAAAAGCTGATATAACAAAATATAAAATATATCTTAATATTTTAATCATATATAAATTTTAATAATATAAAAAATCTTAATATTATTGGTGATATTATCATATTTATCAATATCATATAAAACAAACTTTTGAATTGATTATTAATTTAAAAAAATAATTATTTGAAATTTTTATAATTGAATTAATGCATTAATTTTTAAAACATATAGTATACAATTCTATAAATAATAAACAAATTATTATTTTAGAAAATAAAAAATATAAAAACAAAAAATATTAATTTATATTTAAAATAATTAGTAACAACTAATTTATTAATGATACGAATATTTTATTTTTTAATAATACATTGAAAATAAAATCTCATAATTAATTGTATGAGCTTACATAAAATATTTTTAATTCTCAAAAAAAAGTATAGAATTTTTTAAAAAATCTATTCAAAAAAAAGACTTTTCTGAGCATAAAATATACGTTAAGTTCTCAATTTTAGTAAATTTTGGATTCATGATTTACAAAATCTACCTAGTCGATTCCCAATTTTATTAGGGGGATCTTAATGTTTTAATCGAATTAATAAATTGACCTAACGGATCCTATCATTAAACCGTCAATCTTTCTAAATTGAAAAACCTAAAATATCATAAAAATCTAATGCATTATCATTAATCAGGTTATTTATTTATATTAAACTATTGAGCAAGTATCCGGGGAAACATTTTTGGTTTTTGTATTTATTGTAGTTATTGAATTATAAGAGTTTCAAATTGAATAAAGACGTTAAAAAGTTTCATGTACTGCCCCTCTGAAAAAAATTAATCATTATTATTTATTATTATAAATTAAATGAATAAATAAAGGAAAATAATCGAGTAAACCTAAACACTTCACTTGAATGGTGGGTAATTACCCTACCCGAAAAAAACGGGTCGGGTCCATTTTTTTAGGTTACCATTAGAAGGTCTAGTTGTAACCGAAGTTCAAAAACGATATTTTATGCAAATCTGAAAGAATTTTTTTCACGTTAAAGGTATTTAACCAAAGTTTGTTTGATTTGAAACTTAACGCATCATAAATTAGCAAATAAATCACTTTAAAATATTATTATCAAGATTAATATATTTATGATTATTTTCATTATCATATTCATGGTATGAAGAAGGTTTGAAATAGAATCAAATAAATTGTATTTCATTATTTTCATATTTTTGATTTATCAAATATATAAAAGATAATGAAATGGAAAATTCATCTATTGTCCATATATGATACTATAAATATGATATTAATGCATTATTTATGATATTTTTTATTATTTTTTACAGGTATAAAATCGACAATTACTGTTACTTCAATATTGTTCTTGATTCATATAATGAAATTCGTTCGCATAATATCATTAAATTTTGCAAATGTTTAATATGCCATTTTATTTCAAAAGCATAATTTGAACTTGGATGTTATCTTTTTCAAAGAAGATTGTATAAATCAAAAATAATTAAATTTCAAAGTGTTCTGAAAATTTTGAATAAGTAAAAATTGATTTATTATTTCTATTAATCCTCTAATAGGAGTATAATTTTTTAATTGATTAAAAACAAAGAAATCATAATATTTTATAAGAAAATAATAATGGAAATTCAAATTTAATTTTTAAAATATTCAATTTATTATAAAATACCGTTAAAAAAAAATTGAATATTTTGAATAATCAATTGATAAGCTTTTATTATTATGAACTTTTTGATTAATTAATATTTATTTTTTCTTTTGAACTATTTAACTTTTTAACTCTTTAGAGATTTTAAACTTTTTTAAAAAAACAATGATTTGGCTCCTTTGAATTTTGAATATAATTATTTCAAATAAATAGTGATGTTAGTTAATTTTTTAAACTCATCTGAATAGAACCAATTAATCAAAAAATAATTAACCCATTTCTGAAAAATTGAAAAGGAGAATATAAAATCTATGGGCATTGAATTGAATTTCAGAAAATCATATAATTGATTTCGAGAGAAAAATTTGTTTATATCGATAACTACACATTTATGAATAAAGATGACAATTTAGCCGGTGCTGCCCGTTATTATGCATCTCCGCAAGAACAAAAGATTTTAGTACAAGGACTAATTCGTTATTTTTCATTACCAGAAAGATCGCAAAACAGAAATAAAGTTGTTAAAGAAGTTGCTTCATATTTATCAATGATTTCTCCACATTGGTCGCATCGAGCAGTTCGACTTTGGTTTAATAATAATCGTCATACATATCTTCCTGCATTGAAAGATCAACAACCGCAGGCGAATCTTACAGCTTATCCAAATATGATTCAAAATCAACAAAATCCAAATAATCAAATCACTTCATTTTCCACAATTCCAACAAATAATAATATAAATATGAATAACAACGCTAATTTAAGCATGAACATGAATATTCCAAACGCGCCTTTTCAACCACAAAACGTTATGCCATCAAATATTAGTCCAGAACATCAAATATCTCCCAATCCGCAAGTTTATCCAATGTTTCCTATGAATACTACCGAAAACGTGGCACCGTCTTCCTTTTATAATTCACCGCCAATTACACCGAATATTCCATCCAACCAACAGCCATCAAATCCATTTAAAAATCAGCTTTTTACAAATAATAACAAATTTATACAACAATACAATTATCCTACCCAAACTACAATAAAACCGCCCATACAAGTGAACCCGCCGATCTCATTTAACCAGCAGCAGGCCAATAGCAAGCAATATCCTACATCGCCATCAGTCAAAACTCAAATATCAACGAATTCGTCATTAACGCCAATTTTCCCAGTACAGCAAAATTCGCCAGCAATGCAAACAAGTCTAAATAAAGGCCAGCTCAACAACCCGGCTCTCAATTTCAGCATGAATAAAGCAAGCGCCGAAAATACTAATGAAAATGGTAATAATTACTACTTCCAAATGAACGGAATTCAACAACAACAGCAAATGTGTGAGGCGGCATATATACCGATTTCTGCCATGTTAAATGAAATCCGAAAATTGTATTCAAATGGAAATTTGAATGATCCTCGCCTCTCAAATTTAATTCCCGAATTTGAGAAGCAGTGCATGCAGGTGTCAACGCAGCATGGATCAATTCCGCCCGAGCAAATAGAGCCAATGATTGACTATGTCACTTTCAAGTTCCCTGCGAATTCAGAAGAGGCGAATTTGGGAGGCGAAACAGGCTTCCCTTATTCAAATTCAACTAATGATTTTTCTGAGATAAATGATCGTCCTGAGTCATTTGGACATGCGAACGTCTGGGACCATATAACGCCAAATAACATTTGGAACCAAAGACCTTTCGTCGATGAAACATTGACGTATTTCGAGTCATGTTTATTAACCGACAATTGCTTTGCATTCACTTCACTTCAATTTGGTTCAGCGCAAAGGACTCTTTCAGTCAAGAAGTATCGACAAAGAAATCAATCGAGCACGATCATTTTGAATTCAAATGCAAACGTCTTTCAAAACTCGCCCGTTTTGGCTTCAAATTCATCGAGCGTTTATCAACTCAATACCGAATCGGTGATCGACTCAATGTGCATCAATAACGATGACGCTTTCTTGCTCTCAAAAAAAACGGTTATTAGACTTTCTTTATCAGAGTCGTCTCCTAAGACGACGATCAATTTGGACTCAATTATGGATGATTCAAATTTGTCCGTTTCTGCCGGTTTGATTAAGTCGTTCGCAAAAAGTTCGGCTATCGTATCGTTCTCTAACGTTCCTTCTCTTTACTTCACAAATCAAAACGGTTCAGCGTCGACCGTTAAAACGTCTTTTTCTGGATTTATCGACGTTTCTTCTTTCGGTATAAGTAAAGAGAAAATTTTGATTTGTACTTCAAATTCGCCAACAATAAGATTGATTTCCTCTGAGGGAATTGAAATGGCAGCTTTCTTTGGACATTTGGGGCAGGTTATGGGCGTTGAGCCATTAACTGAAAATATATTCGCATCGCGGGGAGAAGATAAAACTGTTAGGATTTGGGATTATAGAATGCCTAGGATGATTACAACAATAACAACTCCAAAAGTATCGACGTTGTGTATTACTGGTTCGAGAAATTTTGTAATATGCGGATTTTCAAATAAAAATGTAGGTGTGACCGATATTAGAAAAGAACAGGCAAAGCCTCTTTTGGGAGTGTCAACACAAGATTATAATGCAATAATGTTGAAATATGACGACTATGACGATTCTTTAATGATGTTTGGTCAGGTTGAAAAAGATACAACAAGAGATAGTATGATTTTTGTTGATACCGATGGCCATAGTAGGCAAAGTATACTTCGTCATTATTCTCATTTTATTGGTGTCGATAGCAAATAATCTTATATTAATTGTTTTTAATAAATTTTTTTAAAAAAACGTATAAAATATGTAAAGTATTGAAAGATAGAATGGCTAACATTTTATTTTTTTGAATTCAAAAAAATGCTTTTTCAAGCATTGACACTTATTATGTTTCTTTTATGAATTAATATTTTTCATAAATGATAATATAAAGTATGTTCTCAACCAAACAGATTCAGATTTTAAAAGAAAAAAAAAAAAAAGGTAAGATTGATTTAAAAGAAATAATAGAGCGAGAGTAAAAAAGAAAATTGAGGTAACTTATTTTATTTTCATTAAAATTTTGTAGTTTCAATTTTATAAATCATGGTTGATTGGTTTCTTGAATACGTAAGCATTTCCATTTTCCAATGATTTGTAATAATTTTCGACCAATTCACCTTTGGTAAATCCAAGTTTAGAATAGAATTGCATTGCGTTTTCGTTTTCAACATGAACGTGTAAGTAAACTTCTAAAGCAAGTTTTGCTAAATCTCCGTCTAACATATGGTTAACAAGTTTTGTAGCGATTCCCATTCTTTGGTAAGTTTTTAATACACCTAAAGTCATGATATAGAGTCTGAGTGCCCCTTCTTCTTTTTCGAGTCTATAACAAATCTCTCCGACAGCTGTATCACCGTTGTAATAAGCTAGTTCTCCTCTGCAACTTCCACCTTGTTTAATCAATTGATAAATATTATCTGTGTAATGAACTGGTAATAATTCTCGATGAATAATTTTGAGAAGTCCAACTGATGACTTATCAACTGGACCGAATGTTATTGGATCTTTTGCTTCTGTTGACATATTATTTTAAATAAGGAAATAATTATAAAAGGTCCAATAATCTTTCAAATATTTTTCAATTTAAAATGATCGTTTTTATTGAAGGTCAATATTATTTCGCCTTTTTTGAATGTAATAATAAACGGAAGCAAATTTTGCTGTTTTTCTATATTATGAGGAATCGAAGAGTTTTAGTCGAAATTCCTCCAAATTTAAATGAAAGTTCAGATGATTCTATTTATGAAACGAAAGGTGTTAGAAAGGTGTCAAATAAATATAATCAAAATATAGGACTATCTGTTTTTTCTGCTCCACAAAAAGATAAAGTTGGCTATATATCATATATTCAGAATTATGATGATTCATATATGCAAAATATTCAAAAATTAGTTCATCACCAAAAAAAATTTTTAAAATATTTTAATGCAAAAAGCTTAGAAGCAGTAATTAATATGTATTCAGATTTAAAATGTCGAGAATCCCAATTAGAAAAGAAAGTTAGATTAATAAAAGAAAAATATAAATCGAGAATTAAAAATTTGGAAATTCAAAATCAATCTGATCAACAAAAAATAGAATTACTTGAGAAGACAATTGATTCACTTCACAATGAAAATGATAAAACGATTTTAATTATTGAGTCCCTTCAAAATGAAAATGTTGTTTTAAGTGAAAAAAAAGTATCTGCCCAATTAAATAACAAAATGCTTTCAAAAACTATACCTGTTATTAATGATTATCATATGCTTCAAAATAGTGTCTTATTAAATGAAAATCAGAATTTAAAAGTAAGGTGTGAGAGACAAGAAACAGAAAACCAAAAATTAAAAATAGAGGTTCAAAAACTAGAGATAAGTAACCAAGATTTAAAAAAAGAATGCCAAAAGCAAGAAACTGAAAACCGAAATTTAAAAATACAAAATCAAAAACTTCAAACAGAAATTAATGAACTAAAAGTTCAAATAGATCAGATTAGAATTGATAAAATAGAAGAACTTCAGCAAGCTGAAGCTAATTATGTAAATAGTCAGAAAATAGAAAGCGAGAAATTAATTCATCTTGTGAACAAGTACAAAAAGCAAAACGAGTTATTAAACTTAAATAAAAATACATTAGAAACGGAAAACAAAGCGTTATTGACATCGTTAAGCCATCAATCTTTTTTGAAGAATGCAATTAAAAGTTTGAAGCATCAAAATTTCAAATTAGAAGTTGAAGTTGAAAACTTGAAGATGAAAAATTTCAAATCTCCATTTCAATCGCCTCCTCGACCTAGTCAGAATGATAATGATATGATTGATATTGGGATTATTACGAGTTTCTCAGAAAATAACTTAAATCCAATAGAAAGTCAGATTGATAATATAGATTTTCAAAAACTTTATTTTATTGAGAAAGAGAGAAGAAGATTATTAGCAATTCTCTTATCAAAAATAATCAAAATGATTGATGAAAAATGTAACCAATTATTATATGACTATTCAATCATAATGAATTCAAATAACACAAGAATTCAAAAAATTATTACACTGATTCGTGATTTATATTTAAATCGTATTTTATCTGATGGCGAAATCTAAAAATTTATAAATTTTATTGGCAAATAGAAAAGTGAAATTAAGTTTACCCGAAATTTTTGAATATGTTGTACTAAAATGTTCAATCACCATTTTGTGATTAATTGCGGTATATCTTCAACAAATTTATATTGATATTTTGTAGATAGTTTATAATGTACTAAGGTCAATTAATACTGAAATAGCCATTTAATCTAAATTTTGATTAATAAAAATGCTTTTAGTACAATGATTACTAATTTTGTTTTATATTTTACCCCGTTCCTTTTATTCTGTGTTGTTTCGTTAAAAGGCTTAAAAAAATCTTCATCAATAAAAACCAAAATGATCTTATTCAAATTGTAAATAATGAATAAGATTTTTTAGATTTATCAAATATAAAAATATCTTTTTCAGTGTGATAGTAGAATAACAGTGTGTTTTATTAATAATAACAAATCATTTGTTAATACTTATAATTAATATTCTCTATAAAAGCACAAAAAATATGAAAAACATAGAATCTATGAGATCAATTATAACCATTTTCATGGTAAATCTTTATTTTTGAACTTATTTAATAAGAGAAAAACTCAGTTGAATTATATGGTCGAACATATATATCAACAAAAAGTTGAATAATACTTCAAATGAAATTTTTCCATAGAAAAAACCCTCCAAAGGGATGGTTCCCTGAAGAACCTATACGACATGAGATGAAGAATATCCAATCGATGAATCTTGATTTTAACAGCAAAAATGAAAAAATGCAAGAACTTGTTGCCAAAGTCAAATCTATCAAAACGATTAAAACAATTGAAATTTACCGTCTTCTACCTAAATTTTGGAAGTTTAATCTTTTTAATCCATTTCGAATAAAAATTATTCCAAGGACGGGACAACTTGCGACTTCAATTGGTGGTGAAGCAGGTTCAACACAATCTATGCATATTTCCACAGGTTTTGCAAATTACTTTTATCACAATGAATATTATGAATTATCCGCAAAAGTTCGATCAGATACTTCGCCAAGATTTTCTGCCCAATTCACACATGATTATCTCGAAGAAGCCGATTATTCACTTCTACAGCACTTCTTCACCACATATTCTGTTTCAGCCTCTTATGATATGAAAATGTTTAAAAAGCAAAAAATTACTACAGCTATGCTCTCATCTACATATCATCCCAAAAACAGTTTTTTGTCGCACAGTGCATCACTCTCAATTGTTAAAGAAGATCAATCAGAAACAGTCCCGCCAGCATTTTATTGTGATCCATCTCCTTATGTCAAAATGGCCTTAAAAACAGAAAATACATCCATAATTATCCCTTCAGCTGGAGCATTTTGCGAACTTTCATATTTATTCTCGAAAAGTAAGCAAAATGATAAATTATTATCATTTATTCCTGCATTAAAAGTTCAAACAAATATCTCAAAATTTATTGATTCATTAAATTTGAAATTTTCTGGATCAGGTGGATGCATCATTGCTCCAGAAGCTGTACCTTTTAATGAGAAGTTTAAAGTCGGTGGTGCACCCATTGCTCGTGGAATTGAAAATCATGAATTTGGTCCAACGTTTGCTAATTTTCCAAGCGGAATCGATGCATTTGCCTCATCGACAATTGAATTCTTTACTCCTTTATTTCCACAAGTAAATTTAAATGCTCATTTCTTTGTAAACGGAGCAATTGGCGCCAATTTTAAATCGAATAACTTTTTCGATAATTTACCTGATTATTCATCAGTTTTAACGTTCGGTACTGGCCTTGTTTTCCGCCAAGGTGGAATTCAAGTCGAACTGAATACGCAAATTCCTTATTATTTCTCTGAAGGATTGAAAACAGTGAAATATCAAATTGGATTTTCACCCGTTTAAATCTATCAAACTATATTATTTATTTTGTAAATCTCTTAATTTTATAAAATATGCATATTAGTTGTACATAACCTTTTGAAACTAAGATTTTTTTTGCCAATTAGCTAAATGTATTATAAATTTACAACTTTTAATTTAATTTTATAATAACATTATAAAGATATTCATAATTTCAAATGCAAAAACCACAATCGTTATAAGGTCAATTTATAGCTTATAATTTAACCATTTTATACCCAACTTTTTCAAATACTAAACGTATTAAAATGAATAAAATATTTTACATTCCATTTTTTTAAAATGGTACTAATTTTAAAGAAAATAATATGAAGTGTTAAATGAATTTGGAAATTAAATTAAATAACAAAAAAAATTCAATGATATTTGAATCATTATTAAAAAATAATATGTTTTCTATTATCTTCATAATAAAATTTTTAAAATCAAAAACTCCTTAATTATAATTTTATATCAAATGATTAAATATCTTATTTATTATAATTAATACATAATAATCAATATTGATAAAGATTTTGGAATAATTTTTGTTTGACGGTTTTCTTATTAAATTAAAAAAATATTATTATCTCTTAATTAGATTAGTAAAACATGTCATCTATCTAATTATGTATATAAATCATATACTATAAATTAATAATATTTTATATTTACATATATATATAAATAAATATTCGAAGATATGAAAATGCTCAAAAATGTATTCTAACGTTCACTTTTTATAATTAACGGACATATAATAATATAAAAAAAAAAAGATCTTTTTCATTAGTAGAATCTAATGTCAAACGAGGGTCTACAATCAATAATTGACAGTCTTAAACAAGAATTAGAAGATAAGACGCGCCAATTGGATGAAGCAAACGATCGTGCAGCAAAATTACAAAACCAACTTAAATCCGATGTCGAAGAAACAAGCTCAAAAGAAATTAAATTTGCTGAAGTATGGAAAGAAAACCAAATATTAAGACGTGTAATCGCAAAAGAAACTGAAGAAGTACATTCGGTATATGAAAAATGTGTAACAGTAATTCAAAAATACCAAGAACTCGAAGCTCAATACAAAGAAGTGTTATCAATTCTTTTAAACTCCGAACCAGCGACTGCTAGCCAAGGATTCATATCCAAACTCCAAAAAGAAAATGAAGAACAAAAAGCAGCTTTAGATACATTAACCAACAAATTTAACAACAAGAAGAGCAAATATCATACCTTGAAAGGTCAATACAAGCAAGTCAAAGAAGAACTCGAAAATCTCAAATCCTCCGATCCTGAATTAAACGACAAAGCCAAACTTCTCGAAGAAATTGCACAATTAAAACAAGAACTTGCAACCAAAGATCAGAAAGTCAACCAATTAACCAATGAAGTTTCCGATCTTAAGACTAAATTAGAAATTGGCAAATATGGTGTTGAAGATGAAGCACCACAATTTGTCAACGATTTTATCAAGAAGCCCGCCGAAGAATTAGAAGACAAATACGAAGCTGATAAGAAAGAACGCAATCTTCAAATTCAAGAATCCTCCAATAACAAACCAATCAACATTACAGAAGCTATTTCACAAGCCAAGACACCATGTGAGAACAGCCTACTTTTACGCATTGCAGAACTTGAATCCCAATTAAAAGCTCTTCAAGATAAGACCGGCTATGAACTTGTTCAAAATGAAGCCGGCAAACCATGGGAAATTGTTCGTAAGAGTGGCAGAGAAAGAGGCATTAATTTGATCAATGTGCAAAACAGAGAAGAGGAAGACGAAGTTGATCCATTAGATCTTCCAAGTGTTGATGTTTCCGTTATACAGTCACCGAAACCAGAAGAAAGACCAAATCTAGCAAGCCGCAGTGAAGATGAGGACCTTAATGAAGAAGAAAATGAGCTCGATTCTGAATATGAAGCTTTACTTGCTAAAGAAGACGTTGCTAATAAAGAACTCATCACAAAATTAATGGAAGAAGTAAGGAAACTTCGTAGGGAACTCAAGAAAGACAAGCAAGAAAGAAGAGAACTCGTCGAAAGCCTCAAGCAAAGTGGATCAATATTGTCTGCTCCTCACTCACCAAAGGGACAACCACAAATCAGAAACTACCAGCCAAATGATGTTGACAGAGATCCAAATGAGATCCAAGAGGAGACACAACCACAAGTTTTCACTAGAAAAGTACCACAAATTGCCACTCTTCAAGAAGAAGAGCAGCAACACGAAATAGCAACGCTTCAAGAAGAACAACCCAAGGTTATTGCAAGAGATGCACCAATCTTAGTCGAGGAAGAAGAAGAGCACGAAGTCAGCCTACAAAGTGAACCTCACAGCAACCATAACAGCGACCATAATAGTGATCATAATAATGCTCATCATGATGATTTGGAAGGTGAAGAGGAGGACATTAAAGAGGCCCAAAAATTGGCTTCTTTGATTAATCAGCCACCTGCAGAGGATTTGGAGGAAGCTAACACAAGAATCAATCTTCTTGAAGATGAGATTAAGAAGTTGATTGAGAAGATCAACAACTTGCAATTCCAAGAGACACAAAGTTCTATGAATGCCTCCAATTTGAATGCAAGTGAGAATCCAATCACTCATGATTTCCAAGCTGCATTGAAACGCATTTCCAAGCTCCAGAAGAAGCTTGATGACCACAGCAAACCGCCTGAGAACATGCAGCACTTTGAAGAAGAGATTCAACGTCTTCGTACTGAACTTGATGAAAGTTCAAGACATGCCAAAGAGCTCCAAGACCTTCTTGACTCCTACAGTCAAACAACAAACAACGGTGTTATTGAAGTTGTCAAAGAAAATCAGAACATGAAGAAGACAATCGAGCGTAAAGACAAAGAAATCGAAGATGCAACGAGGAAAGGTGCTGATATCTTAACTAAATACAATGAACAACAAAATACAATTAAAACATTAATTAATGAATTGAAGGCAGCTAAAGCAAAGATAAATGAATTATCAAAAGCTAATTCAGAATTCAGTGCACAAGTTGAACAACTTCAACAAGATCTTGATCAAGCTGATGCAGATGCAGAAAGTTGTAAAGATGACTTGGCCAAACTTGATGAAATAACAGGTAAATACTTCATCGCTCAAACAGAATTAGATACAACTAAGATTAAGCTTGATAAATCAACTGCTTTATTAAAGACAAAAGGTGGTTCTAGAGCTATTTATGCTCTTGAAGTTTATGATCATATTGTTGATTATCAACAAGAAATAGGAGCACAAAAAGAATTAATAAATAATATCGAAAAGATTCTCGGACTTGAACAAGATTCATTATTAAATCTTGCCGATAAAGAAGGACAACCTAAACCAATTGTTGATGATAACAATAGCACATTAAATAATTCTTCATCCCAACAACAACAACAACAAAATCAAAATGAAGAAGAAGAAAAGAATCATAATAATAAAGAAGAAGAACAACAAAATGAGCAATTAAATGATGAAGAAAGAAAACAAAGAAATTATCTTCTCGTTAAGAAAGTTTTAACTGGTTCTAAACAACCAATTGAACCAACACAACTCTTGTTATTCGAATCTGATAATAACTTTTTCAATGAATGTGATAAACTTAACGAAGAATATCAAAAACTTGCTAAAGAAACAGAAAGAATGAGAACAATTTTAAGCCATGTTGAAGAAGAACTTCATCTTGAACCTGGCCATCTTTCTAACCGTCAAATTGATGACGATTTGATCGACTCAGAAAATGAAAATATTAGAAAACTTCCAAACGGTTGGTTAAATCAACTTGTCTCAGATAATAATGACGGAAATGGCCTATTTGTTCAGTCACGTGCTATTCATTTGACGCCAGAAGAAGAAGAAGAGAAACTTGAGAAAGAAAGAGAGTTTGAAAGAATGAGCGCTGAAACTTGCAATCATCAATCTAAAATAACAGAGCTTGAAGAATCTTGTGAATTACTTCGTAAACAAATTACAAAATTAAATAATCAAATATCTATCATTGAAACTGGTCGTCTTGCCGCTATCCAATCTAACTCGGTTCTCTTAGATAAATGCGCAGACCTTACAAGAAGAATTAATCAGTTGACTTCTTTGAAGGATAATAATAATAAAGCTGGTCATTCTATCATGGAGGACTTTGAAAACGATTATTTGTTGGCTAAACAAAAAGTAGAAGAAAGCGAGGTCAAAATGGACAAATTAAGAAGGGAACTTTCTAAAGCTAAGTCTCAGCTGCAGTTAGCTGAGGACGATAAAAAGCAGATAAATGAACTCACACAAAGAGTTCATGAATTGAGTAAAGAAAGAACAGAGCTTCAGAGAAAAGTGGCAGAACTTGAAATTCTTAATGCATGAAATATGAAATTATAATTTTTTTTTTTTTTTATTGCACTTTTTCAATTTAAATAAATATGATTATTTATTCATTTTTACTATATTTTTTTTCTTTTGAAAGGTCCGGTCAGAAATGAGGTATAGTGAAAGTTCATTCCAAGAAAAAGACGTTAAGATTTTTTTCACTTTTTTTGCTTTTTTGGAATGATGCTCTTAAAGTTTTGTTGCATTGATTGCAAAAATCAATCTTTCTTAATATTTTGAGGTAAGAATTGAAGCTTAAAAAAAATTTGGAAAAGCATATCTGATATGATCATCAAAAAAGTTTTTTGAAAAATCAAAATATCATTGAAAAAGTGTGTGTAAATGTATTTAATAAAAATGGGAAGATACTTTTCATTGAATGAGTTTAATTTTAAAAGAAAAATTAGAAAAAAAACTAAATCCCTCAAGAAACAAAGACGAAAAAGAAAAAAAAAAATTAAAAGATACCCAAGTGAAAATGAGATTTAAAATGCGATACACATGGGACACACAGCATTCTTGAGTTGGTAGTAGTCTCAATGATTAAAATCCAATATCAATCGAATTATATATAATGATATTGCGAAAATTCTGTTTCAAAAAAGACTCATTGTTATATTGTTAACTAGAACATCAGCTTTTATTTACAGGAAAAGAAAAACAAATAAAGCATTTGTAACAATCCTAGCAACGTATTCAAACAAATCTGGATTATGAAAAGAAGCATCCTTTTTAATGTTTTTTGAAGAACTAAAGAAACAAATGTTTCTTTATTGATAACATTTCAAAAAAAAAAGAAATATCTTTTAGGTACAACCTCTTTCTTACATTATTTAGATCATTCATAACAGAGACCAATATTAAGCATGCCAATTTCATACATACTCATTTTAAATTTGCTGTTTTTTAAGTTGAAAAAACCATTATTTAGTATTAATTAATGATTCGAATAGGTTTCATTTCTCTATAACAACATGAAGACATCAAATGAGTTTCTTCTATCACCGCAAAAAAGATATTTGATACATGGTTTCTCAATTCAGAATAATTCCTAACTCTAGAAAAGTCACCATTGATCTTTTCAGCCATTTAATAGAATTCTAAAAATACAGTGAAATTCTAGCAAATGTAATAAATACTCTCACAGAAGTATAGAAATTGCAGCTGGATAAAGCAAAAGAAATTGTTGAAAACTAGTAAAACACACAAACTAGAAAGAAAAAGATATATTATTAACCTTTTTGATATGATATATGGTTTGTATAGAGATATAGATATCAATATCTGAGGAAATTATATACAACTTATTGCATTAGATAGAGATATAGATAGCAAAACATACAAACTGCATGTACATTTTAACAACTAATGGCATTATATCAAATTAATGATCTTCAAAATTGGAGGCAAAAGTTTTTAAATCATTGGAGGTATATCATCAATATCTATATCTGATGAATTATTAATTGTGTGATGAGTATCATTGAACACATAGAATAGTAATTAGCGGTTACCTAACGATGTTCAATACTTGTATGTTCTGTCGCTATCAATATTGATAGATGTCTTGAATACCCCAAAAAATTGATCTGTAGTTTAAATGAATTATGTTCATTGAAACAGATTTTCATCAATAGAAGTTGATAATATAGATATTACAATGATAAAAACTCCACATATCTTATACTATTGATTTACCTTCAATATCAGATCTATTTATGATTGTCATAATATAGCAAACCTATATGATTGAGAACTTCAAAAGCTATGATGATTTCGAGTGTAAAACAGAGAGTTATCAATTTATAAGACCTCTGGAATGAGCACTTATATAAGATCATCTGTGTGTTTGTTATATTATTTTTGTATTTGAATAGCGCATACTGCTAGGATTCTATTATAAACAAATTATATAAGAGAACAACATCATTAACTATCTCCATCACTAACAAGTTTTATAAAGGCATGCCTCTACTATTTTGTTCTTAAAGGATTCACAATGCGTAGTATGCAGTATCCATCTATTAGATGTTATAAATTGATCTTTTGCATTATATGTTTTAGTAGTAACATTTACAAATAAAGTAGTAACCAGGTATTTTACATTTAATGTTATAGATAAGTCGTTTAATGTTATAAATGGATTTTTATCATATTATCAAACTTCATAATTTTTTTGTTGTTAAGTATAAAGTTGTTTTCTCTTGTTGGAAAAAGAATAAACACAGTTTAAGATGTCCGTAGCCATTTATATGTTATAGCCTGTGTTTAGAGTTGCTTAAACTGTCTTTTTCAAACAACTATGTCAACATTTCCCTAATAATGTGTTTGTTAATAATTAGATATTTAAACAAACTAGTTGCCGAAAGTTATGATAAAGTCATGTAAATAACGTTTCTGTAACTCGAACAACTTCTGAAATTATTGCTTGGTGGCTTTATTTCCATTAATAATATCCGTGTGAATTAGGTATGTTGTAATTGATTGTTAATGGATCATCCTTACTCTTCTTCCAGGTCTCCTTCAAATTCTTTTATTGCTAATTGAACATCGGCATGCATTATGTTGTCAATCATTATTAGCATTGAGATGGCTGACGATTTGAAAATTCTAGAGTTGAACTCTTTTTTAATTTTTCATTAATCAAATCATCTTTTCGACCCGAATATTCCATCTTTTTCTGAGCATTAATCAAATCATAATTTTTCATATAACATATCCTATTAATGAAATCCCTTTTTTCAGCACCATCAACAATTCAGAAATGGGAGTGGGATGGCAATATGGACTGTCAAACAGTTTTACCAATTGTAACAGAGGATTCAAAATGCGTAAATATTGAATTAGATTCAGATTCTTTATTATTTCGATCTCTTAATTTAAGAAGAAGCAAAAATACTGTTTCTCAATCAAAACCACCCAAACGTCCTGTTCAAAATAAAACCCAAGAACCAGACACAACTTTTCTTCCAGCTCCAATCCATAAGATGAGTCAACAAGAATTAAAAGAATCCCTTAAAAGAATAGGACTTCAAACAACTGGTACTAAAGCTGAATTAATGCAACGACTAGATCATTTCATTAATGGTGGAAAAACTTGATACGCTTTACTTCAACTGTTTCTTACTTATTTTAAGCCCGTGCACAGTATTAATGCATGATACATGCTTTCTTTCAAATATATTTCCGAATTCGAAAGCTTTTTTGCTCATTTATTTCTATCTCCTAATGTCTCATATTAAAAAAGCTTGACATTTAAAAATAACCAGGCAAGAAAATTTAATAGAAAAGATTGTTGTTTATTAAACGAATTTTTTTTGAAAAAAAAAGTGTTTAAAAATTCTTCATTAATTCTTGGAATTGGTCATACACCTTCTTGCAAGTTGAATCAGATTCCTGTTGTGTATGTCCTTCACCAATAACTCTGATAACTGGTTCTGTATTTGACTTTCTGACATGTACCCACCAATCTGGATGATCGACTCTTAAACCATCGACTTCGTTCAACTTAACTTTGTCACCATATTCTTTGATGATGTTCTGTTTCCATGTATCGATAAGTTTGCTGATTGGGCAGGTCTTTGGAAGATCGATCTTCAACTTTGAAATTCTCCATTGAGGGAGAGCTGCTTTAATTTCTGAAATCTTGATCTTGGGGTTCTTTTCTCTCTCCATTGCGAAAAGTTGAAGAACAAGAGCAACTGCAACAAGGGCATCACGACCAATATGAAGAGGAGCAAGCATAACTCCACCATTTCCTTCACCTCCAATGATAGATTTAACTTCTTCCATTTTGACGGCGACATTAACTTCACCAATTGCTGTTCCGTAGCATTGAACTCCATTTTGGGCGCAAATATCATCAATTGCTCGAGATGATGATGTATTACGGCAAACTGGTGCTTTAACTCCATACTTCGAAAGAAGAAGATGAACAGAAAGTGCAAGTGTATACTCTTCAACAAGTGGTTCACCATTTTCATCAATAAGAACACATCGATCTGAATCTGGGTCAACAGCAACACCTAAATCACATCCCTTTGAAAGTTCGCTAAGTTGTGTAAGATTTTGTGGGATTGGTTCTGGAGTATGTGCAAAAATACCAGTTGGTTCGGTGTTTATTTGCTTAAGTGTGCATCCAAAGTAATGCAAAATTCTAGGGATGGCAAGTGATCCAGCGCCATTGATTGTATCAACAGCAACAGTGAAATTCTGCTTGCAAATAAGGTCTTTGTCAACATATGGGAGTTCTGCAATTCTGTCAATATGGAGACCAATGGCTCCTCCCCAAGTTTCAATCTTTCCGAGTTTGTTGTGTGGTGCGTAAACAAGTGGCTGTTCCTTGAACATTGCATCACAATTTTCTTGGTTCAAGAAGATTCCGGTATATTCAATAAATTTGAGTCCACACCACATTTGTGGGTTATGTGAGGCGGTAACAACAATACCTCCAGCAGCATTTCGCTCTTGAACAATAAGTTGAACTGTTGGTGTTGGAACAACTCCGATGTCAAGGACTTCGAGTCCTGCTGCAACAAGTGCACCCATTGCACAATGTTTAATCCATTCGACGGCAGGGCGAGTATCATAACCAAGAATAATTAAGTTTCCATGTCCCTTTGTTTTTTGTAATTGACCATAAGCTGAAACATACTTAGTAACGACTGCTGGTGTGAGTGAATCGCCAACAATTCCTCTGATTCCAGAGATAGTGAGCATAAGAGTACCTGATGGTGGTGCTTGAGCCATTGAAAAAAGTGATTTTACATAAAATTTTTTCTCAAATTGCTCACATCACGAATTATTTCAAATTGCACAACCTTCTTAAATTTTTGAATTATTTTATCAAAGAAATTGAATATTTAAACGAAATTACAACTGAAATTGAATTTAACAATAAAAATTACTGGCGCTCAACCAAAAATGTTTTTAAAAATTCACATGAATGACTTCAATCCGAATTTTTAATATCCTCTCTCTCTCACACAACAATCATTTAGATTTTCATACATCTTGCTCATTTATTTGCTTTTTTTTTCATGATATAAAATAATATCATCTGAATATCTTTTTCGAATTTTTTCCAATTATAGTGAATTTGTTTTCCAAACATTTTACTAGCTGATATTTCTAATTTATTTTGAAGTTATCATTTGCCGAAATTGATAGATCTTTGAGAAAACGTCTGCGGTTTTGTTTGAAAATCAAAACAATTTTATCTATGATTTTCTTTTTTTAATTCATATAATAATTAGTAAAATATTTGATATTTATAAATATTTTTCAATATATGCAAAAAAGTATTTTTATAATTCAAGTATTTTCGGAAAAAAATTGATCCTTTTTTTCGTTTTATATTATTGAAAAAATATGAAATAAAATTATTTCTTTTCTACCAAATCAAAATAACCAAAGTTAGTAAGAATAAATAGCAACACTATCTAATGTCAAATACATTAATGTCGAAAGATGATGTTGCTAAAAACGAAAATTTAACGAATTCAGGAAATTCTAACTCGAATGGAAGTAAAGATCTTTCTGGTTCTCCATCTGCACCTCGTACTTTGCAACCGCCATCAATTTCTCAACTCTCACCGTCGTTTTCTTCAACTAGACAACGTCGCCATTTTAACGGAAAAGCTCCAGCAACGATCAATTTTGGGGCTTTAACACAAAATACAAATCGAATTCCATTTTCGGAAGTTGATTCCGATACGGAAACAATTCTAAGAGCTGTTACAAAGTCACAAATTAATCAATCGCCTACTCTTGGACGCCTTGGTAGATCACTTTTTAATATTGAACAATCAGGGAACAATGATAACAAAAATGATAACGACGATTTCCACTATAATTATAATTATAATATTAACGATCGAGAACCTCAAAATATAGAAGCTGCAAGGAAAAAAATGATTTCAGCTATCGAAAAAGTTGAATTTGATGTTAAGAAGCTCGCTCGAGCTTTTGGTGCTTCAGATACGATGACAACGTTTTTAACGATTCCGAAGAATCCCAAATTTGTAACAAACGCCTCAAAAACAATTCCACACGCTAAAGATACATTTGATCAACTTGAACGTGAATTGAAGCACATTCGAATTCATAGTAAATTGCCAAAAGAAATTAAAGGTGCAAATACGAATGTCCTTCAAAGACTTAAATCAATGCGACAAGCGCACACCAGTGATTTATCTCAGACATTTCTTCAAAATGAATTTCAGAACTATATATCAAAAACAGAACAAATGTCGATATTTAATATAAGCAATAAAAATATTAAAACCACCAAAAACAAGAAAATTTTAAAAAGCAATGATACCGATGATTTAATGATGATTGAAAATTTAAAATTAAAGGCTAAATTATCGAGTCTTCAAAAAAATTTAATACAAAAAATGGAAATCGAGAAAAAATCTGATCGATCAAAAAGTTTAGCAAATGTCAATAAACCTGAACTAATTATACAAACGCAAAAGATGCTTGCCGAAATCAAAAAGAAGATAGATTTACAACAAAACGCAACTAACTCTCATGCACTTCAAATGGCAGAATTTGCAAGAAAAAGGGAAGAACTTATTGGAGAATTCAACTCCTCAAATCAACAAGCAAAAAGATTAGAAATTGCGCGTAAAAGAATGATTGACGAAAATGCAAAAATTGTTACAGTTAAAGGAAAAGATTATGATCTAAAGATGCTTGATGAAGAGATTAATTCTGTATTCATCAAAACAGATCAAATCATCAAAAATCTGGAAAAAATCGAGGAAAAAGAAAAAAAATGCCTCGAATCTCTTAAATCGAATTATTAGTGTTGACTGTTTTTTTTTATGGGCTGAAAAATTAAAATTTATAAAGCTCTCACTTACATCATTTAATTTGATAACCAAAAAGTAGCCCGGCTTTCAATTACTCAAAGTTACAGGCTTGTTCTTAATTTCATTTTTTTAATAATCTGTGTTAGTAAAGCATTTACAAATTACGATCCAAAACTTTTTTTTTTTGCTTAATCATTAGTTATTTTATACAATGCTGCTTTTTTTTTTTGTTTTTAGTATATGTATTTTATTTGATGAAAATGCAAAATGTTCAAAAAGCTATTTTTTTAATAAAAGATCTTTGTTGGTGTTTAAATCATTAATTATTATCGTTAAGAAATGAATTCAGGATAAGATACATTAAAATTTTTTTGTATTCAAAAAAATAACGTTTTTTAACATCAAAATCAAAGACATTCTCTTCTATTGGAATGGAAACGTTTGGAGGGATTCAACCCCTCAATTCTACACAATCACCTATATTTGTTACAACACGACCAAATGCAGTTCCATACATTAAAACTCCTCAAAGATTAATCAAATCTATGAAAACTTTACAAACAGAAAGTACTAAGAAACCTTTAAGTTTATTTTATCCAAAGCAATACAAACTAACAGAAGAAGAAAAATCCCAAATATATGAAGAATACGTTCAAATTAACAGGGAAATTGCATTATTAGAATGCGAATTAATTCCACTTCGCGAAAAATGCATGAATCTAAGACAACAAATTTTATCTTTCCAAAATCTTTACTTTGATAGCAATAACAATAATATAGATTTATTTCAACCACCTAATTTTACTTCAGCATTCATTGAAATACAAAATGAGAGAGATCAATTAACCCAAGAACTAGATGAAATGCTTGAATACTATTCAAATCAATCTATCCAAAAAATGAAAACAGAAATTGAACAAGGTATTCATTTTTGCGAATTATTATCAAATTCAAATGCAATTTTTAAGCAGCAATCAGACCAAATCCATTCGGATATAGAAAATTATAGGCAATCTCAATTTTATCAATCAATTCAAAATCAACGGCAAAAAATCATCGATCTCACTCAAGATCTTGAAGATGCCAAACATAGGCACAGAGCTCTAAAGGCTGAACACTTCAGATTAACTGATCCTGTTCTTCAAAAAGAAGAGAAAAATGTTAATGAAGCAGATTCTGTTATTAAACTTCAAAGAAAATTAAAAGCATTAAATTACAGACAAATTAGTTTATCTGATCAATATATTCAGTTGAGAGAAAAGCAAATGAAAGAAATCAAAACAATGACTTCTGTCATTCAAAAAGAAGACAGTCTCAAAGAAATTCCATTTTTACAAAATCAAAATGCAAGTTTAAATGAAGGCCGCTCACATTCATCATATTTTGTTTTAAATGATAAAGAAGCTCCATCTAAAAAGCCTGAAACAAAAGAATCATATGTTATTAAACCAACTTCATCAACACCACACATTCCTGGTATTGATGAAATTAACCAGGAAAAAGAAAATGAAAATTATAATAGTATATTAATTCAATCTTTTACAAAAAGCAATGAAACGTGAGTTTTCAATAATTACATGTATTTTGTACTAAAGGCTTCGTTTGCGGATTAACATAGAGATAAAGGCTTCGAAAAACACGGTACCAATAATAACATATATTGTTTGATAAGTATTTATATTATATTTTATAAATAGTATTTTATTCTTATATTCAATTTAAAGGAGTATATCCTTTTTATATATAAAAATATTTTTATGTGATCAGAATAAAATATTTTTATTAAAAGCCTTCCATTTTTATTAATTTTTTGTCAAAATTATGATTTTACTAATTTGTTAACATTTTCCCTTTTCGTTTTTTCATTTTGCTACAAAAATAAAGAGAAAATCTCAAAACAAAGCTCATCACGTTGTTATAAAAAAACTGTTAAGTTAAATAAATTAAAATTGTTAACCAATATTTCAAAGAACATTTTCTATTAATATTTGGTAATTCTAGATTTTCTTTTCTGGGAAAATAGCGGTTATTTTTGCCGACCTTGAATACGAGAAATCAATGTCGAGAACAAAATATGCAGCAGATAAAATTGGGAAACAATTTATTCCTGGTCAAGATGAAGAAGAAGAATATACAGAATCAGATTATTTGGATGAAAATGAACAAGAACCAGAATTTCATCCATCTCGTTTGAGAGTTGACGCTGTTCCAAGAGATGGTGAATACCAAGGACAAAAAGTTAGCCGTGCTGAACTCGAAAGGCAAAAAAATGAGGTTGAATATGACGATGAAGAAGAAACTGATGATGAAGATGATGACGAAATTCCAGATTTTGATTCTGATAATATTCCTGTTCCAGCTCCAGAAGGAGCTGATGATCTTGAAGATGAATTAGCCAAACTTGAACAAGATGAAGGTGAAAGTTTAGTTAATTCACTACGCCAACAACAAGAAACTGATTTACGAATTGCACAAGGCACAAAGTCGTTAGGAACTCAGTATTCAGCTTTGATGCTGCTACGAGTGAAACTCCAGAAAGTTCTCATCGCTATTAATCAACTTCCTCCTACGATTTTACCAAACAATCCAGTCTCTCCTTTCCATATCGCAGCAAAAGATCCAGAAGTTGCAGGACTCTTACATGAAATCAATGAAAGCGCAAACAAACTTTTAACAGAATTAGATGAAATTAAAACAACTCTAGAAAAATTTTACGAATGGGAACCAAATTCAATTGCCGAAAATATGATGGAAATAATTGCTCATTGGGGACAACGCTTACGATTATCATCTGGAATGAAGCGAGGATCAGTTATTAACAGACCAATTGAACAACAGATTGAAAAAGCTCTCGAAAATCATGAACTTCTTGTACAGCCATCTCGTCATAGAGATCCAAATGAAAAAGTTTTTGGACTTGAAGAGCAACCAGAAGTGATGAACGAAATATATAACGATTACAATTGGTATAAACGAATTGTTGTTGAAAGTACTGGCGCTTCTGTATCACAAACAACATCTAATGATAAAGTTAAAGTGACAAAACCACAAAAACAGATGATTAAAAGCAAACAGATTAGTTATGCTGTAATGCCTGAAATCCAGCATTTTATGACACCAACAATGAAACCTATTCCTGATAATGTTGATGCTTTGTTTAATTCTTTAATGAAATAAATGATATATTATAGAAACAATTCATTTACATATCAATTTTTTTTTCACAACATTCCAATCCAAAGTATTCTTTCTGTAAAAATATTGTTTTAAATCCTGTGATCTATTAAATTAGCTTGATAAAATGCCATATTTGAAAAACTCTATTAATTAAAAATAAAAATTTTTTACTAAAACTTGCTTATTTTGCTATATTTAATCAAACAATCATATTAATGAAAACTCTTTTTTGTTTTTACAAAGATATTTTTCAAATGGTGACTTTTTTTGATCATATCTGGATTTGAAAATGAAATTAATTGGCACGCAAAACAAATGGCAATTGCGATATTATGAATAAAAACTTTGGTATTTAACAAAATTAAAATTAAAATAAATAGAGAAATTTAAATGAAAAAGAATTTTTATTATTTCAAACTCTTTCGGCTTGAATAAAAAACCATATACTCATCAAAACTTGATTTGCAAGATATGGCATAATCTTTCTCATTTAGGGAGGAGGCCTTTTAGCCATCCTAAAGAAAGAAAATAAAGATTGTTTTTCCAAAAGAAAGAAAGATAAAAATAAAGATTGTTTTTCCGCAATAATTAATTTATCTTCCTGGAAGTTTTTCGTCGTGGCTATGATTGATCAAATTTATAAACATAATCTCCCAAACTTATTCTGCGATTGACGCAAAAATATTTGGGAGATGACCCAAAATTATGCTTTTGAAACGTTGAAACATGACTTAAAGAGTTAAGATAATCAATGAGCCCAAATCAATGAAAAAAAACATCATCACCATAGCTTAATTTCTTTAATGCATATTAACTAGTCAATGAGCAAAACGTCTGGTGGGAGAAACTAAGCAAATCTAAGTGCAAATGAAACTAATCATAATTCTAAAGTGAAATGAATGGACGTTTTATAAATTGATCATTTAATTTTATTTTAAAAAGTTTAATCAAATTCATCTACCTATTGCAATTGTGAAAAAAATAGAACTTTTTGTATAATTGAGGAAATGTGATGTGAAGAATAAACCAATTAAAAATGGACTCTTTGTGTACTTTACATATTATTTTAGCTGAATCTTCTTCTCTCAAAATTTCAATTTCACACCCAAAAAGTTAAAAATTTTAATTATATAGCAAAAATCACATGATGTGAAACTTTTTTTGAAAGATAATATTCACCTTAAGGTAAAATAAAATTTTAAAACGTAATCAACAAAATGCTACTTGGAATTTCTTAGTTTGCTTGCATTGGAGATAGTTTTACGCCTCAAACACCAAGAATGCATCCTAGTTCACTCAAAGAAGTAATTTAAAAGAGAGGTGACTTCCCAAAATTACGGAAATTAAAGCCATTTTTTTGGTAATTTAGGTGGTCCTTTTTCTTTTAAATCCACTTTTTGTGAGAAATCACATGAAGTGAAAAAAACTGCTATTTAAATACAAAATATTTCTATGCTTTTTAATGAAAAAGTTATAAAATTTTTGTTTTTAATTCAATATTTTTCACATCACGTGATTACTGCTATATTAAATAGAAAAAGAGATATTCAATAGAGGGCTCAACCACCAAAAAAGAGTCAAATTTTTAAAGAGAGAGGGAAAATTAGAGTTTAGCTTTAAAAAAATATGGGGATTTAAAGTGTAATAAAAATACATTTTATAAAAAATATTCTTATCTGATTTCAACTGCACATTCATAAATGGCGGACGGATGTAAACTCCATTTCAAAAATCGGTAATAGTTTTCTATTATTCATATAACTTTTTTCATTCAATTTTTATTTTATCGTTGTTTATTCTCTCAAAAAACATCGCGTAAACCATTGAAACTCTTACCGACTATTGATCACTCTCAAAAATAATCGTTTTTATTCAAAAAGTTTACGAGGAAAACTTTATTTATTCGGGGATATTTCTTCAATTATTCGTCATATACGGGATATTATTTCTGTTTATCTAATACAATATTTTACATTCAATAGAATAATCCATTTGCAAGTGTTTCAACACAAATTTTTGAGATAATAATATATATTGATTTGTCTTTTGGAATGAAAATTCACTAATTTGTTATAACACTTGTTTCTTTCTGCATTAGTGTTCTACAGTGTTGTAGTTACATGGTGGAAAAGAATCATAAGTCGAATAGAAAATATTTTTTAATTCACTAGGTACAACTTTTTGAGATAATAAAACACTCAAATAAAAGAAAAATTTTGAATATTTTTCAACGGTTATGGCAAAATTTCACCTATATTATCGACTTATGAAATTAAGTTTAGTTATCATGACATGTCATATGAAAACTATATATAAATTAATAAATAATGTGTTTTATTTTAAGGTACAAATCTCATACGTTAAAAATTGATAAAAGGCACGTTAAAATTTTAAGAAAAGCACCCTTCCAGAAAAAGTTTAAATTTCAATTGGTGTCAGATTTTGATTTCTGAACTTTATTTTTTATATAATTCAATTAAAAATTTTTTTATTTATTTTTTATATAACATGTCGAAAAATTAAATAAATGTCAAAAAAAAAATTGCGGTTGGGTAACGTATGAGATTTGTACCTTAATCCATATATTAAAAAATAAAGATTAAGGGTAAGCTTTGAACAAACTTCAGTCAAAATTTGATAATTTTATTTATTTTATTCGTTATTCAATTTTGAAAGATTAAAAATAATTTATATTCAATTTATTATGAAGATATAAAAAAAATTTTTAAATCAATTTTTGGAGCATAAAAGGCTTTATAAGCATTTCGGAGTGTTTGCTTGGTTTATATTAATAAAAAATTTATTGCAAGTATTTATATTTTTTTGATAAATGGAATCTTGGTGAATCAATAATCTTCATCTCAAAGAATTTAAATGATACAATATTATTTCGAATGTATAGTAATTAATACTAAAAAATATTAGTTTTGGCCTGACAAAATGTTTTTATCTTTCGTGAAAGTTGAGATATCAATCACCTAGAGTGAAATATGTGAATTTATTTAAAATAAAAAAAATGGCCGAGACGAAATTTTATTTTATGCTTAAAAAAATCAAAAAATCCAAAAAAAACTCATTATTAAATAAATTGTGTCAGATTTTAAAATTGAATACTTTCATATCTTTATCTTTTCTTTTTTTAACTTTTTCTCAAAATATAAAATACTTATTCTTTTTTAATTACTACAAAGCAATACTATGAATAATGATGCTCATTATTTGCATATACGTTTTGGAAGAATATGTAATCTTAATGAATCAATAATCTACATTTCGATGAATTTGAAAGACACAACATTGTGTCATGTATATAATAATTAACATCGAAAAATATTAGTTTTGGCCTGACAAAATGTTTTTATCTTTCGTGAAAGTTGAGATATCAATCATCTAGAGTGAAATATATGAATTTATTTAAAATAAAAAAAATGGCCGAGACGAAATTTTATTTTATGCTTAAAAAAATCAAAAAATCCAAAAAAAACTCATTATTTAATAAATTGTGTCAGATTTTAAAATTGAATACTTTCATATCTTTATCTTTTCTTTTTTTAACTTTTTCTCAAAATATAAAATACTTATTCTTTTTTAATTGTCACAATACAATACTATAGATAATAATACTCATTATTTGCATATGTGTTTTTGAATAATATGTAATCTTAATGAATCAATAATCACCATTTCGCTGAATTAGAAAGATACAATATTGTGTCATATATATAATAATTAACATCGAAAAATATTAGTTTTGGCCTGACAAAATATTTTAATCTTGCGTGGAAGTTGAGATATCAATCACCTAGAGTGAAATATGTGAATTTATTTAAAATAAAAAAAATGGCCGAGACGAATTTTTATTTTATGCTTAAATAAATTAAAAAATCTAAAAAAAACTCATTATTTAATAAATTGTGTCAGATTTTAAAATTGAATACTTTTCTATCTTTATCTTTTCTTTTTTTAACTTTTTCTCAAAATATAAAATACTTATTCCTTTTTAATCGTTATAATGCAAAAATACAATTTATAATGCATATAATTGATATATTTTTTTTTGAAAAATATAGATTTTATATCAATATTTAATACATGTATCGACGAATTTTGTTAGTGTTTTTGTAAAAAGTTCTAAAAATTCATTAAGTAACTTAAATATTGATTTATAAGATAAATGTCTAATTCAATCATCATTGTTTGCTTCATCTGATTTTAAATAAACCAAATTTTCATCCAATTTTAGCAATTATTCACCAAAAACGTTATTATTGAATTCTTATGCATTTTATAAGTTTATGCCATATACCTTATCAAATAATATAAAATAATCTATTATAGTAATTTCGATACAACAATTCAAATATAAGGCAATTATACGGATTGAGGAATAATCATATTCTATGTGATATCCTGACATTATCATATATTGAACAAGTCGATGAACCTGATTTTTTTTATTCCTTTATATTTGAATTGATTATTTAAAAATTGAAATAATAAAAATATAATAATTCAAAATTTGTGTACATTGAATATTCAAAAACAAAAAAATGTTCTTCTTCTATAATCATACAATCATAATTGTTTTATCCCATATATCCCAATAAAGTTATCGACAAAAAATATTAGTTTTGGCCTGAGAATTTGTATTTTTCTTCTTTATTTCACGAGATATTAAAATCAAAAAATTTTCTATAAGAGTTTGTTTTTAATAAAAAAAATTCTTCTGATATTTTTTTATTCTTATTCTATTTTTATAAAAAAATATCAAAAATATTAACTTTTGAATTTTTTCTTCTATTCAAAAAATTGAGAGAAATTTAAGCTTACCCTTAATATAACCTTATTTTTTAAAAATTGTTTTTATTTAATTTCATCAATTCATTCATAAATGGCGGACAATGAAAGTTATCATGACATGTTATGCGAAAAAAAAATGCGACTTTAACTGTTATTCAAATAACTGGTCTATTGTCTTTTTTATTAGCTTAATACATTGTACATGATATATTTTCATGTTCTACGAATAATTTTTCCCAATATATCCAATCTATTGAAGATTTTAACTTTTGACGATTAAAAAAGGTCAAATTTTCATCTTCAAATTAAATGCGTCTGCCATTTGTGAATGTGCAGATGAATTCCAAAATATTTCAAATCAAAGCTTATGAAATGAAGAACAAAACTATCCATTTATTTTTTTAAAATTAAAATATTATTTTTCTGACCTTTTTTTGGCGGTTGTACCCCCTATGATATTCAAAAATGTTCAAAAAACATGTAACGTATTTTTATGATTGCATCACAAATTTTTCACTTCACTCAATTATACTCAGAAAATTTTTGAGCATAATTGAAGATCTAAAAATATTTTTTCTATAATAGCTCTTTTCTAAAATTCAATTGATTGAGCGTATAACACAGGGATGGTTATCGATAAGAAAAAAATTTTCGATAAAACCTCCAATAAATGGTCGATGTAAACTTACAACTTTTTGTATCAAATCGTTAAAATTTTCCAACAAAAAGTCGTTTTTGAGATCTTCTGTAGAGATTTCACCATTTTGGCTTCATGTTTGCAAATTCAATTTCATCATCTCAATATATAAAACAAAATAAAATTGAATTAAAATTCAGAATTTGAAAAATAACCTTAAGGGTGAAGTCCAAACGTGCATTTCCTCAATTTTTGATAATTTAAAACAAATTTATCCTAAAAATTTTTACTATTATTATAAAAAATAATAATATAATTAGATTGTGTATGCTTATTAATATTATGTTTAAATATAAATTTTGATTTAGTCAAATTAAAAATATTAAGAGGCATGAAAATAAATTAAATGAATTTAAAATTTCACTTTTTGATACCTCTGCATAGGCTATTATTTAATATATTGAAAGATTTTTGGTACATAATAAAAACATAATTAACTAATTTCTTTGAATGAAAGGCAAGTCAATAAAAACATTTCTTATTTTGATTTTCGTGAAAATTTTTAAAAATTTTTTGGTAAAATTTTTCAAAAATTATTCGAATGAAATATAAAGAAAAATTTTGTTTTTACTTGATTTCATTATTTTATTAAGATGGTGATTGAAAAGTCAGAATATTATGATTATTATGATTATTATGAATGGTATTTCAGAATAAGGATTGAATATGATGAAGAAGTTTTAAAAATTTATAGAATTATTGGAATTGGAGATTTATTTAGATTCAATAATTCTGATAGAAACAATTATTCCGTTATCGAAGAAATTAGAATAATTGAAAATGGATCCAATGATAAATATAAATTTAATATTATTAATATCAATGTTAATGACAAAGGAAATAGAAAAAGTTTATTCATTGGAGTAAATGACTCATTTGAATTGATAACAAGAGATTATACCAAAATTGATAGTATTTATAATATTGATAAAAGATACGAAGAATATAAAATATACAGAGAATCAGTATCAGATGTCTATATACAAAATGAAAGTTTTAGAATATTAAAAGAATACATGAACAAAAAGATGGACAAAGTCATTTATGGATACGATGTAATATCAAACATTGAAAATGTTAAAGTTGTATTTGTAAGTTGGTCATTTGTTAAAAATTTAAAAAAAGAATGGTTCAAATTGTTCACAAATAAAGACAATAAAATCAAGAATGCAAACATAGTTGTATTTAGCAAAGGAAACAAAAATTACGAAGAATTAAAAATGTATGGAGGAATTATTGGAGTTATTTATTGAAACTTCTATTTAACAACATATAATAATTCGATAATAAAAGAAAATCAAAACATTTTATTATTTTTTTTTCCTTTAAGAGCACTGCAAGCCAAAATATAAATCATCCAAAATTGAAAAAAAAAAAAAAAAAAAAAAAAAAAAAAAAAAAAAATTAACAGCCTTTCAATTTTTCAGAAAGATATTCAATATTGAAACAAATCTTTTTGTTATTCATAAAACATATTACTTACTGCCCGAAAAAATTATTCTTCAATTAGTTGAGAGGATGATAAAAATACAAAGAAAAAATCAAAAATTTAAATTGAAAAATTGAATGAAAACGTCACTTTTCTGCAAATCTGCAACGGCGATAATAAAACGGGGTATTTCCATATATTTTCTTCTTTAATTTCAGCAATACCAAATAAGTTGTTATGATCAAGATGCCTTTTGTTTTTATGTTTGTCAATAAACTTTTTTTTTTTTTTTTTTTTTGCGGTTAAAAAATAAATCATTCAATATTTAAAATTAATTCTTAGAAACCGTAAGTTTACACGCGAAAATTAAAAAACAAAGTTTAATTGCTTATAATTGTAAATAAACCTTAATATTGGGCTGATTTGAAATTAAATAAATCATAAGATATCCATCCATTTCGCCTTTATGATCGGCACTATTCAATAAATTGTTTACAAACAGAAATATTTACTAAATAAATACAATTTTTTCTTAAAGTGATGATCAACAAGGTCAATTAGGTTTGTAGAAATATCGTTTAGTAACTAGTATTTTATAGATATCCGCCCTCTAAATTTTGAATTATTTTTCATAGAAATTTTGAATTCAGCGATCATATCTTAGGCCAACTAAGTTAGAAATTAGACCTACAGTAATTGAAAAAACTAGGAACTATATAAAGTTAACTAGGAACTAGAAAATAAACTTCTGAAAAAGTTAAAAACAAATTGAGAATAAAAGAAAAATAAAAATATCTTGAAATCAATTCAGATATTTACAAATTTCCATCTGCACTTTTTGATAGCTTCGCTCTCAAAAAGTGCTACCTGAAATTTCTAAAATTGTTATCAAAAAAAGTTTTAAACTTTTTCAAATGCTTTCTGAAGTATTCTTAAGAAAATGTTACCATAAAAAAAACCGTACCATATTAAATTCACTACAGTAATTCTATATTTTTTTTCCATATTGAAAGTTCATTATCAATATAAAATGAAACATTCGTTCCAGAATGGATTAATAATTTCAAATGCTCTGACAAATAAGTTCATGCCTTTTTCTGCATCAAAATTCTTATTATCATAGAAAAATGGGATATGGGATATTATAAAGCCATTATTCCATTGCTTATTTTAGAAGTTATGCAAGATCGAATACCAATCATAAATTTTGCCCATTTCATATATTCTAATTCTTCGTAAAGTGCCTTTTCTTTAGCATCTGTTGGCTGATAAGTTGAGAATTCAATATAACTCAAATTTTCATCTTTCAATTCTTGCTTAAATGATTCACCTTCTGAAGGTCCAAATTCAATAGGATTTTTACAAATTGATTTTTTTACTAATGCACAAATGTAAACATTATTATATTCAGATTTATCAACTGTTGATTCATCGACATTCCAGTAAAACTGATCTTTAATTGAAATAGATTTCAGATCAGGCCATTTATTCAACTTATTATAACATTGTGAATCATCACAAAAATCAGTCTGAAAAAAAGTTTGAATTGCTTCTTTTGAAAAAGTTCTTTGATGTGAATTGCTTCCTAAAATATCTTTATTTTGATCAATGATAATTTGTAGAAAATCTTCTCGATAATTAACAAGCTTTTCTTTTATTGAATCACAAAAAATTTCAAATAAAGAATTTGCAGTTAACAACAAAGCTTCCACATATTCTATAATTGATTGATAATAATGATGAAATTTTCCTTGCAGGAAGAGTAAAACTTACATTTTGATAATCTGATGATGCAAATATAACTGATTTCTTTCCAAAATTTGAGAAATGAAGAGGAATAAATGTTGAAATTCCAGGAAACTTTTTGTAAAACATCATGTGTAAATTTAAAAACAATTTGTGCTGTATTAAATGAGATATTTATTATGTAATAAATTTTGTGGATGCACCATCAAGTGAGAATGAATAAATAACATCGATATGATTAACATGTGTCTCTTTGAATTTGTCAAATTCAACCAAGCCAAAAGTAAACAAAAATTTTACCAAAAAATATTCTGTTTCTGATTCATGTTTTTCTGTAAAAATATCTTCAAATGCATTACTTATTTTGATCATTTCAATTAATGATCCACTGCTGCATGAATCATTCATCACATAAAAACTGTTGCTTGGAATTTGAATGAGTTCATCAATGAAAAATCGATATTCAAAACTTGTTCCTAAAAATCTGGAAATGCCATGATCAAATGAGAAAAGATGTCGTGAAATCTTCTGCGCTTTCATAAAAATCGCCAGTTTCATTTAATGACTTTAACGTATAACAATCTGAAATAGAAGCTACAATAATCAAAACTCGTATATTTGACCTTATTGCTTGATGATATTGGAGTTCAGCTGTCTTTTGTTCAATGTTCTTTTTTTTCTCCTCGTAATGCAAATCATACTTATTGATAAATTCGTTGATAATTAATTTTCTATCTTTTGAATTTGTTTTAAGAGCCATATTTTCTTGGTTACTAAGGTTTAGATCAATTGAGGCATAATTATAGGTTTTATCATCATTATTTGTATTGGATAAGTTATCATTGTTAGCTTTGTCATAGTTCATATAACACGAATTACTTTCATTATACCCCATATTATTGGATGGGTTATCATTTTTTGTGCATTCATGGATCGTATTATCAATAGCATTTTCTTTCTTAATGTTACTTTGATTATTTGATCGTCCATCTTTGCCATCAGGGAGGATATCAGAAGATGCTTTACCTTTCTCTCGGCTATTGCTTGATCCCATTACAAAAAATGAAATATTCTTTTATTACATTTAAAGGGGGATCAATTTTACGATTTTACTAAAGTGAAAACTAAGTAATTTAAGTATAAAAAATGAATTAAATTAATGGAATAATATAAAAGTTAAAGAATATTCAATAAAAATTATAGTAGGGATAAAAAGATAAATGATGATTTTTAAAATTTCTGAAAAAGTTTGTATTTTTCTATTAAAAAAATTTGGTCGCATTCAAATTATTTTTTTCTTCATTCAATTTTTATTTATAAAAATTGAATAAAAAATGGAAAAATGTTAATATTTAAATAATTTTATCAGCTTTAGTAAATATGTATAGTTTATATTTTACTTATACTATATATTATACAATTATATATATAAAATAAAAAACAAACTTTCTAAACTACCAAGATATATGAATAATACAAATATTTTATCTAATTTATTTGAACGTTATTTCATATAAAGAAAAAAATTAAAAAATAAATCAATACAAATTAATAGAAAAGATATCAAGAATAATAATAAATAATTACTAACTATACTATTCATAAATTCTGGTTTTATTAAAAATATTTCAAAAACTAAATTTTAATCATATCTTATATGTATTTAATAAAAACTGATCAGTAAAGATATTAGAAAGCCTTTAATTTTTAATATATCTTTATGAATGTTACCAAAAAAGTTATTATATTAGCAAAAAAAAGCTGAAACATTCAAATTTATTGATTATTTGTTTTTCTGAATTAAGAGATAATCTATTTTATTTAATGAAATTTAAAAATTATATAGATAAAATAATCTAATTAATAAATTAAAAATGCTAAAAATATTTCATATGTTTGAAAAAATCTAAATAAAAAAAAGTAGGAAATATCTCAAAAAGTGAGTTGGAAATAGTTCAAAATTATAAATTGATAATAATTAAAAAGTTTAATTTATAAATCTTTAAATTTTAAAATATTCAAAAAGTGAGTTGGAAATAGTTCAATTTTTTTTTGAATAAACGCACTCTGAAAAATTTATTTCTTTGATATCTTTTTATTTCTGCTATAAATATTTTTCATCAATAATTAAACGAAATTAAATATTATTGAATATTTATTAAATATATAATATGAAAACATAACTTAATCATATATGGGAAATATTGAAAAATATATCAAAATCCATTTTTTCAATTAAACTATTAACAATTAACTTATATCATAAACTATATAATTTTATATAAAACTTTTATATATGATTTAATTGTGAAAATATATCTTAAATTTTGATATAAAACAATTTTTTACTTGAAAATAATACGTTAATAATTGATAAGGTAATTCCCCTTTTTACATTTTAGTTTCAAATTTTTTCTATAGAATATTTCAAATTAGTCAACAAATGAGTCATTAAATTAATTTCATTTATTTCTTACAGAGAATCAAAAATATTTATATATTTATATATTATATAAATTTAATTAGAAATAAAATATTACATTTTATCATTTTCTTGAACAAATATTTTTATTTGTTTATTATATTAAACAATTAATTTGATTTAAAATTTCAGAAAAAAATTATAGATTTATTTCAAAAAATTGAAATATTTTTTTATAAAAAATTAATAAAGAAACATCACCAAATCCATTCAACATTAGCTAGCTAAATGCATTTTTATACATTATAAAATATGATTATTGTTGAATTCATGAGGAATCTCGATATTTTTTAATGATTTGCAGCATTCGAATGCAAAATTCCCAATCAATATGATTAAAATATTTAATTGAGTGAGAGTGTCACTAAGCAAGAGAAAGTGTTGTGTTAAAATTGAAGCATGCTTCAAATTGATTTCATATCGTGAGCTATTCAAAAGATATTGATAGCAATGTTAAGTTCACATATAAAAATGATGTTGATTAGTACAATAAAGTTGTTATTGAATAAAAACAAAATTGAAGCTTGCCACTTTTGCTTATATATTCATTTAAGTTGAAAAGATTTACCAAAAAATTATATTAATAATAATAAATTATATAATTATTAATTACCAAAAATTATATTAATAATAATAATAAATTAATAAATTGTTTAAATATATTATTATATTTTATTTTTGGTTAGAAGCTGAGATATTGAAGAAACAACAAACTCATTATTGTTTAAGGACATATTTGGTCATTTAAATGGGAAGTAAAGATTCTTCTGATATCCTTCCTGAAGAGCCATATATTCTTCATGAAACATGGCTAACAAAACCGATAACAGAATTATCTGCTGAAGGTGAACCTTCAAAACCTTTTAAAATCAACGATCATACATGGAAAATAATTATTTTTCCCAAAGGATATAAGACACAAGGCTATTTATCAGTTATATTAATGGCATGCAAAATAACTAACACCAGAAAGGTAAAATTTTCCATAAAAACCATAGGCGGTAAAAAAATTGCTGAAGAATCAACGGAATTTGCATTTTCAAAAGTTGTTCCTAATCGAGGATTTCCTAATTTTATACCATTACCTGAATTAAACGACTATGCAACACCAAACAATCAACTCAATCTCGATCTTACTATTGAATTTTTGCCAAAAGCATCAACAATGGGTAGCGCTTTTAGAAAAACGACAGGCTATGTTGGCTTAAAACCATGCGAAAAATCTTTCTTCATGAACTCTTTTATTCAAATTATGTTTCATTTAAACTCATTTAGTCTTGAGATATTGAAACAAAAGAAACAGCAAAACTCTCCTGAATTTGAAGCAATTCAAAATCTTTTTACTTTGCTTCAAATGTCTCCAATAGCTCCTTCAACGTCAGAAATTAATCAGATTATCGGCTTTAATGATGAAGATGATTGGATACAAAAGAATTTCCAGTCTTTATTCTTTAAATTTTTTAATAGTTGTCAGAAATTAATACGGGATACTTTTTTAATCAAGGTTAATGAATACACAAAACAACAATCAATGCACAACAATTCCGCTCAAAACAACAAAAAACCACTTTTCTCATTACAGATTAATAGTGAAAAACAAAAGTTTAGTTCCCTCAACAGTTTTCTAGATAATTATACAAATCCAAACAAAGAATCTGGAACAAACTCAGATGAAGAAATTACAGCTGTGAGATTTGCTTCTCTTCCCCCAGTTTTAATAATATCGTTAAATCCATTTCAAAACATTCAAGACCATCCGAAAACTAAAGGAAGATTTTCATATCCATTTGAACTTGATATGACACCCTACATGGAAGATCAAAAAATATCAACCAAATATGAATTATTTGGTGTAATTGCTCATCAAGGTGAAAAATTTGACGGTCACTTTTTCACAATATGTAGACCCTCAGAAAATCGAAACTGGCTAAAATTTGATGACACGTTTGTTAGTATTGCGAATGAGCGTAATGCACTTGATGATCTTTATGGCTCAGCATATCAAAACACCTCAGCCCTACTTTTATCATATATCCTAAAAGATAAGATTTCGGAAATCATGAAAAAGACAGAATACTCAAACATTCCCGATAGTGCAATTGTATACTATCAGAAATGGAACGAAAGTCACCGCGAATCTTATCCAAGTGTAGATTTGCAAATCTTTACAGTAAAAGATTACCAAGACAAAATACAAGAGGATGCAACGATAGATACATCGATAGAATCCTCGATACAACTTGAAAAAGTTCCCGACAATTTGCTGTACAATGATATATTATATCAGATTCAAAGAGTTGTTGGATTGAAGGCTGTTTCCTTATGGGAACTTGATCATTCGCTACTCCCATTCCGTCTACTTCCATTAACGACTCCAGTTAAGTCGATACGTAAAGTATTTGTAAGTTCTCAAAAAGAAGGAAAAGTGCCACTTTTAATTGGCTATTTTGACCCCGACCATCATAAACGACCAAAGGTACTTTCAATAGTTTCATTTGAAGCACTAGATGAGAAATCTTCCCCATCGATTGCCTTGCAGCGACTCAGACAGACCTTGTCAATTTCACTAGAAGAGAAAATGGCATGTTTCATCTACCACAACAACGGCAAAGCCAAAAGAATCAGCATAGCCTCTCCAATTGGCAAGAAAAACCACGGAATCATCATTTTTCAGAATGAAAAAAGTGACAATTTGAATCCACAGACAAGAAGCATTGATATTCTGCCCGAATTCAAGAAGCAGCGGTCATTTCCGCAGTATTTAGAGTTTATAAAGTACTCAGGCAAAATAACCGCCCTATCGGTTGACACCTATCGTCATCAAACAGACGATAAAATTGAATTTGAAATTTCAATGAGAGACCGTTTATTCAATTTAATGAGGTGTCTCAGAATTCTATTGAACCTGCCAGATAACGATTCAATTTTTCTATTCAAAAAAGAAAATAACCGTCCTTCACGTAAACCATTGAATTTGAATGAAGGGGGGACCATCTCACAATTTTTGGTGGGTAATTCGGTTTTTTACAAAATTGTGAGAGGCATTTCACAAGAGAAAATTTCTGAGGCTTCACTTTTTCAATGCACCGTTATCGGCGAGAAATTGAATATAATTGAGAAGTCGTATTTTGTGATGTCTCAAATTTTCAAAGTATCGGACGTTATTCACAAATATCTGACCAAAAATGACATCGACATTTCTGAGAAAAGTCATTTTCGAATTGTGCAGTTAAATGGCCCGAGAATCATCTGCAGTCTTGACGACGACAGCGTCATCAATGACAACAACAACAACTTGGAGTATCGAATTGAATTCGTTCCAAATAGTCAGGCCAATATCCCATCCGGACGGTTATTACGTGTCACTTTTTCAACGAATGACAAAATACCGTCAAATAACTGCTTCGGCTTTCCTTTCTTTTTGCGTCTCTATGAGGAGGAGTCGTTCGAAAGCACTCTGAACAGAATCAACCAGACAACGTCGCTCGCTTTGAACTTGTCGTTGGACGAGTTCTCGTTCTTGTACTCAAACGACGTGTCAAGCTCTGTGTACTTCGTCAAACTGGACGCGAAAACCGTGCTGAAAGATATCTGCACCGGAAAGAGAACGATGCTCTACATCGTGCCAAATGACAAGGACGGAGTTACTGAAAAACTGTCACAGATGATGAACGCTGATGTCCAAACAAAGATGTACATATAATCACTATTTTTTATTTATTTTATTTTTGTTCGAATATATTTTTTCTTTATTTAAATGATTTTTTATCATATAATTTTTACTCACTTCAACTGACAATTTAATTTTATTTTTTACAAACATGATTTATTAACACATAATGCTTTTTTGACAGATGGAATCTTTTACATTTCTATCATGCATCAGAAAATATATATATATATTATATCATCCATCATTTCCTCATAATTTTTGAATACATTAGAGGAAGAACATTAGATAAAATAATATAGAGGCAGGTTTGCCAGTTTAAATACAAGGAGAACCATTACTCTCATATTTCCGGCGTACAGTTCATCCCAAGAGACGAAGAAAACATGAAAATACACGTCGCAACAGTTGGTTCTTTGGCTGTTGCTATTGACGGATCTCAGGCAACTTTTCAGCTTTACAACAGCGGAATCTACGACGAGCCGAAGTGCACAAAGAACAAGTCGACCTTCTTCTAGTTTTTAATGACTTTTAATTATTCTCAATAAAAAAGTTTGACATTTTTTTTTGGCGGTTGAACCCCCTATATAAGATCATTTTTCTTTTGAATTAAATTGAATAAAAGATCATTTTTCTTTTGAATTAAATTGAATAAAAGGCCATTTTTCTTTTGAATTAAATTGAATAAAAGGTCATTTTTCTTTTGAATTAAATTGAATAAAAGGCCATTTTCCTTTTGAATTAAATTGAATAAAAGATCATTTTTCTTTTGAATTAAATTGAATAAAAGATCATTTTGCATTTGAATTAAATTGAATAAAAGGTCATTTTGCTTTTGAATTAAATTGAATAAAAGATCATTTTGCTTTTGAATTAAATTGAATAAAAGGTCATTTTGCTTTTGAATTAAATTGAATAAAAGGTCATTTTGCTTTTGAATTAAATTGAATAAAAGATCATTTTTCTTTTGAATTGAAAAAAAGCTATTTATGTTAAATATATATATATTAAATACAAATAAATAAATAAAATGAAAACATATAGATATATATTTGTAAAATATTACAATATAATCAGATTTATTATGAATCCATTGAAATTTTTTGTTATAAATTTATTTAAAAGGATAATCCACCTCTTATAAAAAGTTTAACTTTTTAAAAACATTTCAATGAAAACTCGTTGCTAAGTGGATTATTGTTTTTGAAACCATTTTATGCTTAACTTTTTCTCAGGAAAAATGAGGAATTGAGAAATTTCAATTATAATTTCATCCGAAACGTGATCGTAATAAATTAGAGGTGTTCAAAATTCTTTTCCATTGGAAAAGTTCGACTTTTTCTGGGAAAAAGTGAATCATAAAAATCCATAGTAATAAATAAATAAATAAATAAAAGCATATATGGAAAATAAATACCTTGAACTAAATAATTTTGATCAACTTGAAAGACTTGGAGCAGGACAATTTGGTGAAGTATATAAAATCAGAGAAAAAGCAACAGGTAATATTTATGCAGCTAAAATATCAAAAGAACCTCTAAGTGGAGAATCAATTAGTAAAATGCGTGATCTCCTTCGTGAAGTTAACATTATGTACAAATTGATTCATCCAACAATTGAAAGATTTATTGGCTTTTCAGCTTGCAATTTTTTAAAAGAACCAAAACCAATTATAGTTACAGAATACTTACCAAATGGATCATTGAATGATTTGATCAAACTTGAGAGGCAATCTCGTGCTGGAGACTATTGGAATGAAACAAGAAAACTAATTACCATATATGGAATTGCATCAGCAATGGATTTTCTTCATTCAAATAAAATAATACACAGAGATTTGAAGCCAGATAATATTCTTATGGATGAGCATTTGATTCCTAAAATTGCAGACTTCGGTCTTTCCAAAATTCAACATAGTAAAGAAAGCATGACAATGCAATCTTCAGCAAATATCAAAGGAACTCCAATTTATATTGCTCCTGAAATATGGGAAAACTTAGAATACACACCAGCTTGCGATGTTTATTCATTCGGAATGATTGTTTATGAAATCATCACAAATGATGAACCTTATCCCTCATGTGCAAACATGTTTAGTCTTCTATCAATGGTAAAAAACGGTGAAAGACCTATTTTTAGATCTCCTCCACCAGATGCATATAAAGATTTAATCGAATTATGTTGGGACAATAATCCTTTAAATCGACCAACATTTGAAGAAATACTATTAGAATTGAGAGAAAATACTGATTTTATTACTGAATCAATTGATGAAAATGATTATTATGATTTTATAGATTACATTGATCAATGCCAGTCAAGCTTTGATCCATCAAAAAAAATGATACAGATTGATCAATTTATAAATAGAGAAACAAAAACATTTTCAAAAATTAGTATTAAAGGAAATTCTAATCTTAAAGCATCCAAAAATTTCTTTGAAAGAATAAGAAAAGGAAGCCAAAAAATGAAAATGGAATATCCACAAGAAGATTTCCAAAAACTTGATGAAGAATGCCAATCCATAGTCATAGAAGCAGAAACTAATATTGATACACAATCTTTTTTAGGCAAATGCTTAATTGAAGGAATCAACAATTTTCCACAAAATACAGCGATTGGAATAAAATACCTTAAGAATTCTATTTCAAATGGATCTATCAATGCTCTAGTATATTATAGTAAAATACTTATCAAAGGAGATGTTGTTCCAAAAGACTTAGAAAAGGCTAAGAAGTACTTGAAAAAACATTTGAAAGATAATAATGCTGATATTTTCCTTTTATATGGCATAATTAAGAAAAAAACTAATGATTTTCCTGGTGCTTCGAAGTATTTTGTTAAAGCTTCTAAAGAAGGAAATGCAGAAGCAATGTATCAGTATGGAAAGATGCTTTTAAAAGGAATCGGAGTAACAAAAAATGAAAAAGAAGCACAAAAATACTTTGAAATGTCAAGAAAAAATGGATTCCTTAAGAGTGATAAATATCTTCCAAGACAAGAATCACCTATAAATTTATCATCAAGCCGTCATAAATCTCTATCTGTAAGAGCTCTTCAAATTCAAAAAAGAAATGTAATACCAGGAAATGATTTTAAAAGAAAAAGTTTTAAAGAAAGAAAATTGATGCTAAGCTCTTCACAAGTTAATTTAACGAAAAAAGATGAAGAATCTACAGAAAAAGAAAGCAAAAATTCTGTTGATGACAAAATTGCAAATTTTGATAAACAAAAGACCGCAAGTGATATTCCATATAGAGATTCAAATTTACCAATATATAAACAAGATAAATGTGATACAGGCAAAATCCAGAATGTATCCAAAAGTACAAACATACCTTTATCATTAAGTGATCAATTGATGTTAAGATGGAAAGAAATGTCTGAAAAAAAGAAAAAAGATGAATTGGAAAGCAAAGATAAGGGAGAATTAGAAAGAAAAAAGAAAGAAGAATTAGAAAGAAAAGAGAAAGAAGAACTAGAAAGAAAGAAGAGAGAAGAATTAGAAAGAAAAAAGAAAGAAGAATTAGAAAGAAAAGAAAAAGAAGAACTAGAAAGAAAGAAGAGAGAAGAGCTAGAAAGAGAAAAGAGAGAAGAATTAGAAAGAAAGATGAGAGAAGAATTAGAAAGAAAGATGAGAGAAGAATTAGAAAGAAAAAAGAAAGAAGAATTAGAAAGAAAAGAAAAAGAAGAACTAGAAAGAAAGAAGAGAGAAGAGCTAGAAAGAGAAAAGAGAGAAGAATTAGAAAGAAAAGAAAAAGAAGAACTAGAAAGAAAGAAGAGAGAAGAGCTAGAAAGAGAAAAGAGAGAAGAATTAGAAAGAAAGAAGAGGGATGAACAACTAAAAATAGAACAAGAAAAACGAGAATTGCAAATGAAATTAGAATTTGAAGAAAAAATGAGAAAGCTTAAAGAGCAGCAAGATAAACTTCTTGATGAACAGAAAAAAGCAATTGAGCTTCAAACAAAAGCATTAGAAGAACAAAAAAAAGCGGCAGAAGAAAAAAATAGAGCTTTATTAGCCCAAAACAAAGCTATTGAGGAGCAACGAAAAGCTGAAGAGTTAAGGAAAAAAGATGCAGTAGTCATACAAAAAAATGATATTGAAATGGGAGCTAATGTATGGGCAGGAATGATAGCTTCTCTATCCAACATGTTATCAAATGCAACAGTCACTATTTACAATCATCAAGTAAATAGTTCGGCTCCACCTAGTTCACCCATAGAAACAATAGAAAGAAATGTTGCATACTTCAATGGCATTGAAGTTTCACAACAAATTCAAGTCTTTCTCACTCAAGGAAATAAACAATCAGTTGAAATAAAAGCTGAAAGAAATTGCCTTCCAATTATTGATACAATTGTTCAAGGTCAAATTCTTTATATTTCATTGAAAGGATCATGTAATGTAACACCATGCATATACATAACTATGAATGAACTTAATAAAATCAACATTTATCATTCATCAACAGTAAATGGACAAAATCATTTTAATGTTAATGACATAATGATTGATCTTAGTGGTGCAACTAAATTAAATCTAGATCTAGATTCAGCAAATATTATTTTATGCATATCAGGATCTTCTGAAATAAAATTAAATGGTATCACTCGTGCTTTAAATGCATCCATTTCTGGATGTTCTAGATTAAATGCAGAAAAGTTGGTGTCAACTAGTTCTTACTTTAATGTTAGTGGATGCTCATTTGCTCAAGCAATTGTGAAAAGTGAACTAAGTTATAGTGTTTCAGGATATTCAAAATTCATATATACTTCTAATCCAGCAATTACTAGTTCATACTGTGAAAGCTCTAGTACAGTTATTCATTATTAATCTAATTTAATAAAAATAGCAAATTTAAAGAGATCGTTCTTATAATCTTTATAATTACAGACAAGGTTTAACCTAAAAATAAACTGCATTTTTTAAGTTTCTTGTCGATAAGATTATTTTTTGAGATATCTCAATTGAAAAGCAATATTTAGTTAATTAATTTATAAGTAATATCTACAAAATCATAATAATAATAATAATAATAATAATAATATTATTATTATTATTATTATTATTATTATTATATTTATTATAAGGAAGAAGAATGAAGTATAATAATTTTTCAACATTAGATGTTGAAACAAGCAAAAGATAATCAAAAGCTCCTTTTAGAGACAAACAAAAAGTTCTTTTGAAGATAAACAAAAAGTTCTTTTGAAGATAAACAAAAAGTTCTTTTGAAGATAAACAAAAAGTTCTTTTGAAGATAATCAAAAGCTCCTTTTAGAGATAATCAAAAAGTTCTTTTGAAGATAATCAAAAGCTCCTTTTAGAGATAATCAAAAAGTTCTTTTGAAGATAAACAAAAAGTTCTTTTGAAGATAATCAAAAAGTTCTTTTGAAGATAATCAAAAGCTCCTTTTAGAGATAATCAAAAAGTTCTTTTGAAGATAAACAAAAAGTTCTTTTGAAGATAAACAAAAAGTTCTTTTGAAGATAAACAAAAAGTTCTTTTGAAGATAATCAAAAAGTTCTTTTGAAGATAATCAAAAGCTCCTTTTAGAGACAAACAAAAAGTTCTTTTGAAGATAAACAAAAAGTTCTTTTGAAGATAAACAAAAAGTTCTTTTGAAGATAAACAAAAGCTCCTTTTAGAGATAATCAAAAAGTTCTTTTGAAGATAAACAAAAGCTCCTTTTAGAGATAATCAAAAAGTTCTTTTGAAGATAAACAAAAGCTCCTTTTAGAGATAATCAAAAAGTTCTTTTGAAGATAAACAAAAGCTCCTTTTAGAGATAATCAAAAAGTTCTTTTGAAGATAAACAAAAAGTTCTTTTGAAGATAAACAAAAAGTTCTTTTGAAGATAAACAAAAAGTTCTTTTGAAGATAATCAAAAAGTTCTTTTGAAGATAAACAAAAAGTTCTTTTGAAGATAAACAAAAAGTTCTTTTGAAGATAAACAAAAAGTTCTTTTGAAGATAAACAAAAGCTCCTTTTAGAGATAATCAAAAAGTTCTTTTGAAGATAAACAAAAGCTCCTTTTAGAGATAATCAAAAAGTTCTTTTGAAGATAAACAAAAGCTCCTTTTAGAGATAATCAAAAAGTTCTTTTGAAGATAAACAAAAAGTTCTTTTGAAGATAATCAAAAAGTTCTTTTGAAGATAAACAAAAAGTTCTTTTGAAGATAAACAAAAGCTCCTTTTAGAGATAATCAAAAAGTTCTTTTGAAGATAAACAAAAAGTTCTTTTGAAGATAAACAAAAAGTTCTTTTGAAGATAAACAAAAGCTCCTTTTAGAGATAATCAAAAAGTTCTTTTGAAGATAAACAAAAAGTTCTTTTGAAGATAATCAAAAGCTCCTTTTAGAGACAAACAAAAAGTTCTTTTGAAGATAATCAAAAAGTTCTTTTGAAGATAAACAAAAGCTCCTTTTAGAGATAATCAAAAAGTTCATTTGAAGATAATCAAAAAGTTCTTTTGAAGACAATTTTGAAAAAGAGATTGCAGTTAAATTGCCTTTTTGCGCTGACTTTTTATATAATGAAATCATTGTGTGATATTTCCTTCGTCCCATTTCAAGCAAATGCCCCAAATTATATAGGCACGATGAGTTTCCTTGTTTTGCTGACTTTTGGTAACATTCAAATGCTTTATGATAATTTTGTTTAACGCCTCTTCCCTTTTCATAGAAAAATCCAAGACTACTCAATGCGTTTGAATTACCTAATTCGGATGATTGTTTGTATAATTCAAATGCTTTATGATAATTTTGTTTAACACCAAAACCTTTTTCATAGAATAAAGCTAATTTATATAAGGCTGACAAATTTCCTTGATCTGCTGACTTCTCATAACATTCAAATGATATTGGATAACTTTTTATACAACATCTTCCATTTTCATATAAAAATCCGAGGTTACACAATGCATTTGGATTTCCTTCTTTTGCCAATTGTTGATAAATTTTTAATGCTTTTATGCAATTCTTTTCAACGAATTTTCCAATTTCATAACAATGAGTAATGCTTCTGTGTTATTTTGTTGTGCTGCTTTTTGATAATTGAATTATCTACTTGAGTTTTCAACTTGCCATTTTCATATATTTTTCTTAAAACTAACAAAGCTTCTGAATTGTCATACTTAGCTGATAATTGGTAAAACTTTGGTGCTTCTTCGTCATTCTTTGTGATTACCTTTCCATTGGCATAACAATCAGCTATTGTAAATAGACATTTTGAATAAAAGTTGGTTGAATTTTTATTAAAAATTTTCTTTTTGCTTTTGATCCGATTGCATGTTCGTATTAGATTTAATACTGAATTCAAGTGTCCTTTTTCTATTGAAGATTGGTAATACTCCAGTGCTCTTATATTGTTTAGTTCTACTCCAATTTTTTTGACATATAAAGAGCCGATAAGATGTGAGCCTTGAATGTTTCCTTTTTCCGCTGATGATTTATAAAACTCGAAGGATTTGGAATAATTTTGCTTAAACTCCTTCGCCTTTTTCGTACATGTGGCCAATGTTGCATAAAGCTCGAGCATTTCCTTTATCTGCTGCTGATTGATAATATTCATTCGCTTTTGAATAACTTTGCTCAATACCTTTGCCTTTCTCATAAATGAATCCAAGATTAATTAACGCATACGTGTTCTCTTTTTCAGCTGCTGATTGATAATACTTAATCGCTTTAATATAGTTTTGTTCAACACCCTTCTCATACATGAAACCGAGATTTAACAGTGCATTAGAATTGCCTTTTTCTGCAGCTGATTGATAGCATTCAATCGCTTTTGAGTAACTTTAGCCAACTTCTTTGCCTTATTCATAAATGAAGCCGAAATTTAACAGTACATTTGAATCGCTTTTTTTTTGCGGCCAACTGATAATATTTGATCGCTTTAGAAATATTTTGCTTAACTCCTCGTCCTTTCTCACACATCTGCCCGATGTTTACTAGTGCTTCTGAGTTGCCAAGTTTGGCTGATTGGTTGAAGTATTTGAATGCTTTTGGGTAGTTTACTTCAAATGTCTTCGCCTTAATGTACATTTTGCCTAACTTTACAAATGCATGCGAATTCCCTTGCCCAGCTGACATTTCGTAGAACTCTACCGTTTTGGTTAAATCTTGTTCGACTCCTTTTCCTTCCTCAAACACCAGGCACAGATTTAAAATAGGAGAAAACTCATCTTTTGAGTGAATTTCAGCTAATGCTTTCAATAGAACGTCATTTTGGTGGCACTTTTCTCTTAATTTAATTTCATTTTGGTGGAATCTTTCTTTCATTTTTTTTTTATTTTATTCTTCATGATGTTTAGATCAATCTGAAAATGCATCATTTTCAATGCATTCTACTGAAGAAGGAATTGTTATTTCCGTCAATGATGAACAATTAATGAATGCATACCATTTTATAAATGTTACAGATAAAGGTATTTTTATATGCTCCAATGATGAACAGCAAGCAAATGAATAATTACCAATCATTTTGATTGAACATAGGTTTTCAAAGGTTATTTGTTTCAATGATTTACAATAAAGAAACAAATATGGACTAATTTCATTAAATGAAATTGGGATATTTATCTGTGTCAATAATGAACAATCAGAAAATGAACCGACTTCAATATTTGTCACTGTTTGTAAAATATTGAAATGTGTGAATGAACATTTAGAAAAGGTATAATCGCCAATCAATGTCACAGAAGAAGGAATTATTTTCAAATTGAAAAAGCTTTGTTACCTATTGATGTCACTGAAGATGGGATTTCCAATCTATTCATTGCAGTACAATTTTCGAAAGAACTCTCACTAATTGACTTTACTGAGGATGAAATTTCGGCATTGTTTAATGTAGTACAATTTTCGAATGCACCATCACCGATTGACTTTACAGAAGAAGGAATCAATACTTCATTCAATAGTTTACAATTTGAAAAAATGCCATTTTCTATTGATGTGACATGACCATGTATTGCGACTTTTTCAATCGACACACACACTGCAAATGATTTAGGTCCGATTGAAATCACAGAGTTTGAAATTGCTATTTCAGTCAAATACGTGCATTGGCCCAAAGAACTCTATTGCTATTTCTCCTATTTTTTCAAGCGAAGAAGTGAACTCTATTTCTTCAAGAGATGAACAGCTAAAGAAGGCAAACGATTCAATCGATTTATCTGATGAAGGAATTGTTATTTGCTGGAGTGATATGCATGCATAAAATGAATATGGCCCAATTACAGTTACTGATGGTAGAATTGTTACATCGGACACCAAAGTGCATCCATAAAAAGTTTCGTTTTTAATCGATGTAAATGGCAGAAAAAAAATCTAAATATTTTCATATTATTATTAAAGGAGACGGAAAAAAGTGTAAACCACTGAAAAAATGTAAACTTTAATTTTTTTTCCTCATCTGATTAAAACTACTAAATGCTATTTTTTTTACAACTTTTTAACACTTTGATAAATAATATATTGGATTTTCGTCGAGTTTCATGAAGTATTTATAACAAAACCATGACATTATATGTTTCTGATAAAAACGGTTTAAGGTTAAAAAATTGTAGAAAACGATAGTTTAATATTTTTGAAAGATGAGGATTATTCATGACGAAATTCAGTGAAAATGGAATATATTATTCATCAAAGTGTTGAGAAGCTATAAAAAAATTAGTGTTTAAAAATTTTAACCAGATATGGAGAAAAAGTTAAAGTTTACACTTTTTTCCGAAGTTTATACATATTTCTATAGTGGTTAACGGTAGGCTTTGGCACGCTTCGCTACCCAAGACCTACCAATTCCAAGCAGTTATTTAATAAGTGGCATCCATAAATGAATTCAAAAAGTTCTTCATTCAAAAAGTTTACACATATTTCTATATCCTTTATTTTGATTATATTTTTTAAAGGAGATAGAAAAATGATTCACTTCTTAATAATATATCATTATAAACCTGCTATTTTAATAATTTTTCTCAATCTTTTCCTTATTTTTGTGAGAACTCATTGAATTGTAGCATTGAATTGGAAAACTACCTCCTTAAGATATAAATCATATTTTTGATTATATTTTTGTGAGTTTGATACAAGTTCTTTTTCCCAATTTTTATATAAATAGTATATATTGATTATTAAAAAATAATATCTTTACTCACATCAAAAATATAATTGCAAAATAAAAACAACATTTAGTAATAATTTGCAATTATACATGTATTCATTGAATATAGTATTTATTAACAACATAGAAATTAACATGAATAAAAATGGTTAATCTGCTTTTATTTCTTTTTCCTGTTGCTTGTTGCTTTTTGAAAAGATTCCCTTAACATGTTATAAAAGTTTAGCAAAAAGTTATTCGTATTATTATTATTCTGAGGTAAATTTTGATTGGGAGCCAAATTCTGATTCTGATTTGGTAAAAAGTTCTGATTTTGATTCTGATTTGGCAAAAAGTTCTGATTTTGATTCTGATTTGGTAAAGAGTTTTGATTTTGATTTTGGTTTTGATTTGGTAAAGAGTTCTGATTTTGATTCTGGTTTGGCAAAAAGTTCTGATTTTGGTTTTGACTCTGACTTAATAATTGATTGAAGATTTGGGTTAAGAGTGGATTAATTTCTTGGTTCAAGTCGTTATTCTGATTATTATTATTCTGAGGAACTCTTGGATGACTGCTTTTATTGTAAATGCTGTTGTAAAGGGCGCTTTCTGTTTTTTGCATCTTATTAATTTCTTCGACGAACTTGTTTCCGTAAAACTCGACTTTTCTTTTTGGCATTTCAGGGATCTTCTCCATTTCCAGGACTGTTTTAGGTTTAGCTGCTACCATTTTCTTAATCAACGCAATTGAGATAATAACTGCTGGATCACACTTCTTATCGACTGCGATATTTCTTCGAACTCTTAATAATTTCTTATACAAAAGGACCTCGTATTCGTTCATACCATCGGGCACACAAGGGACCTCTCTTTCAATTTTAATTGGTTGAAAATTAGGCTTGTCAATTTCGTCGAATGAATTTCCAGGGACGTAATAAGAAATTGAACCATGGTGGTTAAGTTTGGCCTTACATTTCAAAATTTGACGATCCAACAAAGCAGCAAAAATTCTATATAAATCATTTTCATTATTTCTATATAAACCTCCTTTACCAAATTCGGAGATTTCGTCATCGCCAGCATCTTTAATTTTTTGGATTTTTCTTCCTTGAAAAATTGAGATAACGTAATTAGAAGTAGCATAAGGACTCTTCCCTGGTCTTTTGTCATTAATCGCCTTAACGATCAGAGCGAGACTTATTCCTTCATTAGTCACATTTTCTTGAACAAAACGGCTTAAACCGCTGATTCTATGGATGCAATTATCACAAGTTTCATTGCATTGTTTTGAATCGAAATCTTCGCCGAAGTACTTCAGCATCAAAGTACGCCTACAAGTACATCTATCGAGACAGTAACTTGCTATTAAATCTAGAAGCTGAATCTCTACTTCCAGACGTTTTTCATCTTTTTTGACACCTTTGTCACTGTCTCTAGAAATCAAATTTTTGACACGTTGCTTGTCATTCAAATTGAACAGAAGAAGACAAACACTGCGGACACCATCACGACCAGCTCTTCCACTTTCTTGGTAGTACTCCTCGATACTTTTTGGCATTGTATGATGTATCACAAAACGGACATCAGGCTTATCAATTCCCATTCCAAACGCAAGTGTTGCCACAATTATTTTGACCTTGTCTTTTGTCCATAACCGTTGAACACGATGTCTTTCTTCCTTGTCTTTCATCTGCGCGTGGTAATAACGCGTGTTGAGGCCTTGCATGTTCAACCACTCACTCAGTTCTTCGGTTTCATTTGTGGACATACAAAAGATAAGACCACATTTGTCCTCAAAATGATGATCGTAAATAAATTTCAATACTTGATCATACGACCTTTGTTTCGGCTCTTTTTCCCAGACTTCGTAGATCAGGTTTGGCCGATTAAAGGACATTTGAAAGATCATACAGTCGGGAATCTTTAGTTCTTTAACAATGTCCTCTTTAACCGCCGCAGTGGCGGTTGCCGTTAGGGCCATTACTGGTATATCGTCAAACCTCTCTTTGATGACATCCAGTTGCGTGTAAGCGGGACGAAAATCGTGCCCCCATTGAGAGACACAATGCGCTTCATCAATAACAAATCGTGTGATTAAATTCTCTGAATGCAATTTCAGAAGAAAATTCAATAAATGCGATGAGGATGCCAATTTTTCAGGCGTTATGAATAGAAAAAGTGACTTGTGGTCTTTTATATCAAGAAGATCTTGGAAATATTCTTCTTCAGAGGTCTCGCCTAGAATGGCTATCGCATTTAAACCAACACTTTTCAAGCCACGAACTTGATCTTTGATAAGTGAAATTAATGGTGAAATTATAACGGTTAATTTATCTTCTATATAGCCGGTTAATTGATAAACTAGTGATTTCCCTCCTCCAGTGGGCATTAAGACAAAAACATCTTTCCGTTTTAAGGCTGCTTCAATGGAAGGCGCTTGACAACCTCGAAATCTTTGGTTTTTAAAAATATTACGATTAATATCTGATATTTTCTTAAGAGTTTCCGAATCAACTATCGACGTTCGTTCTTCTGGATATAGTTCTACTGCTTGATTTTCATCATCCGTAAAATTATCATAGTTGTTCATATTATCATGAACTGATATAATATTATGTCCAATGTCAAGACCATGTAATTGCATCTGGTTCTCAATAGTATCTATTTGATCCCATATACTTCTTCGTAATTGGCGAAGAGCTTCAATTTCTTTGTCATCTTTGTTTATTCGTAGTTTAAAACTTATTTCAGCTGAAATAGAAGCAGATTTTCTTTCAAGTTCTGTTAAAACTTTAAGTCCAAAGTTTGCATCATCATCTTTTTCATTAATTAGAGCGTCAATATCAACATTATCAGACTCTGACGATGTATCTTCTTGAATCATTTTGAGAATTTTTTCGCTTTTTTCGTTATAAACTTTTGGTTTTTGAGGAAATAATGATTCCATTTCAGATTCGATGTCAATATCTGAATCGTTCGTACTTGTAATTTGTTCGGACTGACTTACGAATTGATCCTGCTCTTCGGACTGTTCAGTTGAAAGATTGTCAATTTTGTCACTGCTAATTTCTTTTTTTATCATTGGACTTTGAGCCATTTCGTTATCTGGCTCAGTTTCGCTATTTTCTAACGAATCAGTTGCATCTGGGGTTGGAGATGTTGAAGAATATGATTTTAGCTTAAAAATATTTGTCGATTTTTTTTCTGGCTTGGAAATTTCGTTTTTTGAGCTATTAAGATTTTTAATTTTCTTAGGTTTTTGAAAGGAGTCTATATTTGGTAAAAAGTCGTCATCTGATGAGCTTGACTGCGTGCTTATATCTGCACTGCTCATCTGATCTTTACCGAATATATCAAAAGAATAAAATTTTTAAGATTATTTTTTTCTTAAATTCTCATTAGAACGTTTATTAATGATTGAATGATTATTTGGACATATATTTTCAAAAATTTATTTTTAAAATTTTTATTTTAACATTATTTTCTTTTTTTTACGTTATGTATTTAATATATTCAAGATTTTATTTTATTTATAAATAATAAAATCATAATTATATATAAATATTGCTTTTATAATTTGGTTAAGGACACTAAATGAAAATAGGTGATTCTTGATTTCAAGTAATTCAAGATGGATCAAATGATGATTTAAAAATATCTTCTAATAGAATATAAAATGGCTGATATATAATCAGTTTTTTTTTAAAAAAATTACTGATGCTATTAAATATTGTACCAAATTCAACACCCCAAATCATTTGAAAACGATATATTAGATATATATACATATGATAATTCTATTCGGTCACATCAATTTCAAATTCCAACTACCAATTTTGGAGTTATGATAAATTACACTTAATCAAAGTTTGAATATTATATGAATATTAGATGCATAATTGTCTTTTAAATCTATATTAATAATTAAATGTACAAGGAATTTTAAAAAATATTAACAATACATCAAGAAAAATTTGTACAATTATTTAGATAAAATTGATAAGAAAAAATTGAGAGAAAACACTATTTGAATATGCTTTCAAATTAGATTAATCTAGAATAAAATATTTTTATCTCAATAAATTAAATAAGGTTTAAAGATATTTTAAATATAATAGCTATTATATATTATATTAAATTATAAATATTAATATATAAAATCTAAACAAATTATACTAGGAGTTTTTGTGTTAAAATAAGTTGACTCTTATCTTACTAAAAAAAATTGAACTTCATATTTTTGAATGATTGGTTTTTTCATTTGTTTGTCATTTCTTTTTGCCAAAGAAAAAATAGAAAATTCACCCTCTTAGAGTGTAAAATAATAATGTTTAAAAAACTATATTGACCTTCAGAAAAAGGTTAACATCTTTAACTGAAAAAGATTTTTCTTTTAAAAAGTTTATCAATTTCAAAATTTAATATAAACAATTGTCCCATTCACTTAACCAAATTAATAGAAAAAGTTATCATTCATTGCATTTGCAACAACTTCATCTCACATTTCTCTAATGACAATCCTCAACAAAGCTTGGGAAGAAACTCAAATCAAAGTGTTTTCAAGATGGTGCGCTAAGTACCTCATGGAACGTAATATTCCATTTGAAAGCCTCAGAACAGAGTTTGAAAATGGCGTTAAATTAATTAACTTGCTCGAAATCATCGGAAAAGAGCAAATCGCAGGTGGAAGATGGCACAAACAACCTAAGAACAGGTACCAACAACTTGAAAACGTCAACATGGCTCTTGATTATGTTCAAAAAGAAAAGAAAGTCAAATTAATTGGTATTCATGCAGATGATATTGTCGATAAAAACCTCAAACTTACTCTTGGTCTCATTTGGTCCTGCATCAACAAGTTCCAGATCGAAGACATTTCTGTTGAAGAACAAACTGCACGTAACGCTCTTCTTCAATGGTGCAAGAAGAACACACAAGGTTACCAAGGAGTTAACATCACAAACTTTACAACATCATGGAACACAGGTTTAGCCTTTTGCGCTCTCATTAACAAGTTTAGACCAGATGTCCTAGATTACGATTCACTCGATAAAGGCAATTCACTTGAAAACTGCCAGAAAGCATTTGATGCATGCAAGAAACTTGGTCTTTACGTTTACCTTGATCCAGAAGATGTTGCCGATGTTACTCCAGATGAAAAATCTGTTGTTACTCAAGTTTCTGAATTCTTCCACTTCTTCGCAGGTGAATCAAAGACTGAAGCAATGGCCGATAAGCTTCGTCGTACCATTGAAATTCAACGTGAACTTGATCAACTCAAGAGCAATTATGCTGAACAAGCTCAAGCAACAATGGATGCAATGAATCAATCAAATCAAGATATCACATCAGAGGATTACCAAAGGGATGTAAATGGAATTAAAGCTAAATTAATTGATGTTATAGGATATACTCGCGTTGCACGTCCCAACATAGCTGAACTTCGTGGAACAGCTCTTAAGACATGGGGCCAACTTGTTGCAAGATGCAAAGCTACTAACCGTCCAAATCCAGTTCCACCTCAAGGCTTAGAACCAGAAGTTCTTACTCAGACATTAGATCAACTTGATAACACAGCAACAGAGTATCGCAAATCATTATCCAGCGAACTTGAAGCTGCTGAAAATCAACTCATTTTTGACTTTGATAATAACTGCAACAATGTTGGTCTTCATTGCGAAAATGTCAAGAATGAATGCTTAAATCTCCAAGGCCCATTAGATCAACAAAAACAAAAACTTGCAGAGCTCAGTGATCAACTTAACAATACAATCCGTGGCTTTGTTACACAATTACAACCAGTTTATGATCAACTTGTTGATCTCAAGCTCAACTATAAAGCCAAGAATTCCATTACTTCAATTTCTTCCCAAGTTGATCAAGCTGATGCATTAATTAAGCACTTGTCAGCAAACCTCGAAGCTCTTATTGAAGAAGAAGCTTTAATGGCAAAGGTTAATACATATAACCAACTTTGCGATGCCAAGGTTCAAGAATCCAAACAACTTGATGCCCAAGTTGAAAACGTCAATGGTGATAATGAAGCCAAACGCAAACAATTAATTCAAATTGATAGCCAAGTTTCTGAAAAAGAGCAATCATGCCAAGAACTTGATGCTCCATACGAAGAACTTGAACGCGACCAACTTCAACTCCATGCAAACTATACACCAGATTCAGTTAAGAACTTCTTCACAGTTCTTCACAGTCACATCCAAGGCGTTGTTTCTGGTATTGATGCAGCTATCGCAGCATCAAAAGGTTTCGAAATCAGCGAAGAGCAACTTGCTGAATTCAGAGAAACATTCCGTATGTTCGATGCTAACCATAACAACAGTCTCGAAGCATTTGAACTTAACGCTTGCCTTACATCACTTGGTGAAACAGCAACAGATGAAGAATGCAAACAGATTATTGCCAAATATGCACCAGGTCAACCACAATTAGATTTCGATAACTATGTTAGATTCATGCTTGACAGATTCTCTAAGGCAGAAACTAAAGAATCAACAACTGAAGCATTCCGTGCCCTTGCTCAGAACTCACCGGTCATTACCGATGAACAACTTAATAAGTACTTCAAACCAGATGATGTTGAATATCTTAAGACTCAACTCAAACCAGTTGATGGCGGATATGACTTTGCTTCATGGGTTGAAACTCTTTATCAGTAAATTGACTTCGTCTTTTAATAAAAATTTTCTTTATTAATAAATATCCAAATTATTTTTTTTTTTTAAATTTGATCAACGGTTGTTAGTTAATACTTTTAAACCAATAAAAATAAAATAATACACCATGCTTGATTCAACTATTCCAATTTTTTGAAATGTATTTAAGATATATGATCATTAATTTCCTAAACGTTTTGGTTACAGATATTAAACTTTAAGATTTAATCAGTTCAATCAATTAGTTAGTGAAGAAGGGGCGAAGCTCTTCGACCGTTAACCTTTTTCATTTTATGATAGTTATATTGCAATATTAATTCTTTATTTATAATGAATACATTTTATAAAATATATTTGAACAAATGTTATAAGCATTAATGTGTAAAAAATTCAAGATAATGCTATTTTAGATCAAAAAAATTGAATGAAAAACTTCTTTTTGCTCAGAAAGTAAAAAACATAATTTTCTATGTGAACTTCAATACGATGTTAAAAATGCAATAAAAATAAATAAAAATACATTTATTAATGTAAGATATAAAATTGTATGCCAATTTATATGGCCAATCTTTTGATATCCACATTACCCAGGTTAACCTTAGAATTAGGGTTTTTAATAACCGATTTTTAATTGAAAATATAATTTGTAAAATATACAAAATCAATTTTATATAATATTAAATATTTTAATTTGTACTAGCTTATTACATTTAAAAATAAATTATTAATATTAGTAATATAATATTATAAATAATTTGAAAATATTATGGAAAATTATATCAATTGAACAAATTATGCAAAAGTTAATTCTTATCTGAATTAAATATTAATATTTATTTTATAGCTATTATATTTCGACAAAACATATGAGTTGATAAATCTGTGCTAAAATTTAAAAATCTCTTTTTTAATAGAAGTAATCGACAAAATAAGAAGCATTTCTTATTTTTACTATAATTTAATGTATAATAAGTTTTTTAACTCGCATATATCATATATGTGTACTCATTATATAGTAATAAAACTGTTTTTTACATAAAATATCAAACTTGGAATAAATTAAAGAATTAAATAATTATAATAAAAGCTAAAAATTTGAAGCAAATATGTAAAATGAATAAAAATGGTGTTAATATATCATTATTTTGAGGTTGATTAGAAAATTATAGGTTAGTGAAAATTAATATAATAATCTTAATAATAGCCATATTTCTTTTTTTTCACTCAAAAAGATATCATATATCATTTCCACTTTGGAGTGAATAATATAATGGTAATAATGATATTATCTTAATTATTTACTGGAACGTTTTAGAAGGCATTTACATTCCCCTCTCAAATAATTGAGTTTAATTTGAAAGGGGGATTCAAATTTCAGAATTTTTGAGCGGTTTCTCAAAACCTTACTTAGAATCTAGGCTTTTGTATCCAGTGAACTGAGTGTCCATTTTCGACTTTTTGTAAAAAGCTGTCACTTTTTGTGGACATAAAACTGCTTTTTTATTTAGTATTTTATTCAAAGATTTGTGTTGAAGTATCCAAAAAATTTTTTATTGGATTCTTTATTTTTCCTTTAATAAACTCATTAATATCAGAAAAAAAGCAATAATAAATGTCTTAAACACCTACTATTCTTAATTTTTAAAAAACCTCTCAAATATAAATTATAAACTTTTCAAATTCACTAAGAATGATTTTGACCAAGAAGATCAACATTTGAAATAAAAAATAAAATTCAATGTAAATTTGGAGCGATATAATTGGTCAAACGAAATATACATTCAAAATAATCAATGAAAATTGAAAGGTGTATCCAAGATTGAATTAAAGTGTCCATTTTGGCTATTTTGGATACTCAAATTCTCTCAAAAAATAACGAACAAAAATGAGTATCCATTGGATACTTTTTGAATACAAACTCGTTTGGACACAAAAGCCTAGCTTAGAATTGATATTTTATAAAATATTCAAAATATTTTTTGATTTTATGGTTAACATTTTTTTCTTTTATTTTATTAAGAAAGATTTTTTTAAAATTTTGGTTAACATTTATTTTGTTAACCTTTTTGAAAAAGTTTGGAATACTTGAATATTTCAATTGATCATATCACCACCTTAACGGCGCATATTTCATTATTTAAAAGGAAAAAAAGCAACTTCTAGTAATTTATGATGATGAATCAATTAAAACAAAGATTTTATTCACCCGAATTATATATTTGACATGCGCTTTTGACAATCCAACTCCAAATTCAACTCATTTATGTTCAAAATTTTTTTTTAGCAAAACCCAAAATTAAACTCTTTATACAAAATTATGCTATAATAATTGGTATATCTATTGATGTGTCATCGATAAAATCTCAAACTCTCAAACGGTTTAATTTTTTGAAATAACTTGACTTTTTTTACTAAATGCAAGCTCTTTAGTTTATTTATTTTTTCATAAAAATTAATTTTGAGCCCGACAATGCTTTTACAAAACCTATTTTGGCTACTTTACAGAAATTTTAATATGAATATTCTAAATACCTATTTTCGCTTTTTGTTTAGGTTAAAAACGATTTCATTTTACACGTTAATTTTTAATTGATGAATAAAGATTATTTTTATGATGTTCTTTATGAAATCTCAATTCAATTTTTCATTACACAACTTGCGCCCAAATTCCAAAATCTAATTATTGCATTAATCAAAAGTACATTAGATAGTGACTAACTTGTGCCGTGAAAAAATCTTCAATAGCTTTCAAATTTCCTTAAAATTTAAGATTATTATTACTACATTTTAAATTTAGTTCAATATTGTAAGATTTAATATTAATTATTTAATTGAGGATCAATAGCCTTTGCTTATTATGCTGAATTTAACTCGAAAATTTCAATATATCTCTAAATATTTCTTATTATTATATGATGAAGAAGCATCCAAAAATTAATTTCAGATATTTTAAAGTACTCGTTACCGACATAAATTTGGGCTAGGTTAGAAAACTCAAATACTTTTCCAACAGTATAATATTAAAAATATTGCAGTTTTTCACTATTTATTTTTACACCATTTTTATATATTATTATCTTTATTAAATACTTATTTATTTAAAATAATAAAAATCATATCTTACTATTTTTTATTTGAAGAAAAATGCAAAATTAATTTTAATACGTTTTTCCCATTCAAATTTTCTCGTTAATTTCATTGAAAAAATTATCTAAAATCGTTATTTTTTTAATTTATTCGTTATTTCCAAAAAATTCAATATTTTACAAAATATCAATTCTAAGGTTAACCTGGGTATTTCATAATATTTGGCTTTTTTAGAACAAATAATATTAAATATTTAATCAATAATCGAGATTATTTAAAATACAAAAAGAATTATCTTTAAATTTTAAGGTACAAATCCAGTACGTTATTTTTTGAATAGGAGAACGTTTATTATTTGAATAGTTGCATGCCTCTGAAAAAGTTAGTAATATAGGGTTGGCGCGTCTGACCCCTAGATACGGATTCCTATTCTAGCTCCCCCTAATTCCTAGGAATCATACAATCTTTATAGTGCAGGGTCTCACTCGTCACAAACCCCCTAAGATTAGCTCATTTGCAGGGTTTTACGTCGATTTTCGGAAATTGCACACACGTGATCTGGAGGTCGAATTCGGATGCACTGAATCACGTTCCGGTATCGATTTCACACCCATGACATGACGTACACGAGTGCTCGGAAACGATGTGATGTGTGTTTTCATGGTGAGGATGACGTGAGTGATAATTAATACACGATAAATCAGTTATGGAGATTTGATGGTGTTTTAATAGGTATCGAGAGGCCCCCCAGATATTGAGAGGCGTTATACAGTATAAGATTCGTGAGTGAATGACGTTGACGAGTATGGTGAAACGAGGGAGATATTTTTTTATGAGTGATAAATTTTTAACGAGTATGAAATAAATGAAATACGATTACAACACAACTATTGATGAAGTATCAGTCGAAGATCTCAATGAGTTAATGTTAATGACGGGAATCGATAGAGAATAGTTGAATACATTGCGTGATGAATATGCTGATGATGAGAGAGGTTATCGAAATGAGCTTGTAATTTATATCGTTGAAACTGCTCTCGAAAACGCATTCGATGATGATGAACCACTATATAACAGTCTTTACTGGTTCTTCAAGGGTGCTCAAACTAATGCTGAACGTGAAGCTGATGCTAATGAATTCATTGATGGAATGATGAGTATGGGATATCAACCTGAGATCAAACTTATCGGTATTCCACATGCTCCAAAATCTCCTCGATCACCTTCTTTAATATCGTTTTGAAGTTTTATCTTGAATTCAACTGTTGCATTGATGAATCCCTTTTCGATTTGACTGATGGTGTGTCCGCTGTGTGTGAGCTTCAAACGTGTTTTAGTACCGACGGGCATGGGTACATCTTTATTCTGAAACTCTTCAGTGACGAATGAGAATGTATTATCCCCACCGTTTTTCTGTACGAGGTTTCTGAGTGTATCGTTAAAGAATTCGAGAGTATCACCTTCATCATTTCCGCTGTTTTTGAATTGAGCGTTCTGATATGTCATTTGGGTTCACATAAAAAAATCGGAAGTACTGTTGATGAACTAGCATTGAATAAATCACTTTTTATTCCCAACTCAAAATATGGCGTTCGGAAGCTGGTTGAAGAATCTCGGTAAGAAGATAGCTAATGGATTCAAGAAAGTAATACCCATCGCAAAAAAAGTAGGGAAAGTCTTTAAGAATACCGTAGCTCCAATACTCGGAACTATAGGTAATGCTATCGGTGGTAAAGCTGGTAAAGCACTTGATATCGCAAGTAGCATCACCGGTACTGCTGCAGATAAAGCTCTCTCCATCACTGATAAAGTCGATAACTACATCAAAACGAATCGGCGTTCAGCGATGGATGATTGGATAGCTCATGAGAGAAACCTCTCAAAACACCTCGTAATCACTAAATAAATGTGTTTGATAACGATTGATAACGATTGAATATTTATGAAATCATTCAGAAATTATCATTAATAATTCACTATTTTTATTAACACTCAAACATGGATGTTAAGATTATAGAGCCCATCACGCACTACATTAAAGAATTCGATACACCTAACAACTTCGATTCATGGTATAAGTCCCATCAAGAAGAGCTCGATAAACTCACCACGCACAAACTCAACAAGATGTATCACATCAACGGATATCGCATCACGCGTATCAAAGGTGTATTATCACTCAAGAAAGCACCTCGAAAATCAACTCCTAAAGATGATATCATCACTGATAATTCAGAGAATGAGCAGCGTTTCATAGCTATCGAAAATGAGATATCAGATATGTCTGAAGATATCAAGAATACTGAGATTGCTTTAAAGTCTATAGAGAACTACTTCTCAAACCTCGAATGAGTTATAACTGAATGAATGTTTCGCCACCGTCAATCACTTGAATTACGAGATTTGGATGAGAGTCGGGATACTCATTCTTTAACGACATGATATTCTCATATTTTTCATAGAAATAATCGAAACAGAGGTTAGAAGCTGATTGACTATAGATATATCGCAATTGTTGTTTATTGAAACATGGGAATATGAATAACGTAGTGATTTCGTTTTTGATATGAGGCTTGAGTCCCTTCCATCCCTGAATCAAGAGAAAGAATGTCATATTCGTAAGTCGACAACGACGTAATAATTGCGAGAAATATGATGTTTCATTCGTGAAGAGTTTACTGTTACTGATATCATCAAACAACACAAGTGTATGAAGATGTTTTTTATCGAAATCATCAATGTGTAATGTATTGAATAATCCCTCAATATCGCTCTTCGTGATGTTTAATTGTGGATCGTTGAGCATGTTTTCGAGATGATTATTCTTAATGGAGTAATACTCATTCTTCGATTTAATGATTTTCTCGATAGTTTTCTCAGCATCAGATTCACTCACGGTTATTATCGGTAATCGTGATTCTATTAACGATTTCAACGCTAAGAAAGATCTATCACTTTCATTTCCATCTTTAGTAACATAAACGAGTAGATGATGAGTATTCATTAACGATATTTTTATCACCTCTTCCAGAGCTATCACTGTCTTCCCCTGCCCTTGTTTACCAACGATTACATTAACCGAATTATATCTCACGTTAATCTCAGGATGTATCTTATCGATGAATGCTCCACTCATTTCTTTCTTCTTACTCGTTAATACCTCATTCACTTTATTTTTAACGATATCGTTTAACGATATATTCTCAGGTATCATGTTTATGAGATGTAAAAATATATATCACAACAGCATCATTCGTATCCCACTTACTCTTCAGGATAAGTAATTCCAGGCATTGGATAATCGGGATCTATTGGGGCATCTTCATCAGTAGCAGCAGCTAATCGAGCATTAATATATGTATCTGATGGAGGTGGAATAGGACGAGCACCGAATTGAGATGGCGAAGCATTATCTTCGAGGTACATACTAGCATCGTTAGGCACAACTCTTACTCCACCTACTGCTGTGTTTATTTCGCTAAAGATGAAATTAACGACTCCATCATAAGCATGAGTATTCGTGTTATCTTTAAATGCTGATATCATTGAGCGTACCATATTCATAGTAGATGCTTTACCGTTTTCACTACGTTTCAGCTTATCGAATTCTTTCTTAGTGAGTGTGTTATGAGGATCTAATGCTGATTTAAGTGATTGATTCCATATCTTTGATGAGAGTTTACCGATGAATTTCAACTTCTCAGGACCCGTCAATGCACGTCCGATACCACCTTCAACGATTACAGCAGCATCATCAAAAGCGGGTTGGAAGAGGTATTTCTTGAAGATCGCGTATGCCGATAAATTCTTAGGTGCTGTCGATGTGTATCGCTTACTATTAACTGCATCTTTATAGAATGGGAAGTTCTGATCGTAGTAACTAGTATCGAGGCGAACTCTACCGACATTTTCAACTAAGTCTTGTGATGTAGCATCATCGTAACTGAAGTATTGAGGATTGAATTGATCGCGAAGGAAATCTCTCTTACTATATACTTTAACTTCATTTCCGTGAGCATCAACATGTGATTTACCTCGCTGATTTCTTACTTGTGCACGTGCAGCCCTTGTTGGAAGTGCTGTGTTATATACTAAATCGTCAGCCCATTCACTCTTCTTTGTAGTCCATCCGTTAACGATTAATGGATTACCACGTTTATCATAAACGATGACATCAGGGATATCATCACCATTAACATCAGTGAGATTCGCTAATACTGCAGGACCGTTGGGATCACGCTTATTCAAGTACCATGGTGAGTTAGGTGATGATTGATTGTGTTTCTGTATCATAGCTTCAGCGTTTTGTGGAGCGATAGCACTCTTAACACGTTTAACATCACGTTTGATATCGAGAACTATATTCATCAATGAATCCATACCAGGTTTCTTCTCAGCAGTTACTTGCTTAGGAGTATCTCGCAATTGAGGGTAATTTTGTTCTGTCATTTGAGTCTGAATAAAAAAACGATATCTCATAATCACATTCACTAACGATTATCCCACTTACTCCCTCGTTTCACCATACTCGTCAACGTCATTCACTCACGAATCTTATACTGTATAACGCCTCTCAATATCTGGGGGGCCTCTCGATACCTATTAAAACACCATCAAATCTCCATAACTGATTTATCGTGTATTAATTATCACTCACGTCATCCTCACCATGAAAACACACATCACATCGTTTCCGAGCACTCGTGTACGTCATGTCATGGGTGTGAAATCGATACCGGAACGTGATTCAGTGCATCCGAATTCGACCTCCAGATCACGTGTATGCAATTTCCGAAAATCGACGTAAAACCCTGCAAATGAGCTAATCTTAGGGGGTTTGTGACGAGTGAGACCCTGCACTATAAAGATTGTATGATTCCTAGGAATTAGGGGGAGCTAGAATAGGAATCCGTATCTAGGGGTCAGACGCGCCAACCCTATACTACTAAGTTTAAATTGACTAGGTTTGTTTTTGACTAAGCTTGTAAAATATACCCAAATGTAAAAAAAAGACCTGGTCTTGGTGATTCTTTCTGGTCTTTTGGCGATTTTAATAAATCTTTTAAAAAGTTATTTCTTATGAATTATTAAATAAAATGATTAAATGATATTTGATGAAATAATAATTCAATTTACGAATCAACATTCAATAAATTCAATGAATTTATTTAATTACTCGGCTATATATATTCATAAAAATATAAATACTATTAATATTTTTAATACATTTTATATCAGTATATATTTAAAATATAAATGAAAAAAAATTATTTTCAATTGAAAAAATGCTTTTATTGATTTTATTATATATTTATATCTTACCCTGTCAAATTTTCCTTTTTTAGAATTGCGGGGATTTGTTTGTCAAGAAATAAAAACTCTGAATAATTTGAATAAAAATAATTTTTCTCAGAAAAAAAGAAAAGTTTCTATGAATACAAAAAGTTTTATATTTTTTTTTTCTTTCAATTTTCCTTTGTGGTTATATTTTATGTACGTTTAGAATAAAAAAAGGTAAATAATTTTTATTTTTCTAAGTCTCTCTTTGTTTTTATCAAATATCCTCTGGAATATATTATTAGCACCAATAGCTTTATGATTTCTACGTATTAGTTTGTCGCATGCTTCAAAAATATTTTTAATTATTCTTGAATATCTTTATGTGTTTCGAAGATTATCCCATGCTTCCTTATACAAAAGTTCATTAAATAATATGAACTTCTGTTTTTTTGAGGCAAATTGCAGAAATAAATTTTTTCTTTCAAAAAGTTCGTTCATGGTTGATTTTGTTTTTATTTTATCTCAATATATAATTATGGGAATGACTTAAAATTCAAAAATTAAACTAATAATAATATACTCTTATAGAATAATTTACTTTCATGAAAATCTGTTTTTGAAGTTTTTCAGCATATCTTCAAAAATACAAAATCAAAGCTTAGTTTTGATTTTATTTGATTTTTGATATGCAGTTATTATTATTTTTACTAATATATTTCATTTTATGATTTAAATTAAAAATTAATAATTTTATTATCAATCAGGCATTGCATGAGATTTGCGACCAAATTACATCAGAAAAAGTTTGTTTTTTTACTTCAATAAATCTCTAAAACTAAGTCCCCGCTCGTCCAAAGAGTTATATCAAATTATCATACTCATAATAAAAAATAAAATAAGATACTTTCTCATTTCAACTTTCGGTTTTATGTTTATTATATTAAAACAAAAAAACAATCTGAACTCAAAGTGCACCTTGATATGTACTATTTGAACTTCAAAAATAAATAAATATTTGTGATCAAATAACAAGCATCATTATTACAAATTTTGGATAAATAATTTTCATAATTTTACTAAAAAATAAAAATATATCACAAAGAAATTGCATTTAAAGCTTTTTGATTTTTTTATTTATACATATAAATATTTTTTGGTTGTTCTAATAGTCAAGTAAAGAAAACAATTGATAAGATGCTAATTATGAATCAGAAAATTTGAAAATTGGGAATAAAAAGCCGCTTAAAATGACTGAGAGAACAAGTAAATAACGTTGAAATTGTCCTTGTGCCCAGCGGGGACTTGATTATTGAGATGTTGAAATTGAGTTTGAAAAGTTGAAAATTATGAAGAATGAGCGGTTTAGAATGATCGAGAGAACAAGTAAATAACGTTGAAATTGTCCTTGTGCCCAGCGGGGACTTGATTATTGAGATGTTGAAATTGAGTTTGAAAAGTTGAAAATTATGAAGAATGAGCGGTTTAGAATGATCGAGAGAACAAGTAAATAACGTTGAAATTGTCCTTGTGCCCAGCGGGGACTTGATTATTGAGATATTGAAATTGAGTTTGAAAAGTTGAAAATTATGAATAACAAAGAGTATATATTAGTCATATAAATTCTTATTGAATAATAAACAATGAAAATCATTGAATCTAAGAGCTAGAAAAGTTGAAAAAAAGGTCAGCCATTTTATTATTATTTATATGTCACTTTTTATTTTTCACCATACTAAGAAAAAGTTGATATGACATGTACGTTTATTTTGATCGTCCCTGCAATTCTAAAAAAGGAAGATTTGAAAGGGTATTTTTTTTTTTTATTTTATATATGATATTTTGAAAGCTTTACAAATCACCATCGCCAAAAAAACCGTTTTGGTGATCTCCAAAATATATGTAAACTATTCAAAATTGAATGCTGTCGCCAAAAGCCCAAGACCTGGGCTTTTGGTGAAATCGGTTATTTGGCTTTTCATCGTCAATATAAATGAGCTTTTTATTATTATTTTTTATGATATATTATACAAATCATACAATTATTTTGTAATATTCAAAAAATAACATTTTTTTACTGAGAAAATCTTATCGATTATTAATATGACTTTTGATAAAACTCATTTAATTCCTCTTTCAAATAATTCAATGGTTTATGACAATAATAAATATTAATAAAATTTATTTGACAATAATATGGTTACATTTGGTGATTTTTAAAACCCAAAAAACGTTTATTTCACCAAATTTACAAGCTTATTTTGACACTTATTTTACAATTTAAATAAACATTATGACATGTCATATGAAATGGATGAAAATAATCGTTTTTTATTTAACATATCATCTTATTCTTTGAGAATGTCAAAAAAAATTGCGGTTACTAAACGTACTGGATTTGTACCTTAAGCATATATCCAAAAAACAACGAATAAAAATTAAAAGAAAAAAATTCAATGAATTCAAAAAGTTTGGAAATTTTACAAAAATAATCATTAAATTTTAAAAAAATTAAACCGTTTTTTATATGGTCAATATTTACTTACACGATTAACAATTCAATGATTTTTATAAAAATAAAAATACCTATATCTTTTTTTTCACCATATAAAAATGAATATAATTTGGAAAAATAATCTTAACAGCAAATAAATATAATGATATAAAATTATAAAATGAATCATATTGAAAATCAGGAGCTTCGCCCCTTCTGTTAGTGAAAATAATCAAAAATATTCAAAAAAATTATAAATGACAAAAAATCTAGATTGAATTTTTTTATTTGAAATATTTTCCATATTGAAATATTTTCCATATTCATTTATTCGTAATAAATTCAAAAACATAATAATTCTTATATATTGAAGAATATTGAAAATTTGACAAAAAATATTATCCATTGAATCTTCAAACCAAACTTTAATTCAATTATTGCTTTTTTTCCACAAACTTTTTCTGATGATCATCTATTCACTTTTATATTTTTATCATGTCGGAAATACCTGGTGTTGAACCATTCAAAGGTAATCCTAATGAACGCTTTGAATTTGTCAAACATGTTGGAACTGGTGGTTTTGGTGATGTTGTACTTTGCAAAGATCATGAACATGAAGATAAGTTAGTAATCGTTAAACTTACTAGCTTTGAAGATCCTACGACAAGAAATGAAATATTGATGCTTTCCCGTATTCTCCATAAGTATGTCGTCCAATATTATGATTATTACACATTAAAAGTTGATCAAGATTTGATTGACAAATATGAGCTTAAAAAATTCTCACCCAATACATCAGCATTCGCCCTGGTTATTGAATTTGGAGTCGGTGGAGACTTTTATTCATATGTTCGAAAGCGTTCCTCAATTGAAGAAATTATTTTAGTGAAACTTATTTCTCAAGTAGGCCAAGCACTAGAGTATCTTAATGAGAACCGTACTATGCATAGAGATATTAAACCAGAAAACTTTTTATTAGACAAATACAACGATTTCAAAGTAACAGATTTTGGTACAGGAGATACAATTTCACCAGAAGAAACACAAAGAATGCTTACACAAATAACAGGAACACATATTTACATGGCCCCTGAAATAAAAAGCTGTCAAAAATATTATAATTATCTTGTTGACATTTTCTCACTCGGTATGTCTATTTATCGTGGCTGCAGAGGCGATGTAACAGATCAGGATTTACAAAACGTCATTGAAGATGGACAGGTAGTCCTTCCTGAACCAATTCCAGAACAGTACTCACCTCAATTTTATGAACTAGTTCATAAAATGATTGCTTATAACGCATGCGATAGAGCGACACTACCAGATATCAAAGAAGCCTTACTTCAAATTGTTACACCTAAAAAATTATCTGAAGATGAACAAAAACTTCTTGATACTTCGTTGAATTTATTCTATGGAATAGATGGTATCGTTAACAAAAAAGAAGCAATTAGCAATTTTGAAAAACTCCTTAAAGATTCAGAGCTTGAATGTTCAGAAGCAGCTTTTCAGCTTGCTCAATGCTATTTGTTCGGTGATACGGTTGAAAAAAATGAAGAACAAGCTATTACTCTTTTGCGTATGGCAGCAAGGAAGCTTCATGTACCAGCTTTGAAATTACTTGCTTTTTGCTACCAACATGGAATAGGTGTTGAAAAGGATATGTTCACTGCTACCCAACTTTTGACCATTGCACAAAAAGATGATGCAGAGGCCAACTTTCTTCTTGGCTTCAATTTATACAATGGAGAACATATTGATTTGAAAGGAAAACATGATCCAAAGACTACTATTAAACAAGACTATGAATTAGCTGTCCACTACTTTTTGAAAGCTAAAGATTTTGTTCTTGCCCAAAATTATCTTGGTCTTTGCTACTTGAATGGATATGGCGTTCATGCAGATATCAACGAAGCCTACAAGTACTTTAGTTTAGCAGCCAATGGCGGCTCTATTGATGGAATGTACAATCTTGCTAATTTCTATCTTACAAAATATTCTGACAACCAATTCTACACAGAAAAAGCAATCAAGCTACTTACAGAAGCAGCTAAGCAATATCATATGGGCGCAGCATTCAAATTAAGCGAACTCTATAGTAATGGAACTATTATTCCACGTGATGAAAAAAAGGCATCTCTTTATTCTAAAATCAATTCAACTGGCCCAAATACATATGATTCAACTTATAATTTGGCATTACTTAAGTTGAATGGTAAAGCTGATGAGGACGACGCACATCAAGTTCTCAAGAACACATTTGAAGCCTTTTACTTATTCTCACAATGTTCAGAAGGACACTCTGGTGCATTATATCACCTCGCACAATGCTATAGGGATGGCACTGGCACAAACAAAGATCTTAAAAAAGCTGCAGATCTCTTCGAAAAAGCATCAAATAATGGAATTCTTGATGCAAGCTGCGATTTTGCACTCTGTCTTCTTAATGGAGAAGGCCGTCCAGAAGACAAAGCCAAAGCAATTAAACTTTTTACAGAATTATCTGAACTTGGATGCTCCTATGCCACATATTGCCTTGCTAAATGCTATCTTACATGTGATGGAGTTGAAGGAGACATGGAACGTTCAATCAGCCTTCTTCGTACTGCTCATGCGGATGGATATACAGAAGCAACATACCTCCTTGCTGAACTTATCCAAAGTACTGAAGTTAGAGAAGCCCGTGAACTTTTTGAAATTGCAGCATTGAAAGGCCATGCTGGCGCATGCTACAATTACGGATTGATTTTCTCCAAAGGAATCTCTGTTTATATTGATAAATTAAAGTCATTTTCATTCTTTGAAAAAGCATCAAAGCATAATCATCCACAAGCAACAACTGAACTCGGTAAACTTTATGAAATTGGATTCGGAACCTTGAAAGACGAAAATAAAGCATTCCAACTTTACCAGAAAGCAGTAAACCTTGGTGATAGCCAAGCACAATACAACTTGGCTATGTGCTATTTGAATGGAGTTGGAACGGAAATAGATCAAGAAAAGGCTAGGAGTCTATTCGAAAAGGCATCTGAAAGTGGCAATGCCGAAGCCAAATATCAACTTGGATTATTATATCAAAAAGGCATTGGAGGTCCAGTTGACACCACAAAAGCTGCTGATCTCTTCAATGAAGCCTCTAGAGAAAATATTGATGGAGCCTCACTTCAACTCGGATATTGCTTCTTGAATGGCGTTGGAAGGAAGACCGAGCCTAATAGAGCTTTCAGCATCTTTAAGAAATTAGGTGAAAAGACTCACTATAACGTTGAAGCAGCTTTCCAACTTGCTCAGTTTTACATGAATGGTCAAGCAACCCGTGCAGATCCAGAAAAAGCTTATGGAATTTTCAAGAAACTTTCAGATGAAAAGAACTATATCCCAGCAATGTGCGAATTAGGTATTTGCTGCATCGAAGGCTTTGGAACTAAAGAAGATACTTCTAAAGGTCTTGCATATCTTAAGAAGGCAGCTGAAAAAAGAAATTCAAAAGCACTCAACCTATTAGGAGTATGTTATCTTAAAGGCAAAAAGAAGAGTAAGGAATCTAAAAGTGAAGGTATTCCTGAAGATCCTAAACTTGCAATTGAATACTTTAGAAAAGCCGCCGAATTAGGAAGTATGCTTGCTAAAGTAAACTTAGCCACATGCTATATCCAAGGCAGTGGTGTTCCTAAGCAACCTGAAAGAGGATATAAATATCTTCAAGAAGCACATGAAGATCCAGCAGCCAAATTCAGGATTGGTGTTTGCCTCTTCAAAGGAGCAGGTGTACCATGCAATAAGCAAGAAGGTCTTAGGCTTATACAAGAGGCCGCAGAAAAAGATTCTAATGCTATGTGCTATTATGGCAAACTTTTACTTAGAGATGACGATAAAGATATTCCACAAGATCTTACAACCGCAAGAAAGTACATTGAACAATCAGCTAAGCTTAATCATCCAGAAGGTATGTTCCAATATGGACTTATTCTCGAAAAAGAAGACCCAGAACCTGAAAATCCATTAAGTATGAATAAATTACAATCACAAAGTTTCTTCCAGAAGTCATCTGACGCTGGCTGTTCAAAAGCATCATTCCATCTTGGTGAAATTTTATTCAATGACAAATCAAGACAGAAAGAAGCAGTTGATTACTTCGTCAAAGCTGCAAATCTTAACAATATCGAAGCTCTTGAAAGGCTAGCCGAAATATATAATGAAGGATGTGAAGGAGTTGATGTTGATGAAGAGAAGGCAGAAGACTGCCAAGCTCGTGCAAATGAACTCCAAGGAATAGGTCCAATTGATATGACTTCCTCAGTATTTATGGCAGTACCAAATAAGAAGAAGCAACAAAAGAAGAAGGTAACTAAGAAAGGCAAGAAGAAACCCAAGAGCAATAATGGATTCTTCGGTCTTATAAGAAGAACATTAAGAATTGATGAATAGTTATAGTTGCATTTTTTTATTATAACTCGATTAAGTAAAACTTTTTCTTTAAAATTTTTATTTTTTTTCTGAGCATATTTGTCCCAAGCTATTTTAAGGGTGTAGTAAAATATGTGGCATACAACAATCATAAATATATTAATATAACTTTTTAAAACAATGTATATAACGAAATATTGAAAACGAACTACCCCCTTAAATTTAGAATAAGAATTAAATTAAAATACAACATTTAATAAACATATCGAATTTAAGCTATATCTAATTAGATACAGCTTTTTTTATTTCTTTGCTTTTCCTTTCTGTAAAATCATCATATCAGGAATCTCAGTTGAGTAATGAGCAGCCAAATTTGGATTCAGTCTCGGATAAAAAATCTTTATTTTAGAAGCATTAAATGCCTTAGGAAGCAAAACAATTCCTATCGGCTGGACTTCGTTCGAGTATGACATAACTCTTGCTAGAGTTAAGTTCACAATTTCTGCACTTTTATCATTTCTGAATTCAATTATGATCTCGCGTGGTATTAGATTCGTCTTATTGAATTTGATTGCTGTAAAATCGTAGCTGTTATTGAAAGCAAATTCGTGCATATTCTGATCTTTCAAAAACTGGGATGAAAGTGGAATTATTTTCATTACCGACTTCGGCTTTAATGGTGAAAAAGGTAGCAAATTTTGGTTCCCAGTATTTTTCTTTTCGGATTTTTGAAAAGAGGGCGTTCCAAAGAAACGAATATTTCTCAATTCTATTTTTTGACCAGAAAGAAGCAAATTAACTAATCTTCCTGTGAATTCTACTTTTTGAAAAGAACCTGGTGGTTCAAAAACGAGGCGAGATGGGCTTGCTCCTTCGATTTCACATTCGAGTTTGGTGAGGCAAGCAATATGAATGGCTGTTATTTTACTATTTGCTGTGAAAATAATGGTTAATGGCACAAAATTGCTTTCAAAAGTCCAATTGACATTTGATGTAAAAAGACATTCAGGGAGTCTTGTCATCATTTTTGGTGGTATTGGAGGTTCGTAAGCAAAAGTTGATATTGATGGTCGATTTATATCACTAAATCCAGAAAAATCTGAGATTGCTGAAATTGTAGAAGGAAGTACAAAATTGAGATACATCGATGGCTTCATTTGGGCGGCCATCATTTGATCATTATGGCGCGGTATGAATGGATATTGCTCTTTAATTGCTTCGAGTTGGCAAGATTTAAGCTTATCGATTTCAAGCAAGTATTGTTGACGCTTATTAAAACATTCTTCACATATTGGGAGTTCTTTTGCACCAATTGTTAATACCCTCATACATTTTTTGCAAAAAGGTCGTTTGCAGGTGACACAATCGTTGCACATATCTTTTGTTTGACATTTAGTGCAATTTGTTTTGCGAGGTTCTTTATCTGGCTTGTTTGGATTTAATAGTTTTTCAAGATCGAAACTATCTAAACTGAGACCTTTTGAAATGAGAATTTTTTGGTGTTCGATATAATCTTCCTTTTTTTGAAGTCGTTTTCGTTCGCTTTGAATAATTGTATCAATATGCGATTTTGCTACAGGAGGAGAAGCTTGTTGCGTAGGTTGAGATGGCTTGTTTTGTGCTTGTTTTAAATTTTGTTGATTTTGTGAGGTAGGAACTTTTTGTGAAGGTGTTGAACTTTGAGATTTTGGTAAATTTTGAGACTTTGATGGATTCTTTGATTTTTGGACAGATTTATTATCTTGATTATTTTGTGCTCTAAGCGCATTTTGACTTTTTTGGCTATTCGATGAATTTTGCTGGTTTTGAGGATTTTTCTTTTCTAATTGCATGGATGGCTGTGTTTGTGAGTTTTGTAATTGTAAATTTGAATCAGTTGGATCTTTTTGAATCTTTGCATTTGGATTGAAAGAAGGGTCACTACTCAATCCTTTTGATGAGGAAATTTGCATTGGTATATTTGCAAATCCAATTTTCTTATTTGCGAAGGATGGTCCAACAGAAGATCCAAAAACATAAATACCTCCTATTCTTAGAGGATCTTTCTGGAATGTCTTGAATTTCAAAATTAAAAACCTGATTTTTTCATAGTCATGAGGTCTAAGATCAGCATCATAAATCAGCGCCTGCGATTCAAGATCAATGCAAATATATGGATCTATTTTCTGGTCATTCTTTGGCACCCATGGAAGAATCATTTTTGAGGCAATTTTAAATGTTCTATTAAGCCTATAACCTCCTAAAATTGAGATCTGAGTCGCAGTTGTGTTTCGAATAATTATGTATTTGACGAAGCAGGGTTCCGATAAACAAATAATTAACGGCTGCGATTCTTTTGGAATCTCGATTATATTACTATTAAACGGAAATAAAATATGGTTTCCAATATTTTTGCTCATTATAAAAGATGATGGACCTTGAGTTACAGCAAAGACTGAGGGAACTGAAATACTTTTAAGAACATTAGAAGCATCTTGGAAAAATTGATAATTTATTTGATATGACTCAAAATCGACAGTTGATGGCTTCATGTACTCGTAAATAAGATTTTGTATTTCTCCAATAGGCAAATTTCCGAAATTCGACATTGATAAATTAAATTCGAGCAAAAATTTCCCACTAAAATAAACAAAGCCATTTAAAAAAGATTTAATTTGGTATGGTACTACTAGCTTTTCTGGGAAATTTAAACCAAATTCATCTATACACATTATTTCCAGAAGTTTCATTACATAGAAGAATAAACCAATTATTTCACGATCAAATGAAAAATCAAATAAAAAGCGGCAAACACCTTTTTGTCGACTTTGAACTTGGCATTGGTATGGTTGATTATCGCTTGATAAATCATTGGCTTTTTCTTGGGTATTTAAAACGTTTGTCACTACTGATCTCGTAAATCCAAATTTCTTGATTTTTGCACTGGCTGTTGGCCAATAATTTTGGACAAGATCATCTAATACAGGCGTGTCATTCATTGATTGAATCCATTCAACCTCATCCTGTTCATATAATAAACTATTTAATTCATTTGCAGAAACGTTAAGTTCGCTGAGAGAAGCATCAAGAGCTTCATATAAAACACTTTCTATTCCATCTCTATTCATAAAGTTAACGAAAGTAATGTAATCAAAATTGAAAAAAACTTTCTGCCTCTGAATATAAGCTTTCGTTAATTTTTTATTTTCTTTTGCATTCTCAATTATATTTTTCATAGAGCTTTGGTCATTTGACCAATTGAAAGGAAAATCGCCAACTTGAATGGTATGATTTAGAACTTCAAAGTCATTTCCAATATTTTTGATGAGATATACATCGATAGTATATTCATGACCAGTTATTCCTGCTTCTGAAGCATGATGCTTGCCTGATTTCGTGAATAAAGGAGGGAATAACCTTGATGATAAAAACATAATTCCAATGTTAATTTCAACAAATGGCGTATAACTTGCAATACCTTGGAAAACAGAAACACATAAATTTGGAATTAATGGAAAAAAGCGTTTAAAAGGTTGTATAAGTTTTTGATTCCAGCATGTTCGAACAGTATTCATACGTGATCCAAAATCTTTAGATAAATCAAGAGTTGGACTGAAATAATGCGAATGATTAAAAGGGTATTTTTTCAATTGGTCAATATTTACTATTGTTGAGTCAGGACATCGGATTTCAATTGGAATATCAATAAAAACGACATTTTCAATTGAGTTTATCATATGTTTGTCGAATATTGGAAAAAGTGGCTTTTCTTTTTCGATCAAAATTAAATAACAACAATTAATAGAAAAAACATAACCAAGAATTGAATGAGCATCAACGCATTGCACAAGCTTGCGACCTTTAGAAATAAATTTAAAAGCTGATTCTTTATCATCAAAAACATCGTATCCTTTGATTCCTGAAAAAAGGAGCGTTCCACAAATCTGATCAATATAAATAACTTGTGTATCGCTACGATTGGGAAGTGATGCAATAATACAGCTAGATTTGTCGTCAAACTTGTAATATGATACCGAAGATTGTTTCATGAATATAAAAAAATCAATTGATTGAAATGTTAAGAAAATTTCAAAGCAATAATTATTCTCAAATTTGTTGTTTCTATTTCTCTTGATATTTAATATTTAATTATAAATATAAAAATATTGTTAATATTATAATTGTAATTTTTGAAAATATTATTGAATTATTTATTCATTCATTTTATTTTTTACGAAGATATAACAATCCAAAAAAAGAATACTATTGAAAATATTCTATGAGTTTTTTGAAAAAAAAAAAAAAATCAAAACTATATCAATTGATCTAAACGCTGCTAAAAAAATATTTTATGCATTATATTGAAATAATGAGTCAATAAATCAATGTTGATTTATTAGTTCATATTTATCAGAATCTATATAATTGATTTTTGATCACTCGTTAATTTATTTGTTAAGATTTTGATAAATATGATCAGTTCAAGTTATTCAGATTGGAAATTTTGCATTTAATACATGCAATTTATTTATCTAAAAATCAATTTCATCATATAAAGCATAAATGATGAAAATCATTTTTCCATATGTTTTTTATATAAAAATATTGATTTTCAATTTTACACATTATCAGCAATAAGCATATATACAGATGAGAAATTCTGTTGCCAAGAGATATCCACCATAGAAATTCTAATATTTTGAAATGTTAATTATTTATTTCGTATTTTTTCAAAAAAACTGCTAAACACATATGCTACTAAAAAGGAGTTCTTAAAATTATTCATTGAAACTAATACTAGCAATATCATACCAAAATTATTAAATATTTAAATAAATATGCCAATCATTATATTTTTTGGCATATTTCTGCTTGGAGTAAATGCGTATATTGCATATCATGGTACTTTTTGATCATTAGGTTGTATAACTTGGTTAGTACAAAAAGTAAAAGTCAGGAATTACATTTTGCAGATTGAAGAAGTCTTTTTCAGAGAAAAGTATCTCCATTTTTTCTATGTTTGCATTAAAATATCAGTTTTTTTAATTCATTAAAGATGTGTTTAATAATGAGAAAATAAGATTTTTCAATAATCATTTTAATATAACTAAAAAGTCATCACTTTTGATGAAAAATATTTGGTTACATTTTAAATACGTTCATAACAATGTTATTATTTTAATAGATAAAAATAAAGACCTAATTTTAAAATTTTTTTAAAATGATTATTTACTTAGCAAAATATTATACTATCATTAAGAATTTTTAGTTGTTTCAAAAATTCTTCAATTTGTGTTTTCATTGCATTTGGATCAGGATTTTCATTATATATTTTATAGATCTCATCGATTTTTTTTGCTAAAGTTTCTTCATCTATTTTATCGAACATTTCAGGGTGTTTCTCCATATAGTCATATAAGTTATCGTCTGTAGTCTTATGCCCTGTTAATATTCTCTTTAATTTTTGTTGTGTGAGTGGAGCAAGTTGATAGAGTGACATTTTAAAAATATGAAGTCAAGTTATCAAAAAGCAATATGAAGTTAAGTGGTTGCTATAGTTCAGAAAAATAATTATTTATCTGTGCTTTTTCAAACACTTTAATTTTATGTTAATACTTTACGAATTTTCTGTATCAACTTTTTGAGAGCCGTCTCTCAAAAAGCGTACTTTCAAGATATTTTAGGTTTTGTGAACATAATTATCATGGTTGTCAAATATTTGAATATATATCTTTGAAAATTTGAAAAAAATCTCTTGGTTACTATTTTGAAAATGAATCTTTTTTCCCCGTTTAATGAATGCACTGATTTTTACCAAAGCATTAGGAGGAGAATGGATGATGGAATTGGTCGAATATATGATTTTTTTAAATATTTTTTTTTTGATGCCAACAATACCAAGTTGAATGAAGAGGAGTTTGAATCGAAAATAGCAAACGTGCTAAAAAAATTTAAATTGATTGTATTTAAAATATCAAATGAAAATATCCATGCCAAAAATTATAATCAAATATCTTTTCAAAAAAAAGTTTTTGTTATTTGTACTGAAACTCAATGCTTTATTATTAATAATATAGAAGAAAAATCAATTACAAAAATAATTAATCAAATAAAAAATACATATATTAATCTTGGCAATATATCAACAATCGAAAAAGAGAAAGATATTTTAAATATTAAAGAAGAAGTTAATGCAGCTAAAATATATTTTTTATCAAATAAAAAAATAAATGATAATTTTGTTGAAAATACTTTTGATCCAATAATTACTTTTTTGATAAGAAGGTTTTTTTATCCCAAATATTTTTTCAAAGAACGATCCTTTTTTTCATATTCAAATCAAAATAAAGAGCAAAACCATGAAGACATAAAAAAATATTATTCTAAGGATATTATAAAATTAAGGAAATTAGATTTCAATAGTAAATCAATTATATATTTGGCAATGGATGTAAAAGAATTTTATGTTTTTGTATTAAAACAATATTATGATCAAGATGATTTAGAAAAAGATATTAATTATACAAAAAAACAGATTTCACATGATTGCATTTTAAAATGCTTTGGAGTATTTGTAGAAAAAGATGTTAATGTTGGTGTTATATACCAGTTTATGTGTAATGGCTCGCTTGATAAATATATTAAAAGAAATCCAAACATTTTTTTTTCATTAACAACTTTATTACGAATTTGGAAAGGAATTAAATTTATTCATTCAAAATGTATTTTGCATCGTGATTTAAAACCAACAAACATTTTATTGGACAATAATTTTTTGTGTTATATTTCAGATTTTGATACAATTAAAATATTAGATAATGAAAATGAAAAAGCATTAACAAAAGATTTTGCATCAGAATTATATGCATCACCAGAACTTCAAGAAAATTCTAAATTTGAAGTATCTTATCCGGCAGACATTTATTCATTTGGGCAGATTATATATTTTATTTTTGAAAAAAGTGACATGATGGCAAACCATTCAATTGAATTTCTGAAAAAATGTAAAATTCTCAAAATGACAAATACTCCACCAGAAATCCAAAATCTTTGCAAAGGATGTATTCATTATAATCCAAATGAACGTCTGACAAATGATATGATCAATAAAATTTTTTCAAAAAAAATTAAAATATTAGAATACATTGGAGAATATTTTGTTAAAAAATCAAATATATTCCCCAAAAGTGATTTAATAACATTATTATACGAATATATGACATTTATTATCACCAATTGTGATTTAAATGACATTCAATTTAATATCAACGTTGCAAAATTTGGGCAGACATTATCTCAACAAATTTTAAATGACAACTATTCAAATTTTTATTATGAACTTGCCAATATGTATGAAAAAAATGATATATTTCAACAAAATTATATTAATGCCAAAGAATTATATAAATTGTCAATACAAAATAATAATATAAATTCATATTGCCGTTTGGGAATTTTATATTACAATGGTTTAGGTGTCGAAAAACCAGATTTTATTAAAGCAAGAATGTATTTTGAAAGATCTTTAACACCAGAAGCAAAGTATTATTTAGGATTAATTAATTTAAAAGGACAAGGAGTTGCCCAAAATCGGTCAAGTGCAGAACAATTTTTCACGGAATCAGGTAAAGAAGGCTATTCTCAAGGATGGGTACAGTTAGGAGATATTTATTACAATGAGCATAATATTCAACAATGCATAAAATACTATGAAAATGCAGTTCAACAAAATGATTCTTATGGTTACAAAAAGTTAGGAGATTTATATTTTTCTGAAAAAAATTACCAAAAAGCAAAAGAATATTATGAACAAATAAAAAATGAAGATGATTCAGCAATTCTTCAAAAACTGGGATATATTCACTTATATACGGATAATAACGTTTCAGAGGCCAAAAAATGTTTTGAAAAAGCAGAAAATAATAATAATAATATACTTGCTCTTTTGGGTTTAGGAGAAATTTACTATGAAGAAAAATATGGTCAACAAGATTATAATAAAGCAAAACATTATTATGAATTGGCTGCCCAAAAACATTATAATTCATTTGCATTATGCAAACTAGGTAATATTTATAGTAAAGGAAAACTTGGAAAAATTAATTACGAAAAATCAATAAAGTATTATAAAAAAGCAGCAAAATTAGGATATGAAAATGGATATTATTCTCTTGCAACCATTTATTATCAAAAAAATGATAATCAAGTTAATATTGATAAAATAATTAAATATCTCGAAAAAACATTAGAAATAAATGCAAATCATATCGATTCATTGAATTTGCTAGGATATATCTATTTGAATGAGAGAATATCAAGTGAAAATCATGAAAAAGCAAAAAGATATTTTTCGAAGTCTCTTTCAAATGATCCCACAAATCAAGATAAATATGCATTATGCAATTATGGCGATTATTATTATTATGCTCAATATGAGTCAAAAGATATTCCAAAAGCAACGCAATATTACATACAATCATCAGAGAAAGGATACTCGGATGGAACATTAAAATTGGGAATAATACAAAAGAATCATTTTCACAAATATTCTTTGGCTAAAACGTATTTTGAAAAAGCTGCACAAGAAAATAACATTGATTCTTACTATTATTTAGGAAAAACTTATTATAAAGGATATGGCACTTCAATTGATTATCCCAAATCAATCCATTATTATGAAATAGCATCATTTTTTAGTCATCCAAAAGCTCAATATTGCTTGGGAATCATGTATTATTACGGTATTGGAACAAAGAAAAGCTATAAAGATGCTTTTTATTTGTTTAATTTGGCAGAAAAAACAAACTTAAATGCAGCATATTATTTAGGACATATGTTTGAAAATGGCAAAGGTGTAGAACGAAACATATCAAAAGCAATAATGTATTATGAGAAATGTGCAAAAAAAGAAGAAACAAGATTTGTTTTAACAATTGGTGATGGATTTAAAAGAATCAAGATACACAATAAGTATTATTATCAATCCAAAATTAATCTTTGCTTAATTTATCTAACAGAAAAGGATAAAATTAATATTGAACTTGCTGAAAAGTATCTGAGAGAAGCAAATTTTTCACAACATCCTTTTGCTCATTATTTATATGGAATTTACTATCAATATTATTTGCATCAATCGGAAAATGCTATTGAAAAATTAAATATGTTAACAAAAATTGAAAATAAATTCTATCTCGCAGAATTTGTCCTTGCAAATCTTTCAGAGCAAGATTCAGACAAATTTAATAAATATCGTGAATCAATGAAATATGAAAACAATATTATGAGATATAAAAAGCAATTAATGGATGATGAAAGGCTGGAAATATCACAATTATATATAAATTGTTACGAATACTTGCAGTTGATTAAATACAATTTATATGAAAATAAAATTGGTAATGAGAATAATGAATTTTGTCTTACAATTATTTTTAGGCTAATTTTCAAATTACTTTTTTATGATAATATTCAATCATATGAATTTGCATTTAGCAAGCAATTCAAATTAAAAGAATTTATTTTAAATTATCCTTTGTTTAGCAATCTAAATTCACCAACAAATCCCTGGAAACAAATAAAAACAAAAGATAAATCAGATATCAAATACTTAATCATTCGAGACCAAAATGAAAGTAACTGCATTAATGAAGATTATGACATTTTTTGGTTGAAAAAAAATTATTCTAGATGTAATGATGAAATTGATACATATATTTGGTCAAACGAGATGCTTGAAAATATATTTAACAGCATGAATAACGATAAATTCAATAGTTTAACAATTCAAGAAGAAGATGCAAATAATTTAATTTGCATATTTTTTTCATCTAAAGGCAATAACATTGACCAAATCATTCGCTTACCAAAAAAAATTTTGGATGATGTTTCCAAATGCATTGATTATTTAGAAATATCGGAGATAGTAACTGAAATGGAAAAACAAATATATTCAAACAATTATGAAATTTTATTGGGAAGAATTAACATTCAAATTCAAACAGATAAAGCTGAAATACCAGAGATAAATGATTTGTTTTATGAAGGTATTGGTTTTAAATTAGATTAAAATATTGGTTTTATCAATTTTTTTATTTTTGAGAAGAATCAATTGGTATTCGTTTGTCATAACGTTTTTTATTCAAAAAGTTATTAAAATGCCAAAAAAATTTGAAAATTCAGAAGTGTGAAAATGGGAAAAACAATTATTATCATTTCTTTTTGGGTGTTTTAAATGTTTTTTACAGGTAAATATTAAATAATAATTATTTGTTCAACTTAAAATAACTATGAATGCTAATGAATGCCCAATAGAATAAATCGGCATTTATATAAAAAGTATGCCCAATTGAATACAAATATGTTTGTTTATATTTCTAACTAATAAAATCATGAAAATTACATTTTATTTTTGAATTTCATTGATATTTTTGATGATTGAAACCTTATAAATTAATGATCGATTTAATATAAAAAAGTTATTATTTTCACCTATTTTATCAGAAGTTGTCCAGGATATTGACATATCTGATAAAATATCGAGTTCAAAAAAAAAATGACGAAAGCGAAGTTGGCAAAGGCGTATGGAACATTAGCATTTATGGGAAGGACGATAGCACAATTGATAAATTAGGGGAGGAAATTATTGTTGGCGATACAAATGATTATAAGTTTTGATCAGCATTTGGAAATAAATATTTCAGGGTTCCGGAGGCAGGAAGCATGATTGCTCCAATCAACCTTTTGTTTGAATATAATTTTTCAAATGTTTATTCGTTTTTTGTGTCATTGAAAGGAATCATTATAATGATTTAATGATGCTGCATCATTTGCAGAAACTTGCATTGAAACAAATAGTGATGTGTTCATTCTGTTTGCGATGTATAACACTAATTTCCAATTAGGTTCTTTTGTGGACATGCTTGAAAAATATGAGAAATTGAAGAAATGATTTATTATATTACTAATAAAATTTTCCAAAAGAAAAAGAAAAACAAGAGATGTCAGAGTCAAAGAAGAAAACATCATAAAACAAAAAAGCTTATAAAGGCAAAGTAATTTTATGTTGATTAATCTTTTTTCCTTTTTTTAAACCATTTTTTAAATATTTACAAGTCTGACATAATATTATTTGTCATTTAAAATTATTGATTGTTTTTGTATAAATTCTAACCATTATAAATATTCATGAAATTAATAAGTAAACTTTCCTTCGTATTCAAATTCTGATAAAAAAACTTCAGGAGAAATTCGATATGGCAAATGTACCACAATTGTCATTTCCTGTATTGGAATATAATGTCTTAATTGAATTTTTAATATGTTTTTCAAAAAAAAAAAAGTTATATTGAATGATTCAATACACAAATATACCCAAAACAGGCTTTGGTGTTGAAGTAAAGAAGTCTGATACCATCTAATTTATAAAATTGTGGAATGGCAAAAATTCGTTAAATTCGAAATTCTTTCCAGATATTTGACGCAACAAAAAAAAATGTTATTAAAATCAAGTAAAATATATGAAACCGTATTTTTAATATATGCAAATATAAAAGCTTTTTATAAAGCAAAATAGAATTAGATGAATAGGACACTTCAAATTATAAAACGGTTATATATAAAACAAAATCGGTTTTATTATTTTATTGATAAAAAAAATTCTAGAGTTAAACAATTTAGTAAAGATGTCTTGAAAATCATATAAAATAAAAATTTTATGAAAATTATTTTTTATTCAAAAAAGTAAAACTATCGGTATTGTCTTCATTTTATATTATATATTAAGGTACAAATCCAGCAGGTTATTTTTTGAAAAGGAGAACGTTTATTATTTGAATAGTTGCATGTCTCAGAAAAAGTTTAAATTGACTAGGTTTGTTTTTGAAACATATTTTACAATTTAAAAAATTTTATGACTTGCTATATGAAATGAATGAAAATAATCGTTTTTTATTTAACATGTCATTTTATTCTTTCCCAATGTCAAAAAAAATTGCGGTTACTAAACGTACTGGATTTGTACCTTAACGGTTTGCTCAAATTTTTATACAAAGAAAAAAATGAAAAATTTTAAATTTTGCTTTTTCATTTTTTATAACTGACTAGTAAGAAATCGGGCGATGTAATTATATAAATATATTTCAGAGATTTCAATGGCAGTATTAAAAATAAAATAAAGAACTATTTTATGAAAATTAATGATGATTGAAATACCAAAAAATTACGATGTCTGAAATTCGATAAATTTATAATGATAGAAATGAAATAAATGTATGATGAGTGAAATTTGATGAAAAATAAATAAAAATAGATTTTGATGTGATATCAATTTTGTTAAGTGATATGATGTATTTCACAAGTTCAAGATTTCCTGATTCACATGCAAAATGTAAAATTGTATAATAGACCTTTTTATAAAAAAAATTTTTTTTTTGCGATAAAGTATACTTTTTAGCGATAATGTCTACTTTTTCATAAAAAAAGAACTTTTTCACTTAAACAAATGAATCTATATATCTTAAAAATAAACTGATAAAACATAATTTATAACAACTAAAATATATTATATGCTTGTCTATAATCATATAACATTGGTTTTAAATAATAATTCTAAATGCTTTGCGTTTTTGTGAAAAAGTGATCATTATCGCTAAAAAGTATACTTTATCGCAAAAAAATTTCTTTTTATAAAAAGGTCTAATAAATATTTTTATTTTTGAATTCCATGAAAATTTATGATGTTTTAAAATGTTATAAATCTATGATGATTGAAACGTGATGAAAAATAAATAAAAATAGATTTTGATTTGATTTTAATCGTGCTAAGTGATATTATGTATTTTACAAGTTCAAGATTTCCTAGTTGGCATACAACATGTAATATTGCATAATAAATATTTTTATTTTTAAATTCGATGAAAATTTTGATGTTTAAATGTAATGAATTTATGATGATTGAAACGTGATGAAAAATAAGTAAAAATAAACTGGTTTCAGTAAATCAGAACAACAAATTGACCTTGAAAATCCTGTTTTGCCATTTTTGAAAGAATAAATCATTCAAAAGGCATGATTTAAATTGACCATTTGTTCCGATTTACTGAAACCAGTTTAGTTTTAGAGGTGACATCAATCTTGTTAAGTGATAAAGTGAGAGAAATAAAGGGGGATCGATTCAAAAAATAGGGGGTCGATTCAAAAAATAATTAATTTCAATGGAAAACGATAATAAAAATTTATTTTGAGAAAAAAATATTTGAAAAAATTTTTTTTTCTTAAAATTATATTTTCTGAAAAAATATTCAATTTTTTCTTAACTTGATCGTTGACCCCTATTTTATTGAATGAGACCCCTATTTTTTTGGGGCACTTTATGATGTATTACACAAGTTCAAGATTTCCTGATTTATCAGCATAATCTAATATTGTTTTAAAAACATTTTTAATGATAGGGGGGTCAACCGCCTAAAATGTGTCAAAAAAAATATTTTTTAAAGATAATGATAAATAAATGATGGAAATATATTCCTTACTTTATATAGTTTATTTTAAAATATTTATTATTGAATTTCATCTATAGGTCCACAAAAGGCAACAACTTTTCGAAAATTAAAAAAAAAATAACCATAATTCACCATTTTGCAAAAAAGTGGCTTTTATTTTTTTATAGAATTAGATTGATTAATATTTTGAGTTTTATTAAAGAAGGTTATCATGAAAATATTTATTTGCTTAGGTTATCAATTTAAAATTAATTTTTGAAACACAATTTATAATATTCAAATATCTTAATTATATAATTATTTATATATATTTCAATCTGTCATAAAATAGATTTTCAATAGATTTTCTCTCTTGTTTTTTAATAATTTTATTACATTTGCATCAATTTCATACAATCATTGTAATATAACTATCATATAACATTTTATGTAATTAAAGAGCAGAATTATAAAATTATCACATTTAAACTTGTTTTTTAATCATTTCAATGACAGAACAAAGTCTTTTATTTATTATCTTAGTGATTTTTCCTGAAAATTGTTAAGAAATAGCTCAATTTTCAAATCACAAGTCATTACAACTTTAATGCTTTGCCTTTTTTGGCCCTATAGATAAAATTAGGAAAAAATATATTTAATAAATAGTATATTCAATGAGATATATAGTTCTATAATTATTATTCAAAAATTCTCATATTTTAAGTTTGCTTTAAAATTTTGACAAAAATTTTACGGTTGACCCCCCTATTTTTAATGTCATTAATATAAATATTTAAAATTAAAAATTGTTATCTATATATATATGAAAAAATTTTAAAATCTTCGAATTGAATTCTTCAACAAATGGAAAAGAAATAGAAGCAGAAAAGATACAAGATAGCTGCTTTATAATAAGCATGAAGCCCTTGTGGTGCAATGGATAGCATACAAGATTCCTAATCTTATGATATGGGTTCGATTCCCATCGGGGGTATTTTTTGCATTTTTATTGAAAATTTTAAAATAAAATGAAAAAAATTTCTTTCCCAATAAATTTGTAATTATTTTTTTTTAAAGATTTGAAATCTATATATATTGTATATAACAAAAAAAACAAAAAGAAAATAACAATATTCAGCCATAAATGAGATTTTTGAGTTTTTTTATCTCAAATCATTACTCAAATCAAGTAATGGACTATTATGACCTAGTTCAACCTATAATATATTTGCTGATCTTTCCAAATCCATTTCTCAAATACTTTTATTCTAATTGTACATGCCTGAAAAATCAAATTATCATTGAGAACAAAGATAAAGATGGTTCTCAATGATAATTTGCGATTATTAATGATAAATATAATTGCCAGTAGAGAAAAGATATTAATTGGAAGAACTATCGGTAATTGTCAGCACATTTATCATCTAATCCATCTGTAATGAACATAAGTCTTCAACAGTTAAATTTTAATTTTGATAATTTTGGGTTTGATGTATGATCATGCAAAAAGATCTTGATAAAGTAAGCAGGCTACCATTTAAATGTCTATTTTTTAAAATTGGCGTAATAAATGAGGCTTCTTAATTAAGAACTAAGGAATTAACTAATAAAATTTTAAAGTTGGGTCATAACCGTTTTACAAAATTATAAACGGTCATGTTAAATTTTACACGGTTAGAGATTTATCGTCTTTTCTATATGTCTATGAAAACTTTGATTTATTTAATGCACGTAAAGCAATAAAATTTTTCCACACTTTTAATATACACATTTATTAGCAAATTCACTATATAAAAATAATGTATAAATAAAAGTGAACAATTTATTTATTCGTCGTTTGGAATCTTTATTTTACCAAAAAATCCCAAATTTGTAATTTTTAACAGCGTTTGGACTATTCAAATCACTGTTGTCAAATAACGAGACGATCGTTTTCCATTCATTTCGATAAAAAAAAGGTTTGTCCCTTCTATGAAAAATTCATTTATACATAACAATATAAAATATCAAATTTTTCTATGTTTTTTTTTCTGACACTTCACCTATGTTGAAAAATAAATGAATGCCAACAAATGGGTGAACGTTGAAAAAAAAAAAAAAACATTACCAACGACTTAAAAAATTATTTTCGAGATTGAGCATTAATTTAAAGTATTTTCTAACAGATTGTATTAATTTCCAATGTTTTTGGATGGAGTTGCCACACAATTAATTGGATTGCAAGCCATTTTTATATTAAAGTTCATCCATATATCAATTTAAAAAAAAATAATATAGAAAAAGTTGATTTTTATTATTTGTTTTAACGGTTTTCTATGATAATTTTAGCGGTTGTAGGGAAAGCTGAACTACCAATATTTGTCAGATATTTCGAAATTTCAATTCTTTTCAAAGAAACACAATTTGCGAATGCATTTGCATTGATTTCGTTACATCTAGAAGGAATACTAATTTGTTGTAAAGCGGAACATTCATTAAAGCAATATTCACCAATTGACCTCAAATATTCTGGCAATTTTATACTTTGCAAAGATGAACATCCTTGAAATGCTAACATTTCTATCGTTGCAACTGAATAAGGAATTGCTATTTGTGTCAATGATGAGCAATGATTGAAGGAATGGTCACCTAAAACCTTGACAGAAGAAGGTGATTCAAATTCCACTCTTGTTAAAGATGAACATTCATCAAAAACTGATCGTGAAATACGATCCAATGATTTGGGAATTATAAATTGTTTCAAAGAAGAGCATTTACAAAAAGCATGATCGCCAATTAATGTTATTGATGAATGGGAATTAAATGAAACATCAGTTAATGATGCACACTGATTAAAAGCAAATGGGCCAATTGATTTGAGATTAAAAGGAAAATCAATTTTTTTCAATGCTGAACAATTATTAAATGCATAATTTTTAATTGATTCCAAATAAGAATTTTCTACGAATTTTATTTGAATCAATGAGGTACAGCCATCGAATGTAGAAATATCAATTGTAGTTACTTCCAGAGGAATTGTTATTTGCTTTAATGATTTGCAATCTTTAAAAGCGCTATTGCCAATTGATTTCAATTTAGAATTAGCAGGAAAAGTTATTTCAGCTAATTTAGAACAGTTTTCAAATGCATTTAAACCAATTGAAATCACAGAAGAAGGAATAATTAATTTTTCAAGTGATTTGCAATTTCTAAAAGATGCATTTCCAATATGTTGCAATTTTTTTTGAAATGTTATTTTTGCTAAATTTGAACAACCATTAAAAGCATAATTTCTAATTGATACTACCGAAGAAGGAACTGTTACTTCAGATAAAGAACTGCAATTATAAAATGAATATTCGTTTATTCTTGAAATTGACGATGGTAATGTTATTTCTTTTAATGAACTGCAACATCCAAAAGAAGATTCTTTTATTTGCTCTACATTTGCAGGTATTGATATTTTTTCCAATGATGAGCATGCACGAAAAGCATCTTTTTCTATTGAAGTCACTGATGAAGGAATTACAACTTTCTTTAATGAAGAGCATCCAATAAAAACTCCTTCATCAATAATTTTAACTGTATAAGGTATTGATATTTCTCTTAACCCAGTATCCTTAAATGCAAAAGATGAAATAGAATCTACAGAGGATGGTAAAAATATTTTTTTCAGATATTTAAGCCCTGAAAACTCAGAAGGTTCAATTTTTTTCTTTGAGTCAGGTAATTTGAGATAATTTAGTAACGTAAAATCACCAAAAAACGATTTGTCAATTTCAGTAGAAATAATACCAAAACTGATATTTTGCATTTGCAATTTAGAAATATTTTCTCTAATGTGATTAAGTATACTTTGATAATTATCAAAAGGAATTTGACATTCAATGACAACATCTTTAAATGGTTTTAATAAATTCAAAAAATGAATCAAATCAAATTTGGCATTGTGATAATAATTGGATATAGGATCATAAAGAACAATTTGGTGAGAATCATCAATTTGGGACAAATATTCATCTTCTTTATTCGGTTTTATATTGAAATATTTAGTAAACAATGTTGCATCGAGTTTCAACAGATACTCCAAAAGCTTATTTAAGTATGGAAATATACTGTTTTCTTTTTCATTTATCATTTCTGAAATTGTTACTTGTTGTGTTTGAAGAGGGTAACCGTTAAATTCATTAATATATACATTATTTTCTGTAGGTTGAAAAGGAAGATCATCAGGAATTGATACATCATTTGAAGAGAATTTAGGTTTTTCGTCATTTTTTATAGATGCAGATGATTGTTCATCAGCATTTTTTTTATCGGACTTTAGATTTAAAGATGAGTCTGTGTCTTGAATTGAAGTTTTTTCTGGCATTGGAATCGTTTTTATTTTGGATTCTTCGATTAATTTTTTATTTGATATGTCAATTAATTCCTCTGAATTCTTATCTGACTCTTTGCTTGATTTGTGATGTGTGTGACCTAAAGAGAACAAATGTTTAGAATTTCTTTTTTGTTTTTTATTTTCATTCTCATTGATTGACTTTTGGTCACTTTTCGGTTTAATTTTATCATCATCTTTCTTGCTTTTATGTTTCTTTTTATCTTCATCTTTATTTTTTGATTTTTTACCTTTATTATTTTCATCATCATCTTTCTTGCTTTTATGTTTCTTTTTATCTTCATCTTTATTTTTTGATTTTTTATCTTTATTATTTTCGCTGGATTTCTTTGATTTTTCACTTTCATCTTGTACGTTTATTAAATTATCAATTGATTCTTCAATTTTCATTTTTAATTCTTCATTATTTGCGCTTTGCATCATTTCATTATTTTTCTTTTCTAACTGTTCATTATCCTTTTTCAATACTTTCAATTTCTTTTTGATGCTTTCATTTTCTTTTTTAATGATACTAATGCTTTCATTGGAACTATCAAGTTTAACCTTCAAATCATCTTTTTCTTTTTGAATCAATTCAATTTTTTTCTTTATATCTTCATTGTCCTTCATTACAACAGAAACTTGCTTCTTTATTTCTTCATTTTCTTTTTGTATAGTATTAACCAATTGAACTGAATCATTTAGTTCTTTTTTAAACTGGTTTTTTTCATTTTGAATATTTTTCATTTGCTTTTTTATCTCTTCATTTTCAATTTTTACATTATTATTGCTTTGAATTGAATCATCCAACTTTTTCTGAAGGATAATGAATTGTTTTTTTATCTCTTCGTTTTCGTCTTTGATTGGCTTGATTAATTTTTCAATCATTTCATTAATCTGTTTTGTCATTGAGTCCTTGTTTTTTACTTCTTCTTCTTCTTTGATTGTTTGCTTGTAATTGTCAATGTCGCTAGCATAAGAAAGAACTTCATTTACATCGACCCCGTCAAGGTAGTAGTTATTATCATCATAATTAAGACCAGTATCATCTCTATCGTCATATATATTATCTGCCAAATCATCGATATTGTATGCCAACTTTTTGAATATCTCTTCAAAAGTTGGCCTTTCTTTTGGATCTTTTGACCAGCAACTTTCGATCAATTTTTGTATAGATTGATTTACAGAACCATCAAATTTTGGTCTGAAATCTTCGTCCACAATTTTTTTATTAAATGAAAAAACAGTCATTTTACCTGATAATAATTGTGGATATGGAACCAAATCAGTAACAACTTCGTACATTAAAATTCCAAAAGAATAAACGTCCACTTTTCCGTTATATCGAATTCCTTCAATAATTTCAGGAGCCATGTACATAGAAGTGCCACATTGTTGTGACTGTATCATTGATCTACCTGATTCATAGAATTTGGAGAGACCAAAATCTGTGATATGAGGATGTAAATTCTTATCTAATAAAATGTTGCCTGGTTTTAAATCTCTATGAATAATTTGATGTTGGTGAAGTATCATCATACCTTTGGCTATACCAATTAATATTATTTGTCGAGTTGTATTATCATAATTTTCATCCAATAATCCGTTTTGAATTTTTTGAAGTAAATCTGCTAGGGAACCTTTTTCAGCAAGGCTCATAAATATTGTAACATTATTTTGTTCATTGAAATCAATAAATGAATATCCAATAAATTTAATTATTGTCGGATGCTGACAACGTATCATAATGCCAATTTCTCGGTTGATCATTTTCTTGTATTGTGATTCATTATTATGCGTATTTAAAACTTTTGCAGCATAATTTTCGATAGACTCAATAACCCGCACTTTTCACTAGATTTACTCAGAAAAAGTGAACCCTCTCAATTCTCAGCAAATCTTCCTAGATTTTACTCTCAAAAAGTGAAAAAAATTAAAAAATTAAAAATAGATTTATCTTTATATCAGAAAACTTAATTTTTATTAATTAGTAAACTTCAACTATAGTCATCTTTGGTTGATGAATAAACCATATCTGTCATACAGTTACTTTTGGAATTTGGTAATTCCATCTTCAATTAACTGTATGACAGATATCTCTTTGTTCTTGATAAAGAATCCATCTCTTTCTTCAAATGTTTTGTGACTCGCATTAATATAATTTCTGATGTCATCATCTTTTTTTGATCTGGAGAAATACTTAATAGTATTAAATATATATTCTTTTTCGTCATAGAAAAAGTCTTAATGATGAAGTTCTTCTACATTTTGGTCAATAACATATTCAATTTGCAAATCATTGTATTGGTATCAAAAATGGTAGTAGGAAAAATTTCGATTTTAGCGGGAAATTTCGGAGAACTTACATAGTCTTTTCTATAATTTAATGTATGAAAGCAAAATCTGCATCAGTATTCATTTGTTGATTTTTTTTTTTTGCTTTGAGTATAAGAAGGCCATCCAAAACCGCTAATTATCATTCAAAAAAATTGAATAAAAAATCTAGATAAAAGTGCAGAAATAGAAGTCTATCTAATTTTCATTTGATTTAATATTTTGAACAGAATATACCAGGCCAAAGCCACCAGATTCAATTTGATTGAGAATTTTAAAATCTTTAATGTCAACTTGGAATTTCTTGTAGGTTTTGGTTTGTTGCTCTGCCATTATTTTGAAATGTTTTCAAATTGAATTATATTCGAATAATTCGTCACGTTTAATTATTCAAAATATGAAAATTGAATAAAAATTTGTGTCATTTTTTTTTTTCTAACCAAAAAAACCTTCAAATTTTCAATATTTTTTTTTTTAAACAAACGTCCATTTTTGAACTCATTTCTGATCTTTATAAAAAGTTATTTTAAGGATAAATCAATTTTTTGTTCTGAACAGAATGAATACGGATGCAACAGTCATGGACTTAAAAAAAAAAAAAAAAAAAAGAATATATTTGATGATTTTCTATTTTATTATTTTCGTATTCTATGTCAGCCTTTTTTTATACTGTATGAAAATAAATTTACGAATACAAATTAGCACCACATTTATATGACAAAGACTTTCATTCATTGTTAACGGAGAAAAAAAATTAAAACAAGCAAAATTATTTCAGAACTTTTATCACCAGTAATTTGTCAAATGCATTTTCAGATCCTACATTAGATGCATTTATAATCAATACGCCAAATCGAATGGTAAAAAAATACAAAGAAATCATCAACCACCTCCGAGAGGAGTCAAACCGACAGATTAACAATGAAATTAACATCCCTGATTCTTCAATATATGATAATAGTTTATCTGTTCAGCCAAGCAGAACAATCACCTAAAATCCAGAGAAGATTCAAGGAGTTGGCAGTGCATTGAATTCAAGAATCACAAAGTGACTGCAAAAGATTACACATTGAGTTCTTATATGAACTTATTTTGACTTGTTTTTTGGAGGAAAAAAAAGGATTCAAATTCTATTCAAAAAGGGTTGGACAGAAATTTCTGAACTTTTTGAATAGTATCCTCTTAATGACAAGATTTTAAACTTTTAAAATTTAAAATAGTTGAATACATTGAAAAATGTCATTAACAAGATTCTTTTGAATAGTCTTGATTGGCTCATTAAATTTTATGTTATAGGTGTGGCGATCGGAACTTCCGATTCGGAAGTGAAGTGTCAGAAAAAATGAAAAATCCATAGAATTGGCTGATATTTTGTATTGGGGGATTAAATTGTAATATAATATTTATAAAATTATTATTTTTAAAATTCTATGTAGCAAATCCAAGATATGAATTAATATGAAATTCAATTGAAAATAATCGTTTTTTTTAATGAAAAATACAAATGTATTATATTTTTCCATCTTATGTAAAGATTCTCGAGTAAACAATATTGAAGAAAACATATGACGCCAAAAAAGAAAGTAGCTTCCCTAAAATAAAATTTTTAGAACATTCAATTTAGAAATGATAATTTGAATTATATAATATAAGTAACTTGTGCTTAAAAAAATAAAATAAATATTTTACAAAGGAGTAAAAACAAAAGTCAATTCGTTTTTTCCAGTTTTGAATGAATTGGGATAAATAATTTATATATTTTATTCATAAAGAATTAAAAAAAAATGTTTATTCCTATACTATAGAACATTATAAATTCATTTCTCCAATTTCTTGATTGATTTATATGAAATGATATAAAAAATAATATTATATTTATTATTTTGTAAGCTAGGGTTGACTGTCCACAACTTTTTCAAAGGAGACTGTCCAAAAAGCAACGTTTTTTTTTACACCAGCTGTCCACAGTCCAAATCTGTCCATATTTGGACACCCAATTCAATTGTGGACAGCCCCTCAAATTTTGAATTGATATTTGTTTTGATTTGAATTAGAAAATTTTTGATTTTTATCGGAATAAAATTTTTATTGTTTTTCAATATTTGATAATACTCATTTAATTGCTTTCAAAATTTTGGTCAACGTTTTTTCCTCTCCATTTTGTTTTAAAAATCAATTGCTATCTTTGAAACACTTTGATTAATTAACTAAAGAAAAAACTATCCATCATTTTTGTTGGTGGACTGCTCTTTCAAATTTTGAGTATTTTCAGACCAAATATAGACGTAAATGACGATTTTCTGTCCAAAAAAAGTGACAAAATAACGTTTTTTTTTTAGAAAAAGTGAAGGTAGGGACAGTCATTTCACTGGACAGTCAACCCTAGTTTGTAAGTTTCAATATTTTTTCCTGATAATTTTAAGCTATTTAAAAATATTCAAATGGTTTAATATGCGAATGGCTTATAAATTTTTTATATAAAGCTTAAAACAAATCATATTTTTTATATAACATGTCATATAATTGAATGAAAAAATCATTTATTTTATATCTTAAATTCCGCACATAGAATTTTATTTTTTATTCAAAATATATAATCAATATATGATGCAACATTTAATTAATTGGTTGAATTTGTGATCTATGGATTTTTTAAGTTTTATTTCAATTTTTTGACACTTCACTTCCTATCGCCACACCTGTTTTATGTTGATCATGAAAAACATTAAACGATGTTCTTTGATTAATTCTTTATGCATAATATTTTAAATAAATATAAATTAGATTTTTTAAAACTTTAAAAACAAGAAACAGTGATTGTAAAATAATCTTTTATAAATATGTATTTTAAAATGACCAGCACCATTTCATGAATTAAATCAGGTTTTGAGTAAATCTCTTTTTTTTTGCGAAAAAAACAGATATAAACGTACATAAAAAATATTTATCTCAATTTTTTTTTTTAATATAAGAAATGCTTCTTATTTTGTTGATTACTTCTAAACTTAAAATCAAATGGCAGACGGTAGTTTTTTCTCTCAATTTTATTTGACAAAAAAAATATGTTTCAATTTATAGTTGGTTGACAAAAAAAAATTTTTGGACAAAAATCTGTTTTCACTTAACTTCTATATAATAGAAAAGAATTTGGATTTTAAAAAGCCAAAAACATTAAATAATATACAAGTGCGAATATGTTTTTCTGTTTAAATTTAGTTTTGGTTGAAGTTTTTTTTATGAATTATTTTATCAAATATTGATTTTATATTTAATATTTTAGATTTAATAATATAATAAATTATTTACCAAATAATTAGCTAATATTTATTAAAAAAAACTATTTTTCAATGAGATAAATATCAATACAGATACTAATTTAATATCGTAACGTAATTTTTTATCGTAACGTTATTTTTTTTATTAGAAAAATTTTAAAATATAAAAATCTAATTTTCTAAATATGTATTGAAAATACTTTATTATAAATTATATCAATATATTTGTTACGTAATAAGTAATATATCATATCATAATAAATATGAAATTCTTCCTTATTGAGTGAGTTTTTCATTAAATTAATCAAAAAAATAAAAATGAATTATTTCATGATACATCGAATTACCTTTCAATTTAAACAAATACATAGCATCTATATGCAATAGCAATTAATATTTCTTCATAGTGATTAATTGTAAAACTATTCGATTGTGATAAAATAGAACAAAACAAAACTAAACGACCGTTTAAAATTATTTTAAAAAATAAATGTGTCTTTTTAGCAGGCTTAAGTTATTATAATCAATTGGTATTTTAATATGTATAACCCATATTATAAATAAGTATATATCCGGATTAAATTCTATTATTTATGTTTTCTTTCTTATGAAAATTTTTGATTATTTGTTTTTTAAATTTCTCAATAATAAATACCTAAGTAATTTTTATAAAAATCAGTATTATCTTCAATCATTCAGTATTAATTGCATATAACAGCTTATATATTTCTAATAATTCATGAAAATAATATTTTATAAATGAGATATGTGTATTTTGATTGAAACTAGTAAAATTTCAGAAATATTTCGAACGTACATGAAAACTTTTTTAATTATTATTTTCGAAGAGAATTATATATATCAAATGTTTTAGGCTAGTATTTAGATATTAAAGACTCCTTAAGAAACTTTAATTTCTTTTTCAATCATACTTTTTTTAAAAAAAAATAATAATTTCTTTAATATTAAATTTTTCATAAAATCAACTCTATAACGCAAATTAAAACATTTATTATGACATTTATTTGTCTCTATCAATGTTTTAAACCATATTTTTTCTGTAAATAGTAAACAAAAATTTGGAGAAAATAAGAATTTTAAACTTTTCACAGTTGTTCGAATAATCTAACTTTTTTGTTCTCCTTCCTATTTTTTCATGATATAATTATTAATATTATTGATAGTTCACTGCCAACTATTATAACATATTTGTTATTTTAGAAAAAATCCTATAGGAAACTTTTAAAATAGATCACCTTGTTTTTGATTCTATATTTAAAAAATTTACTTAAATGAACTGTCTTTTTGAATTCAAAAGTAAATGTTAGAATTACAAATGTATTGTATTTTGTCTATAAATCTAAAAATATGGTATTCTTTTAAATATAATAAGGACTATTCATAGAAATACTATATTTTATTTTTTAATATAATTTTAAACGGTCGTTTAGTTTTGTTTTGTTCTATTTTATCACAATCGAATAGTTTTACAATTAATCACTATGAAGAAATATTAATTGCTATTGCATATAGATGCTATGTATTTGTTTAAATTGAAAGGTAATTCGATGTATCATGAAATAATTCATTTTTATTTTTTTGATTAATTTAATGAAAAACTCACTCAATAAGGAAGAATTTCATATTTATTATGATATGATATATTACTTATTACGTAACAAATATATTGATATAATTTATAATAAAGTATTTTCAATACATATTTAGAAAATTAGATTTTTATATTTTAAAATTTTTCTAATAAAAAAAATAACGTTACGATAAAAAATTACGTTACGATATTAAATTAGTATCTGTATAAAAAAGTTTTTATATCACATATAATTTGACGATAAACCGGTCGACATCACGAAAAACTGGTCGACATCATCAACTTTTTCATTAAACTCATAGAAATACTCGGAATACTTTTCTATGATGCTTATTCAAAAACCGGTAGACATTATAAAATTTTAAAAATTTTTTAGAACTTTTTAAAAAGATATTTGAGTTATATTTGAGAGCCTTTTCAATATCATTTATCATTCAATTTTGAACATCTTTATGAAATATTTGAATGCGATTTTATGAAAAAGTTTACGATGTCGACCGGTTTTTCTGATGTTTACTCGTTAATCGTCTTACTATTTCATATTTTTATGTATTCTTTCAATTATTTAAGAAGTAATATTTTGCATTTATAATAAATGTAATAATGTGAAATTTTTTTATAAATTGTTAAATAATTAAAAAATAGCTGAGAAAAATGTATATATATAAAGATAAATAGAATTTTAAATTGAAATGAGGTTTTGATAATTTAAAATCATAATATCTTTATAAATATTCTATTTTAACTATAAATTACTTTTTATATAATATTATGGCATTATTATTAAATGTATATATCTTTTTTCTTAACTTAAATGATACTAGTCATTAGCTATTCAAAGATTAATTAAAAATTTGTATAAATACTATATTTCTATTAAATGAAAATCAAATGATTATTTGATTAGCCATGAATATGATTTAATTATATTATATTATGTTATCCTTTGATCAATTATAGAAGATATCTTCATCATATCAAATTGTTTGCATGTCATATTATTATGATTATTTTCTATATCTCATCACCTATTTGTTTATTGGCTTTATCTATACAATTAACTTATTATATATGATATATAGAATTAAAATATGCATTGCTTGTTTAAATAAAAATTTGTTTGATATAATTTTTTGACAAAAGAAAAATTTTTAAATTTTATAAACATCTCGTTAAATAAACTATAATTATCTGTCCAAATCATTAAAATAAAATGGTAATTAATATATAAGTAATATTTTGTAAACATAAAAATGTTAAACCATCTTTGTCTCCTGGAAAATGGAAAACAATATATTTTACGTTTTATAAAAAATCGTTTTTATCTTACCAGTTTTCAGTTAATATGCAAATATTTTTGATCAAATTAAATAATAATTTAATTTTAAAAATAGTTCTATTATTTTTAGCCAAAAAATATTTGAATATATGAACGAAAACCATTATCGAAATTTGTATTTGAATAGTGAAAATTATTCGAATTTCTCCTTAATTTTAGATATTTTAATGATTATCTTAATAAATAAAAATATTTAAACATTTATAAATTTTTAATAAAATAATTAAATTAAATAATTTTCAATACAAATCAAGATAAAAATATTTTAAAAAAAGGTGATGTGAAAACATTTTTATCCCTTTCGACCGTATGCCGTAATTGAAGATTTTTTATGTAAAGTATTCAAAAAGTTGCACTTTTGCCGTGTGCCGTAGAAATTTTGTAAAATAAACTATTCAATGAACAACCAAATAGCCTTATTTTACAAAACCGCCGAAGGGCTACATTTTTTTATCCAAAAATTTATTTTTGTCAACCAACTATATATTTGATTTAAATTTTCACACAAAAATTTATTCATCTATATATAATTTGAATGATTGAAAATTCTATAAGCCAACACAAAAGATTGCCCAGTCGAGTTTTATGCAAAATGACGTATTATTATAGAAGAAGATATTATTTAATTTGGTCAACCAGATAAGAAACAAATAGGAAAGGATGTAATGACTTTTCGAACAGAGAACTGCTGTTTGTATTAGAAATCATGAAGCTTATCTGAGAAAAAAAAATAGATTTTTTTTTTTTCCGAAGATTTACAATTGTTAACTTTTTGAATAAAAATATTTTACAGTAAGGTTTCAAAAATGGAAAACGTTTCAAAATAGGAAAATCGACTTTTTGAGAAAAAAATTTTCATTAATAAAAATGAAAGAAATAAAGAAATAGAGAGAAAATCTTGTTTAAACCTACCATTTTAAGAAATAATATTTCCATGATTAAGTTTATCACACAACTGTTTGCGACATTATATTCATCAAATAGTGCTTTCCTATCTCTATTTGAAAAAATGAGCATCATTCAAAAAGTGGATTTTCCATTTTTGCAACGCTATAAAGGAAAATCCAAATTTGAATTAAATTCGTTATTTTGACTTTTATTTTAAATTCATTTTAATCGTTTTCTATGAAAAAGTAGATTTTCCTCTTTTGAGACGTTTTTGAATTTTACAACCTTACTGTAGTTTTTTCACTTTTTGAAGAAGATCAAAAATCGGACGATTTTTCAATGTAAAAGTGTGAATTTTGAATTAAAATTTTTGAGTTTTTTCTTTTTTTTTAAAAAATTTATATTCAAATTTATTCAATTCACCGTCCGACTTTTGACTTCCAGTTTATTAAAAAAGAGGTTTTTAAATTTTAGCACAGATTTATCAACTAATATGTATTGTTGAAATATAATAACTATAAAATAAATATTAATATTTAATTCAGATAAGAATTAAGTTTTGCATAATTTGTTCATTTGATATAATTTTCCATAATATTTTCAAATTATTTATAATATTATATTAGTAATATTAATAATTTATTTTTAAATCTAATAAGCTAGTACAAATTAAAATATTCAATAATATATAAAATTGATTTTGTATATTTTACAAATTATATTTTCAATAAAAAATCGGTTATAAAAAAACCTAATTAAAAAAAGGAGAATGGAGAGACGGTTATGACAAAGATTTTTTTCGACTTATTTTATATAAATATAATATTATATATTGAGTAATTCTTAATAAGAAACCAAAAAGAAATATCGTGGGGAAACAAAAATATTCACAAAATAAAAATTATGAAAAAGCTAATAAATTGAATTGTAATGATAGATTTTTAATTCAATTTCTTGTAACATTTAGATATCAAAATTGTTACAAAGAATCTGTGCAAGTTGTATAATTATTTTTCATAGTTTATGATTTTTTCTATTTATTTTATATTGTATACAAAAGTCGTTCGGCTAAGTGAAATTCACGTCTTTTATCAAAAATTGTCATATAATATCATATTTTCAAGATATAAAAATTTATCGGAAAACATTTCTGCCTTACTAAATTTTTGTATACCAACTATATCATGTGATATTATATATAGTTTACAAAAATATAATAAGATAATAACATTTTATTTTTTTAAAAAATTGAATTAAAACTATAAAAAATAATCTCTATCATTTTTTTTTTTTTTATCTTAACAAAAATGTCATAAATCGCTTTTTTTACTATTATATTTATATATAATGACATACTAAAATGTTATGCTTGAATATTTAGTTTATATTTTATAAATATTTTTTTCAAATCTAAAAATAAAATTAAAAGAGCTTACTCAGCCTGTTAAATTGACTAAATATTGGCTTTTTATATGATATATTTCAAATTTGAAGCTCAAATATATGATATAAAAGATTGAGGGAAAAGGCTAAAATAGTAAAGAAAAGGTGGTAAATATTATTTATTACTGATGTAATAATTAATAAAACTTGCAAGTTTTCCCGAGCATAATTATATAAAGATAAATATTAAAACTATAATAAAAATATTTAATAATAGGCTTCATTTTGATAAATTAATATTAATGCATATTTAATGATAAAGAAATACAAATGTTTTATAAGAAAAATCCTACTTTAATACATTGTATGATGGAATTTCATGAAAATTAACAATTGAATATAAAAGATTTTTTTTTCTGAAATTGTTCTCAAAATTGACTCTTGGACGATGATATTTAATTTAAAATTTCTTAATGATGATTGAGAATGTATAATTAAATCATTTTTATCTTTATATAAATGAAATATTTATATTTTATACTTTTTATATAAACATAAATAAATATCATTTTTATATAAATTACATTATAATAAGTTTAAATTGAATAAATTATCCATAAATAAAATAAATAAAATTCTTAAAAAAAAAAAAAGAATTCTTTTCAATTATTTACTTTTTGATGGTTATTCCTTCCATTTTCTTGTAGTTTATGGCCTCTTCTTTTTGAGAAAATATAAAAAAAGGAAAAGGACAAAAAAAAATTAGAAAAATTTTGTTTACTAAAATACCAAAAAAAAAAAAAAAAAAAAAAACAATTTGTGTTGCTTCTGATGATGTCGCGTGATTAACACTGAAGTTCATTAGGCATATATCAGCTTCTTTTGAACATAAATTGCAGATTTTGAACGAATCATTTTGCACAACTAGTTCAACCCAAAATTTTTTTTTTGCATTTTAGTAAAATTCGAATAATAATTTAATATTATTTTATATTTATGCTATAATATAAAGTATATAATGTTTTATACGTTTTATATCGAGATATTAATATATATGATATTTCTATGACTAAATGGCTATGGAGAACTTTTATTAGAGACATTAAATTCTCAATTTTGATTATCATTAACAAAAGTTTTTTGATTTGAAAGAAAATATTTCAATGAAAATGAGATAATATTTCAAAGGATTATTAAAAAATTGAAATAAATTAATTTTATTTATATTATTTAATTTATTTTTTTTTTCAATGTTTTATATTATATTATATTTATATATATAATATGGTTTATTTTATTAAATATTAAGATAAATTCATAATTATAATTTGAATAAAGATTTATTATTGAAATAACGATCATTTTTTTGAATACATGATTATTTTATTTATTGAATGAAATAAAATAAATATTGAATTAATATATTTTAAATTAATCAATTAAAAATCTTGATTAATCATTCTATTTTTACAATAAAAAATAAAATACAATAATATTTAAAATATAATAAATATGTTTAGTGATATATATACTTGAATACATTCTTTTATCTTGAAATACATATTTGTAAACTCTTTTTATGACATTTTACACCATTAAAATAAGCCATTAAAGTAAAAAACATTATTTCTCAAAATGAAGCGTATGAATATCTTAAACACCAACATATATATTAATACAGATAATAAAAAATCGTATTTAAAAAGTATCATATTAAATTCTAGTTTGAGAAAAAAGATATGATAAGTTTATATATGAAAAAAATTTAATTTCTTTTTATTTCTGTTTATAAATCTAATTAAATTAGAAAAATCTAATAATTTGATTAATCTTATGTGTACTATAATATAAATATATTTAGAATTTTCAAAAATCATAAAGATTGAATGAAATATTAAAGATATATCAGATTAAAATTTTTATAAAATTTACAGTGTTAAACGTTCTTACAATTTAATTAGTTGCAACTAATTAACAATTATTGATTTGAATGCCTATAACTTAATATTGATGGAAATAATGAGATTAGAAAAATCCAAAAAAACGTTAAGTCACTTAACATGAATACTTCTATAATTGTTGGTTTTATTAACAAATTGTTATGAAATAATATTTATAATAAAATGAAAAAACCTAAATAATAGTTTGATTGAATTTTTTTTGAATTGAATTTTGGGAACTTTTTATAGAATGATATTTTCAAAATTGAATGATATTTTGATTGTTAGTTTTTCTTTACTTTTTGGATATGGTTTGTGCATTTCATAGGTTATTTTTTCTTCTCAATTTTTATATTTTTTAAAAAATGATATTTAAATCAAATGTTTATCATCTATGAAACATTTTAGCATATTTTATTTATTTCTCACAAATTTTTTATGTTCAGAAAAAAATTTTTCGTATGTCAATTTCTATGCTTAATAAGTTTATGGCACATCATTTTATTGTTTAATAAATATCTTTTAAAATACTTAATTTTTTATAATTAAACAATAAGATATTAATAATGAATAATGTGTTTGCATTAAATATTATATTATCAAGCTTTTTATTAAATACTTTGCTAAAAGCAAGAATCATATTAAATATCATTTATTGTTGCAAAGCAAGGATGGATCAACAATATTATTTGAAATTAGTAGACATAACATTTTATATGTATTGTATCTCTAGAATTAATATAGATTGCTCAAAATATAATAATCAAATATAATCTGTATAAAAGTTTGTTGGAATGCATAATTACTAATGATAAAGTGCAGTTTATCAAAAGTATAAAAATATCGTTAGATGGAATTTGAAATTTATGTGAATAAAATGATTCAAAGATATAATATCTTTTTCAAATGATTTGAGTTGTTGAGCATTTATAATATTTTAACTGACTTTCCCATATTGTATTGGTAGATATTTTTAAGCCATTATTTGATCTATCTGAAAATACTTGAAATTTGAAATCTTCAATTTTCATCAACAGATAGTTGATGTGATATTTATATATAGATACTATAATATTGTTTATAATCAAAATAAAATTATGAATTTATTAATTACAAAACGCTAAAAAAAAATAATCAATTCGGAAAAAATGACCTTTCAATGTAATTGAATTTAATCGGAAATAAGCATAAATGATTGGTCTACAAAGAAACTATAAGTTAACTTTCATGTTTAAACTTGCCATTTCTTTAGAATTATTTATAGCATCGAATAATTTATGTAATACATTCCAGAAGTACACAAACCAAAGTTTATATTTTTTTTTTTTATAAAAAAAAAATAAAAAAAAAATTTAAATAATGTCGCAATAAATCTATTAATTTTACAATTGGTTGTCAAGATTTATAATTAGGCTATTGTCAGTCAATTATAAATATTTATTTATTCAATTGTATATATATTATAAAAATGACTATGTTTGATTGCTGGCTCATTTGTTCTATAATATGTTCGATCACTATATTGATTTCTCCTGTTTTATTAATATGGCAAATTCAAATTCCGAAAGATTTTAGTGGGTTTTTGATGAAAAAATCTGACTTGCTTTAAAATTGAATGTATCAGTTATGAAACCAAAATTATCATGAAAATAAGGTGTTTTCCTTTAGTAGCTCTAAAATAAAAACAAAATATCTTTGATATAGACATGCCTTTTTAATGACACATATAATAAGAAGCATTTATATAAATGCTTTTATAAAATATTTTTTCTATTATAAACATGGATATTATAAGCTTGAAGAAAAATTTGACTTAATAATAGTGAACTCAAAATTTATCAAAATTATGTTAGATGATATAAAAAATATGTAAAACTAAATTACCTTTATTCAAAAACTGAATTTATTTTTCTTCATGTGAATCGAAATCATCAGAGTCGAAATTTTCGAAAAATAAAAAGTCTTCAAAATTCATAAATTTATTTAACATCGAATCGATGAATATTTCTTCACCTTGTTTATTTGAACTATTGGTATTATTTTCATGATTTGTTGAATTGGTATTAATTGATGCATTTTCATTATTTTTTTGGCTTTGATCTTGTTGAAAAACAGTTGGCGAAGGCAATCTATTATTGTCGAATTTAGGTGGTAAGTATTTTACAATAAATTGTTTGGATGGTAGCTTTGTGGTTAATAAGTCTCCAATTTTCCTTGGTGCTGATCTCTTAAACTTCGTCTTAAGGCGGCCTAAAGAGTCTAGTTTAAAGCACTTCACCTCTCTTGTTTTTTTGGTGACGACAAATATGCAATGCCATTTTGATGGATTCCTTGGTCTATTGGACAGCATATAAAAATAATAAACTATAGAAAAACTATATTCATTAAATGAATCAAATTTGAAAAAATCAATATCTAAAATATTTATAAAAAGTTTTTAATTTTTCAAAGAAGTCTATTTGAGTCATGTATCAGCTATTGATATTTTTTTTAAAAAAAAATGGGATTTTATTTCTTTATTTTTTGGGATTTTTTTTTTAAAAATCACATAAGTGCATATTTTCTTGTAAAAAAATTGAATGGAGAACCGAAATTTGACTAGAATATAATTATATTGTTCAAAACAATGAGAATTTGCCATATTTAAGATTAAAAATAATGAAAACTTATATTATATTCATATTTTATGAATGATATACAATCGCGACATTCAAGTCTTGAATTTTTTTGAATGTTTTGATTATTTTTTTTTTCATTTCATATTTTGTACTATCAAAAAGTTTCAATGTTCGTTTTTATCTTTTTTTCGCCAACTATGTTGCATAACACGATTTATTTTAAAAAAAAAAAAAAAAAAAAATAATTCAAATATTCATGTATTTATATATAAATTTATTATTGATTCAATTTCCATAATTTTTTTATTAAATTTCAGAATTTTAAAAATCTATTCAAATTAAAATTTGAGAATAAATTCTGTGCAATATGGTTGATGTATTCAAAAGGTTAAGTTTTAGTTATTTTGTTTCAATCACTTATTTTGTCAATTGAAATTATTTTATAAAAACAATATAAAAAAAAAATTAAATTTTATTTTAATAGGCCAAATTTTGAAAAATTTTATATTTTATCAATTTTGGGTTATAATTATTTTGTTTATTTATAGGTGAATTTCATAGGTACATCGGTAAAAAACAGCTGTATAATACTACTTGTCAAAAAAGAATTTTATTATTGCGACAGGATTATAATATTTCATTTTCCGGAAAAATAATTTTTTTGAATGTATTATCCATTTCTTTGAAGTTCGTTTGATCCTATTTAATGAATGATTATTTTGATACTAGGGTTGACTGTCCAGTGAAATGACTGTCCCTACCTTCACTTTTTCTAAAAAATACGTTATTTTGTCACTTTTTTGGACAGAAAATCGTTATTTACGTCTATATTTGGTCTGAAAATACTCAAAATTTGAAAGAGCAGTCCACTAACAAAATGATGGATAGTTTTTTCTTTAGTTAATTAATCAAAATGTTTCAAAGATAGCAATTGGTTTTTAAAATAAAATGGAGAGGAAAAAACGTTGACCAAAATTTTGAAAGCAATTAAATGAGTATTATCAAATATTGAAAAACAATAAAAATTTTATTCCGATAAAAATCAAAAATTTTCTAATTCAAATCAAAACAAATGTCAATTCAAAATTTGAGGGGCTGTCCACAATTGAATTGGCTGTCCAAATATGGACAGATTTGGACTGTGGACAACTGGTGTAAAAAAATACGTTGCTTTTTGGACAGTCTCCTTTGAAAAAGTTGTGGACAGTCAAACCTAGTTTTGATATAAACAAATTCTAAAAATGTTGTAAACTTATACTTCCAAATTATGAAAAAGTTTAGGTTTAAATTGATGATATTTGTCCTAAACGATCAAAAAATAATTGTTTTTTTTTTTTTTTTTTTTTTTTTTTTTTGACCAATAAAATTTTACAAAAAATAACTTTGAATTAAAATGTAAAAATAATTCAAAAAAATATTTTTTTTTAATATATCATCAATCTATAAATAATATACATTTTATTTCCTCCAAAATATAATTTATTCTCCAAAAAAGATTAAAATATTTGAGAAATCTCATTGAATTCGAATCATTGAATTGGACGTACAGATACTAATTTAATATCGTAACGTAATTTTTTATCGTAACGTTATTTTTTTTTTTAGAAAAATTTAAAAATATAAAAATCTAATTTTCTAAATATGTATTGAAGATAATTTATTATAAATTATATCAATATATTTATTACGTAATAAGTAATATATCATATCATAATAAATATGAAATTCTTCCATATTGAGTGAGTTTTTCATTAAATTACAGGTATCGCTAAGCAAACTCGGGTGATTTGCTAAGCAAACTCAGGCAGTATTCAAATATTCAATTTTTTTTGAATGAAAAAAAAACTCGTTACAGCGGCTCTGCTAAGCAAACTCAGGCAATTGTAAAATCAATTTGAATTAATTTTTTTTCAGCGCTAAGCAAACTCAGGTATTTAAATAACTTTTTCAATTAATTTTGATCGTTTCTATTATTTTTTATATTTATGGGAAAAATGATTTAATTAAGCTATATTCTAAAAAATATTTAAAATATGATTTGAAAAATTTAAGATATTTTTATTTTTTTTCAGTTCACCATTTGCTAATCAAACTCAGGGAAATGACGTTAAAAAAATAAACGGTCAAGTGAGTGATAAGCAAACTCAGGCCATTGCTAAACAAACTCAGGTAATTGCTAAGCAAACTCAGGCAAAAAATAATCAAAAAAATGAATATATCTTTTCCATCTGAAATTAATTCTCGATTTTTTTTTGTAAATTTATAATTTTTTTAACATAATATGGATCAAAATAAAATATTGGATCAATTTATTTAATAGCGATATAACTTTTCTGGAAAAAATCGTCCTTTTAATTAATCACTAAATAGAACAATTCAATATGACCATGTGATGATGGTAATCAAAATATTTATTTTTTTTCTCAAGTCATGAAATTTGAGATATTTTTTTGAGTTATAAAAAATCTTCAAATTTAAATTATATATTTTACAATGGTTTTGGAAATTGTGCATCTCAAAGGTGAACGAATTCTGTGATTATTTTATTAAAAAATATTATTTATTAGAGATTCGCCTATTAAAACCGTAAAAAAAGACCTGTCGAACGTTAAAATATTTCAAAAAAACGTATCGATTGAAAAAAAAAATTCACTTAACATTTTTCTGTAAAAAATGGGATTTGTTAATTTTAAACTCAATTTTTTTAATTATTTAATTTTTTTTCGACTTATAAAACTAATATTTAATTAATATATACTTAATAATTGGTAAATAATAAAAAACATTTCAAAAAAATATTTGTAATTTTGAGATATTTTTAGTTAAATTTGATTTCAACAGTTGCTAAGCAAACTCAGGCAAGTACGTTTAATTTAAACGTTTTATTCTAAACGTCTTTTTTGTGATAAGCAAACTCAGGCAATTGCTAAGCAAACTCAGACAATTGCTAAACAAACTCAGGCATCATTCAAAAAGTTGATATCGTTCTCTTTGCTAAACAAATTCAGGCACCGTGCTAAACAAATTCAGGCAATTGCTAAACAAATTCAGGCAATTGCTAAGCAAACTCAGGCGACTAAAAAACAAACTGAGGCACTTTCTTATATATTATACTAATAATTATATGCTTTGATAAAAATTTTATATATTTTAATTATTTGTGTTTATTTATTATATTTTTTGTTAATTATTATTAATTGTTGACTCTGTTTACTGTCACGTTATCTAATTTACTTGCATCAATTTTTTGATCTATAGCAATATGTTCTGTTATTATTGGTTTTCCTTCAATGCATTCATTCATCCGCGAATACCATTCTCTATATAAACTGTGACATGTTTCAAGTTTAAATTTATCTTGAGTTATTTTTTTCCAGTTTTTTTCAATCTCTCTTCTTTGAGCAAGTTCTCCTTTATTTCCTGCAGTTTGTATATTCTTCAGTTTTACAAACCCAAAATACCCTTCTACAACTCCATTTAAAGCAGGACTATAAGGCACAATTGGAATCAGTGAAATTGATATGTGATTTAAAACATTTTCGACACACTTTGAACGATGCATTGGACAATTATCCTCGATTAAAATAACATCTGTTTGATTATTGCAAATGTATTTGCGAATGAATTCATTTACGTCACTCAAGAATTGTGCATATTCATTTCCATCAACAGATTTATTGATCATTTTATAAAGCACACCAAATCCTGGGAATACAACAGATATTATGGTCATTTTTATTTTACTTAAAGGGCAGTTAATAACAGGTGTTATTCCCGCATATGCTCGTCCAAAAGTCCTACCTTCATTTACGGTTATTCCTGCCTCATCTACAAATCCCAATAAAATGTTGTTATTAGTCTTTAATATTCTTTTCATGAATTTACACCATGCCACTCTAAATAAACGTAAACCAACAGAATTTCGATTAGGTGGGGCGAAAGATGCTTTTTTAACGGTTAACTTCATCATTTTCAAGCACGTGTAAACTGTTCTCAAACTGATTGGATTATCATGGTTCGGTCCGTACTTGGAATTTAAATATTCTGTATAATTTGCTGCACTCATTGTTGGGAAATCAAGGACCAAAGAAAGTAAGCAATCAAGTGTTTCATCTGTTACTACAGAAATGTTTGGACGCTTCCCTCCCCAATCGCCATAAACATTGCTTTCCGCTAAAATTTCATATCGCTGTTGTTCATCACATGATTCAAACCAACGTATTTTTTCATCTAAAGTAGATTTTCCATAAATAAACGTTGTTTTTTTTTTGACGCTTTTCATGTATTTTTTTTTTCTTCTTTCGTTTTTCTTTTATGCCTTTCTTTTTTGATACGTTGATTCTCTCTTTCTATGATGTCTTCATATTCCTTCACAATTTTTGATTTGGTTAGTGGATCAGAGTTTCTACTAATATAATCATCGATGAATTTACTTCTTGAAGGAAATAAATAACCCATTTGAGTATACTCATTCAAAAATTCAGAAATAATAAGTGATCGTAATTCAATTTTACCACGTGGTATTTGATCTGGATGATTTGAAAATAAATCAACCAATTTTTCTCTAATATCTTTGGCATCTGTAAATTTAGCTCTGTTTTTCCAATCGTACTCACCTAAAACAAATTCATTATCATCTCCGGTTAAGTCAGGCTCATCATCAAATAAATTTATTTGGTTTAAATCAGACTGGTCATCACTTGGAAGATAATCATGATATCCAAGACGGTAATCATTTCCTGATCTCAAATTTTTCTTATATTCTACATTTTCTTCTTCTTCTTCCTGCTCTTCCTCCTCCTCCTCTTCTTCTTCATTATATTGTCTTGTATTCAATTCTTTTTCTATATCATCTTCGATATTAATTTGGTCCTCTTCTTCCTCTGTATTTAACAAATCTTCCGTAGATAATGAAAAAAAATCATCTCCACTTCTGCTAAAAATGTTTTCTTTTAAAACCTTTCCTAGATTATCATCTATTGCTTTATTAGATAATACATCACGTGTCATTATATTAGAGAATTTATTTCTGTACCAATTTAAGATAGGCATTAAACGTTCTTTTACTTTTTGATAGCTAAAATCACCTTCATCAATTATCTTTCTTAATATCTTATAGACTAATTTTCCTTTTTCTTTTATTTCTTCTGCAAGTATTTGTGGTATGTTCAATTTAATTTTGTATGTTTCGGAGTTAGTCTTTCCCAAATCATTAAACTCCAAATTCTTTAATACAGAACCAGCGTACAAAAATAATTTCCTATAAATCATAAATTTTCCTTTCTCATCATTTGTTTTCGAACATGATGGAATGCCATTATTATGTATAAAAAGAACTCCATTCAAATTTGTTGCATTTAAATTTTCAACTATGACTTTTTCTTTTTGCAATCCTGAATGATTGGATACATTGAGATTTTTACCTAATATTTCATCAATTAATGATTCTGATAAATTAATTTTTTGAGAAGCATAACGAACAAGAGATATGTATCGAGGTGATACAGGAGTAGATTCTACTTGATTTAATTGTAAAACATCATTATCTGATGGATTAGCTTCAATAAATGGACGAGGAAAAGAATTAGATTGATTTTTACTATTATTTTTATTAGTATTAGTATTATCATCATTAGTATTATCATCATTAGTATTATCATCATTAGTATTATCATCATTAGTATTAATATTATCATCATTATCCGAACTTGATTCAGTGGAGTAGCTAGAAATATTGGAAGATACAGTTGAAAATAGAAAAAAAGAATTTGAATCATCATCAGAATTATTCTGTGAACTGTTTTGTGAATTAAATCCTGAATTATACTGTGAATTATCCTGTGAATTAAATCCTGAATTATCCTGTGAATTATCCTGTGAATTGTCATTCGAATTGCTCATTTGGATATTTGGATCATTGTTTATATCTTTGAAGAATCTTGATAAATTAGACACAATTTCTTTATTCTTATAGACTCTGTTATCAATTATTTCAAATGCGCCTGGGTCGAATTGATCATTGAAATCTTCATATAGAAATAAAACACTATTTCTATTGAGGCCATTATTTATATCATAAACGAGGTTGGGAGTTTTTGAAGTAGAATTTTTAGTAAAAAAAACAGGATACACATCATTATCATTAAAATAAAAATGTTTATTTGCAAGCTTAATTAAAGTTGAATAATGTCCAGATTTGTATGTTCCTGTATAAAGAACAGATGATAAAAAGCGATAATTATGATTTGCAATGGTAATATATGTATTAACTGCAACATAATTTGTCTTGAATCCACCTCCATTCTCTTCGCGATCCATATAAAGAAGTAAATATTTCGGTAGTTTTCGAATATTATAACAAATCGATAATTTCAAATCGAGATTCTTTTGGAGTGTATCAGCTGTTGAAGGAATTTGTAAATAAAATGAATAACCATAAACTGTTCTCTCTGCAGAATCAATATCAATATAAAAAAAATCTTGAATAGTTTGAGATAACGATTTTAAAAAAAACCTTACAAAATAACGGATATCTTTCATTTTTCGAGGCATTCTCCTATTGTTCCAACCTTTCCAGCTTGATATAAAATTATAAATTTGTATAAACTTTTTGACCTTTTTATCTTTCATTGATTTGATAATATCATGAATTAATATTTCATTTTTGTCTTTTAAATCTTCTTGTGAAAAATAATCAAACATGTCTTCGCAATGTAAAAACATTTGGAGAAAAGAAATACAGTAACAATAAATATGCCTTGGTGGCGAATCACCATCTGAATTAAGAATTCCATGAAACAGATGAAGGCCAATATTATTGCCAATATTCACAACTTCTTTAAGACGATTGAGCGAAACATTTGCAGAAGAAGATGCTGGGTAAAGATTCAAATTTGCTTTCATTTTGTTGATTTTTTAAAAATAAAATTTTGAATTAAAATTGAATACTTTTATTAATAAACGGTTTTTTGCTAAGCAAAATCAGGAATTCTCTAGTAAAGTTCTTCATTTAATTGAAACCTCTATTAAATTATTTAATAATAAAATAATCTATAATAATTAAAGACTTAAAACCAAAATAAAACAATCCAAAATCTAATAGATTTTGTGAAATAAAATATTGCTAATAATCTGATGATAATCTTAATTCTTTTATTATAATATAATTTATTAATTAATTATTTGATTTAATGATGTTTATTCTTATAAAACAAATTCATTTTGCAATATCTGAATCAAGATATTTTATATTTATTTTTCCCTGAGTTTGCTTAGCAGAACCGCTGGGATTTTTAAAAAACATGTTTTTTTCATTCAAAAAAAATTGAAAAGATTGAATACTGCCTGAGTTTGCTTAGCAAATCACCCGAGTTTGCTTAGCGATACCTGTAATCAAAAAAATAAAAATGAATTATTTCATGATACACCGAATTACCTTTCAATTTAAACAAATACATAGCATCTATATGCAATAGCAATTAATATTTCTTCATAGTGATTAATTGTAAAACTATTCGATTGTGATAAAATAGAACAAAACAAAACTAAACGACCGTTTAAAATTATATTAAAAAATAAATGTGTCTTTTTAGCAAGCTTAAGTTATTAAAATCAATTGATATTTTAATATATATAACCCATATTATAAATAAGTATATATCCGGATTAAATTCTATTATTTATGTTTTCTTTCTTATGAAAATTTTTAATTATTTATTTTTTAAATTTCTCAATAATAAGTACCTCAGTAATTTTTATAAAAATCAGTATTATCTTCAATCATTTAGTATTAATTGCATATAACAGCTTATATATTTCTAATAACTCATAAAAATAATATTTTATAAATAAGATATATGCATTTTGAATGAAACAAGCAAAAATTTATAAATATTACAAACGTACATGAAAACTTTTTTAATTATTATTTTCGAAGAGAATTTTATATATCAAATGTTTTAGGCTAGTATTTAGATATTAAAAACTCCTTAAGAAACTTTATTTCCTTTTTGGTAGACTTTTTTTTGGACAAAATCGGCACCTTTTACAATAACCGTTTTTTGTAAAGTCCAAAATCGGCACCTTTTACATCAAATAAACATTCAAAATCAATTTTTTACAAAAATGAAAATAAAAAAAATAAAATAATTATATATAAATGTTTATTAAAATAGAATTATGATAATATTTGGATTAGTTTTAATCTATTTTTTATATAATTATGAATAATAAATGAAAAAAAGAAAACTATCCAAAAGTATTCCTATAGAGTTAAATTGAACAATTCATATGAAAATAATTCATTTGATTACTGCGAGCAAGGTCATACATGCGTGTATTAGCATTTCATTTCAATTTGATATCTGCCAGAAACAAAGACAAATAAAAATAATAGCTACATGACTATTTTCTGGGCTTAATAGACATACTTTTGGCTACAAATCACTAAAAATGAAAAAAATTCTGATATAAAAAATAAGTTTTTTTGCTAATATGATATTCTAATTAATGTACAGTGAATTGAGATTATGATCATGTAGAACACATCATCGATAAAAGTCTGTATTACCTCGAGCTTGCTGTATATATGAATGCTTTAATATAAAAAAAAATGATTTTCAATAAATAAATGGTCATACGTTTATTGTTTTTTTAACAAATTCTATTGATATATTTTGAATAGATAAATGGCCTGCTGATTTTGTCCTTTTTGGAGTCTACCTCCTTTTTCATTCATACTTTTTTTAAAAAAAATAATTATTTATTTAATATTAAATTTTTCATAAAATCAACTTAATAACGCAAATTAAAACATTTATCATAACATTTATTTGTCTCTATCAATGTTTTAAACCATATTTTTTTCTGTAAATAGTAAACAAAAATTTGGAGAAAATAAGATTTTTAAACTTTTCACAGTTGTTCGAATAATCTAACTTTTTTTGTTCTCCTTCCTATTTTTTCATGATATAATTATTAATATTATTGATAGTTCACTGCCAACTATTATAACATATTTGTTATTTTAGAAAAAATCCTATAGGAAACTTTAAAAATAGATCACCTTGTTTTTGATTCTATATGTGAAAAATTTACATAAATAAACTGTCTTTTTGAATTCAAAAGTAAATGTTAGAATTACTAATGTATTGTATTTTGTCTGTAAATCTAAAAATATGGTATTCTTTTAAATATAATAAGGACTATTCATAGAAATACTATATTTTATATTTTAATATAATTTTAAACGGTCGTTTAGTTTTGTTTTGTTCTATTTTATCACAATCGAATAGTTTTACAATTAATCACTATGAAGAAATATTAATTGCTATTGCATATAGATGCTATGTATTTGTTTAAATTGAAAGGTAATTCGGTGTATCATGAAATAATTCATTTTTATTTTTTTGATTAATTTAATGAAAAACTCACTCAATATGGAAGAATTTCATATTTATTATGATATGATATATTACTTATTACGTAATAAATATATTGATATAATTTATAATAAATTATCTTCAATACATATTTAGAAAATTAGATTTTTATATTTTTAAATTTTTCTAAAAAAAAAAATAACGTTACGATAAAAAATTACGTTACGATATTAAATTAGTATCTGTACATAAAACATATTTATATTATTAAATTTTTAATCTTGAAATTAAAAATCATAGAAAAAGTTTATTGTAAAATTAAAGTACAAATCCAGTACGTTTAGTAACAGCAATTTTTTTTGACATTCTCAAAGAATAAGATGACATGTTAAATAAAAAACGATTATTTTCATCTATTTCATATAACATGTCGTAATGTTTATTTAAATTGTAAAATAAGTGTCAAAAACAAGCCTAGTCAATTTAAACTTTTTCAGAGATATGCAACTATTCAAATAATAAACGTTCTCCTATTCAAAAAACAACGTACTGGATTTGTTCCTCAAAATCCGATTATCTCCGATATTTTCTTCCAAAGGAAATAAATTGAATTGATTTTGATCGAAGTCAATTCAAATAAAATCCGATAAAAAAACGGAATGATATTTTGAACGAAATCCATTCAAATAAATTTCCGGTAAATGGAGAACGTTTAGTTTTTTATATAAAAAGTTAATGGTGTAAAATGGTTTATGAATTTCATTTATTCCATCAATTTTCCAAAGAATTCAATTCTACTAATATATAAGTATCCATTATTGAACCAGCTCACGCCTGTCTGGCGAATTTGAACATAACGATAGAAAGTGTCATCATTGCCATTGACGCTAAACACAGCTTTGACTGACTTATTATTCAATGTGGGATCATTTGTGTGTGTGTCAATGATCTTCCACTTTTCTTTGTCGTTTGAAACTTCAACAACCCAATTTCGCAGATTGCAGTAGTTGGTGCTCCCGAACCTGCATGACTCAACAGCATAACTCGACAGTTGAACTCGCCTGTCTTTGAAGTCAAAAAGAATTGTTTTGTTTGGCTCGTTGCTCGATATGTCAGATTGGAAAATATGGTATTGTCCATTATTCTGGTAGTCGACAAGATTCTTAGGAGATCTCTCTTTATTGTCTGCAGCATTTGACGTAATTTCGATTGTTCCGTTATCATGGATGTTTCCTCCAGTTTTCTCATTCAAATAATTCATGATTCCTTTGAATTTTTGGCTTCCGTCAAATTTGATTTCAATCTCTTTTTCTTTGTATCTTTCACTCGTTCCATTTGTCTCAAATAGCTGGTTAAGCTGTTTACATATTGACCTCCAAATTCCTGTGTTGATGTCATCAATTGAAAATTTTTGAATGAATTTTTCTATTGTCTCTTTTTTGGCATTTTTAAATTGAATGTATTCAAATAAATTTGAATACTTTTTGTCTTTTTCATACAAATCAAGAATAAATAGAAGCAATTCGTCTTCATCTTCAAGTTGTATTTTGTCACTTTTTATGATGCTTTCAATAACGGATTCATTCAAATTTTTCAATTTGTCTTTTGAAATTTCAGAAAAATGAGAAGAAGCAAAACTGATCAACTTTTCAATGTCTTCTTTATTGTTTATATTCAAAATGTCTTTTGTTTCATCGTTGTTGAGAATATCAAAAATGATTTGTAAACGATCAATTACATTATCTACTGTAATGTCAGTAAATAGATTAGGTTGAAGTCGTAAATACTCGTCAATGTTGCCAAGATGTAAAAAATAGTCTTTGTAATATTTTTGCTGAGTTTGATTCAAATTATATATTTTATCAAATTTGAAGAGCTCTAAAAAGCTAGAAAAATAGTCGTTTTCATTTGTTTGTATGCTTGAATTAATGAAAAACTCATTTATGGTTTCATCTTGATAATGGTATTTGCGGATAATTGGTGATAAATAATCAGCAACAATTCTGCTTGTTTCATATCGTTTTCCATTTAAGACAAATGTAAAATCTTTGGGATATTTATCAAATGGAATTGCTTCAAAGCACTTGATGTTGATTGAATAATTGATCTGATCTTCAGACATAAAATTAAACTGAATTTACAATTTAATTTAAAAAGTGGATGTAAATTTTTTTTGGATCTATTTTAATCGTTATCTTTCAAAAAATTCTTTTAGAATTGAGATTTTTTAAAAAAATGATTATCTTTAAAAACATATAAATAATTCAATTTTATTTAATAATTTGAGAACAAATATAAATAAAATGAATTGTCTGAGAGATTCAAAGCAAAAATAAAAGGAAGTCTGACAAAAAGATCATGAAATAACAAAAAATAGAAAATAAAAGATAAATTGTGTAAAGTGCAAATAAGGCTTTAAATTGTCAATGACCACTTTTTAGCATCTAATCTTTTTGAAAGAAAATATGATGTCTTTTTGATTGATATTGGTCATTTGGAGTTAAAAAAAAAACGCTTTTATACTGGTAATTTCCAACCTAAAATGACCACTAATTTAAATCCTAGAGTGCAAACAAAGTATTTTAAATAGGAAATAGAAATCTTTTTAAAAATATTCAAAAAATAAAGTATTCAAAACTTGACAAACTGGTCAAATTCCCAAAAGATACCTCAACCAAATTGATGAAAACAATAAATCAAATAAAATTACAAAAATGAAGGACAAAATTACGATATTGATGTATCAAGGGACAAAGAATAAATCAATGATAATTATCTCTCTAAAAATTGAATACAATGATGGGAATGATGAAAAGGAACAAAGCAATGATGATACAGAATATGAATAAAATAGACATTTACGCCAAGCAAAAATACGCCAAAAAAATTTAATCTTTGGCGTATTTTTTGTCCAGAGTAGTATGAAATGTTATATAAAAAATTTCATGTTCTAAAAATGAATCTCAAAATTTTTATTTAGCATAGAAATATGAAGTATTTGATTAAAAAAGATATTCTACTGATATAAATATATTGATATTAATCGTTTTTTAAAAAGAAGTTAATAATTTTAATATGATATTTTTTTGAATATTTAATAATCTTGGCATGATTTTGCTACTATTTGTTTCAATAAATAGATTTAAGTACTTAATTTTGGGAACATTTGAGTTTATCAGTTATTTAAAACAAAACTAAATAAATAATAACAATAATTTTAAGAATTTGAGGCTTTATAAAGATAATTATGCATATTTAATGTAATTAAATGCATTTTATTGAATTTAACAAAGCACATTTATAAGCCAAATATTATAATATTAAAAGTGATAAAAAAGTATCTATTTTCATTTTTAAACAATGAAAATTATAGTGTATGTTGGTCAAAATATTTGTATTATAATGAATTTTAGTGATATATGGGATTGAGTTTTCCTAATATAAGATGTTTGAAAAAATTCCAGAAAAGCACTCATGCATGGTAAGAAACTGTCACATGGATGTCATATATGTATTCTTTCTCGTTTTTCCTCTTTAAAAAAATGTATTTCATTGTTATATTTAATTGGCGTATTTTTTGGCGTATGAATACGCCAAAAAAAAATTCTGAAGAATTGAGAGAAAAGTTCTCAAATTTTGAATTGGGCGTATTTTTTGGCGTAAAAATACGCCAAAAGCATTTTTTCCTTACCATTTTGAAATATCAAAATTTTTATGGCGGATACCTCTTGGCAACAGAATTTCCCATCTGTATATATGTTTATGGCTGATAATACGTAAAATTGAAAATCTGTGTTTTTTATATAAAAGATTTTTTGATGTTTTTTTATATGGTGAAATTTAATAAAAATTGACCTTAAAAATTTTAAAATAAAAAATGATGTTTTTTTCGTTGAAAAAAGCATAAAAATATAATTATTTAAGAAAATTAGTATTTGTTATTTATTTTACAGTAAAGAAAACATACTTATTATACAAAATCTCTTAATTTTGATAGAAATTAATAACGTTCTTTTTTGGCGTATTAGGCTCTGGCGTGTATTTGATGAAATTTGCCTTGGCGTAAATGTCTAAATAAAATAACAAAGATAATGATTTCACTGAAGCCTTACAAATAAAATTAATTAAACTTTACTATCAATATTTGATGAACTGTAAACTTTATTTAAATTTATTTTTATATAAAGTGAGAGAAATAAAGGGGGTCGATTCAAAAAATAATTAATTTCAAGGGAAAACGATAATAAAAATTTATTTTGAGAAAAAAATATTTGAAAAAAATTTTTTTTCTTAAAATTATATTTTCTGAAAAAATATTCAATTTTTTCTTAACTTGATCGTCGACCCCTATTTTATTGAATGAGACCCCTATTTTTTTGGGGCACTTTATAAAAAAAAAAAAAAATTTTTTTTTATGATTCTTGAAATTTGCATAGATCTATTCTTAAAATGATGAGATTATTTTGATAGAAATTTGTCAATATTGTAATATATATATATTAAAGAATAACCCTGTTCAAATGGGATTTTTTTGATTTTTGGGATGAGCATTTTCTTGGAATTTGGGATTTCTAAAAAAAAAAAAAAAAAAAAAAAAAGCAATTATTTGACCTTTTTTGATCGTATATTGTTATCAAATATTGACCAAATAAGTTCTCAATTGTATATATAAAAAACGGTTAAATTCTGAAAAACTCTTTGTCTATCCATTAGAAAACATAAGAGAAATCAAATATTACCCATAAAAGCTTTTCTATCCTTCATCCAATGATGCTTTGTTTACAAAATCAATCCCTTTGATGATGTTTCGAGCGATTCTTGCTTGTTGTTCGAGAATTTTGAAATTCGATGATCCAATATAATATACACTATCAATTCCATGCTCGATTTTTTTTTTTTTTTTTATTCTTTTACGCATTTGTCTAGTTTTATAAAATAGTGTTAGATTGCATTAATTCTTATTCCTTCGTCTGTTTTTTTCAATATTTTTTTTTTATGTTTTTGAATAGTGTAAACCTATGAAAAGTAAAATAGATAATCGTTTTTTTACAAAAAATTTAAATATATTAAAAACTATTTGTTAATTCTGATTATATTTTTTTAAAAAATGAATTATATAATGTTTTAAATAGAAAAAATCATAATGTTAGATGTTTTGAAAATTAAGTAATTTGATGTTATAATGATTCTAAATATGAATTATTCAAAAAACAATCCCTTTCAATCTTCACAATTCTTTCAAAAATATCCCAAACAGAGTTTATCAAAACAATTCAAAAAGTTTCGAAAATCCGACTGGGATTTGTAAACTATTCAAAAAAATCCCTTTGGGATTCATAAACCATTCAAAATATCCCACAGGGATCGGTTATCCCACTTTTATCCCAGATTGAATACGAATACGTTATATTATTTGGGAAATGTGATATAAAATATAAAACATAGGACGATTATTTATCAAACAAAAATTTCTAGAAAAAATTTTATAAAATACATAAAAAATTTTATAAAATAATATTTAAAACACTTTTTTATCCCAAGGGATTTTTTTTTTATCCCAGGATTTCGGTTATCCCAGCGGTTTATCCCATTTGAACAGGGTTATAAAGAATGTAAAATTCATATTCTTTTTAGTTTCTTTATCATTCAATCGTGAAATAAAAAAAAATGTTTTGGAGTGAATTGAACTCATTATCATAAAATATTGAAGCACGCTTAAATATGCAACGTATTACATGGATTGAATCTTATTTTCAAGGTATTGTCAAACGGCAAGTTCATATTTTATTCATAAAATAGTTACTCGTGAGCCGAAATGAATGAAGGACAAAAGAGAATTGATTTGTTAGATTTATTTGTAATTGCAGCTAATATTTAAACATGGTTCCATTCATCAGATCTTCGAGCGTTTGATTCATGGATAATTCTTTTTTATACAGTAGTTTTTAAAAAGTAGCAGTGTAATAAAAAGTGGTAACACTTTTTTTTTCAAAAAAAAAAAAAAAAAAAAAAAAAAAAAAAAATTCATTGCGCCTGATTTTTGAGATGCATTGAAAAATTAATAAAACTTTATTAAAATATTAAAATAGGTATTTAAATATTGAATGGGTTGTCTCAAAAAGTAGGCCAATAAATTTGATTTTATCTCAGCTACTTTTTGAGACAGAATTAAAACAACAAGTTCAATTTCAAGATAATTTTTAACAAACTATATCAATATATTTATCATTTAGTATATAATATATAAAAACATAATGATATCATATTTCATTAACCACTGTACTGATTATAACGGGTACAAAAAAAAAGTTGTTTTCACTAACAATTGCCAATCAATAAGATATTTTAATTCATAATAAAAGAAATAAAGAATTTATTTAATAAAAATCAAATAAATATTATTTTCATTTATTTATTAGATAGCCATCAAAGTCAATTGAATTTATTGTTAAATTATAAGAAGAATGCGAATTTTCACCGATTTGTCTCATTTGCAAATATTTATATTTATTCAAATTTTGATTTTTGACACTGAAATCCCACCAATTGTTAATATCTCTCAATTTTGTGTTTGACTGAATGTCGATTACATCCCATTTCTCTTTGTCGTTTGATGCCTCGATGACCCAATTTCTCGGTGTGTAAGAATTTGAACTTGTTGTTTTAATTCTGTAGCCTGTTGGAACAAACAATTTTGATTTAAACTCAAAACGAATGAAAGCATTTTTATCGTTCACTGTTTGGAAATATTCACGATCATTGTCAAACAAAAATATATTTTCTGCCGATTGACAATTTGGCGAATATATTTGAGAGCTTGTCAGAATTATTTCATTTTTCAATTTTTTTTGATTTTGTAAAAAATTAAAAATTCCTTTTATTTCATTGCAATTCTTCAAAAATGATGAATGATTTCCTTGTCGAATTAATATCGAAAATTTAGTCCAGATTTCGTGATCAAGATCATTGTAATTGAAAATGTTGAGAAATTCACATATTGACGAAGTTGAAACATTTTCAAAATTCACATATTTATACAAATAAGAATTAGAAAAATCTTTCTCATAAAGTATATTAATTAAATTCAAAAGTTGATCTTCTGATTCTAATCGAAGATTGTCTTTACTGATAACTTTTTCAATTGATATTTGGCTGAGGTTTAGAAACTTATCCTGACTCTGCTTGATGATTTTGTCAAAATTTTCTGAAATAAAAGAAATACAGGTGTCATATTGTGAGATATATGAAGAGCCATATTGCTCGTATTTAATCAGAATATCAAGTGAATTTGTAATACTGATTTCTTGCTCAGGTATTTGAATTTGGATGTATCGGTTATCTAATATCGAAAGAATTTCAATAATGAATGGAATTTCTTCATCATTGATAGATTGGTCTTCATAATTGATAAGATTAATAACATGTTGAAAATTACCAGAATGTTTCGTTGTAATGTAGTATTCGTTACTTGTTGGATCACTAAAATGAAGCTGGGAAATTTTTGGTGTTATTAAATCAGCAAATAAACGGCAAACTGGATATGCCTCGCCATTCACATAAAATATGAAGTCTTTTTCATAGTTATTAACATCAATTTCTTTCATCCTATTTGGACTAAGCTTGATAATAGTGTTTGAAGATTCCATTTTAGAGCAAAGTACACAGTTTTATTGAGTGGAAAAAAAAAGAGGGTGATACGAAAATTGAACCTGACACCTCTAAGTAAACATTCCCTTTGAAAAAGTGATTTTTTTCTTTTAAAGATTTTTTATTTGAATCTATTCAACTACCATATTAAAATCATGCAAGCGCATTCGCATCAACGATTTTGGTCTCGCAAAAGAGGAAAGTTTCAATAAATCCTAACGAAAAAGCGCCGAGTGCTTTTGATGAATTTTTAAAACATAATCCCCAATACTTTGTAAAAGACTGCAAACTCTCCATTCAAAAAAATTCAATTCAAATTATCGATGATTTGAAGTCATTTTTTAATCGATCTTGTTAAATATTGATGATTATTAATAATCAACTCATTTCAAATGGCCATAACAATGCATGTATCCAACTTGATTTCAAAGATAAGAAAATATCTTTATAAAAAGGATATATTATTCGTTGTGATGATTTTTATTTAAACTAGTATTATGGTCAAAATATATTACCATATAGTTTTATTTTGGCAGTCATGAAATTGTCGGTTTCAATTTCCTCCATGGTTATAACAAATTCGATATTGTAAAACTTTAATTGAAAAGGAAAGATATCAATATTGAAAATTCGCAATTGAAAAAGCAAATTGATGATGGAATCAAACAATTGATTTCCAAATGATTTTTCATTTTTAAGATTTTAAATTAATAAAATTAATTTTAAAAAAAAATATTAATATTTTTTATTACTGTTTTAATAAGTCAAAGCATTTACACCAAAACTTCTTGACCAGTACCTCTCAGTTCTGAATCCTGTAAGAGAAAAAAAGGGGAAGATAACAAACAAGTAATCGTATTTGTCTTCTTAATACACTCAATAAAATTAGTTCCGTTTGGAGTCCTACTGTCATTGAGAAATGCTGAAAATCATAATTATTATGGCCCAAAATTATAATTATTATAATAATTTGTATTCATTTCAATATACATTCGTTGCTTCGTTTGAGCATATTATGCCCATTTAAAAAAAGTTATGAGTTATTTAAATCTTTAAAGACAAAAAACTTTAAAAAAAATGATTTAGATTTTTTAATAAAAAAAGTTACTTGAGATCGTTTCTTTGGATAAAACTTTATAAAACGCTAGCCTTCTCATTTTCCACGGAAAAAGAAGGGAGAGTGATCCCCGCTTTAACCATGAAAAGCAAGAAAGAGAGGAATTATAAAGATTTGAGGAGAAACGATCAACTTTGATCTTAGAATAAAGAAAACTGATCAAAGTCTTCAGAGAAAGGGTTAATGAATGGATCTTCAATGAAACTAATGAATTGGTTATCAGAATCCGAATTATAAAATAAAGCATCTGAGAAGTCAGTAGAATCCTCCGAGGTAGTAACCTGTTCTCTGGTGTTCAAAGAAATATTAGGTTGGATAATGTTGGTCTCCTCTTCTTCATTAGAAAATTGCTGTTGAGGAGCTAAATGGGAAGAAATGAATCGTGCGTCTCTTGATAGGGCTGTTTCTGGAATGTATTTCATATGGTGTAGAGTACGATCATGTTTCTTAGATTTAAATGGATTTTTCAGCTTTCCTTTCTTATCGAGAGGAAATTCCAATTGTGGAGTATCGCTGTTATCAGGAATAACAATAATTTTGCCCCAAGGACCGAATTTAGATGTTGGTTGATTCTTTCTTCTTCCCATTTTTCTGGCTAAAAGAATTGAAAGAAAAAAAGAGGTTTATGTGAAAAATTAGAAAAAGTGTCAATCTACTTAAGTTTAAGAAAAACTCAATTTTTGAAGTAGGGTTTTTAAACTCAGAAAACATAAAGTGTAAACTATTCAATATTTTAATCTTTGTTTTTTATTTATCTCAACATTTAAATCATATATATGATTTTAATTTAATAAATATAATATTTCCCAGAGTTGTGAACTAATTATCAATATTTAATTATGAATATTTTTCAATTATTCAAAATTATTGATTAGTTATCTATATTCAAAAACTTTCAAATCAAATGTTATGTATTGTATAAGCCATTAGGCATGATAATAAATATAATTATATTTGTATTTTCTATTAGAAAAAAAAATTATTTAGCTGGTATCAATAATTGGATCTATTTGAAAGTTTTAGAATAATTAATAAAAATAATTGGCAAATGTTGAAAGTTTCTTCATTAATTATTGCTTTTTAATATTTATTAAAAAGCAATTGATTCATTATAATTGCCCAAATCATTATCATTTGGAATAGGCTCATCATTACTTCCGAACCCAATTGGTCCTAAAAAATTATTTAATTCGTAATTGAAATCAAGATTCATTTTGTTTTTAAAGTATAAGTATATTTCAACAGTTCTTCTTTTATGTCCACTAACTGACATTAGAATAGTAACCATATCATCAAAATTTTTACCATTTTCGCTGATTGTAAGTGCATTGCCTTGAATATAAGCGCTCGCATTATAAATAGCTCTTTCAGTTTGATGTGTTTCACTTAGTAAGAAATCAATTTCGCTTTGATCAAGATCAGGGTCATTCTGTTTGAAAATTGATATTAGATTATTGCACTCATCTCCAAAGTTATGCAAGTATTCAAATACTTCTTTATGATCAATATTAAAAATTTTGTAAAAACTATACGACGTAATCGAATCAACAATATCATTGAAACCTTGTCTTTCAATTGGATTTGGATCCCAGCACCATTGCAAGAAATTTCTAATTTCTTCATCTGGAATTAAGCTAAGATCAGGTCTAAAGCCATTTATGACTTTTTCCTTGAATTCATTAGCATCTTTTTTTAATAGAGATTCGTATGGAATAGTACCAGTAATAATTTGATAAGCGATGAGGGAAAATGAATAAGCGTCAGCTTTATATGAATATGGTTGATGATTTAATATTTCAGGGGCAAGATAAAGAGGCAGCTTGTGATATGTTGATAGGTATGCATTTGCAAGATCATCATCTGGAATATTGTATTTTCCAAAATATGAAATATGAGGTTGAAGATATTCGTCAAGTAAAACGTTATCAGGATTTAAATTAATAAGAGCTTTATTTTTTCTGTGAAGATCACGAATTGCTAGTGCTATTCCTAATAGAATAATATATGTTTTTGTATCTCTGTCCAAATTCATTCCTAGTGAAGAAAAAAGATATCCTAATGATCCATTCGGCATGTATTCTAAGAGTATAGTTGGAAATTCTTCCTGTTTAAAATTCGTTTCACTAAAGCCGATAGGTATATAAAATGAATGGTATTTAGTCCTTACTATGTTTTCGATTTCAGAAAGTAAAAACAGATTTGGATTAGTTGACTCAACAGAGTAATACTGCTTAGAAGGATTTTCTTCCACTAAGCTAATTTTCGAAAAAAATGTTTTATTAATTGTCTTTATAATGCGGTACTGCTTTAAATTAACGTAAAATGAAGGTGGTATATCTGTATTCACTTTAATGATTTTTTATATATTGAATATTAATCTGGTCAGACTTTCTATCAATTATTGTTTATATTTAAATATGGATATCTTCTTAATTGATAGATATCGAGAGTCTCGTAGCTCAGTGGTTAGAGCATGGTCCTTATGAGGCCAGGGTCGCGGGTTCGATACCCGTCGGGACTATTTTTTAATTTTCATTTAAAATTTTTTTATAATCGAAAAAATGTTTTTTTTTTTCTTCTTCTTCTTCTTTCTTTTATAAATAAACTGATATGCAAATTTCCGTACCATTCAATTTTCAGAGCCTTTTTCAAATTTTTTTTTTATTTTTTTATACAGTGAAAATTGATAATCTATTGAAAACACCATAATAATATATTCTTGTTCTTTCTCAGCCAATACAATTTATAAATTTTATCTTTATTTTATTTATGATGATATAACAAAATGGATAAGTGCAGTTTATATACAAAAGTAGTATTATATGTAATGATATATATATATAATATGCATCGCAGTTTTATATAAAAACCGGCTCTTCTTCATCATTGTTAAATATATTTGAATCGTTAAAATCATCTGTTAATGACTCATCATAGTCAAATAAAAGACTTTTATTTGCATTAGCATTATTTTCGTCTGTTTCCCTATTTGTTGATTGTTTTTTGCCATCTTCATATATAGAAATGTTCTGTATTCTTCCTTTTTTGTTGTTATTTTTCCTCAATAATAAATTATATCTGTTTCTGAGTGAAACCTCAGTTCTTCCAGGGAAAAATTTTTCCATTAATTTCCATTTTTTTCCTTCTTCTTCAACTTTTTTCATTAATAATTCATCTTCTTCTGGTTTCCAGTGGAAATTGATATTTATCTTAGGATCTAAATAATGATAATAACGATCCTTACACTGTCTTGCATTTCGATCAAATTTGTTTGATCTCATTATTTTTGAAACGTAGTTCCAATCATTTTCGCCAACTGAACTGATTATTGAAGAAAGTAAATTATCTTCTTGAGCTGTGAAATGTTTCTTTTGAATTTTTTTATAAAAATTCAGATCTAAATTTTTAATGTCATTAAATTGCATGTCTTCTTTGGTTTTAGCAAAATTTTTTTGTGTTAAATTAGCCAAATCTTTAGTATTAGCTTGATTCATAATATTGATCTTATTTGAATTGCTCAAATTTCCAATTAATGAAAAAAAATCATTGATATTCACGTCATTAAATACAAATATTTCATTTTCCCTAATGAAATATACAGTTTTTGGATTTGTTCCATCTTGGTTAGGTCGTTTTCCAATTTTCTCTTCTTGGTTGCAGGTGTCATTGCTAGTCATATTCAACAAATCTCTTCTAGATATTAGGATTGCTCAATATAAAAATGATGAATGTGGACAAATTCATAAATTGCTATCAATTTTTTTTACATCTATCACACAGGCAAAATATTTCACCATTTTTAGATTCATATTCAAATATTTGTATAGAAATTCAATTAACATTGAAAAAACTCTCTGAATTACGACTCTGGATTTTATATATATTTATTTTGCTTTAACGTTATTTTTATTATAAAATTAAATATTATTGCGATACAATATTTGCAATATAATTCAAATAACTAAAATAACAATTATAATTTATATATTAAAATACAAATAAAAATATTATTTTTCTTCATTTATTACACCTTCAATTTGTTCTATTTCCGGTTGAACTTCTTCAATTAATGTCTCTACTTCTGTGATTTCGGAGATTCTTTCTTTCGTTGCTTCTTCAATTGCTGTGAATTTTACAAAGTAAGGATGTTTTAATGCTTTTTCAGCAGTTATTCTATCTTTAGGATTTTTTTTAAGCATTTGAATTATTAAAGATCCTAAAGGCCTTGGGAATTTGTTGCCAAAAACAAGATTATTTTTATTGATTTTTTCTTTAACAACTTCTAATTCATCTTTGGGTTGAATTCCAAATGGAAAGATAGATCTTGAAAATTTGTACATCATAACACCAAGTGACCAAATATCAGCCGCCATATCATGATCTTGATCATTTAAAACTTCGGGAGCCATATATTGAATTGTTCCACATTTTGTATTGATATATTCACCTTCTTCTAATTCAACTGCAAATTCAAAGTCGGTTAATACGATATCTATTGGGTCTATGTTTCGAACTAAAAAATTTTGAGGCTTAATATCGTTGTGGACAACTCTCCTTTCATGAATATTTTTTAATATTGTCAAAGTTTGGTGGAATATTTGGAGCCTTAATTCTAATCTATTTTCACCTTTAACTGTTTTATAATAAAAATCTCTAAGATCAAAATGATTGCAAAAATTCATAATGACACACATAAATGTTTTTTCTTGATCTTCCTCTTCCTCTTCTTCTTCATTCGTGTTATGAATTGATATATTAAACTTTTTCTCTATACTGGTTATAGGATGTAAAATGAAATCATAACCTTCTAAATGAGTAAGAATTTCTTGCTCTCTGTTAAATTTTAATTTTTCTTTTAGTGTTTCATAAGGCAAAACCTTAACAACATAATATTCTTTCCCTATATTTGGAGGTTTGAAAGCTTTGTAAACATGATTTTTTGTTCTTAATTTGATCGATGTTTCAATAACATAGTCTCCTATTGTGTCATTTGGATTAAATAGATCTGAATCATCAAGTTTCTTCATTTTAATGAAATATCATCATTTCCTTTTAAAAATTTTCATCATTGAATAACGTAAAAAAAATCCATTCAATTTTCAGAAAAAGTGGATGAATAATTTTTTTATTTGCTTATTAATAACTTGATAAATAATAAATTAAAAAATAATATGTTTTAAGCCATATGTAATTTGAAAATTTTATATTAGCCCACTTGCTATTCTATTTTCAAGGTCGCTGCTTAACCTATTAAAAGTATCTCTTTCAAGCTTGCTATATAAATATTTTAATAATGCTTTTAGTAGGAAATTAGCAAATTCTTTTCTGATTTGTTTATGTAAATCATCTGGACAGCAATCTTCGAATTTGCAAATGAATTGATTAATATTGTTAGAAATATCATTAGTAGTAACTTTAATAAATCTGGAAGATTCACCAACTAAATCGTCGTATGATTCATAATTATTGAGTCCAAAAGCTTTTGGTAATAAACAATCTTTAACAAAAACGGAAAAGTCGTTTTTAAAATTGTTTTTTTGATTGCAGTATGCAAACATCAAATAGTAGTTTACCATTGCATAAAAGAAAAGGACAAGTTTTTCATCAAAATCGTTGATTTTTCGAAATTCAGGTATTAATTCTAAATCAGATACTTCTGACATAAATGTTAGCCACGGAATATCAGTTTTATCTCTTATATTATATAGTGATATTTGTTCCAAAATTGAACCAATCAATTTAAATATTAAGATATAACCAATTAAATATTTTAATTCTCTTTCTTTATAATATCCCATTCCAATTTCTTGTCGGGCTGTTGCTAAAACTTGGGTGTTTGTAGTTTCATCCCGAAATTCATGATTTTGTGAATTTAGAGCTTTGTAACTACCAATCAAAGGACAACCATCTCAGAAAAATGAGACATAAAGATTTTTTGATTGAAGAAGAGAGAATTCTAGTATATTCTTGATAATTTTTCCATATTCAATAGATATAGGATCTTTGCCTTGCGTTTTAAATTTGTTTTTATCGTAAAAAACGCTGGAAATAAAGCAATATGACATTTCTTCATTGTTTACGTTTTTCGGAAGAAAATCGGATTTGAAGCTTAATTTAACTTTTAAAAATATATTTTGTTAATTATTTATATATATTAATTATAAATATTAATTACTATTTTATTTAATAATATATATTTATTTATTAAGATATTAATGTTTTAAATAATGTGATATGTTATATTTAATATATTGAGAAACCTATTCAATAATTAGATTTGAAAAAAAAAAATTGAATATAGCTCAAAATATTCAAATTTGAATGTGCACACTATTATTTAAAATACTATTTATGTGAAATTAAAAATATATATATGGTATATTATCTATTATGTATGTATTATAATAGATATATAATATGATATCAAAGTATACAAATAATTAATATGTTGAATGATGAAATATCATTCTCATATTTTTAACGACGTTTGTAGATGGGATGCTCGAGCCAATTTCTTTTTAACTCGAAGAAACTACTCGTAAAATGTAACAAAATGAGGTTTATAACTTTAAATTAATAATTATTTTGATTAGACTTTGAAAAGAATGATTTTTACCATATTTTGCTTGAAATATAAAAAATTTAATGTATGGAGTCAATATAAGCAGCACTAATCATGTTATTTAGTCATAAATAATAACAATACCTGAAGATATCACAAAAAATTTATCTTTAATTATAGATTTTAAAAAATGAAATTTTTTATAATATTTTGGATAATCTTGCTTTAATGCTTTAATTAAATATTAAATATTATATTAAATTATACCGCAAATGTATTTTATCTGAAAATGCTTTTTCAAAAAAGATATTTAGAAAATAAAAATAACAAAATACGTTATTTTTATAGTTTCCACGCCAATTGTTTCTCTGAAAATCTTGCATTCTACTTGGGACTTATTGACCTTTAAAATGAGTAATTTTGCCTTTTACGTATTGAAAAAGTTTGTCCCAAGCCTTTTGAATCTTACTTTAAAATTTAAAAAAAAAAAAAAAAAATATTGAATGAAAACTGATCGTTTTAGGTCGAAATATTTGACAAAAATTTTCTGGAACTTATTCGGGAACTGTTGGATAGCAAGTATCATATTATTATTTCCCTGAAATAATTTCAGAACTATTAACTACAGCTTATTGATAAATTTGTAGTGAAAAATATAAAAATCATCAAGGAGAATTAAAGAGAATAAGGTGTATAAGACACATTAATGTTTTGAATCTAATTTCTTATTCAAGAGGCAATAAGAAAATAATTTTATGAATGGATATGATAAAAGGCAAACAATCGTAAACGAAAAAAAATTATTTATAAGTCTTGTTTTGAGAAAAGGCTGAAGAATATTGCTATTTTAGCTGTTTCTGCATAAAATGGCGAATTTTCAAATTTTTGCATGTGAAAAATTTGATTGAAATAAGGTAATCAAATGACTCTAAATCTATTCCTTCCAAAGTAAATATTTGAAAACTTTCTAAGAGAAATAAAGTTTTCAGGCATATGATTAAGTTTCCTGTGTTATCAATGAAAAATGTTGAGGCCAATATTGATTATTCATATAAATATATCAATATTACTCATTTTTTGGATATTCTTCTTCGTGGTAATTTGTAGAATGTGGCTCATACTTGTTTCGAGTGTTGCGTATTGGAAATCCAAAGGCTTCGAGTTGGTAAGGTTTAAATTCTGTACTCGTATCAAATATATTAAATTCATAAAGAAACATATGTGGAAAAGCTGGGCCAAAGTGAGCTCCATCAATTCTCATATTTGGAGGTGAAAGATAAATATCACAACACTTCGGGCAAAATAATTTAACTGAATGGCGTCTTGGTTTTAATGTAGTTCCGGTTGGCAATAGGTGTTGACCATTGCAATTAAATCGCGGACAACATCCAAAAATTCCAGCTTCATATTTTTTTTTCATTTGATTTAAGCCTTTTGTTTGGCAAATCCAACGTGCATGAAGTAATCCATATAATTGTTTAGCTTGAATAAGAATAGTTGAAACATTCTCATCGCTTAAATATGCCCAATCATCTGAATGTTGATCACTAATTATATCAATTGCTATATCGTAATTAGGAAATAACTCTTTCATACCATAATTATTAAACCAATCTGCAGCCCAATCGCGTTCAACTGGAACATACCATTTATGATCTGGCATTGAACAAAATTGCTTGATCCATGGCTCAATGGCAGATGGGCATGAACTGCATGGTCCGACATATATTGAGAAGCCATTTATTTGTGAAATTCGAGGTGTAAATTTACGAGGAGAAGTTCTCATTTATAAAAAGATCGTTTGAAATGCATATAGCTTTTTCAAGCTTTATTTTTCACTTTTTGTGTTTATATTGAAAAAATGAAAAAAATTGAATTGTAAAACGTTAATTTAAAAACTTTTTAAAATATAAAAAAAATAATTAATTGAAAAAAAAAAATTCACAAAATATGTGAGCTTTTTATAAATAAAAGAGTAATATTATAATAAATAAATATATTTTATTTATTGAATAGCTTCTAACACAGCCGGGTTGATTCTTGAAATCTTTTTGGCCTGTCCTTGAAGAAGTGATTTATAATCAGGATACGTGGCAATAAGGTCTTTTATTTGATCAGCTGTAAAAGAGGTGAGAGCTGTTTTACACGAAGTTGGTTTTGTGTCATATATTAGTTTTTTCATTAATTGCCAAGGTTCATCAAGTTCTGTAATTCCATTATTTATGAGTGGTGGAAGAATATGGTTTAATATAAATTTATGACAGCCTTGATTCGAAAAGTTTTTAACCATTTCTGAAAGAGTATTCATAATTATATCATGATATTTATTTTTCTGGCAAACTTCTACAGCAGTACTGACCAACTGATAATTATACTTATCACTTCGGCTTAAGCAAATTGTCATTGCCATTATTGCCTTATCTTTGTTCTTTCCAGCAATTTCAGGTTTATGAAGTTCAATTAAAAATAATATTGGAGAAATTGGTGGTTTTGTTGCCTCAAGAAGGCTAGCAATAGCTCTTTTTAGAGCGTTTTCTCCAAGTTTAAGTATATCTGGTAAATAAAGTTTAAATTCTTCCTCATTAAGATTTGGTATAATTGGAATAAGATATCTTGAATCTTTGGAAGATTCAAATTGCTTCTTAAGAAGTTCTACAAGATCTGGTGGAACAAAAAGTTTTTTCGCAAGTTCTGATAAATAAAGGTGCATAAGGGCTGTTTTCGGTTTATCACCTAAAGCTATTTCTAAAGCTCTTTTAATAACAGTTATATCATATGGCATTGACGTAATTTGTTTTTTAAGTTTGTCTCTAATTGTTGACTGAAGTGTTTTAAGGTTGTTTTGAGCTTCGGCATAAACTTCCATTAAATCTATAAATAATGACATATTAAGTTCTATAACAGCAAAGAAAAGTTTAAGGTAAGGTTCTGGGTCTTCTTCTGTGAGAGTTTTCTTTAAATTTTCAATTGTAAAATCATTAATTTTATTAATAGTTTGTTCATTTTTTCTTTCATAGTATGTTTTAATAATTTTAATTGCCTGATCATTAATTTTATCGAGAGGATTGATACTAAGCTCTAGCAGAGCTGATAAGAAATGTTGAAGTGAAGCTGGTGCATTCATTATATATTCGTTGACAGCTGTTAGTATTTGATCTGATTGAAAAGGATTTTGAGAGCAAATTTGAGTAAGAAGTGAATAAAGTTCTAGTGGAAGCCATTCTAAATTTTTAATGAAGTCGACTAAAGAATTTTCATCAATATTATTATTGGTATTAGTCATTTCTCCATTATTTTCATTATTTGATTCGACGTATACAATACTTTGGAAAATTTGAATAACTAAATTTTCATATCTTTTTTGAGAACTCCTAACAAATTCGTAGTTTGCCCAAGATACTAAAAATTGAACAAGAATTTTTTTGGGATCGATTGCACATTTAAGAGCAGATGTTGTAGCTGGTCCACTACATTCTTCAAATCCATCTTTTGTAGAATCTAGAGTAGCGATTAGCATTGCAATAAACTCACTTTGTACTTGTAAAGGAATGTATTTTGTACGATCATTTAGTCTCTCTAATGCTTGCTCTACAATATATATGGTAGCATCAGTAATAGAAACCTCTTGATCAAAAACTTCTTCTGGTCCTTTGATAAGACTTTCAATTAAATCTGTAACTGATTCTGGTGGCTGATAATTATCTACTTTTGGAAATTTTCCGAAACCATTAATCACACGTTCAGCAATTTCATTAGCCGAAAGCGCTTTCAAAAAATCTTGTGCAGCTAATCTCTGTTCAAGTGTAGTTATCATAGAAGGCTGGGGAATGACAAACGTAGCTGCCGTTTTGGTATCTGAAATTGTTTTCATGCAACCGAGATTTATTAATAATTGGTTCATTTCTTTAGCCTTATCTCCATATTTGTATTTTTGATTGAACGGAGCAAGGTCAATATCTAGCGCAATAGCTAATGATTCACGATTCACAGGAATTAAACTATTCTTAATTTTGCTTAGAAGTAGTAAAGCCTGTATTGTTGCCTTATCATCAATACAATCTGATTTTGAGCATAAATATATTGCGTCTAATATTGTAATAATAAAAGAAACAGAATAATTAGGCTTGACAACTTCATTTCCAACTTCTTTGATAATAAGAGAATATGCAACGGATGAAGTATTTGTATGTTGATGGGAATTTAAAATTATACAAGAATTTGTCAATAACTTCAAGCATATAATTCTTAAAGAAAGTGGTACAACATTTGGATTATCAGCACGACGAAATATTGTTGAAATGCAAGTAAAAAGTGAATTATACAAAGCGTCATCGATTTCTTTATCTTTGGTAGCACTTAATTGACCTAAATTTTTCATATATGTTAAGCAAGTGGAATAGTTCGTATCTGGTTTATCGAGTTCTTTTTTGATATGATTAATAAGTTTACTCTCGCTGTAAATTATTTTTTGATTTTGATCATCAGCCATTATGTTGATATATTAAAATTTATTATTAGACTATTTGAACTTTTTCAAATTATTAGTAAATTTTGGTAATATTTTTCTTTTTTTGCGTTTTCTTATTCATGAATTTAATTAAAAAAATGTTTTTAAATTGTAAAAATAGTAATATAACTTAATTTTATTTCAGCTTTCTAATCCATTTAATTTTTTAATAATATTTATTGTCGCGTTTTGTTATAATTGCTTTCATTGAGGCAAATCAATAAAAATTAGCAACAGTTATATTTATAAAAACATTTATGAATAAATAATAGAAAATAATTAATCGCAAGAAAGCATATTATGTATTACTTTTCGGTGATGCTTTAAAACAGCTACTATATGAGCATCTCGGGAGTAATTTTCTATTAAAATACCAATATTTTTTTCAATTTTCTGTAAATCACCTAACGATCTATCTTTAAAATAATTTTCTGGATCAATATTTAGAAAAACGTCGCGGTCTTCTTCTCCCGGATTTAAATTTAATCTCCAATCTTTAAATGATTGTGTTTTTTCGAAATCTTTTACTTCTTCAAGAGTTGGGAGGTCAACACTAGAATTCTTCTTAAATGCTTCTGAAATCAATTGTTGATTAATTTCACTTTCGATAATGTTATAATAAGGATCATTTTTTATCGAATATTTGTTTAATGCATCACCAATCACGAATAAAGTTCTTCTCATCATTTTGTATATTTCCAAATCGAATCCTGTATCTGGCTCATTAATTGTTGGCCTTAAATTAATAATCATTTTAAAATAATTTTTAATTTTTGATAAGTTATCTGGATGAGTAGCACATAATAATAATTTAGATTTTCCATTTTTTATCATTTTAAAGCGAGGATCAGTTGAATTAAGCCAGAGACACATTTCATCAGTAAAAGGAAGGGGTGAAAATAAAGATGCAGCAGCAAGAACTGATAAAGGTCCATTAATGTGATCTTTGGTTACAATTAATACAGGATCATTAATTAAAAGAGAATGCCATATATTTATGTATTCATTCTGTGTAAAATATTGGCTTGGTTTAAATTTTTCATATGTAAATGAGTTATGAGTAAAATTGTAAAGAAATACAATATTTGAAATTGGGACAGTTATCTTATAACTTGGAGGAACATATTGTGATGAATACATTTCAGGACTAGGAACTATCTTTAAATCATGATAATTATGTTTTGGGAGGTTAGATATTGCCGAACGAATACAATCAAATTTTTCAATTGAGCTTGGATATGTATAGCCATTATCGAACGCTTTTTTCATAGCATTAAACATAAATCTAAAGAAGTCATAAAAGGGAAATTTTGATAATGCAACGATTGAATAAAATGTACCACGTTCAGGAAAGTTGAAAGCAGTACAGCAATATGAATGTGTATTAAAAACAGAAATAAATGATGAGTGACTTTCTTTAGGAAATCTAACTGAAGATTCCAATTGACTTTTTTCATTCTCTAACGAAAAATCTTTTGGATAAATTTCTTTTGTTACTGGTGAATCGCTATTTGTATTTTTGACAAGAATTAAAGCTGAACAAATTGGAGAATCCTTAAGCGACATACTACTAATAAAAATATAAAATCCATCAATTATTATCCATCAAAAATCTCTCAAAAATTCAATTATTATCGTTAATTTAATTTTTAATTTCAATATGAAGGATTGAATTTTCTCGATTTTCTGAAGTTTATTTTTACAAATAATCAATTCAATTCTATAAAAAAAAACATTCAATGATTTCCAATCAATTTATCAAATTGTTTTTGTTTTTATTTTTAAGCCAAACTATAAATTCTTTAATAAAATTATCAAACCTTTAAAATTTCAAAAAAAAACTAAAAAATTGACTTTCAAATTGTGAAAATATATTTTTAAATATTAATAATAACAATAGCTTAATATAGAGGTGAAACATCTTAATCTATTTTGATTTTCAGTTCCTTTGCTTTTTTCTCAAGTTTGATCAAAAATTGTCTAATCTCAGAAACAGATAAATTTATTTCACCATCTGTTATTTGTACTGCTTTTTGAATCATTTCTATAATTTCGTTATCTTCTTTTTCAAATTGAAGATTATTTGTTGCAGAAATAAAACTATTCAGTTTATCCACTATTGATGAAATTCTTGCTTTAAATTCACCTTTTTTTCGCCTATCGTGATCGGCGCGTAAAATTTCATCAACGAATTTTTCTTTCCTTTTCCTTAGAGGGTCGTCGTTGACTGTTGGTTCTGTTTGAATTGGTAAACAGATTCTTCTTCCTGGTTGGCACCACATAGCGCTTGATATAAATGGTGCAGGTTCCTGCATTATAACGAATCCAGATGAAGGATTTTCAACATCATGAGGAAAGTTTGTTATATTTTTAAAATCAAACATTGCCAAAACATTACTAGCTCCCTCAGGAACTTCACTTTTAGCAATTATTGAAGCAGTTTTACAAACAGTAGATTCTAAAATAACATAATTTTTACATTTTTTACGGAGTTCGCAATATTGTCCCTCAAAATTTGAACATTGAACAACCGATGTATAAAATGGCGGTTTGACAACTGGTATCAATTTATATCTACTTTGATTTAATGTTGATAGCATGATGTGAAGTGATCCTAATGCAATAGAATTCATTTGTGGAAGGTCTTTTAGAACATCCGTATAACCGACAACTTTTTTCACGTAATCAATAACAAATGGAAACCGTGATGCACCTCCAATGAGTTGAACTTCGTCGACTTCGCCATCTATTGCAATTCGGACTATTTCGTAAATGATTTCAAGATCTTCTTCAAGCAATTCAGAATAATCTTTATTTCCACTTATGAGTAATTTTTGAGCTTTATTCATCGAGCAGTTCTCAAAGAGAGAAACTTTTCTGATAAATTCTAGCCCGCCTGTCTTTTCAGTCCATTCATATGATGTTTGAGTACCAAGAGGATCGGTTTCATTTTGCGTAAATACTACTCTATATGCGCGAACAGCAGACGCGCCAATATCTATAAAAAGAACGCCATGGCTTTCATAAATAAATTTATTAGAATATTTGATTGTGTATAATTGAATAATTGCGGAAGTATCATCTAAGAGTCCAAATAAGGGATATCCTGTAAGATTAACAGCTTCAATTATGCATTCACGCTGAGATAATGTGTAATAATTTGGAATGGTAATTGAAATTCCTTCAATATTATCAATATTATTTAAAACTTTGCTTATTAAAATTGATAGCATTTCAGTTGAATTTAAAATACTTGGTATATCAAAATTAGAGCTAAATGTTCGTCCTACAATTCTTGGAACGTAAGGTGAACCAGATAAATTCTTCCTCTTTAAAAATTTAATTGCATCATCACCATATTTGATTTCACATTTCATAGCTTCATCAATTGTCATATGTTTCCCTGTATAGTTTGGGAGCTTAAACGCGATCGCTGATGGAGTCATCATTTTGTTATTCTCATTCATTCCCATCATAACAGGCTCTTTAATCGAGCTTAAGGCAAATCTAAAATATTGTGAGCCTAAATCAACTGATACAAAAGTGGATTGCGAAAAAAATAATAAAAGTGATAATAAAATCATTGATTCAAAAAATGGAAAGGTTAATTTATAAGGTCAATATTTATATAAAAACAAAATTTTGAATAAAACATTCATTTTTCATTCTTTGATGACAATAAATTTATATTGATATTTACTGTTTTCTTTCTTTGTAGTGGTATAAGAGCTGCTAATTTTGTTGGGTCAACTGACCAAGGATCTGCCTCTTTATTCTTATTGAATGGTTGATCAATTAATCTTATTGATAAAAAACCGCACATTGGACAATCAGCCGTGAAATCAATTTTTTCGTTTTTAATTTGACTTGCTAGTTCCATTGCGCATTTATAATGTAAAATATGTGAACAAGGGAACACAATTCCTGCCTCAGTGAATATGGACTTTTTACATTGACTACAAGATGTCATTGATGGTAATTTAGCCGCTTTTTCCTCGCATTCCCTCACCAATTTTTCAGCAGTTTCACAACCAACGAGCGCTTCATCTATTTTCTTATGCAATTCTTCAGAATCTTTTGTATAATTTTCCCCGAAATTTTGAACAAAATTCGACATTTTCTCCCCAATTGTTTCACTTGGTATATATTCTAACAATAATCCCGGCTCAACTCCGCTTTTCTCGTAGTTTTCAAGTAGATAGCTCGCAACAATAGCCATATCATTTGAATTCATCGATCGAAGAATCCTTTGCGCACACCTCTTTTGAGTTTTTGGATTTCGTATATTTGCAATAAGCTTAAAAGCAAGGAAAGAATTGCCTTTAGAAGCAGCCATAGTTGCTCCCAAATAATCTTGAATTTCCATCAAACCATCAGCAAGCATTAGATACTGACGAGAAGCAAGCATTGATCGTGTTAAGAACTGTATTTCATATTCCTCTGAGTAACGATGTAGAATAAAGAACTTTTTTACTAGATCTTTATTTATATCATCTGATGAAGCTAAAAACAAGCAAAATATACGATTGAGCCAAATAGTTGTTAATTGATTTTTGTCTAGTAAAGAAAGAACGAATTGTTTTGATTCTTTTTTCATAAATATTGGAATTATCTTGTAGCAATCATATGATGCTAATTGTGAAATTGCAGAAAGAGCATCATTTATATGACTATTGAATATTCGTAGTAAGCATTGATAAAAGTCGTCTTCATTCTTAATTTCAGTTAAGCATTGTACGGCTTTTTCTATTTGACCAGCTTGCATGAAAAAATTAAATGATGATTTTGGATCAGCTAAATAAATAATTGGATCATACCAGCCATATTCGGTAAGTGTATTTACTATATCTCTTATAGTAATTAATTCTTCCTCTAACAAACTTTTTGAGAAATTAACAAATGATTCAACATCAGGTTTTTCCTTTGAAGATTCAACTCGTACGTAATACATAAATGTAGTATATGCGATAACAACTTTTTGTTTCGTTTTTTCTTTGTTTGCTTGGATCTTTTCATATAAAAATTTGAATAAATAATATCTTATTTCATTTCCAAGCCCAATAAATTTTAGCATTTCATATAAAGATAACTGCTTCATTTGTACGACTATTGAAGCAGCTTCTTTGTATTTTTTCGATGAAATAAATTTTTTTGCAATTAGTGATCGAGCTTGCTCAATAAAATTTGGACAAACTTTTGAAACTTTTCGATTTGAAATACCATATAATTCGCCTGTATCAATATCATAATCAAATCTATTAATATTGTTGATTGTAAAAGTTTCAATTTCTGTTTCAAATCCATTCATAAAAATTTTAATTTTTCCACTTTTTGTGAACAAAAGCATGAATTGTCCAAACATGTAAAATCCCGCTGGTTCCTCTGGAATTGCATAAAAAATTTGATGTGTTAATTGCTGATCAAGCCTTGGTTTTGATGTATTATTTTTGATTATAAATTCAAATGCTAATTGATCAGTTAAAATTCCAATTAAATTGTTTTCGCAAAAAACTCTATCTGGGCTAGTTGCCGAAATTTGAGGAATTCGAGCTTTGGTTAAATTACTTTCGGAAAAATTTGGTAGTAAAATAAATGGTATAATTTTGTTTTGTGTAATAACAGATAAGCCAAGATATCCATTTTGATATTGAACAATAGAAACTCCATCTATTGGAGTTGCGGGCTCTAGAAATATCGGCAAATGTGAAAGTGAGATAATCATTCTATTTAAATTTAAAAAAGTCACTTGGCCTAAATTCGTCCCCATAAATATATAAGGTTTTGGATCTTGTCCATCATAAAAAAAAGTTGCACATCTGATTAAAGTACCTGGTGGGATTGGCGATAAAGTTGGAATTAAATCTTTACTAAAAATATGAAAATGTTCCACTTTAGTTCGAATAAAGCAAAATTCTCCATCTGGTGATACAAATATTGTTTCGCATTTATTTACTTCAGGAAATGTTTTAATAAATGGTTTTGGTTTTATATTTAGATCTGCAAAAAGCAAAATTCCATTCGTAAGAACAGCCCAAAGTCTCCCATTACGTATTTTATATACATCGCTTATATCTGAATCTATAGATAACCTGTATTCATAAGAGTTTAGAGCATTAATCATATTATGTTAGAATATTTTTTTTTCAAGTAAAACTTTTTGAGTGTTGTAAAATATATCTTTTTATTAGAGAAAATTTAAAAATTTAAAAGCTTTTTTCAATATTGGCAGATTCAACTCAAAGTATAAATGTAGGAATGCATTATTATGCTTAGCAATAGGATCAATGCAGTAGAATATATACTATTCCAATAAATACTTATACGATGTGAACAGATGATATAACTGCTAAACAAGGCTTTAAAAATGATGTTGTATTCAATACATCCAAATTCACTTTTAATAGTCCAATATGTTCAGATAAAAGTTCAGCATTAATGAAGATACATTAAAGAGAGTAAAGGTATTAAGCCAGAATTCAATAATAATGTTCGAGTAATTATTATTACGATCGCACTGATTCTTAATGTCTAGTTAGTTTTATGGAATTTACAATTGAAGCTCTACCTAACAAATTTTGTCTATATATTGATAAAGCTCATTTACTTCTACTACATTCAATACTAATAGTGATGACAAGAGAGTTTAACTATGTTGAACTTATTGTTGTAACTCCAAATGATTAAAGCTCTAGAGTATCTTGTTAGCGATTCGTTACCAAAGAAAGAAAGCAGTCTATAAAAAGTGTAATTTCATATGTTTTTAATCAATTTCCATGTATTTGGTCAAGAAAACGTTACTGAAATTTATCCCATAGCAAATAATAAATGGTGGAATGGTTTCGATCAAACTAGACATAAGATTGACAATTTTAAAAATATTCCTAAAGATGAGAATTACTTTGCTTTTTTTAATTTATCTCATTTGGCATTATCCATATGTAAAAATGTACCTTTTGCACCATTTTTTGTCCTGAATTTATTCATATTTGAACAATGTCTGTCATAAACTGAGAATCGAATTTATTTCCAGGAGGATGTGCTTTTACAATGAGAAATCCTCGTATTGAAAAAAATATCGAAAACATTGTCTTTTTCGATGAAATTGTTTTCATCGCTCTTAACGGTCTCTTTGCACTTGCAGGAAGCCATTGTGAATCTGGATCGTTTTCCCAATATATCCAGTATTCATCACCTGTTGTTATGTTGCATCAATTATCTTTATAGCCTTCGAGTATTTTAAGAATATCTTTGCTCATTATTCTCAAAGGAATTTCAAATCTATAAAGCCCTGCTCTCATTCTTAATATAGGTTCAATAAATGCATAGAGTTATTGATTGTTTAAATAGGATATAGTTATTACACAGATATTTTCAAATGTTTATCACATCTGCCTCTAATATTTATATTAATATATTATTCAGATAACTAAGGATATAAAAGTAATTGCCAAGCAATATCAGACTATTTTTATATCAAATATGTAATCATGTGCATTATCAGTAATAATATTTATCAAAGTATGACTCAACAACCATTTAACTCAGATATCTTTCATAAAATTCAAGATACCTTGTATGACACTAACAGTAAGATAGATATTATAATAACTTGGTCAATTTTATCAGTTTTTTTCCCCATAAAATTATATGTTATTTGACATATTTGATGTTCTCTATTATATTAGTGTTCTTATCATGAAAAATATCTAAAATATAAGAGAAGATGAGAACATTAATTTCATCAACAATCGATATTTTTAACAATTTATTGAATGTAATTTTTTTCCTTTTTAATTACAGATAATTTAATAAATTGGTAGGCCATGCATTAATTGCATGTCAAAAAGATTATTAATTTGGCACATCTCTTCGGAGTATACCTGAAAGAAGGATTCCTGAATAAGGTTTGAATCAAGTTTTTCTCAAGTTTTATTGGCAAGTGGACTTTGTACTAAGTTCATCTTCATTTGAAATTCTTTTCCTCATCAAAGATTTAATATAAGATTTAAGTACAGTAAATACAGTGGTGTTTATTGGCTGGTAGATATCCTTAATCTCGGCTGGTATATAATGAAAAAATATGGTAAGATATTAAGCTAATTCTTTAGTTGTTTCACTCCTGTGGATTGAAAAGATGCCAAGAATTTCATGTATTTTGTTGTTATGGTTAAAGTAAGATCTTATTCGTCCAGCCTTTTTCAGAACTTGTTTTCATGTGTTGATATACTTCAATTTGAGTTAATTTGACAAGTTCAGTTTTGCCTTTTGCTACAAATCAAAATAACCTTCTTAATAATTAATTAATATATATAAGCATTACTTTATCAACAGTTTCTATGAACTTTTGATACTTAAATGTAAGGACCTCGCTTAATGCATAGAGTTGATTCGATTATTTTTTTTTTTTATTTCATAAGATATAAGATCCATCTATTCTTTTTATTAAATATGATGTATCATGTATCTCTCTCTCTTTTTTTTTTAAGCACTCAAAAATTATATTGCCAAATTAAGTTGTAACAATGTATGTAATTTTCATCTACTTTTTGAGAGAAATTGAATTAGAATACGTTATAAAATACTAATCTTTTTTGTAATAATTTTAATAAATAAAAAACTTTCAAGAAAAAATGTTTTCAAACATTTAATAATTATTTTTCTTTAAAAAATACAATACTACAATCTAATTTTATTATATTTATTAATATTAATTCAGTATATTTTGGAATATTTCTATTTTGAATTGTCCATAACACTTTGAATATTCATAAAATTTATAAATTTTCTTCAATTTTTTCTATTACATAAATTTTATTCACTGAATTATTGAATAAATTTTCTGAATAATTGTATATTATTTATTTTGAATTGAATTTGAAAGGTTTATTTCATATGAAGCAAAAAAGGAAAAAAGGAGATGATCGTCCGATTTTTTCTCGCTTTGGATCATTAAGCTTTTTTGAATTTGTTTTTTGCTGCTTAAACTCTATAATTGGCACGGGAGCTCTCAGCTTAGGCTACGCATTTACATCAGGCCTTTTATTTACAAATGCTCTAAATATTATTATTGCTCTCATTAGCTTATACTCATTAAAACTATTTGTACTTTCAGCATCTTACTTTCATGAAAGTACATTTGAAGAAATATGGACTGTAGCTTTTTCACGATCAACAGTAGTATTTCCTGCTGTTTGCTCAATAGTATCTTCCATATCAAATATTATGAAATATCTAAGCTTCCTTCAGGATTCAGTTGTGACAATTTTATCAACTATATTAAAAATAATAATGGATGACCCACAAGATGCAATTACTGAAATTGAGCATTACCGTTTTCTGATTGGTTTTATAATTGTTTTTTTCTTTTGCGTTCCGACTTGTTTTTCAAGTAATCTTCATTATGCAGTAATCATTTCAATTTTATCTGTATCACTTTTTATATGCATTATTATTTACATAATTGCTAGGTTTATTATGATGATAGAAATAAATGGATTTGATCCAAATAACAGGTTGAAGTTAATTGATCTCAATGGCCATATTTCGGGAACTATTTCATCACTAGCATTCTCTTATCTTTTTTATCCTTTTGCTTGGCCAGGACTTAGACATTCAAATAATCCAAGCGTAAATAATCTCTCAAAAGCATTTTATGCTACAATATTTTTTAGTTTCATTTTATATACGATATTTGGCACTTTCAGTTACTTATCTTTTTTTGATGGAAACAAAGGTGGCATAATATTGGATTATTATCCAGATGAAACATATACGGACAAAATTCTATTGATAATAGGCCACATTTTAACATTCGTTTATATTATATTTACAATTCCAATTGTACTTAATTCAGCTAAATATGTGCTTTTGAATACATTACACAAAAAAGATGATTTTTCAAAAGATGTTTGGATTCCAATAGGAATTACAGCTACCTTGATTTCACTATCTTTAGCTAACTTAACGGGAAAAACATCAGAGTATATCTTTATTATAAGTGATATATTGGCACTTCTTTTGTTATTCTTTTTCCCACCAATATTTTACATTAAAGGGTTTGGTACAAAAAATAAGTTACATTTTATTGGCGCAATATTAGAACTTGTAATTGGTATCGCAGCGATAGCATTTATTATTTATGCTGATTGTTTTGATTAAAATTTATAGAAGCATTGGATTATCTTTATAATTTTTTATTTATTCTAGGAATTGACATTCATTAAATGCGAATATATCTCCAATTAGAGAAAAGAAAATTTAAACATTATGCATAAATAAAATAGAAAAAAACGCTTTACTTGAATTAAATTAAACGATGATAGCACCAGGATATTGCATAAGAACAGTTGGCTGATTGTACTGAACAGGTTGAAGAACTGCCTGTGGCTGAACATAGTTTTGAGGCATTCTTGTAGTTTCAACTGTTGGTGGTATATATTGATCGAATTGATCTAGTCTGGTGTTCTGTGAATTTAAAATTGGTGGGACTGCTTCGTTTAATCGTTCTTCTCGTGTTCTACGTGAAACAATACCATAAATGCAGCATGAGAGCAATGAAATTATTAAAATGGTAACTATGAAACTAGAAATAGCAGGTAATACTTCAAAAATGGACTCAAATCCATGCAAAAAAGAGTTTTCATCCATAGAATTCGGATTATAGTTTCCATTTCCGAGACCATATGAAACAGTAATAGGACCTTTGCAACTATTAGTATTGCTTTGTGCATCATAAATTACAGAAGTAACAACTATTTCGACATCTTGATTAGCTTGTATATAAATTTTACCTGTGGAAGAGCAAAAATTAATATATTCTAGGCTCTTTTGAGACTTAATTAAAGGTATTGCTTCGTATTCCGTAGAATCACCATCACTTACTGCTATTCCGAATTCGTTACCGTATGATTTTGAGTTATACAACTTAATATATACCTTCATTCCTGGAACAATCACATATAAATTGAGTTTTTCGCCTTTAGAAAGCTTCCACAATGTATTTGAATTTGTATTGAGAGTATACATATACATTGAGAAAGAATACATTAAGAAGGAAAACATTTTTAAATTTATTAAAATTTTATAATTACAGTTTTTCTCAAATTTTGAGAAATTATTTTGATTTCATTCGTTTAGAAGAATAAAATGCTTCATATCTTCAGAATTTAAAATAAAAATAATAAACAAAAATTAAAATAACATATATGAATGTTTAAAATTAATATTTAAATTGAATGATAAAAGAGATATCATTAAAAATTAAATTTCAATCTTATTTTAGGGCAGGTCAATAAATCAACTTAAATTCTTTAGAAAATTCCTTTAAAACTATTATATTACACCATCGATCAATTCATGTTTAGTGCAATTTTACATAAATAATTATTTCAAATTAAATATCGCTTCTTATAACTCATAGCATTTCCAAGATAAATGACCTAGTAATTTATATATTTTGAGTAATCAATTAAAACATGTTTTTTTTTTTTTTTTTTTTTTTAATATCATATTTATTTTATTTTTTCCCAAACTTGGTTCAAAGTATTCAAATTAGCTGATTTTGAAAAAAATCAAATGAATTAATTATTGCTCTGATTAAGGAAATGATTAATCTCTCAACATTTTAAAAAGAAATCAAAAAATATCTAAAAAAGGGGCAATCCGGGAATTGAACCCGGGACCTCGCTCACCCTAAGCGCGAATCATACCACTAGACTAATTGCCCTTCGATATTTAATATTATTATTTATAAATTATCATCATTTTTTATTATTTCTTGTAATAATTTTAGCATATTAATCATTTGTTGGAAGAAAATTCATCTTGGTGGCCATGAAAATAAAGAATAGAAGTATTCACTTCAGAAATTGATTTAAATAAACACTATTCAATATTATTATGATATTATTTATTTATTTATTATCTGATATCAAATAAGTGATGTCTGAATCAGTTTGGTTAAATAAAAATAATACAATATTGCTAACTAATTTCATTAAAAACGTATTTGCATTTGTAATTCAATTTTTTTTGTAAAGCATTTAATTTTAAATTAATGAAAAATAAATAAAATGAGCATTATTTTTAATGGAATTTCGGATTCTTGGACAGATCGTTGCTATTATGTAGATAGCACATTTATAGATGCCGTAGCTTCTGCGTTCAACCACCTTTTTAGGTATGATTGCTTTTTTTTCATTGAATTTTTAACTTTAATTATTTTTCCTATTTTTTTTAAAATTTATGGTTCTGGTCTTCAACAACGATTAAGATTATTTTACGACCATTCACGCTTAATTTTTATCAATTTGGCCATATTATGCTGTTTGACACTTTCGATATCTACAATAATGCATCTTTTAGTTCATCAATCACCTCCATGCGCAATATGGGATGGAAAAAATATCATTCCTTTTAGATCCAGCTCAAAAACCCCGCACGAAAGCCTCATTTTGATATTCCTAATTTTTGAGTTTTCACTTACGATCGATATTGAATTGAAACTATTTTTCATTATATCATCATCTTTATTTACTTTTTTATATATTTTAATATTGCTATTGAGCGGAAATACATCTTTCTCCCAAATTTTAATTAGCATATTTGTTGCTACATGGATCTTTGCTCTACATAAATTCAACCCTCCAATCGTAAAAGTTTTTCTATCATTTACAATGGCCATAATTACATTGATTTTCTTTGCAATTACATATTCAAAACTTAATTGGCTAAATGTTTTCAATCATGAAGCTTTTCATAATTCATTTCGTGCCTCTTTCGGACTTATAGCTTCTAATTTATTATTTATCCATTTTTCAAAGCAAAGAAAACACTTTAATTGGCTCAAAACAAATTGGGTTTTGAACAAACATTTATGGGTTAATGGAGAATCAAATGACGCAATTATCCCAAGTACATCAAGCGAATCGCAAAAAGATGATTTTGGAAATCTTCTTACATATGATTTAATAGGCGGAATTTTTGGATTTATTTTATATTTAACAGGAGATCTGATTCTCTACTATCTCGATAGACATTTTTTTATTTATGTTTGAATAAATCATAATTTTGAATGAAATGTTCGTTTTTTTTATATGAAAAAAGTTGTAAATTTTTAAAAATGTTTTTTCCCATTTCTTGACATTTCTTATTTGCAAATAGTTCTTTATTTCATTCCATTTTAATTTGCAAATCTTTATTTATTTTGAAAACTGAGATTGGACAACTTTTGGAGAATTCTTACTTTAGTTGTTCAAGCAAAGCCTGTCAATTTATTATAAAATAATAAATGTTTCAAAGTTCATCCGAGTACGACAGAAACGTTAATACATTCAGCCCAGACGGTCGTCTTCTTCAAGTTGAATACGCTATCGAAGCCGTTAAACTAGGTTCATCAGCAATTGCGATTTTATGTCCAGAAGGCGTTGTTTTCGCCGTTGAAAAACGTCTTTCATCACCACTTTTAATTCCATCATCAGTCGAACGTGTTTATGCTATTGATGACCACGTTGGTGTGGTCCTCGCAGGATATCCCGCCGATGGACGTACAATGGTTGACCATATGCGTGTCGCTGCACAAGATCACCGTTTTTCATTCGGTGAACCAATCGGAATTAAAGCAGTTACTGAATCAGTTTGCGATCTCGCTTTATCATTTGGTGAAGGTCGAAAGAAGCGCGATGGACAAATGTCTCGTCCATTCGGTGCTGCTTTACTCGTTTCTGGAATTGAAAATGGAAAGCCATATCTCTTCCATACTGATCCATCCGGAACTTACACCCAATGCCGTGCACGAGCTATTGGTGGTGGTAGTGAAGGAGCAGAAACAATCTTAAGAGATTCATATCATGATGGAATGACACTTAAAGAAGCAGAAAATCTTGCTTTATCCACATTAAGACAAGTTATACAAGAAAAACTTAGTGAAAATAATATTGAAGTTGCATGCGCTAGAGTTTCCAATGGTAAGTTTGAGGTTTATACTTCAGAACAAAGACAGGAAATTGTCGAAAGACTCCCACCACCACTTATTCAAGAATAAATTAATACACAGAGATAAATTTTTTTCTTAAAAAATCAACTGAAAACATTTAATACTCTCTTTTATTCCTTAACTCGTTTGACAATTTATGTATTTGTGAACTCTGTTTGGTTAATTTTATTGAAAATTATTTATAATCCATTAGTATCGAAAAATCTTAAATATATATATTCAAAATCATGATGCAGTATAATATTCATACGAAAAAATTAATGATCAAGAATTTTTAATACATAAATATATATACAATTATATCAAAATGAACAAATATTGCAATTCACTTTGCATTTAACATTTCTTTTGTTTTGTTAACATTTTTATCATTTGCTACATAAAATTGTATTATTATATCAAAAGGAATTTGACTAAACTCCTGCGCTAGGGAATCAACTTCCATCTTTTGCTCTTGCGTTAATATACGATATTCGAAGTACTGATTGTGAGAATTTTGAAAATTTTGTTGCGCAGGTTGAAAACCTGAATTAGTAAAAGGTTGCAAATGATTTGGATTTGGCTGAGCATTCATTGGAGGAGAATTCATTTGAATACCTTGTTGTGGACCTAATGCATTTCCAGTAGGATTGTTTGATTGAAGTCCTGGTGGAAGACCAAAAAGATTTCCACCTGAATTATTTAATTGGAGAGAAGGTGGAAGACCAAAAGGTAGTCCTGATTGAAGTAGAGAATTAAGAAATGAAGGACCTGAATCATCTTGAGGCATATTTCTTTCATTGCGCCGAAAATCATCTGCAAATTCATTATCATAACAATCATTAGTAATGCTTTCTGAAGCTGCTTCAACATTAAAATTTGTACTTGTGAGCCCTCTTATAGAATCTTGGAGTGAAAACCCCATTTCTAACATTGTTTTAATTTCATCTTTATGAGATTGAATTTTTGGATCCAAATTATTTAGTACTTCAGTAATTTCTGATGGTGAAAGCGGTTTTGGTGGCTGTAATTCTGGAAGTTTACCAATTTTACAATTAATAGATGTTGGTATTGATGAGAACGGTTGAATAACTATATATTCCATTGGTGTAATACTTATATCTTGAACTTTCATATCATCAGTAAGTAAAGAACACCGATGAATTAATTTTATTTTTAATACGTCATAATTGCTTTCCTCGCAAATTTTTTTTTTAATCATTCCAATTGTTGTTTCAGGATCGAAATGATATTTAAATGTTTTTCCATCTGGAACTCGAAATTGAAAATCCATTATACATAAAATCTTTCAATGTGGTTACTTTTTTTTTTTTGACAAATATTTCAAAACATATGCCAAATATAAATTCAATTATAGAGATAATAATGCTGAACTATATCAACATCGATTTTATTCTTATCAAATGGTAATAATTTAACTCAGAATCATTACAATGAGTTAGCAAAAAAAACAGAAATTTCATTTTATTATAATCAGATCAAATCAAATTCAATAATTCAAACCGATTAAAATCAATTCAATTTTCTCAAATAAACGATTAAATACAATTCAAAATTTCTGAACTGGTTTTTGTTAACATTTTATCAATTAGCAATTGAATTGAATTTGATACCCTGAGAGGACCTTTATTTCGTCTGGACTTTTTGAAAGTATGCTTCCATTTATGTTACTTAAATTTCAATGCATTCTGAAATATATTCAAAATAAATTCTGATAAAATTAAATAAGATATTCGATCTCAATGGATTTTCAAAGTTTAAAAAAAATAAAATTTTCTTTTCACGTTAAATCTAAATATATCTTTATATTAAATCAAATTTTAGAAAAAGGAATACCTTATTTCAAATTTTTATTGTTTTTTTCAGCGGTTTTACACAATTTTTGAAATAAACTCGAATAGTCATATCACTACGACTATTCGAAAGAGTTTCAATTTTCTAGATATTCCTTGATTATAGCAAGCAATGATCCAACCCAATTAATCCTCTACAAAACACAAAGCGCATTCATCAATATTTTCATGTTTTTTCATGTTTTTCTACTCATTTTTTTTTTCTGATCTTTCAAATAGATCGTAAATTTCAATATATCAGTAACAATATTAATATAAAAACCTCATTAAAGAACTTTAACTCGCACTTAATGTTATTTTTTTAAATATTTCTGAAATATTCAATTTAACTAAACCATTTTTTTTAATATTTTAATGTTTAAATCTTGTTTTATTATTTGTTTCTGTCATAAATTTGCTTTTTTAGACTTAATAATGTTGCCATGTTTACTTTTTTTTCAATTAAATTCTTATCATTTCTTTTTAATTTGGAATAAAACAGTGATTTATGAATAAAAAACATTTATTATATGAGATGCATTATTTTTTTCTTTCATTCTTTAAGATTTAATGACTTTGTTTTTAATCCTTATTTGCTATAACGTATAAATTGCCACCACTTTTCAAAATGATATATATTTATTATTACATAAAAATAAAAAACTTGACCAAAGGAAATTCTTTAACGCTATTTAATTATTAAGATATTTCAATTTTTATGATTTTTTAAAACATATTTTGATGGGGAACCACTAATTTTTCTGATTCCAATCAATTTCAAATCCGATAAAACCTCAAAATGCATAAATAATCTAAGAAAAAATGTTAACTTGTAAAGATATTCGAAATTATATATTGAGAGAAAATTTAAAAAATAGAAATAAACTGCACCATAAGTAAAGATAAGATGAAATAAACAAATCTACCAAAGGAATTTTAAAAATATCTCATATTCAAGGACTTTTATCTGAATTTTGAAGTTTTATTTTCATTATTTTTTATTTTTTTGAATAAATTGAGAGAAATTGAGAGTATAAAATTTTGTCTGACGAAATAAAGGTCACTTGAGGGTACTCTTATGAATATAACGCAAAATAAGCTTTAATCAAGTTTGATGAAAATTCTAATCATAAAGAACACATACCCATGAGTATGTTAAACAAAACTAAAAAGATAAGAAAATAATTAGCGGTATTGGCATAACTTCTTAATGAAATAAAGCACGTTATATAAAATTTTTCTGATCATTGAAAAACATTTTTTGAATGATAATTAACAACGACCTTTCTATTTTAATAATATTGACATTGATATTATATTTAACATATTAATGATTTCTGAAATGATTCTTCTTTTTTTTTTTTTCAATGGAAGCGTATTGAAATTCATTTCTATTTACCATTAAATTGAAAAAGTTTAGTATTAAATCTGCAAAATGAGCAAAAACGATCTTAATCAAATATTTACCGAGTTTCGTGATTTCTTAATCAACGCTAATGATTTCGAAATTATTAAAAAAATTGGAGAAGGAGGATTTGGCGAAGTATTTTATGGAAAGCATAAGAAAACTGGCAAAGAATGTGCTATTAAACGCCTTTTTATTGATAAACTTCAAAGACAGAAGTTCGTTGGTTTTACTCGCGAGGTTGAAATTCTAGCAACATGCGACAATTTTTTCCTTCTTCCATTTTACGGTTTTACTGAATCTATTCCTCTATTAATTGTAACACAATATATTCCAAATGGATCATTATTTAATGCACTAAGACACAGAAAAAATGCGCCTGATTTAACAGGAACTCAGAAAACAATTATTGCCCTTGGCATTGCTTATGGAATGGCATCTCTCCATTCAAAAGGTATTATACACAGAGATTTAAAGTCAATGAATGTTCTTCTTGATGACGATTTATTGCCAAAAATATGCGATTTTGGTGTTTCACGTTTCACTTCTGAAGATAGAGAAACAATGACAAAAGATATCGGAACACCACATTGGATGGCTCCAGAACTTTTTGAATCTCATTATTATACCAATAAGGTTGATGTTTATGCTTACGGTATATTATTATGGGAAATGCTAACTGAAAAAGTTCCTTTTAAAGGGAAAGAAGGCTATCAGATTGCTCTTGCTGTTTGTACGAAAAAAGAAAGGCCTGCTTTTCCTGATCACACACCTCGCCCCTTAAAGAATTTAATTAATTTATGCTGGGAGCAAGATCCAAATAAACGCCCTAAATTCGAAAAAATAATCAAAATACTTGAATCTAAGAAAGTGATATTTCCAAAAACTGATAAAGACGCACTTGATCTTCTCCAGACCAAAATCCATGAAAAAGAAAAAGAAATGAAAAAGAGAAAGCATCGAAATCCACTATTCAATCAATCAACAAGTAGTATCGACTCACAAACTAATTTATATAGTGATTCTAAAGATCCTTTTTCAGCATCTTCATCAGCAGCTTTAAGCGCAGCCGCAGCACTCCTAAATGGGAACAGCAGCGAATTTAATCAGAGCGGACAAGATCAAAAACCAGACTATTCGTCAATAACAAAAACAGATGATCCAAACTTTAAACGTAATTTTAAGAATTGTGTAAGAAATTTAACATCTAACAACGCTGAGAAATTTTTTGCTGATGTTATTTCGACTTTTGATTCTTCGATGTCCGTATTTGTTATTTCTCATATTGATAGTGTGTTACGAAATAATACTCAAATTATGAATATATTTGTTCGCTCTGAATCACAGATCATAACCAAGCTTCCACTTAACAACGATGAAAATATAAACGCGTCATTAACTCTTATTTTATATGCTGTTAAAAGCCGACCCGATATCCTTGTAAAAAGTCTTTTAAAGTATATTAGCCCAGTAATTCCCAAAGAATCATCTAAAGTATTATGCATTATATCAATTGCAGCTAAGAAGTTCAATAAGGTACCAAACGGTTGGGATATTTTCGACTTTTTGTTACAACATTCTACTTATGAAGCATTCTTGAACTCTCCATCCGATTTGAAATATCTACAGCTAATTAATTATATGGTTGCAACTTATCAGGAAGTTCGTGAATATAGACTTGATATTGTACCAAATGTTATTTTATATGCTCTCAAAATCGAAGGAAGGCCTAATATTGTTCATGCAGCTTATTCAATTTTAAACACTCACCTTCCACCTACAGTTACCCTTTCCGAAGAATTAGTAATTAATCATATTTGTGGAAATGAACAACTTCAAAATGACGTTATTTCCTATTTATTAAGACGATTATCAATGCCTCTTCCTCAGTCAATCATTTCATACATCATTAAAACAGCGCCTTTTAACAAAGGTTCATTAGCATTATTTGTGTCAGCTTGCGATCGCCCCGATTTCGTTGATACATTGCTTCAACTTGATGATTCTTGGTTAATAGACGGAACTTTGCCTTTAAGTGTAACTGCTACAGTAATTCTCAATGCAATGTCATTTAAAAAGAAGAGAAAAGAAATTTCAAGTATGCCACATCTTTCAAGTTTCTTATTTAAACTCATATCAATGGACGACAATAACAATGCAAATAGTTCAAAAACTAAAAAGAAAAGTAAGAAAAAAGGAAAAAAGAAAGATAATGATAGCAATGATACAGAAAAAGATGACACATCGACTTCAAACGGAAGCCTTTCAGCCGAGCTTGTTGATGTTAGCATGTCTATTACTACGGCCATGGTGAAATCAAAAAAGCTAATGAGCAAATTAAATGATTTAGGCTATTTTACAGATTTATCAACATTAATTAAACAGATTGACAATTTAGATATTGAGAAATCAGCTGTCGTTTTAATTGAGAAATTATCAAAAACATCTAATTTTATTCCTTACATTTCTTGCTTCATTCCTTTCCTTGTACAAAAACTCAATAACGCTGCACAGTTACCGCCTTTTGTTACACAAGCTTCACTGAATGCACTTGCATCAATTTGTAAGAATCAGGAAGCTTGCGAAGTTGCAAAAAGTTGTCAAGTTTTATCAGTCTTGGATAATGTGCCTAAAATGCCAATTTATGAAATTGCGATTGCTGATATTCGCCGCTTGATAAATGGATCATAATTTTGTTTAATTACGAAAAAAAAATTCTTTTATTTTTATATATATATATACCTTATTTTTTCTTTCATAAATTGTCTTTTATTCTATATCACATTTATATTTATTCCTTTTTGTCATTAATTTAGTAATTCTAAATATTTTTTTTTTAAAACTCATGATTACAAAAACTTATTTAAAATCATATGAAGTAGAAAAATGCTAATAATATATAGGAAAATTTAAAACGAAAACAGTTTAATACAACAATCTAATTTGTATAAATAAATATTCAAGTCGTCAATTTAAAGATAGATTTGAATATTCAATATAGGATTATCATGAAACCTTAATTCTAAAATATTCCTTTCATAAACAAATCGATTTTGCGCTCTGAAAAATCTGTAAATATTTGAGTTGAAGTGAAAATCTTGTAGAATTCACTTTCTTCCTCAGGAACAATACTGTTCAATAAGTCTTTATTTATCACAGTAATTGGATTATCAAGGTCAGTAGTGTCTGTTACAAAGCAGCTTTGCAAGATTTCAGTTAACGATGGTGGGAAAAACTCAGCAAAAAGAGATAAAATGTCTTCAATTACAAATGGCGTCATTACGTACTTTAGAGAGCTATAATGTGAAAAAACTTTTGGAAAAGAGTAAAGATTGGCTGAATTCATAAACTCTTCATATTGAGGATTAATTGATTGACCGCCAAAGAATGATCTATTATATTTTGATGGGACAAGAATTGTATTTGAAGCAGATGATAAAACTTTTTCCAGTTTTTTAACAAGATCATCATGACGTGGAAGTTTTGGTAACGATTCTGGAAATATAATGAGATTTTCATCGAGATTAACAACAACATCAGCATTTTCGTTGCTTTTGGTTGAACCAGCGACATATGGAACTGGAGATTGAAGAATGTCCTGAAAGTGTGAATCATTAGGAAGAATTGGCATAACTGTTGCTTGAGTAATAAATGGTGCAATTAAAGAAGTAGAAGCGATTACAGAAAAAGATGCAAGTTGAAGATCTCTTGATACAAAAAGAACAGAACGTTCTAAAAGTATAGATGTATAAATTTTAACAATAGATGATGGCGGTAGATGTGAGAAAAATGCATGAAATGTGGGATATGTCAAGCATTGGGTTTGCGAAAATTGATATGGAATAAATAATGACATATCATTTGAAAGAACAATATGTGAGTACTCTGAAAAGTTTCTCTCTCTTTTAAAAGGCTGCTTAGTGTTTGAATCAGAATTTTCATTAGGAATTGGCAACGAATAATGCGCTTGCATTGGAACAATAGGCGATGGAAGTGAATAAAAGTATAAAATTAAGTCGTATAATGTTTTTGGAATAGAAAATCCTTTGAAAACAGCAAAGGATGGATAATTACGATCTAAAATTAAAGGTTTTGGGCAAAAACCTTGAATAGGCAAAGGCATACGTTTACGCTCTTTGGAAGTAATCAAAGGTTTTTGAACACCTGATAAGTAAAGAGCAATGAAAGAAGCAAATTGAAAGTGCGATGCTAAAAACGGAACTTCTGAGAGGAAACAAATACAAAAAGGATAATTTCGATTATACCTAGTTGCAAAAAAAGGTGAGTTGTTTGCTGAAGCAGTAAAATGAACACAAATTCCGTACGTTTTTTCACAAACTCCAGCTGATAAATAAAAAACAAATTCATGAAGTAACACTTGAGTAAATTCAGTAATTTTATATAGTCCTGATGGAAATGAAAATGATTTGAGCTGGTTTAAAAAAGATTCTGTTTGGATTAAGCTTTTTGATGTTGAAGGAAAAGCCGTAAGTAAAGTTGGCTCCAATGGATAAGATGGATCTGGAGGAGCACCAAAAATGTAAAAATGTTCAAACATCTTAACACTTTCTATTATTGGCTTGACATCTTGCGAAGAGAAAGAAAGCCTCTTTACTTTAATATTTCGTTGTAAGACTTCTTCTGGGGAAATAATTCTTCTTTGCGGTATCATTCTTTTTCTTTTTTAAGATTTTAATTGAATTTAAAAAGTTGGAAAAATTTCAATGCTTATTAAATCCAATATTGAAAGTTATAGAAAATTTTTCAATGATAAACGTTTTTAAAAATTTAGAGCCAACCTTGGTTTTCGGACATTTGATATGAAATAAAAAAAATATACAAAATGCATAAAACTACTAAAAAAACCACACAAAAAAACATTAAACCTCCCAAAAAATTAGGCAATAAAAAATCATTAACAACAGCTAATATTATTAAAAATCAATTTGAGTTACAGACCAAAACATTAGATTTAGAAAGTACTGATATTGATTATTCACAAGAAAATATACCCAAAAGAGATGTAATTACTATTTCTGAAAAAATACATCCAGATGACACAATTGCCACCTTTTATAATCGCGTTCAAAATTATGTTTTTGAAAAGTTAGAAGAAAATCCAAAATATAATTTTCTTCTCATTATCGAATCAAGACTTCAAGAATTAAATGACTCACAAATAAAGATAATAAACGAACCAATCCCATCCAATTATGAAATCCCGTTAATTTGCCAGCCATTTTATATTCCAATAGGTGTTCAATCCCTTCCGCCGATAAAATTTGCCAAATTAATCGATAACGGTTTTTACACATATGAAATTAACTTTTTGACAGGTGTCAAAAAAAATTCAGATACATTATTATCACTTTACGATGAGACCAGATTCTATATAAAAAGAACAGATGATCATGGCAATGATAAAAAAATTCATTCTTACATTTTGACATCCATTCTTTATGAATCAACAAATGTTAAAATGGCCATTGATGACTATCCGAATGACTGGCAATTATTACTAATGAATGGCTTTGTTAATGAAGAAGAGAAATTGACAAAGGATGGATTATTTGCTTCTCAATTTGAAGACTTACTTTTTTATGAATATGTCGTTATGATTTCTTTCATGAATAGTCAAGATGAAAAGGATAGAATTTCTTCTTTTTTGTTCTCTCTTTTGATTCTTCAGATCATTCGTTATGGAGACGAATTGATAACAAATTATTTTTCTGACAGTTTCATCGATAACTTCGATGAACGATCTGATTTAATTACACTAATAAAGGTTCTCTTTCCTTTATTAAAATACGACCAAAACAATGACGGTTTTTGTTTACATGATGAAGAAGAATACCTTCAAAAAGGTCTTGATCCTTCAAAAAGTGAAACTATCATAAATTTCATTGTGGCCAATTTTCGTATTTACATCAATTATTGTACTGATAGTGACGGCATTGAAGATGAAGATGAATTTTATAATGTGTATTGTAATGAGGTTGATAAACTTGAGAATTTCTTGTCTGATCTTTATTTGAAAATCAATGAAATTATTAAAATCATTGAGTTAAAACTGCCTGAATTTTATTCATCACATTTGTTTTCTTTTATTGGAATTGAGAAGGAGTTGGACAACTCAATAAGACTAGCTGGAAATGATGATTCATCTGCTCTTTTATATTGTCGACCTGGCTGGCATTGTTATTCATTTCCGAAGAATGTTTTTGCCTTCTGTGTGACTGAGTACAATGAGATAACAGTCTCTCTTATTCATTCAATTGTTGATGAAATGGAAATAAACGTTCACCCAGTACCTGAGGAGTTAGATAACGTGTTTGCAATGACGGTTATCAACTCAATAATTGACCAGTCAATTTTCAGTCCATTCTTTCACTTCACTGGGAAAAAAGCTGACGGAACTTTCGCCTATATAAAGACTGTTAAGGCCAATAAATCATTCATTAGTTATCGGCCACTCACAAACTCTAACAAAAAGTGCATAACTGAAATTGATAACGTTCTCAATCTTATCAAAATTATCAATCCATTCTTGCCTCGTTCGTTGTTGCTTTATAACAGAGGAATGTCATTGATAATTGAATTGCAATCGAGTGGCTTGTCAAACATCCATTCGAGAGTCTATTCAACCATCAAAAAGAAGAAGAAGAAGAAGTCAATGAAAGATACAGATGAAGATGAATATTCATTCGATTATCCGTTCTTCAAAAGTCCTTATGTTTATCATATCAATAAAAAATCATTGACATTTTTATGGAACAATGTGAATGAATTAAAAGGCTTCTCACCATCGATTAGGATTGCATTGACTGCGAATGATTTCATGAATTTTGGAATTTCGAAAGAAATAAATGAAAGTCCTTTCTCTATTCCAACGATTGATATCAATTCGAAGTCTGTTTTTGACTATCATTCACAATTGTTCATTTTGAGTGACAATAAAAAAAGTGAACTTGGCAGTTATATTGAATTTCCTGAATGTAAAAATTCCCCTTCAACACAAAATATTTATCACACTATTTCATTAGCACTTCCTGAAACAGCAAAGATTTCATATAGCTATTCAATGTTCATCGTTCAAAGAAAGAATTCATTCATTTTGATTCAATTCGATGATGCTAAAGATAAAGACAAATTGTCAAAATTACTTGGAATTGAGAATCTTTTCTCACCGACTAAAAAACCATCAATTTTTAAATTAAATATTCCTTTAATTCAATTCATTGAAGAACTCGAATCTCAAATTTTCAATGACGATCAAATTCCTCACAATATTCAAATATTGTCAGATTCAAATGACCATTCAAATAAGTTCAGATTTTTTTTGACTGATGATATCGCTAATGAATTGAAAGTATCACAAGAAGATTTTAGTTTGAGACTACTCGGAAAAGAGGAAAGTTCGACTTTCAGCGATCTCTTATTCTTCAAATTCCCGAAGTCAAACGATTACGATACGTTATCGTCATTCAATGAAGACAACGTCAGAGACGCAATTGAAAAATGTTGCGGTGATGTAGAAATATCGCCCGTTTATAACCTGATAACTTTTTCAATAGATGTTAACGAACATCAAGGAATTAATTTGAAAGACCAGTATTCAAAAATTGAGTCAAAAGTCTATTCAAAAATTTCACCTTTCTTATTCAATAAAATTTCAACCGACCCCGAAATGCAAGATGACAAATTCCCCGAGTTGGGCAAGGTGAAATTTGAAGTCTTCTCTGAAAAAGTTTCGATTGCCGCAGCACAATTTTTAACGGATGTCATAAAAGGTGAAAAATTGACCAAACCCTTTGAAATTGACTATATTCATCCATCGATGAAGAAGCACCAGAGAACACAAGAAGACATCGATAACTGGGTGATCGCGAACAACTGCGACATGAAGAAAGAAGGCACCGAATGGGTTGGCAGTTTGTCGGCGGTTTCAGAATTGAGTAAGCAATTCAAAATTGACCTAGAAAATAAAGTATTCAATTTTGATTACCAACCTTTCTATGTCCCTTATGAAAAATTCAAGGGAATTCGGAAGTCCTTTGAAAAAGTGGGTTTCCAGGATTTTGAATACAATAAATTGTATGAAATGCTGATAATCAAGCCTGAAAATTTCGATGATCATGGCATTGATGTTAATGAGAATAAGTTTTGCTTGAGGATCTGCAAAGGATCAAATCCGTACAAAAAGAGACTGTCTGTTTACGATGTAAATTCAGAGGACATCAAAACGTGTCAAATTTCTTTCTGCACTTTTTGCACGTCAAAAGCGGTTAAAGAAAGGACGAAAGATTATTTTCAACAATTTGATTTGATGAATGATTATTCAAAAATCATCTTCGCTAGTCAAGTTGAAGAGAACAAGTTGGAGACAGTTTTCAAGCCTCTTGACTTGATCCTCAAACAAGAAAAATTGAGAGAATTTGAGAACTATTCAATTCCAATTGGCCAATTTTTGTGGTTTTTGAGTGAATTGTCTGACAATGGATTGAACAAGTTCATTCGAGCATGGGTGAATATGGCTGCTGAGGTGGCGATCTATCAATGCCCGATGATAACCGCCTGCCCGAAACATTTGAGTCAGATTGTAAAGTTATCAAAAAGTTGCAAAGAAAAATTGAAGTGCTCTTTTGACGACCAATGCGAGAATTACTTCCACATGAAGTGCCTCAGGTGGCACAACGAGCCTTCGAAAGATGAAGACGATGAAAAAGAGACATGTGAAATGAAATCAATTGGATTCAAAGCAATTGAATGCCCAAATTGCAAGGTCCCAACTTTCAACCTCTTCAATAACGTTGTGATGTTCTGTGATCGGTGCGGATGCAATTGGTGCTACTTGTGCCAAGTCAGGCTCGCCGAAGAAAAAGTATTGAGGCATATAAAAGAGTTTCATAACGGACATTACAATTATTAAAAACAAAAACAAAAACAAAAAACAAAACAAATAAACAAACAAACAAACAAACAAACAAACAAACAAACAAACAAAAAAAAAAAAAAAAAAAAAAAAAAAAAATAGATTTACTAAAGATATGTTGTACAAAAAGTAATGGATCAACTCAAATATAGTTAGTCTTTTCTGAGTCTCATTCAAAAAGTGGAAATTATTCAGAAAAAATAATCAAATAAAAATAATAAAAAAATAATCTTTTTATAATTCAATAAAATAAAATCAGAATTCATAAAATAATTTCAAAGCTCAGCTAATCTTCACTCCCTTCAATTTTCTACGAATATTCAAAAATTGATTAAATTGGGATTATTTTTTTCTGAGGATTACTTTTGTGAGGAGACTTCAAAAAGTGGAAAATCCTCAGAAAAAATAATCTAAATAAAATACAAAAAAAAAAAAAAAAATTTACCGATTCTTACCACCAGCCGCAGGGTCTCGACTCGGATTCGCTTCGCTCAGCCTCGCTCGACGCTCGCTAAGCGGTATGTAGTCTCGGTAAAAATTATGTAAAAATATATCGGGTGGTGAAAAAGTTCGTGCGTTTTAAATAACTCTTTCAATTATAGACCATTTTTATAATTCATAGGTAATTAAAATGCTAATTTATGTGCTTCAATTTTTTATTTGAAAATATTGGTTCTTTATCAAGCACACACAGAAATATTTTGAATTTAAAAAACATAGGCCAAATTAATTTTTTCAAAAATGAAAGTTTGCAAAATAATAAGATAACTTCGCATATAGATAATATTCTCATATGATTAATATACTATGGCATATGCTACTTATAACTATATATCAAATGTTTCGATTATATAATTTTATATATATTAAATTTGATTTTTTTAAAAAACCAAACAATAGTGAAGTGAAAAAAATTGGCAAAAAAATCTAAATTAAATTGGTGAAATAAATTAGATTTAATATAATTATTTTTATGTTATTATATATATATTATTTATTTATTATTTTGGAGGATTTATTATTTGTGCATTGATTTATGGTTGCCATTAAATAGCATATATAATAAAAACTATATGAACCATCATTTTAAGCGCAAGTAAAAATTGAATCAATATTTAATATAATATTGCACAACTATATTTAAATAATTATCAAATTAATTTCATATGAATATCATTCTACTCAAAAAACTTGTATTAGTTTTATTTTATCAAAAATTAATTTTCTCACAATTTTTTATATTGAATTTAAATATATTTTTTTGTTTCTTCTTTTGGTTATTTATGCAAATGATAAAATTATAATTGCTTTATAAACATAAATAAATATTATGATATAAAAATAAATCGAATATTTCTTTTAAATATCTAGTTATATTAATTATTTTTCTTGAACATTGCTTTTTAACCTATATCATTAAGAGGTGGGGGAGCAAAATTTTTTTTTAAATCAGTTCAAAATTATAATATAAATTCTTATATATATATGGTAAATTAAATCACAAGTTTCAAGATGATTGGACTGGCGCATTCCAAAATCAAAAAATAAAAAAAAAATTCTGGTGCTATATGGTCAGAAAAACAATTATTATAGTTAATTTGTTCTCAGTTTGGAATTGGCCAGCGTTTTATTTGTTATATTTTAATATTATTTTATTTAAATATTACTATTTTTATTTGATTCGTCAAAACTAGATTTTCTTTTATCTTTGAGAAGAATTTCGTAAATCATTACACATGCAATATTTATCTATAATTTTTTTCATTTAAAAATTATTAATAATAGTATTTGAAGAAATAATATATTTTAAAATTGTTTTTATATAATAAATATATTATATTTTTTATTATAACATATTTTTATATCGAGATAAATATATTTTAATGATAAATAAAAACTTCATATTTAATCAAGTTAGGCATAAAATATACGGATTAAATAAAATAAAATAAGTTTTCATACTTATTCTTCCAATAACAAGAAATAAATCTTTTTTTATACTGTTAAAATTGGTATTTTTTTAAATAAAAAATACGTTATTTTTGGCTCCCCCACATCTTATCATTAAAAGATTATTTTATTTACCATAACCAAGGTAGCTCGAATATAACTTATATCAACATAAATTTAGCAAATAATAATATAGATATTTATGATAAAATAATGAAAAAATATTTTGAATTCATTGAATTATTACATCAAAAATTGATAATAAAATCAGTTTTGAAAGATATTTTGTAAAAAAATTAAGGGCACTTATTTTGAAACAATAATATGTTAAGGTTCTAATTGATACTGAATCTTTAAAATTTACTAACATATTATATACTTCATATAGTTTATTTATATATAATAAATTAATAATTTCATTTGATAATCAGTGAGTTTTACAAATCGCACGAACTTTTTCACCACCCGATAAAAAGATTTGTTTTTTCAATTATTTTCATCCAAAGTAATATTCATCTTTAATTATTTTGCTATTTCAAGTTGTATAACTGAAATAAACTCCTTTATAAGCCAAAAATCGTTAAAAAATTGAGATAATGCCCCTCTCAGAAAAAGTTTAGTATTTCTGAGTAAATTTCGATTATTCTGAGGTTTACATTTGACACTTTATCGTAAAAATAATTGAAAAAAAATATTTTATGTTTTTTATATCACATATCATTTTAGTTTGCTGTTATTTAACGTTCTGGATTTGTACCTTAAAAGATGAAATCTCAAAATTTAACTTTTTATATAACAAAATGAACAAATTTTTTATACATTGATGATGAAATCTAGTTTTTTAACTTTTTTTTAAGAATTATTTAGATAATTTTATATATCTTGATCAATATCAAATTTTATTTCTAATCGGAGAAGGGGCATTTAGTAAAGTATATCGTGTTAAAGACTTGAAAACAAATGAATTTTACGCTGCGAAAATATGCAATTTTATGGTAGATGAAGAAACAAAAGATTCCCAAGAAACCCTTTTATTGTTCCGGGAAGTCAATCTTATGTCGTTATTAAATCACCCTGCCATTATCAAATTCATCGGCTATTCTCAAAATGTTTTTGATGGAGATCCTTGTCCTATTATTCTTACTGAGTTTGCGTCCAACGGATCACTACGGAGTCTTATTGAAATGGAACAATCCGGTCTTTCACCACCAGAATGGAATGAAACTAAAAAGCTCATAATAATCTACGGAATTGCTGCTGGAATGTCATATTTGCACTCCAACAAAGTTCTTCATCGAGATCTCAAACCAGAAAACATACTCATCGATGATTTTCTTCATCCAAAAATCTCAGATTTCGGACTTTCTAAAATTCTTGATTTTCTGAGCGTTTCAATGATTGTCCAATCGCAGAAGGGAACAAAAGGAACGCCTATTTACATGTCTCCAGAGGCCTTCGAAGAAGAATACTCAAATGCCAGCGATGTGTACGCGTTTGCTATTATAGTTTATGAGATAGTCTCAGGAGAAAGACCATTTAATTTATGAAAATTTACTCAAAAATAAAAGAAGGTTATCGGCCAGAATTGAATTCATGCATCCCTGAGGAGTATCGGGAGTTGATCGAAAATTGTTGGGCTCAATCACCTGATGACAGACTCTCGTTCGATGAAATAGTTAACTGTTTGAAAACTAACGAGGATTTCATAACGGATTTGATCGATAAAAATGAGTTTCTTGATTACGTTGACTTCATTGATGACGCGAAAAGTTCATTTGAAAAGTCCAAGCAGATGTTCCATTTTGATGATTTTATCAAAGCGCATGGCCGAAATAAAGTTTTGCAAAAAGTAACATTAACCTCAAGCATGGAAGAAACAAATGATAAATATTTAAAAAGGTCGGTTAAAAACGCTGCTAAACTCAAAGAAGAAGAATCAGATGAAGATCAAAATAAACATAGAAAAGGTAAAAAAGAATCAGATGAAGATCAAAACAAGCCAATAAAAGATAAAAAAGAATCAAATGAAAGCAAAAATAAGCACAAAAAAGATAAAAAAGAATCAAATGAAGATCAAAAAAAGCTCAAAAAAGTTAAAAAAGAGTCAAATGAAAGCAAAAATAAGCACAGAAAAGATAAAAAAGAATCAGATGAAGATCAAAATAAGCCAAAAAAAGATAAAAAAGAATCAAATGAAAGCAAAAATAAACGCATAAAAGTTAAAGAAGAATCAATTGAAAGCTCTGATAAACCAGATAAAATTAGAGAAGAATCGAACGAAAGTATAAATAAATTAGATAAAGTTAAAAAAGAAGGCACTAATGATTACAATTCAATGAATGAAGACATACCTAATAATAGTGAAAATGAAGAATCCATTTCAGAAGCAGAAGATACAAATAGCAAACAAGTTAAATCGATTATATTTGATAAAACTCAAATTCCATTTTACTCTCCTGATTTTGATGATCTTAATGAAGAAAATCAGAACCTTGTTAATCGAACAACCAACGACAAAGAAAATCAGTTTATTGTTGGTAAGAATTTGATTGAAGGACTCCACGATTTCTCGCAGAACATTTCCGTTGGTATGAAATACTTAATGAAATCCGTTTCGAATCGATGTATAAATGCAATCTGTTACTATATTCGCATTCTTATCAAGGGAAAACTTGTTTTACAAGATCTTGAGAAAGCCGATGAATATCTCCAAAATATTAAAAAAGATATCGGAGGTCTTTATTACTACTTTTTAGGAAAAATTCTTTATAAAAAGAGCCAATATAAAAATGCAAAGAAATCATTTGATAAAGGTGCATCAAAGAAGAATTTAGAATGCATGTATGAATCTGGTAAAATGTTATTTTTAGGTGAAGGAGTTTCAAGAAACATTAAAAAAACTTTAGCATTAATTGAAACTTCTAAAAAGAAAAATTTCGAGAAAAGTGAACATTTTCTGACTACGTTTCAAAAATTAGCAAAGCTTGAAGGATTTAATAATCTTCCTTCATACACACAATTCCTTTTCATTTCTAATGTGATTAAAAACCTTAAGAGAAACAATAATAGCCAATCGGAAGACTTAATTCTCAATAAAATTGATATTGGATATTCAAAAACTGAAATGTTGTTTTTCAATGAATCTCTTAAAACTGAAATGTAGTAATGCTTTTGATGGAGTTGTATCACTTGAAATTACTGGTGATATTAAATGTATCCGTTCAGAATCATTTAAAGTATGTTATTCACTTACGAAAATAACAATTCCTTCTTCAGTAACCAAAATTGAATCCTATGCTTTCTTAGGATGTTCATTTCTTACACAAATATCAAATCTTTCATCTGTAACTGAGATTGGATATTATGCTTTCGATGGATGTTCATCACTTACACAAATATCAATACCTTCTGTAACATTAATTGAAGAGTATACTTTTTCTGGATGTTATTCACTTACTCAAATTACTCTTTCTTCATCTCTACAAAAAATTGGAGATTATGCTTTTTATGAATGTAAATCACTTGCACAAATATCATTTCCATCTTCAGTAAATAAAATTGGAAAATATGCTTTCTATGAATGTTCATCGCTTAAAGAAATATCAATTCCTTATATAAGAGAGATTGAATCTTATACTTTTTCAGAATGTACTTCACTTATTCAAATAACAATTCCTTCTTATGTAAGTTCAATTGGAAGTAGTGCCTTTAAATATTGTTCTTCGCTTAAGGAAATATCAATTCCTTCTTCTGTACGTTCAATTGGAGATTGTGCTTTCGAAGGATGTTCATCACTTACACAGATTTCAATTCCTTCTTCTGTAACTGAAATTAAAGAATGTACTTTCCTTTCATGCGAATCACTTAAAAAAGTTACATTTTTAGAACCTTCTTCTGTAACATCATTTGGTAAAAGTGCATTCAGTGGTTGTAAAAATCTTAGTCAAATATTGATTCCTTCTTCAGTAAAATCAATTGAAGATAATGCTTTCAGTTACTGTTCTTATCTTATGAAATTAACAATTCCTTCTTCCGTAACTTCATTAGGAAAAGATGTTTTCAAGGATTGTAATTATCTTACACTATCAATTCCTTCTTCTTTAGATATACAAAATAAAGGAATTGATCCAAAAATCAAAATAATTAGAATTTAATGATTAAGTTAAATTAATTAATTTTTTTTATTCATAGATTTTTACTAAGCATAAATGTATTGTTTTTGGACAATTAGCATTAATTATTTCTTGACTTTAACTTGTTATTCATGTTTCTTGAATAGACATTCATTCTAGTGAGTGAAAATTGTTTATTTTTAAATATAAGATCTTTTGTAGATGTTTCTGGAATAAATCATGAAATTCACATGATTCTTCTTAGGTCAAAGCAATTTTCTAACTTGTGTAAATTTTCTAACTTGTGTAAATTTTCTAACTTGTGTAAATTTTGTTGGCAAAGAAAACACAAAAGATTTTGAAAATTTTTTAGACAGAGAAAAATGATTGGATTCAGAAAAACCGTTTGTTTTTTCGAAAGGTTTTGAAAAAGAAAACACAAATGAATTTGAAAAAGGTACAGAAATAGAAAATACATATGATTGACTAAAATCAACAGTTGGGTGTGGCGTTGGAGTATTAATATCAGGATGAAATTTTTCAGTGTAAGCATCATCACAAGTTGGAAGTTTAAAAGCATCAGAATAACAACCTTGATCAGCAGTACAAGTATCATTATTACAACCATAAGCAGTACCATTTATTTCACCATCTCAATAATCTTATTTTAGTCATCAGTTTTTCTTTATCTAATATGTTTAACGAATGTTATTAGACCAAACATGATCATAAATTAATTTCAAAAATTAAAAATAGGATGGGATGTCATTCGTTAAACATATTAGATAAAGCAAAATTTGTCACCTTTATTGTTGATACATTTTTTCATGATGAAATTAACGAATAGAGATATAACTATTCGAAATCTCTCAGAAAAAGATTTTTATGTAAATTCTCTTTTTTTATTCGAAATATATAAATTCTCTCAATTATATAATTGTAAAAATGACTCAAGAATTTCAAGTTCAGCTTAAAACAGCAGCTCACATATGGCGTATAATATAGGAGTAGGAATTATTACACTGACCCTATGCACCAGATAAAATTCGATACTCACAGATAATAATCAAATTATTAAATTAATTAACATTAATTTTTATTATATTTAATAAAAAAATACTAGTAATTAAATAAATAGAATCCAAAAGATTTTAAAAAATATTATAATTATATTTCTATTCAAAATCGACCAAATAATATACAGCGATTGTATAGAGTGGTTTCGGCAAAATTACGGATTTGACAACGGCACTCTCCAACTACGGCCTACGGCCGTAAGTGTTAATTTAAAATTTAAAATAAAACCAAGTTGATAGCGTATAATTACTTCTTCTGTGTATAACATGAACCATTCCATTATTATTAATTTGCTCATTTATCAAATCGATACAAAAATCTTTTCCTTGCGGATAATTATTTCTGAAAAAGGAAATTGCAATTTTATCCAATTTGTCTCTTTGGCCAATTATAGCCAATTCTTGTTGAAGTTTTTCTTTACTTTTCAACCACCACTCATCATTACTAAATGAATCAAAGATGATATTTGGTTTACAAATCTGAGCCACAAAATTTTTTTTATCAAAAAACCACGCAGTCACAACCAAGACGCTTTCATCGTTCTCCAACGCATTTAGAAGGAGTTGCTCACTATATTCATAACCACCAACATATTCTTGCTTACCTTTTCTTTCCTTTAACAAGTCTAATTCATGCTGAACTTCTTCTCTGTTTTTTTTAAAATAAATGTTTTCAGAGCATTTTCCAGGAAATCTATGCATAAAAGCAGACTTGAAATAATAATAATAATAATAATAATAATAAGAATGGTTGGTTGATGTTCTTCTTGATAACGCAAAAACACATCCATTCGAATCTCTTTCTTGAATTAAAAGAGATTCACAATTTTCAATTCCTTGCGGGAAAAAGATTTTTTTGTTTTGGCTTCGAACTTTGAGCTTGTCAAGTTCGACATTGAATTCAATATAATTCACAATCCTTTTCCCTTCATCGCATAGCAAATCATCAACATTGTTGAAAGGAAAATAAAAACGATGATTACAATCGTCCGATAATATTATTAATGGCTCGTTTTGCTTAATCTGTTGATTTATTATATTTCTAACATTATCAATTCCTTGTGGCAAATTTTCATCAGTCAAAAACTCACAATGATTTTGTGGTTTATTTTGATCAGAATTTAATTTTTCAATATTTATTAATTCTGAACGATTTTGTGATTCATTTGGATCAGAATTCAAATCATTATTATTCAATAATTTTAATTCTTTTGAATTAGAATTTATATTTTCATCAGTCAACAACTCAGAATGAGTTTTTAGTTCATTTTGATCATAATTAAAACTTTCATTATTTAATAATTCTGAATGATTTTGCAATTCGTTTGGATCAGAAATAAAATTCTCATTATTTAATAATTCAGAATGTTTTTGAAGTTCATTTGAATTAGAATCCATGTTTTCATTATTTACTAATTCCGAGCGATTTTGCATTTCATTCGAATTCAACATTTTTAATTGATTTTGTAATTCGTTTGGATCAGAAATTATTTTTTCATTTGTGTAATTGTATTGGATTTCATTTAAAGTTACAGTTTGCGTCACCATGTTAAATTCTCTTTTGGTAACATTAACCATATCATCTTCCTTATCGTTATCATCATTTATTACATTATTAAGGATCTTTTTATATAATTTACTTGCCTTGTCTTTCAATTCTGGATCATCAGAGAATGTTGCTTTTTTACAAAACATCAAAGTGTCACTACTTCTTTTTAATTTTGAGTACTTAAAGCATGCTTTATCATATCTTAATTCAGCAGCAGCCTTGAAAAATCTTAGTGCATCAATTAGATTTCTTTCAACAAATTGACCTTCTTCCAATAACAAACCGTATTCATACTTAGCTTCTTTATTGTTATAATAACAAGCTTTTTTAAGATACTTTAAATAATCAGGGATGTTTTGTTCACCACCGATTCCATTCAAACACATTCTTGCATAGTTCATCATTCCTTCAATATTTGTCGAATCGGCTGATTTTTTGAACAACAATCTTGCTTCACTCGGATTCTTTACACAACCGATTCCGGCCTCAAGTTGATAAGCCTGATTATTTAACTTCTCCTGATCGAAATTATTCTTATAATCAAGAGTTGTTGCCTCAAATGTATCAGACTCAAACGAAGCCAAATATTCATCGATATATTTAATGTATTCATAATAGACTTCTTCATTTATTTCATCAGTGATGAATTCATCATTATTTTTCAATTCTTCTTTGATTTCATCAAATGTCGGACGTTCTGAAGGTTCTTGAGACCAGCAGCTTTCAATCAAGCTTTGATAACAGTCTTCAATTAGTCCATCGAATTCAGGACGAAATCCATTTTTCACTTTTTGAAACAACATAAATAGATTATCACCTTTAAAAGGCTGCTCATTCACAATTAATTCATATGCAATTAAAGCAAATGCATATACATCACCGGCTTTAGAATATTGCAAATCATTGATGATTTCAGGAGCCAAAAATAAAGGCGTTCCTTTTAATTGGCTTGATTCATCTCCTGTTTGCTCGAATTTAGAAATTCCGAAATCACAAATTTTAGGATTCAATGATTCATCAAGTAAAATATTTGCCGGCTTAAGATCTCTGTGAAGAATGTCATTTGAATGAAGAAATGACATGGCCGATGAAATTCCATACAAAATTATTAACTTTTTAGTATCATCGAATTCTGGCGGAGCTTCATCGTCAAATGATAATTGTAGTAAGTTTTCTAAAGTACCGTGTGGCAAATACTCAGATACAATGACTGGTTTCTGCTCGTTTTGAAAATTTTTTTTACTAAATCCAATATATTTAATTATTGATGGATGGTTGATTTTGGCCATTATGTTAATTTCGCGTAATAAATCTTCAAGCATTTCTGAATTATCAGCTATAACGTTTAATGATTCTTTCGCTGCATAAATACATTTTAATCTAATTGATTGGATTTTATAAACAACACCAAAAGCACCTTTACCTATATCTCCCAATTTGTAATAATTCAATAGATCTAAATTGATGCCGCTTCGCATAAATAATACCCAATTTTTCCTCTTTTTTTAATAAAACTATTTTATCTTATAGTTCTCTCAAATTTGAAAGGCAGTTTAGAAAACATCCTTTGAAAATATAACAAAAACAAAAATATTTTTATCTTCAAATTTTCTACATTAATATTCTAATAATTTATATTTTTATATTATTAATTATTAACTCTTTCTAATATTTAGCATCAATACTGGATAATAATAACAACAAACTTTAAAAAACGAATTGATTAATCCCTTTCTTTATGAGCAAAATTTTTAACAATTTTTGCAAAAACACCAACCGAAACAATTTTCACTGGAAGTGATACTTCTTTTAAATAAGTACAACAATCGAAGGCTTTACCACCAATTGATGCCACAGAAAAAGGAATTATTACTTCTAACAATGATTTGCAATTTTGAAATGTATATTCTTTTATTTTAGTTACATTTGAAGGAATTTATATTATTTCCAGCGATGATCAATTACTGAATGCTTTAGTTCCAATTGATTTAACAATTGATAGAATTTAAATAAATTTTAATGGCTTGCATCTTATAAATACTTCTTCTTTAATTAATGTAGTAGGAGAAGTAAATGTTATTTGTTCTATTCATAAGCATGAATTGAAGAAAACCTTTGGGATATTATTCTATGTTCCAAAATTTTTCGATTAATTTCAGATTGTTTTTCATTTCAAATTTTGTATCGATTTTAATCCTTTATTCTCTTTCGGATTGCCTTAATATTTTTTTCATCAATAAGTTAATTAATATTCGATTTATCAAGCATTTTTTTTTAATTACAATATTTCAATATATACTGCAATATATTTACACTTTTTTTAAATGGATTAGAAAAAATGTTTATAGTCCAAATAAATATAAATATTTTTAATTAGAGTGATTTATTTTGTATTTATATTAGTTTCAATGAGCTGTTTGATATATTTCATGATTTAATGTAATTGGATCGACAGAAATAAGAGTGCTATCGTCAATATTTATAAGTACACCTTGCGTATTCTCATTTTTTAGATACGATGTTGTTTGCTGATAAAAGCTGATTAAAGGTTTAAATGCGCAAATGCGATTGTAATTTTTTTTCGATGTGATGAAATTTTAGGTTGATGAAACAGCTGTACTAATTTGTGGAGCCAAAGATAATAACGTAGAAATTCCAACTTTAAAAAGTGATCCATTTATATTAATATCTACCTTATTTTGATTTTTATTTCCTACTTCAACACCTTCCACTTTTTTGAGATCATCTAATAATTTTTCACCTTTTTGACTTGTTTGTCCATTTTGTGTGCTTCCATTTGATAATGAACTAATACCTGCAAAAAGTGATTGTACAGAACTCATCAAACTTTCCTGTGAGCTTTCATATTGTTCTCTCAACTTATTTATGTACTGTCTAGTTGTTTCAACAAAAGAATTTGGACCAAAATCACCAATTTGTTGTTCTGGCTTATTTTCAATATCACACATTAAATCTTTTACTCGTGAAACGAGTGTGCTATTTATATCTTGAACATTTTGACGACAATAAACTCTGATATTTCAATCTTGACTTTGGCAATTAACTGTCGTATTCAGCCCAAATAAATTAGCTCTTTCATGCGACTTAAGTCCACGGCCGTGTATTGCACCAAGCATTCTTGTTGTAGCCAATATTTGTGAATAAATTTCTATTTTTTCGTCAGAATCTATTTCTCGTTTTGTGATATTTTCGGATAATTCTTTCAGAATATCATCAATCTTCATTCCACGTGAAGCAGATTCAAAAAGTTTAAATCCTTCTTTGCTAATATTCCTTTGCACAATTTCTCCGCAAACACGTAAATAAAGAGACTCTATTCCTCGGAACACATCCATTGAGTTTTTGCTATTTGCTTCATTTATCAAGTCAGTCATCGATTTACATTGAGTGATAAGGAAAACGAGGCTATCATTTGGTAAAATTGGGTTAATTTCAAAAAATGGAAAACGAAAAAGTCCATCGCCACCATATAAAAAGCTTATTGAACATTTTTTTGTTCTATTCTTGAAAATTTGCGATATTTTAAAAGCATATGAACAATACAATTTTGAAAAACTGAGATTTTGGCACTCAATAATCCTTTTGTAAACCATCTATTCATTTTATCAACGTTATCAATATCTCTTTGTTTCTTTAAAGCAGGCCTTAATTTGCCTCCAATAGCAACAGGTATAGATGTAATAAGTTTAACAGGATGTGCAAATCCTTCAAAGTATGAAATGATTTTGTTTCCTGTGCTAGGTTTATACTTTTTGAATGCTTCTATATCATGTGGATGAATATTTGTGTTCCTCATCTGTTCTAAAACAGAACGTGAAACATCAGAATCATTAACTAATTCAAATTCACGTAAGAGATCAATTATAATAATTTCCATCTGCTTTACTAAAATGGTCACACTTTGGTAATTCATTTTAATATGCAAATATGTTCCATCAAATTCATCATACTGACAAGCTATAAATGGTAAATCATGGACAATGGTAGCATGGTGGACCGGATGGTCTTCCAGAAATTTGAAAAATTACTCCTGCAGATTTGATAATTTGATCAAGTTGTTGGACAATTGAAAAAACATTTTGGTCTCTAGAGAGCTCGATTTTTGTTTCTGCTGAATCACGCCTTTTTTGAAGATCTTCAATTTGATTATCAAATGTTTGAATAATAGAATTGCATTTGAATAGATATTTATCTTTTGATGGCAATGTTTTTAGCACTACTTGATTGAAAAATTCATTCCAAAGGATAAAAATTTCAAGAACATTCTGAATTGATTCAAAGGCTGGATATTCAAGAATTTTTTGATAAAATAGTTCAATTCCTTGAGATAAACTTGATCTTAATTCTTTGATTATATTTATCCATTCATTAAGCTTGCTTATTTCTGTAACATTGCGACATCTTTCTGATAAATCATGCGAAAATTCCAGGAGGCGATCATTCATCTTTTCATTCATTTCGTTGCATTCAACACAAAGTGTTTGAATTGTCCCATCATCAATGATAACACTGTGTTTAGGGTTTTGGACAACATCTGTTTTAACAAATGATAATATTTTGGATCTATCATGAAAATTATTATAATTACCCAATTCAACTGGTTGATGAACGCTGAAGCATCTATCTGGATGATTAATAAAGAAATCTAATAAAGGATGCTTATTTGTATAATCTTGGAAATCATCAAGCAATTCTGCAGGGTTGTTCAAAGGGTTCATTTTAGTAATTACTAAGCCAACACACTTTTCCATTTGTTCATAATCTGTAAAGAATTTTTCAGCTTCATCTATCAAATCAATGGCTGATTTTCCTCTATCTACTTCAAAATGATCTTGTGTTAATAAAAGTAAAATTTTAATCTTGCAAGGTGGAGCCAATATATGATCAATTGAAAAAGCATTTAAGATTCTTTGCTGTAGACTTCTGTTGTCTAATAATCCAGGACAATCGCAAAATAACACATCTGAATTGTGCAGAAGAGAAGGTAATGTTGTTTCAGCATTTTTAGTATGTCCTATTTTTATATTGTTTGCTTTGCAGTTCCCTTTACAGTTTAAAACAACATTATGATTTCCTCTAATTTTTTCAGCAGTCATATTGCATCCCGCAATTAAATGTGTAAATGTTGTTTTACCAACACCAGTAGGACCTAATAATAAAACTCTTGTTTTGTTTGAATTGCTTTCATCGAACATTGTTTCGAGCTTTGTTTTCAACTCTTTAAGTTCACTTAGAATTTCCGCTATTGAAAGATCCTCCTCCATCTTGTTACTTTGTAATTTAATGAAATGATAAGAATAAAGAAAAAAAATTATAAATGCATTTATTAGAAATTGAATTTGATTAAAAATTTTGAAACTTTTTATATTTTTTGAAAAGAAAATGTGACCACCTTGGTAAGACTTTTGATAAAACTTTTGAATTTTTTTGATATTTTGAATTACTCAACTATTTTTAGTCACAAAATATGACCACAAAATAAATTCAAATTTAATCTAAATGAATAAAATTGGTAAATTTGGCTTTAAATTATCAAATATGAAATATCTTTTTTTTTTTTTTTTTCTATATTTTCATGTTTAATAAATATAATTGCAAAGTTTTTGCTTTTTGAAGTATTTCTTGTAAAACTTTGAATTGTTGGTAAAAAAAGACCAATTAAAACCTTATTGGTCCATAAATTTAGGACTGCTTGATAAAAATTTTTTTTTTTTCATATAGATTTTTTTCATAGTTTTAATTCTTCAAAAAATCTGATCAATGTATTTTTCAAACCAAATAAGCTTTTATTAATAATGGTCGTACTAAAAAAGTAAAAAAGAAAATAAAGTCTTTTTAAAAGAATATTTGGTCATAAATCAAGTTTTTCAAGGTTAATATAATATAATATGAATATTAAGAAAAAAATTATATTTAAATTTGATTAGTTAAATATAAAGTTTTCATCTTATTCACAACATTTAAAATTAACTTTAACAGTTGGTTTAAAAGATAATTCATTTTACATTAGGTATATTGGATTATCTTGAACAAGATCTTTTTGGCGAATGGCAAAGTTATTGAAAAAGTGAAGATTTTTTTGAGGCGAAAACGATAAAAAACGATCAAAAAACACGTTTTTTAATTGAGAACAGCTCACAAAAACATAACTTTTTAAGAACATAAACTTTTTGAAAGTAAAAACACGGTTTTAGCTTTAAATAATTGGCCTTTAGGTTTGTTTAAACGGCGCCATTTTTATTCTTGGCATCATGAATCAGATTGCGGGGTTCTTCTGCAGAGAGCTTCGTTTAATTTGATTCTTGAGTGCCTAGATTGCGAAACTCTTCTGCAGGGAGCTTCACAACCTAGGCTTCGAGATGATCTTTTAATTTCCAAGCATTCTTCGATCTTTATGGCAATTTTGGATTCAAGAGCCATGATATGCTTGTTCCAGAACTATTGATCGCAAAACTACAACTTTGTAATGCCTCATTTCTGGAATTCTAATTTTTTTTTTTTTTTTATCTCATAATTTACGGATTTTACAAGTTAAATGTCCATGATAACAAATTTCTGAGCTTAAAATGCTTGTTAAACTCAGTGATTTCTATCATGAATGTTTGGCTTTGAAAATAAGATTGAGATTAATCTAAATTGAAATAATAAAATACAAATTCCTTATCATATAGCTTTTAAAAATTATTCTTTTTCCTTAGACTTTAAATTGATGGTCGTTTTAAGTTGAAAATGGCAGGTTATAGGGCATTTTCATGCTTGAAATAGCATCATATTTTCTTTCAAAAAGATCAGATGTCAAAAAAATTTCATTAGATATTATAATATTTATTTTTGTTATTGATATATTATTATATTATATTTTAATTATATATCTAAATTAATTTAAACAAGATATATTTATTTTAATTTTTTCTTTAAGGTACAAATCTAGTACGTTATAAATTGAGAGAAAGAACGTTATATATTTGAGACCCCTTACCCTATTGAAAAAGTTTTATTTTGAATGAGTGTCAGATTTGAAATTCTGAACTTTATTTTTTTTTATAAAATTTTTATGATAAAAATATTTTTTTTTATATAACATGTCGTTTAGTTTAATAAAGTGTCAAAAAATTTTGCGGTTTCTAAACGTACTAGATTTGTACCTTAACGTTCAAAAGTTCACAATTAATGAACTATTTATATACCTTTAAAATATTAATATTTTCATTTTTATACTTATTATATATATCTTTTAAAGGTTTTAACAAATATATATACTATTTATATTTATTTTAAATAACAACAAAACATAAATATCATTTATATTTGAATAGAAAATTTAAGAGAAATAATTTGAATTCAATTTAATTTTTGTGAAAAAAAAAAAAAAAAAAAAAAAAAAAAAGTTAATTTTAAAAAATGAATATTAAACAAAAATAGCATATAATATATCAATTATTTGAGAAAAGATATACTTTAATTGGCTAATGAAATTTTTTTGACATCTGATCTTTTTGAAAGAAAATATGATGCTATTTCAAGCATGAAAATGCCCTATAACCTGCCATTTTCAACTTAAAACGACCATCAATTTAAAGTCTAAGGAAAAAGAATAATTTTTAAAAGCTATATGATAAGGAATTTGTATTTTATTATTTCAATTTAGATTAATCTCAATCTTATTTTCAAAGCCAAACATTCATGATAGAAATCACTGAGTTTAACAAGCATTTTAAGCTCAGAAATTTGTTATCATGGACATTTAACTTGTAAAATCCGTAAATTATGAGATAAAAAAAAAAAAAAAATTAGAATTCCAGAAATGAGGCATTACAAAGTTGTAGTTTTGCGATCAATAGTTCTGGAACAAGCATATCATGGCTCTTGAATCCAAAATTGCCATAAAGATCGAAGAATGCTTGGAAATTAAAAGATCATCTCGAAGCCTAGGTTGTGAAGCTCCCTGCAGAAGAGTTTCGCAATCTAGGCACTCAAGAATCAAATTAAACGAAGCTCTCTGCAGAAGAACCCCGCAATCTGATTCATGATGCCAAGAATAAAAATGGCGCCGTTTAAACAAACCTAAAGGCCAATTATTTAAAGCTAAAACCGTGTTTTTACTTTCAAAAAGTTTATGTTCTTAAAAAGTTATGTTTTTGTGAGCTGTTCTCAATTAAAAAACGTGTTTTTTGATCGTTTTTTATCGTTTTCGCCTCAAAAAAATCTTCACTTTTTCAATAACTTTGCCATTCGCCAGATCTTTTTTGATAATTTCTTTTTAGAAAAAAAAAAAAAAAAAAATAATAATAATAATAATAATAAACAAGAAATAATCAAAAATCATGTTTTGAAGAAAAAAGAATGCTTTTTATTATTATTTGAGTTCGAAAAAATTTGTGAAGATTTTGTGTCCCGAATTGTGAAATGAGAACTTTTTAATAAATATTTTGAGACAAAATTTGAATTACAAAAAAAAATTTAAATGGTGTTATTAACCACATTCACAAGCTAAGGAATTGTTTTTGGAGTAACAAATGAATATTATTGATTTCAATCTTTAATTCTTATTCGTTCATTGTAAAAATTTGAAAATTACTTCATTTGATAATTATTATTTCAAACTTATTGCTTATATGTATTATTATTTTCTTAATCCTTCATTAATGATTTTCATAAATCACAAATAAAAAGTTTTTATTAAAAGTTTTAAAATTGTTTATATTGTTTATATGTGATCTTTGATTCTTTCTTGGAGATGATTTATTAGAGCTTGAAAGTCGAACCAATCTTGATAAATTAGATGAACTAGAATCATTGGGTGATAAACTTATATTTTTATTCAAAAACTAATTTTTATGTTTTTCTTTAGTTTCTTGGTTAATTTCTTTGCATTTTTTGATGTATTTTCTGAATTCTTCATTATAACCACTAATCCAAATAGATTTATCGGTTTCAAATCTTTGTATCAAATCTTTGAAAGATGGTCTTTCATCAGCTTCATTATTTGTACAATCAATATAAACTTTCTATTGATCATTGTTCATTTTTTTTGGAATTTGAAAATATTCTTAAAAATAATATTTCTCTTGATATTATATGCGAAATACCAAAAAAGAATAGAAATAATTGCAATAATAGCAACTGATGCCAAAAAGAGCTCCATTTGGCATCTTTTTTCTTGTTAGATTGGCTCAAATCTTTATCTATTGGTTTTGCCCCACTAATATCAGAAAATAATTCAGTTTCTTTGGTTATACTTAAAATTGTTGTGAAGTTTTTTTCCCCAAAGGCTCAAGTTTAAATTTTCTTTGTGTATTTTTTAAATATTTAAATATTGAAGTTTTTTCCCTAAAAGATCAAGTTTAAAAAGCTTATTAATAAGCAATATTTCTTATTGTGATCAAAATTAAAATATGTATTAAATTGTTTATTTAAATATGATGAATTTATAAGAATTCTGCAACGTCTTCCATTGTTTCGTGACTGTCAGTAATCACATCTGAATTTTCAATCGATATCTTCAAAACTTTAGCAAGTTGCTCTTCTGATTCGAAATAAGGAATATTGATTCTTGAGAAGCAAGTTTGTGATTTTGCCAAAGATTGAGTGTTTTCTTTTGGCAAAATATTCACCTCAATATCACTTTCCCATCTTAATCCTGGTGCAGGCAGTCCCATGTTTCCAGAAGAGAATTTTATGAACATAATTCTTTGTTTGAGCGACAAAGAATCGATTACATTCCAGAACATTTTTATCATTTTCTTTGCATTTTGAGGATTTTCATTAATTACATTCACTACACATAAATTTTTCATTTGCTCAACACTGCAATTTGGTTCACCGCAAATAAGCAGTTTTAATTCATTTGGATTCAAAATATTTGTTATATTTTTATAACACATGATTGAATCGAATCCTTTTTTAAGATTTTTTAATTCTTGATCAAATTCATGAATTCGATAACTTTTTGCTAATTCAATGAAATCACTCAAATTTTCTATTGTAACTTTTTTCTTTGATCCAGAAGGAACCAATTCAACAATGTTATCAAAAGAATCATGAATATCGAAAGAACGCAAGAATAAAGATTCAAATTCATCATCAGTCATAGATGAAGATGATTTTATTCTTTTTAGAATATTTTCTGCATTGTCAATGACTTCTTTAAAATTGTTGTCAATTTCATAAATATTTTTTATTGAAACAGTTCCAAGTGATAAATATTCCCAAATAAATGAAGCTAATTTCATTTGCTGTGGAATGTTTGAAACAATACAAACAGCAATTAGTGCACCTGCATAAATAAACCGAGATGATTCCATTATATAATATATATCTTTATCATAATCTTTATAGACATCTTTGTCTATTTTTTTGTTTGGAATTAAATCTTCTTGATTTGTATGATGAACATTGTGTCTTCTGTTTGGATTAAACGTGAAGATTCCGATGTGATTGTTCATCATTTCTGTGATTAAAGTTGAAAAAATTTCTCTACTTGGACCGCCTGCATCAATAGAATTTTCGCCCATTAATTCAACACTGAATGGCGACTTACCTCGAACTTTAAGGAGATCGATTGAATTATCATCAACTTGTTCAATAAACTGAACAAACAAAGGACGAGCAGCTTTATCAAATTCTTCATTATTATTATGGTTGTTGTTTATTTCATATTTTTCAAAGAATTTGCGCTGTTCAAATCGATTGAATACAAGGTTGAGCTGTGGAATGCCTTGAATATCGTTCAAGAAAAATTCATTGATGAACTTGAGTTTACTTTCAGTGTTCATTGAACATGCAGGCCGAATTATTTGCTGCGTGTAAAGGTCTTGAAGTTTGTCTTTAGATGGCAATGATATGGTCCAATTCAAATGTCCGTTGTACATGTATGACGGCATGCCGTCTGAATAACTACTCATGATATATTCAATCAGACTGCTGTAGTGACTGATGATTGTCAAACGAAGTGAGACGATATTTGGCTTAAATTGAACCAAATGAGGTGAAAAATGTGATTTTAATTCTTTCGGTATTTGGTCCATCGCAAAAAACTTGAAATCATCGTTTTCATCATCATCGTCATCATTGTTGCTGTCATTTTCTTGGCTTTCGTTGCTATCGCCGTTATCTTCTTCTTCGTTGTTGTTGTTTTGATTTTCGTTGCTATCGCCGTTATCTTCTTCGTGTTCGTTGCTATTTTGATTTTCATTGTTGTTGCTGTTATATATACTAACTTGTTCTTCGTTCAGTGTTTCATCATTTTTGTCTTTTTCAGTCTTTGCAAAGGCAATGCCTGAAAGTTCGTTGTCATATTTTCCAAGTGAAATGAACTGATTAAAATCATCTTGAATTTCATCGTAGTGATCAACGAAGTACTGTCTTTTCTGTTCTTCTGAAGGATTGAAATCGATAACAAATGCGCGCCCATCAATTTCTTCTGTTTTACTGTCACCTTTTTTATATATTAAAATTTCAAGCGGAAATGAAACTAAAACAATACCATTGCATGATTGAGGAACTTCAATTTTTCTATCATCATTTAATTGATGCACAAATACGGAATAAGTTACACCATCATTATTTTCATTTTCATCTTTTTCTTTTTTATTATTGTTATTATCAACTTTATTTTTTTCCTCTGTGTAACTTTTCATTCTATCTATCCTGAAAATTTGATAAGATTGGAAATAATTGTCATATCGTTTTAAACCTTCAAATTCATTTTTAATTAAAATATTAACTAATTTGAATGAACAATACAAATCATTTTCATTATTTAATACATCTGATTTATAACAAATTTCATTCTGCTCATTTTTCTCAATTTTATTAATTTTAGCTTTTGTTATAACTTTTCTAAATCCTCCAAAATGTTGTCTAATTAAATCATGAACAAATAAGAATTTCGGATAAGGAAAATGGATTTCGTTTCTCAATAAAATACTATAATAATATAGATTATATAACAATTTATAATTTTTCTTTTTCATTCTATTCCATGTTATATCTGTAAATCCTTCAGAAAAGAATTTTCTGTTTTGTTTATTTTCTAAAACATCAAACAAAACATTATTAAGTGACAAATATTTATCAAAAAGTAAAGATTTATTTGTAAGTTTTTCTTCATCATTTAAAGAAAGAATCAAATTTGAATATAAACTGAAAATAAGAGGTATTTCATTAGAAGAATTTGGATGCTTTTCCATTCGACAAATTTTATCAATTGAATAATTTGACAAACAAGAAAAAGATTCAAAAATGTTATTTAATGATAAATAACTCGAAAAATCATTAATTGATAAAATTAATACAATAATTGAATGAATAAATGGATAAGCAAGAATATCTTTTTTCAGAGAAATATTAAAAATAAATTCTAAAATATCATAACAAAAATCATTAATTTCATTAGATTTTGAATTCAAAAATGATTGAAATACATTAAAGATAATTTGGATAAAACCAAGTGGACTTTTCAATATAATCTCATCTAAATCATCACTAAGATATAATAATCCAAATTTTAATTTGTAATTTCTATCAAAATTTTTATTTTCAAGTTTATCAATTTTGTATTCCCATATGAATTTTTGTCTTGAATTATCAGAAATACTTCTAAAATATGAAACTTTTTCTGATGAAATCCGTAGGCTTTTTTCATAACATTTGATACTTGGAAGTTGTTCAGGTATTGATGAAACAAGAATTGGAATAAAACCAACTATATCATTTTTAGTTGAAAGAGAACTACTAATAAAAAATGAATCAGGTAAAGGTGAAAAGCTATCAATCTTATCATTTTTATGAATTAAATCATAAATTTGATTTATTGATAATGAATTATTTAGTGTGTTTTCGTATATTTGTTTTATTAAACTTGGCATAAAATGTGAAGAAATGAAACTTTCTGATTTTTTCAAAAATATTTTGAATGAATAATTAAACATGTAACTATCACCAGGTATTTTAAACAAAATTAATTGAGAATAATCATCTGAGTCTTCTTCTTCGACATTAACTTCAATTTCAGTTTCATTTTGTTCATCAGAAAAAATTATGTATTTATTAATAATATGTTCGTTAATTGTTGAATCAAAAACTGGATCAAATTGAGTAATAGTTGGTAATGAGAAAGCTAAAGATTTAATGATCATTTGCATTTCTTTTGAACTAATTCCTTCATCTTGTAATAATTTTGATTTAGAATACCGTAAATAATCAATTAAAATAAAGACTAAATACCTTGTCATTATTATTGCAATTGATTTAGAGTTATCTTTTATAACTTTGTTTGTTATATATTGATGTATTAATTTTAGATTTGAACTACATTGAAGATTCTTTGGCAATTCTTTTAAGTCGAAATCATCAATTTTATGATTTAATCCTGTCAATTTAGAAACTTTTTCATAAAAATTATTATTAGAAAAAGTGAATAATCTTGAATCATATTCACCAGTATATGTTTTAAGTGACACATAATTGAAAAATTCAACTCTATATTTATATATAAATTGATTATATTCATTTAATGGAGTTATGTCTGTGATTATACCATCAGTATATAACAAATCGAAAAGTTCACTTGGATAAACATCTATTGATTCAATATCGGTTTCTGAGAAATGCATAGGTGAAATTTTTATTTTACTTCCTATTAGTGGAACTGAATTTTTTTTATTATCAACACCCATATGATATATATATTCAAATTTACCAGTATCATATGATTTGATATCTTTTTCTTCAAAAAATTCATTTGATACATTATTCACATTTAAAAAATCAAATTTCATATCAGATTTGTCAACAATTTGAACATTTTTTATAATTTCAAGTTCACATTGTTCATGGTCAACAATAATGATTGGAATGTATGATTTTAATGTTTTATTTGAAATTCTATATGGAGTTAATTTACCATTTATTGTCAAATATGAATATAATTGTGTATAATAACAACCAATAATGTCACCTTTTTTAATTAAAATTTTATCATCAAGTTTTTCTTTCTTCATCACATCATCTTCAGGATCAATTACATCATATGACAAAAGAGGTGATCTTCTGCAAAAAATTTCGTCGTATCCAATGCATCCAAATCCAAATGCATTTTCGTATTTTTTTTCTTCTGAATCAATAAAACCAATGAAAACATTTTTACAATTATTTTCATTGGCTTTTATTTCAAAGTAAGTTTCATATTCGAAATAAAATGGTTTATTACAAATGAAAACATTTAAAAAGTTTTTATTTGTTTTGATCTTATCGTTTCCATTTCCATTGGAATAAACAACTTCACCAAAATTCATTCTTAAAAATTTAAATGAATTACAGAAATCATTTTTAATCACAATAGAATCAACACCATTAATTTTTTCCTCCAAATTTGAAGCTAAGTCTTTAACAGAGTTAGATTTAGATGGAATTGATCTCATTGCAAATTCAAAAATTGAGAGGGATCGTTTAATATTTGTTTCATTCAAAAGCAATTTTGCATTATTTTGAATTTGCATTATAATTGGTAGAAAAGAATAAAATGATGTAATAAGAATACTTTGTATGATTTCTTTATATTTTATACAATTTTGGTCTATTTTGTTATCATTCAAAAAGTCAGATTGAATTAGAAATTCATGAAGTTTGAGAATGTTATCAATTTCTTTATCATTCAATTTAAAATTTTTATTCTCAAGTAAAACACAATATTTCATATATTTTTTCTTTTCAACTTTCTTATTATCGAAATTATTTAATTTAATTGGAAAACTATTGAGTAAATTTGATTCAAATGATATAAACAAACCAATTGTAATCATCAAACATTCTTCTTTTTTTTCAATTTCATTAATTTTATTTGTTAAAATATCATGAATTACTTCAAGTAAATTAACATTATTTTCATTATAAAGGAGCCTTATGAAGAATACCATAAATGACGCAACTTTTTGATGAGATTCATGTTCATACGAATCATTGATAAATAAACAGCCTTTATTCACAAAAGTTTGGCCAATTCCTTTAAGTATCTTCAGAATAAAATCTTGATGTTTTTGATTTTTTTCTTTCTCATTACTTATTAAAAATTCAGCCCAATAAAAAGAACAATAAACAATTCTTGCAGAATCATTCATATTATTAATAATCGATAAAACAAATTTTTCATCAAAAATTTTACAATTTTCACTAACTTGAGTAAATTGAATTAAAGCAGGAATGCTTATTAATATAAAAGATATGCTATCTAGATCGATTTCTTTGTCTGTCACAAGTGAAACTATTTTATTAATAAGTTCATCGTCTTCTATTTGAAGAGATAGCATAATTAAAATGTAGACTAAAATATTATTTATCATTTTTTTGAAAAATGATTTATTATTTTTATTTTCATTTAACATATCAAATAAAACATGATACATTTGAATTGTTGATTCATTCTTTTTAAGATGTGAAATTGTATTTACAATAAAGTATGGCTGTGTGATCATTGAAATTGATGGTTGTGTGTAAATATTTTTTGTTATTTTGTAAACTAATAAACATAATAAATTTTTATAATCTTCAATTTCATGTTGTTTAGCACCTAAGCAATCATCAATTGGCGGATTTGAGATAAAACAACAAGAAAATATTGCTTTTGATGATTCAAATATTTTATTTTGGTCAAAAAATGATAATAAATAAACCAATGATTGCTTTGAAATTGACAGTCTTTTAGTTCGAATATTAATAAGTTTATTTATATCTGAAAGTGGAATTTTTGATGTAACGAAAGAAAGTATTGATTTAGATGCTTCTTCTAGAGATTCATTATCTACATCTTCTTTTTCTTTAAAATGCAAAATTGAATCTGAATAAAGCAATAATTTACATTTTTGATTTACATTTTTAAGTAAAGTGTCAAAGTTAGATTCAGAATCATTTTTACTTTTGTTTGATTTTGATTTCAAATATTCATAAAACAATGTATTTCTTAAAGAGTAAATTTTTCTCCATAAAGAAAGAAGAAAACTTGGAAATTCAATACTATTAATATCGTCTATTTTTGTTACGTTTATAACTTTCGATAAATCAAGACAAGTTGTGATTAAACCAAGTTGTTTAAATAAACAAGCTGCAAACAAATGTTCACTTTCAAGAATAAATTGAGTAGAATTATTTAATTTTATTCTATTTTTTTGTGCTGTTTTTTTATAAAGAAAATCCAAAAACCTTTTTGCATATGTTTTTGTTTGATCATCTTTTATTGAAATTATATCATTCAAAAATTGCTTTTTAATTTTAATATCATAATGAGATTCTTCTTGTGAATCGTAACTGATTCCCCTTGAAATTCCTCTTGAAATTTTTCTTTCATTCATACTTTCGTTTGATATATTTGATTCGTAGTTATCAATATCTTCTGATGTAATCCCTTGAATAATATTATCATTTAAAATTAATTTGAAATCCTTTTCTGCTTTTTTCAATTTAGTTGATTTATTAGCTCTCGAAAAGGCATCCATTAATGTAACAATATACATACCATATAATGATAAATAATGATCCGGATTCCAAAAAGGATTATATGGTTCAACACCTGTCAAAATCAATTTGAAACCCCAAAGCTTTTCTTTATTTTTTTGCGATTCTTTGATGTTTCTTCCAATCTTGATTCTAATTTTATTAGATGTAATTTCATAATATCGGTTTAATGTTTCATCATCTATTTGAAAAATGTGAACAAGTTTGTCATCAAATATAAAAATAGAATCTGAATGATGAATTTTAGATTCATGTGAAATTTGGACATAAATCGTTTTAATTTTTTCACCAAATACAAAAGTGCCTAAATCTTCGAAATAAAATTTTTCATTCTTCTTCGTTTGATTCATTGGAACTGGTTCTTGATTGTAAGGGTGTTTACTTTCAACAATTTTGATTTCTTTATTGAAATCTTGTTTTTTAATATCTTGATTCTTTTCTAAAAATTCTTGATCTTTTCTTACAACACCAGGAATTTTGCTAATTCTATCATAAAGAATAAAGTTTATATCAATCAATTCTTTTTCCAAAATTAAAGAGAGATAAACATTTTCTGTGTTTAAACACAAAATGTATAATAAAAAATCTTCAACAAAGTTGAATGAATTTGATTCATCAATCAAAATAGATCGAAAATGCTTGAATAAAACTTTAATATATGGTGATATAGCTTTAATTAATGCATCACTATCATAATTATTGCAATGTGATCTTAATGGTTTAGTGGATTCAAATAAAATGTAAAGAATGTTTTTCTTAAATAGACTAGTTAAGTCTATTTCATTCTTCATTTCATTTAATTTGTTATAAATTTCATGGTCTATTATATAAAGGGAAGAAATTGATGAAAAAATAAAAGATGAAAGTGATTTAAGAATAATTTTTGAATTTTCACCCTTAAATATCAATAATTGATCCATTAATTTATGAAGTTCATTATATGATAAATCTGGAAAGAACAAATATTTACCACAAATTGACAAAGTAAATATCATTGATTCTCTAATTATTATATCTGAATCAATTGAATCAGAAGAATATAATGAATATAAATCTAGAATGAATAATTTAATAGATTTAAGATTATTAATTACTGTTTCTTCAATTTTCCCATTTAATGTTTTCATATTAACATCATATTTGAAATTAATGCCAATCATTTTGATGAACAATGCTATGAAAAATCTTTTCAAGTTTTCATTTTTAAGATTTTTGATTAACATTTTAATGTTCTCCAAATTTGGCACAATTAAATGAATTGGTTGAGCTAAAGAACAAATTTCATCTGGATCAACAGATAATTGAAATGGATTCTTTTCATCATTCTCTTTTTTATATTTTTCAGAAAATTCACTCCTTGTGATTTTAGAAATATTATCTTTATTCATTATTACTTGTGAACAATTATTAATAATATTTGAAAGATTTTGAAGAAATGGATATTTTAAAAATAAATTGTTTTCTTCTCTTAAAAAGTGATGAGTTTCAGGCAAGTACATTTGTGTAATTGAAGAACCAAAATCATCATCATTTTTCAATGCAACAAAATAATATAGAAACTTTTTGTTATCCATTTTAATAATGGAATCAGAATTGAAAATAAACGGCGAATTAACATTTCCTTCTAATTTTAATTCACCATTATCCATAATCATCCATTTTTGCAAAAATGAATTCTTATTGAACACAAAATACACAAAGTTTTCTGACAATAAAACGCCATCCACTTGAATATTTTCTTTAATCTCAATTTCAATTTGTGTTTGGGTGAATTTTTTATCTATTTTTCCATAATTAAAAGATTCTTCATTATCATAGTTGAATCTGTCATTTGGAGTTAAATCAATATTAGTGAAAATAACTTTATTATCATTGAAACTTTTTCTTTGAACAATTCTAATGTAATTATTATATACACCAAAAGAAAGAACAGGATAATTTGGAATATTTACTTGAATGCTTTCAAGATCAATTTCTCTTTTTTCATCATCATCATCATTAAATCTTTCCATTTTCCTCTTCTGCCTTTTTTCTTTCTTTTTGTTAATTTTAGATTGCTTATTTTTATCAGAGTATTTTTCAGAATTTTCTATCTTTTTTTTTTTATTTTGCTTTTTAAGTAATAATTCTTCATCTACAGAGACAATAATTTTATGAATGCTTTTTTCTTCAACAATGAAAAGATATAAAATTCCATTTGAAAAATAAATTTTTGCATCTCCTTTGTTGCTTTGTTTTAAAAGTTGAATGATTTTTTGATTTTCTTCTTCTGTGTTGAAATAAATTTGTTCCATCTGTTGATTTGTATTTTTTTGTACTTTAAAAACACCATTTTTGGTCAAAATATAATCGTTTTCTCTATCGTTGCTGAATGAAAAATCAATAATTTGCTCGTTTTTTATAATAGTTGTTCTTCTTGTTTTGCATTCTGGTAAAATTTCATTAATGAAATATTTGAATGAAAATTGATCGTTTAATTTTTCTTGTTCTTCTATGATTATTAATTGAAGTAAAACGGTTAAAAATTCTTGCATTTGGCGGTTAATCATATATAAACGAAGTTTGATTAACAAAATCAATATAAAACAGTGAAATTCATCACTTTCTGAATCAATTGTTCGAAAATAATTGAATGAAAATTCATCAGAATTTTTTGCCTTTGATTGTAAAGCATTTAAAAAATCATCAAACTTTTTAAGAGCTAAATTAACGAGTTTTGGCGATATTGAAAACGATTTTGTATTTTTGCTCAAAACTTCGTAAAATTGAAGAAGATCATCATATGAAAAAAGTGTTGCTGATTCTTCTTCTCGATTTTCATCTTTTTTCTCTAAAATTTTAATCAATAATTCTTCATCATCTTGGCTTTCTGTAGAAATAAAGCGCGGGAAATATCTAGTTTCAATAGGCTCTTTTGCTAGTTCTTTTTCTATTAATTTTGATAAATATTTAATTGCATCATTAAATTTGCATTTAATAACTGAAACATCGTGACAAAAACCTGTAAATAAATCTTCAATATTATCAATATTGTAATCCTTATATCGGTCATTTTTGTTTCTAATCAATGAAGATGAAAAAATAGAGAAAAACCGATTTTTACATTTGTTAATTTGCTCTTTATTGTTGCCATAATATCTTTTAAAATACATATTAATTTCAATATTGTCAATTATGTCGTCAATAAATGTATTCTGATGTAGTTTATCGAGATCATATAATGAAAAATTCACGTAATATTCGTAAATACTAAGAATCAGCCATGGATCTACTTCTTGATTTATATCTCCATCACAATAATCGCAAATTGTGTTAATGCTATCATCTGAGTCATAAGATGATGATTCATCATATTCATCATCATATTCATCCATAATTTTTTAATTACGAAAGTAAAAAGGCAGACCACTATTTTTTCCCTCAATTATTATGACATAAAATATTTCTTCTCATTTTTAAAATTTTATAAAATTTTATCTCAAAATCTTTTTTTTTTTTTTTTTTTTTTTTTACGAATTTCAATATCTCAGCAAAAACTTCAAACAATCGCTAAATATGCATCAAGGAAATTATTTACTCTTTAAATTTTACATTCAAATAATTTAGCTTCTAAAAAATAAATTATTCAATTTTAATTAAATTAAATAAATTATTCCATTTGATTCAAATAAATTGAGGAAAATTGATAAATATAAAAATTATATTTATAAATATTGATGAATTAATAATTTAATCATATCATTTTATAATATAAGAAGAGATGAATACAGTGGAATTAAATACCGAATACATCTCATTACAGATCAAAGTATTCTCTAAATGGGTATCAAACAAGTTATCTAAAGCTGACGAAAGATGGAGTTCATTTGAAAGGAATTTCAGGTAAGAAAGTCAATGAGAACAAAGAAAAGTTCATTCTTGGTCTCATATGGACACTTATCGTTCATTATTCAATTGATAAGTCAATTTGTTTCAACAATGATTATAATAAAATCAATGATAAAACAAAATTTTCATCAAAATCAAATGTATTACATTCAACATCAGAAAAATATCATAAACAAGCACTCATTCAATGGGCTATCGATCGTACAGAATATTATCCATTATGTGCACTTCTTGATTCATTCTTCCCAGAAAAAATCAATTTTTATTCACTCGATCCAAGTGACACAGAAAAAAACGTCAATATTGCAATTCAAACGATGAATGATCTTAAAATTCCAGCATTATTTGATTTGAATGATTTGCAAAGTACAAAAATTGATGATAAAGCACTTTTAACACAATTATCAGTTATTAAAATGTCAATAGAACCAATTCGTCCATCACAAGCAACAATATCAAAATCACGAACATTAATTCTTGATGACGACTTCATTGCGCATAAAGAAGAAGGAAATAACAAACGATATTCAGGACGAAAATTCAGAATGATCATGACATTGAAAGAAACCGATTATAATCATAGAGCACCAATTGATCCAATGAAAGAACAAGTTATGTTTGGTGATATTCAACTCGCACTCACATTAACGAATGAACATATTCCATATTTAAATCAATCAGAACGAAAACTTGATATGAAAGAACTAAATATCAAGAACGATGAACATCAACAATTTATATTTGGAGAAGAAGAATGGAATACAGTTATCGATTCACAATTCCAACAAGGAATGGAATGGGATGTAGCTGATGAATTCAAATCAAATCCAACTTCTTTCAATGCAAATCATTATCACAAGTATCAATCCCATCATCTGTTACTTCAATTGGTAATGATACTTTTGCCAGATGTGAATCACTAACAGAAATAACATTTATTTATCCATCATCTATAACATCAATTGGACAATACACTTTTTCAGAGTGTTTACAATTAACACAAATAAGTCCACTCTGTTAAAATTATCAATTCCGAAGCGGTTGAACTTGGTGCCTGATAAAGTGTTACGTGCTCTCATTACAGCATCGATTTCAGAACAATATACGGTCTCAATCGGCAATGGTATCTGTTCAGTTGATGGTGCATCACGTCGGTAACTCATTTGATGTAAGTCAAACACGGCCAAACGCGAGCTCGTGATTAAACATACTTGATGGTCACCAGTGGCGTGTGCGGAATCGGAGCGGGTTGAGTTACCATTGATGGTGGCAATGATGTAGGGTAATCATGCGAAATGGGCTAAAATTATCCCAATACGTTAGGGTTTTCGCCCATTTCACTTTTTGAATACCTATTCAAAAAATTGTTCGTTATAAATTGGCATTTTTTCGAGTTAACTATTTTTTCCCCCAACTATAAAAAAATTAATAAATTTAATTATTATTTATAATTATTTATAATTCTTTTTAATAAAATCTCTTTAATTTAAAAATAAAAAGAAGAACTTAAGCATTTATTAATTATTTTATAAATAAAAATTTTTTCAATTATTTAAAAATTTTGTATTTCAATGGTTAAAAAATGTTATTCAAATGAGTTAAATGTTCGAATTTTTGAAAACTCTTTTTTTTTATTTTATTATAATATATTTTAATTTTTTTAACTTAAATATAAAAAGTTGCTTTTGGTTTTTAAGAACGTAGGAAACTTTCGAATTTTGGAGATATGATTCGAAATTGATATATTATAATTATTGGGAGTAAATATTATCAAATATAAATTTTGAGCAAAATCGTGGCGTTGGGTTTTTCGGAAAATACGTTTTTTCAAAAATGACGCGAAAAAGATAGTATAGCAAGAGTTCAAAGATATCGTGAAAATATATTATATAGGATGTATAGTTAATCATATATTATCTATTAAATGTTTACTTAGCCATGGCTTGTGTAGAGATATGTATGAAACAAAGTTATGCATGGTGCATGTTAATTTGCACTTTAGTATATTAGGAAAAAAGTGACAAAGTGAAAGGTAACTAAGTGCGCATGATATGTTAAAACGAGTTTTATATTCTCATATATGTTATAGCAGAAAATCAGATTTGCAGACATGTTCTATAAGAAAATCGTATTTAGAAAATTTTTTCGGAAAAAAAATTGGTTTTTTCCAATTTTTGAAAAAAGTGCCTTTTTTAATATATTTATATACTGATCAAAAAGTGGCATTTTAAGATAATAACCATATAAAAATAATTATCATAGAGTGATAAATATAATTATCACAAAAAAATCGGAGCTTAACCATTGCATCCGGAGATACGTCGATTTTTGTGGTTTTTCGATGATTTTACGATTTTTTTAAAAAAAGCTGACCTAATAAATGCGTACACCTACAGGCATTCAGCAAAAAATTTATTAATTAATAGTTTATTATCTGTATTATAATATATCAGAATTTAAAAAAATTCCAACGCCACAATTTTGAAAAAAGTTTGTTTCAAGTTACAACAAAAATTGAATGGGATTTCCTCTCAATTTTTGAAAATTGTTTTAACAATATCTCAGATTATAAGCAAAATAAATGATATGTTTTATAACAAAATATTATTATAATATGATTATCTTTATTATATATTAGTTTCAAGAAATTTTCCAGAGTTTCCTACGTTCTAGTATTTTGGCCCTCTAAAGCCAAAAATTTAATGATTGACGTAAAACATTGAATTTTTCAATACAACAACCTATTTTTTAAGATGGAAATAGAATTATAACATAAAATACTATCTTTATGTCTTTAAAAAAATGAAAAAATAAATTTGTGTATAGTTTAAACATAGATAAATTGTATGCATCACGTCACGTTTTTTGAAAAAGAGCTGATATTGTAAGATTACATAGTTTTTGATAATAGTATATATAACAAATATCTGATATTATTCCTATATGATATCATTTGTATATTTAAAATGCTGATATAACTTGTTTTTGTGGAGATAACTATGTCAAATATTGAACATAAATTTTTATCTTGGAACTTTTTTCTTCTTTTAAAAAAAATATCATTAGAAAAAAGTGCTTCTTTCCATTTTAATTATGAATCTGAAAGTATAAGCAAAGTATAACATTTTTGCAAATTAAAAAGATGATAATCATGCTTCTTTTAGTATTAAATTGTAAAAAACAAGATCGCGAATATAGAAGAAATGATAGGGAAATGCTGACTAATTTGTAAATCTTTATTAAGGCATGAAAGAAAAAAAGCATGTACCTAATTTTACCATTGCTTTATTTAGTATGCATATTAAGGAATATATATCTAAAAAAATCTAAGTTGTTAAGTTATAACTAGTCATATTTTTTTTTCAGTCTAAAGAATATAGCAGTTTAGTATATTGTAACAGAAAAAAATTTGATTGATTAATGACTAGCAGTTTGCGATTTTTCCCATAAAATCTATAATATGACATTGTATTTCGATAGATTTTTAATAAATTTATGACATTAAAACAAAAAATGAACTTTTTGAATGAAAACCCAATTGGGCTAAAGTGGGTGGGAATTCTTCTCGCGAAACCCGGCTTTAACGGGATTTTTCCGCATCATTAATGTAGGGCGTTGGGAGCGGGTTGCGATTGGCAGTGGCTATGATGTGAGATGGTCGTTAATAGGAGGGGGGTTGGACGATGTGGTTTATTTAATTTTTTAACTTGGGGCGTTAAGGTGTGAGGAGGCTACTAGTAGCCGACGCCCAGCTTAACATTTCTAACGATAAAATTATGATAAATTTTATAAATTTAAAATATATTAAACTTTGTTCAAAAAATATCACCTACTTCTCAATTTTTTTTGAATAGATTCCCCTGAATAATTCTTAGTCTCTTATCAAAACAGAACGATAAGTAGGTGATATTTTTTGTTCAGAGTTTATATTAAATATTTATGTTAATTCAATCAAAATATTTCAATTTAACTTGATATTTATTAAAATAAAATATCTTTACTATTCTATTTTCTTGCACTCAATATTTTGTGGGAATTCAGTGAAAAATATAAGGTAAAAGCATTCAAAAAGTTTGTTTTTTATTAATTTGTTTTTCGATTTCCTCCAATGGCTCAAATATATCCATTTAATATCAAATATGATTCGAGTTGGTAAATATAAAAAGCATGACCAACACATTTAATTTTGGGCCATTTTTGCGGAAACTTGAATGATTTTGATTTCAAACTTATATTAAATTATACTACTTTTTATTATATTATTCATATATAATATATTAATCATATTATTTTATTTATATAATAATTTGGAAATATCAATTATTGATCTGCAAAATCTAATAATATAATTTAACTTTTTGAAAGAAAAAATCCCTCTTTTTTTATAAAGTTTACACATGTAAACTTGTGAATATATATTGAGAAGTTTATTTATTTTTTAAAGATCCATGAAAAAGTTTATTTTTAAATGTTCATGGATCTAGATACGATAAACGCTCAATTATTCATTCAATTTTTTTTCAATTAAATAAAATACATTTCTGATAAAATTTCAGAGCAGTTTTTTGTTAATTTGCTTTTATAATCAATATTCTTAAAATTAAAATGATTTCCTCATATTATTTACTCTATTTAATAATATTATCTTTATTATTATCATTTTTAATTATTTATAAATAATTAGCTTAGTTTTACCGCAAGAAATTTAATAATATTTTAAAAATCTCATTATTATTTTTAAATAAGCTCTGAATTTTTTTTTTAGAAATATAAAACGACGAGCTTTCCGATGTTTTCCATATTCAATTTGACGTTTTATGCATTTTTTATCTACAACCAAGCCATGATAAGTTAAAAAAAAGCATTGCTTAAATGCTAAATTCGATTTTTTTAATAGTATTTATGACAAACCTTAAATATAAAGTTTCTTTTGATGATATATAGATGTATACTATTATATAAAAACAATATGCTCGTGATAAGATTTACAAATACACCAAGATTTTAAGATATTCAAAATATTAAATTGATTTTATTTTCACCAAAACCGTTTTACTTTGGCCTTTACCATCAATAAAAATTTAGTATTAGGGATATTTTATTAGTAACAATATGCCAAATTCAATTCAACATTTATATAAACAAGAAAACAAGGGAAGAAAACAAAATTTACTCGGATAGTTGTAAGTTTTAAAAAGACCAAAATTGAAAGATTATATTAATTAATTGAAATTTCAATAAAAATAAAATTATTTTTTCTAATAGTTTATCTCAATTATTGGTTTTACTTCATTCATTTATACTCAGAAAAATTGTGAGAATAAATGAATATTAAAAAATTATTTTTCTATGGAGGCTCTTATCAAAAATTCAATAGAATGAAATAAAATCATATCTATAGTAAGACGATAAACCGGTCGACATCAAGAAAAACTGGTCGACATCATCAACTTTTTCATTAAACTCATAGAAATACTCGGAATAATTTTCTATGATGCTTATTCAAAAACTGGTAGACATTATAAAATTTTAAAAATTTTTTAGAACTTTTTAAAAAGTTATTTGATTTATATTTGAGAGCCTTTTCAATATCATTTTTCATTCAATTTTGAACATCTTTATGAAATATTTGAGTGCGATTTTATGAAAAAGTTTACAATGTCGACCAGTTTTTCTGATGTTTACTCGTTTATCGTCTTACTATACATGGATCTTTACCAATTATTCAATTTTTTGTAAATACCTTAATTTATTTCAGAAAACCATACAAAAAATTGAGATCGGTACATAGTTTTTAAGAGCGGTACATAGTTATTAAAGCAACGTTAATGTTTTTTTTTTTTAAAAAAAAAAAAACATTTAATTTTTTTTTTTATAATAAAAAGATATCAAAAAGTTTATTTTTACGGTTTTGTAAAATAAAAATATAGTAAGACGATAAACCGGTCGACATCAAGAAAAACTGGTCGACATCATCAACTTTTTCATTAAACTCATAGAAATACTCGGAATAATTTTCTATGATGCTTATTCAAAAACTGGTAGACATTATAAAATTTTAAAAATTTTTTAGAACTTTTTAAAAAGTTATTTGATTTATATTTGAGAGCCTTTTCAATATCATTTTTCATTCAATTTTGAACATCTTTATGAAATATTTGAGTGCGATTTTATGAAAAAGTTTACAATGTCGACCAGTTTTTCTGATGTTTACTCGTTTATCGTCTTACTAAAGTCGGATTCAAAATGCTTAGGACATTCTCTCAAAAAAATTCTGATAAAAGTGAAAAACAAAATTTTCAATTGAATACTAATAAAATCTCATTTATTTTAAGCCAAGAAGAGCAATATGAATAAATCATACGCAAAAAAAGCATTTTTAAAAAAGAATCACCTCTTTAAAACATCTCGAGAATAGATATTTATGCTCCAGATAGAAATTTCTTGAATTATTATAAATAAGCTAAGCTTTAAATTGATGGTCATTTTCGGTTGGAAATGACCAGTATTAAAGCATTTTATAGCTCCAAGTGACCAGTTGCCAAAAAGTGGTCATTGACTATTTAAAGCCTAGTAAATAAGATTAATGCTAGGTTTTACTGTCCAGACGAGTTTTCATAGAAAAAGTCATAGAACTATCCCTATCCACTTTCAATTTTATCTTTTAGGTCTCAATAAAAAGACTTCTTCTAAAGTTTTCTTTTTTAATTTTCGTTTTATTTGAGCTTGACACTTTTTCATTTTCTGAGTATCTCTGAATTTCTTGCATGCAGCTTGGGACACTTTTGAATGGATTTCTATGGTAATTTAAAAAGTTTGTCCCAAGCTAATTGAATCCGACTTTATATGTACCGATCTCAATTTTATCGAATATTCGATTATGAAAAAGTGGTAACCATCAATATATTTAAATTTACGGTTTTGTAAAATTTCTTTTTTAAGGTAAAAATGCCATACGTTAAGCAACCGCTTTTATTTTCTGACACTATTTATTGTGACATGTTAATTAAAATTATTTTCTTTTCTATTTTTTGTTTTCATTAAAGAATACATTTTTTATTAACAAATCCTTTTAATTCCATTCCCAAAAAAGCCCAATTTGTTTTGATTACATTGAATTTGCTGATTACATGGACGTAAATCAATTTAATATTTTATACTTTCCAATCTCATCAAAAAAAATTTGTTATATTATTGATGGAGACAAATTGGTAAGGAGTTTTCATCACACATGCGACAAAATTTCTCTTTGTTTACAGTTTTTTACAAATAATATTATTAAAATATTACGAAAAAGATAAAAAAATTAATTTTAATGGCAATATCCCATTTTTCATAGAAATCAAATCAATATTTTATAAGAAGAAACGAATCTTATAAAATTCATTGTAAATTTATTTTTTCTATTACTACTTTTTTTTTATAATTCAGTAAAATTTTTGTGATAATTATTGATATTATATTTTGAAATTTAATATAAATTACATAATCTTTCTCTTCTTTATAATAATTCGAATATAAATCTAAAACTCTTTTTTGTTCAAATATTAATTGAAAAAGTTGATAAACTAAATTTATAATTGAAAAATTCAATTATTAAAATTTTCGTTTCAAATTGAATATAAAAATATTTTATAAAGTTCAGAAATTCAAATCTGACATATATTGAAATTTCAACTTTTTCTGGGAGGGTGCTTTTCTTAAAATTTTAACGTACTCTTTCTCAATTTTTAACGTATGGCATTTTTACCTTAATGGTTATAAAAGTTAAATAAACTAATATCTGCAAAAATAATTATTTATCATAGAGGCATGTCAACCAAAATTCTACTCGATAAATTTTTTTGAAAATGATAATATAAGATTTAAATGATGCATATTAAAACTTTTCCTCTTGAGCAAACGAAAACTTCTATACAGTTTTTAGTTTTCATTCAAATCATCATTTTTAACTCAATTTCTTCAATTCAAAAAGTACATGTATTCAAATTTATATATTGAAAAATGAATTCTCTTTCATTTTTGATAAGATCATGATTGAATACCATTTCAATTTGAGAGAATCTTTATTGAATAGCTTTTCAATTTGAGAGAGATTCATTGAATGTTCTTTCAATTTGAGAAGAATAAATAAGTCTTATTTATAACTTGAAAATTGAATTAATAAAAACTTATTTTATGATATAAATATACTTAGAAATTAATTATGAATTTAAAAAAGTAATTATATTTGCTTGTCACAAAAAATTTAAAATAAATATTTTAAAATATTTTATTGTGTTTTTACAAAGTAGGTAAAATCATTATTTGATTCATAATAAAGAAGTATATAATTTTTATTAATCAAAAAAATAGATTTCTGTTCTAATATTCTCAAATATTTATTTGAAATATAATTATTTGAAAAAGTTCGATCGGTAAATATAAAAAATGATTTATTTCAAATTTTTTTTTATATAATTTTATAGTAAAATGAAATGAATTTATCATTAGTTCTATAAATCCTCTAAAAATCATATTTTGAGCACTAATTATATTTTATTTTTTCAATGAACTATCAATTGAATTGAAAGTATAATATTAATGTATATTGAAACGTATAAAAGAAAATCCCAATATAATTATTAAAATGGTTGTTTTATATTGATTAAAAAATAAATTATGATTAGTATCATACATATTTGAAAATAAGACGTTTTATGTTTAGATATTTAAAGAATGTATAGAGTAATCATAAAAACTATTAGTAATTTGTTAATATTATTAAGTAATAAATGTAAAGGATCTTGGATCTTATATTTATATAGAGTGGATAAAATGAAAAATCAAAATTGACGTTTTTTACTTAAAAACTATTAATTTTTATTATACAAACTAAATAATTGGATTCAAAAGATCATAAATACATTCTTCTTTTTTATATTAATCTTTTATAATTGGACTTATCTTATTTTCTACCTTCACTTTTTGAGAGCTTTTTTTTGGTTGATATGCCTCTTTTATCATAAATTTTATTTTATTTTTTTTTTTTTTTTTTTTGAATAAAAATAAATTTTAACAAAGATCAAAGGTCGTACAACTTAGTTTTTACAGTAAAACTCAATGATTGGTTTGTTTAAACTAATTATATTTTATTATTATAATAATAATCATTTTTATAAATATTTGCATCGTACAAAATTCAAATTAAAATAAAAACTAAAAGGATATAAGTATATATTAAATTTTCTTCAGAAAATAAATTTGAGTATTTTATCTCAATTTATTTTAATTATTTTTGATAAGAATTTTATAACACTTTCTAAAAATTTAGAATAGCGATAACTTTTTATATAATTTATTCTAATCATTAATTCTTTTTATATCTTTTTATATGCTTTTAAAACATTAAGTGTTATATAAAAATAGTTATTATTATTGAAAAAAAAAAAATTCATTTTTTAGCTAAAAATGTAGAAAAATTGAATTTGTTGAATTATTAAATGATGATTTTAAAAAAATTGGACGTTACAGGAGTCCAATGAAGAATATAGTTTTATTTATATGCATTTACTCTCTAATATATTTGAATTTCATTCCAAATCAAATGTCAGTTTTTTCTAAAAATGAAGATTTAGTTGATTGGTTTCATAAATATAAAAAGTCAAATATTTCAGTTATTGAAGGATTTCGTCAAAAAGTAAAATATTATTTGTATAACACATAGTATACCCATTCAAATGGCATCTATATTTTTTAAATGATACAAATATATAAGAAATCGATAAATATTGAATTTTAATTAAAGTCTTTATTTCTACTATTACATTTTATAATATTGGATATAAAATATATATATTATATATTATTATTATTAAATAAATTAATTATTAAGATAAATATAAATTTATTTAATTTTATTTTTTATTCAATTTAGTTGTACGACCTTTCAAAGATCTGAAATATTCTGATATAATTGAAATATTTTCTGATTTTAAACTTTTTGTGTAAAAGATCATTTTAGCACGCAACTTTTTAAATGCAAATCATTTGAAAAGTGGGTAATTGCTCAAAAATTTAAGAAGGCCATTTATCTATTCAATTTTGAAAAGAAATTGTATGAATTTTCACAAATTTGTGAGGTTGTAAAACCTTCCTAAATTGAACTTTTTTGGGTCTATCAAAATTTTATATGCTTGCTTTATCCCCTCTTCTATTCTTTATCCTTTTTCATGCCAAAAATTATATAAATCAGAATGGAGATTTTGCAGCCGAGCAACTCAATCAGAATGGAGATTCTACAGCCGAGCAACTCAATCAGAATGGAGATTCTTCTGCTGAGCAATCCAGTCAGGATAAAAATGCTCAATTAAATATAATTCTTGAAATGTTAGTTAACCTTACAAATAAGGTAGATTCATTAAACACAACAATAGATTCATTAAACACATCAATAAACACAAAAATAGATTCATTAAACACAACAATAGATTCATTAAACACAACAATAGATTCATTAAAAACAAAAATAGATTCATTAAATCAAACACTTCAAACTATTAGTGAACAACAAAATCATAAAAAAGCTTTTATATTAGCCCGCAATTCATCTTGTAAGATAATTACTATAGATTCAGAAGGTCGACTTATTTTTGGTTGTGGTAATTTAATTACTATTAATGATAAGTTTTATGTTTCTACATGTCTTCATGTTGTATATGATAAACAAAATCAAAAAACATATAAACTTCATCGAATTGAATTTACAGATATGAAACTGCTGAATTTTGTCAATAATATCCTTATATTTAGCAATTCTATCGATCTTGCTCTAATTGAAGTTTCACCAGATATGATTCATCAAAAATATGCAATAAAACCTTTAAATCAGGATTTTTCATATGGACAATCATTAATAGGCATAAGTTACCGACAAAAATATACATCAATGCTAAGTTGCCGTATTGTCGAAAAACAAAACTATATGACAAAAATGGAAAGTGAAGAATCACTAGAACTCATAACAAATTGCGGTGGTAGCAATGGTTATTCAGGAACAGGTTTTTTAAATGATGATGGATTTTTAATTGCTATTCATACTGGGTCTGGTGATTTCATCGAAAATATTCAAATCAATCCATCAAGTGAATCTTCAGATTTTGAGTATGAAATGGAAGATGGAACAGAAAAAAGCAACATTACTGATACTATTCATAATTTCATTACAAATTTAACGGATTATACTTTAAATATTATGAAAACCCAACAGAGAAATCAAACACTATCAGTTCATGAATTTGTTGATCAAAATTCAATTCGTTACAAAAATTTTGCCTCAGTAACTAATCAATTGTATCAAGAAATAAGAAAAGAAAGCCAAATTATTTCTCGTAATCCACGAGCTGAAGCTTTATCAGCCAAAGCAATTTATAATCTTATATATAATACCACAAATAAAAGCCTTAGAGTCAGTTTTGGTCAATATATATCTTTATCTTCTTCTAATCAATTGCCAGCTTAAATGTGTTTCTAATATTAGATTACGAAAAACTGAAGGCGAAATAATGATTACGAGATCTAGATAATGAAAAACTTAAGATGACGAGAGCTGAAAAAAATAAATCAAAAAAAAGTATATCAATAAAGATCAATGAAAATTCATACAATTTTTTCATAATTCTTTTCATAATTGAATAGATAAATGGCCTTCATAAATTTTTGAGCAATATAAATCAGAATGGAGATTTGGACAAAAATGATCTTTTACACAAAAAGTTTAAAATCAATATATATATTCACAAGTTTACATATGTAAACTTTATAAAAAATAAAAAATAAAAAAAGTTTTTGAATAAACTCTTTCAAAAAAGCATAAATAAAGAGAAATATGAAACTTTTTAATCTTATTGATATTGATATTAAAAAATAAAGGATATCAATAAGATTATTGACGAAGCGAAATTTGTTCCATAAACGAAATTAACCTGTTCAAAGACATTTACCTGTATCAGACATTCAATTCCAACAATCTTGTCTCTGATTTTCTCATAATTCCCCAAATGTGATCATATCAAACCATCAATATCTAACTCAAATATCTTTTATATTCGATTCAAGGTATCTTATAAGCATATTAAGCCTAGAAATGAGCATTATATATACGAAATTTACTTTTTATTCCTTGTATTTTATATATTACAATATTACAATATTAATAAAAGTTATAATTTTTATACATCTTTTGTTTTCTTTTGCATTTCTTTTAATATTTGTTTTTGTATTTTGTCATTTTCATTGGTAAAAAGCATGTTTTCTATTTTGAGAAATTTACACTCGTAAACTTATGCAGGGATGGTCAACGTTGAAAAAATTGATCAATGATATCACTTTTTTAGAGGCTCGTTGTCAACGTTGACTTCGTTGATTCAACGTCGTTGAGTTAACTTTAAATTACCATTTTTATATATATTATTACATTTGATATTAATATTGATAATAAAGGTGATATTTATTTAAAATAAAAGCTTTAAGGTACAAATCTCATAAGTTTAAATTTGGCCATGAGACCGTTTAATATTTGAGAGATACCCCCTCTCAAAAAAAATCGATTTTCTGGGGAAATAGCGGTTTTCTCATTTTTAAATCACATGTCATTCATGATTAAATTTTGTTAAAAATTATGAAAATAAATAGATATCAAAATTTCATCCATTAAAATAAAAATATCAAATTTATTTAAATTAAAATATATCCTAATTTCTAAAAAAAAGAAAGAATTGAACGAAATATGAAAAACAGTATTTCTTTTTTTTTTTTTGACATGTGAAATAAAATGTAAAAAAATTGATAGAGTGTCAAAAAAAAATGTCGGTTATTTAAACGTAAGAGATTTGATTTCTTTTCAGTTTTTTTTCTGAAAAAGTTTCCTCTCATATTTTCAATTGGCTCAATGTTGAAATAATCAGTTAATTCAATATTATTTCAACGTTGACCTTTTGTTATGACAAAATTGAAACGGTTTTAATCAACGGCCTCAACGTCGTTATCGTTGACATTCAATTCAACGAAATATTATTGGTTGGCCATCCCTGATCTTAGGGTTTGATACAAATATAACATAATTTATATTTTTATTAAGGTACAAATCCAATACGTTATTAATTGAAAAGGTGAACGTTAATTATTTGTGAGAATACCCTCCTCTGAAAAAGTCGATGAATTCTGAGTAAACGTAAGAAAGTTTCAGATTTGAGTTTTTGAAGAGGTGGGAAAAAAAATATTTTTTTCACCATATTAAAAACAATATATATTAAAATATAATAATATAGTTTTTATTAATAAAAAAGTAAAAATTGTTTACTTAACTATTTTGGTTTCCATGATATACATATTTTAAAAAAAACTGGAAAAAAATAAAATAGATATATCTTTATTTAAAATAATCATATTAATTATATTATCATATGTATCATTTTATAAATGTATATTTAATTTAATTTAAAAATATTTTTTAGGAATACTAATTGAAATATATTGAAATAAAAAACAGAGAAATCCAAAAAGTTTAATTTAGCCAAAACTTGATCACTTTTTCACCCAAGCTAAATTTATTATATAATATTATATTATATTAATTATTATATATATTTATAAGTTTTCAATTAAAAATAATAAAATAAATAAAAAGATATTCATGATTTATTTTACGAAATTTTCACATATTGACAAAAATAAAGTAAAGATTGCACCATAACTTCCTATTTATCTAAGATCAGAAAATTTATATATTATTTATGATTAGTATATCATTCAATAATCTTTTTTAAATGATAAGATTTTATTTTGTCATTCAAGGTTTATTCCCTAATGACAGTTTTTAAAAGCTTCTATAAAATACGAGTAATCCATTTATATAACATATTTGTATTATTTTTATAGATTTTTTGTTTTTTATGTTAAAAAATAACAAATATTTTATTTTTTATTTTCTAAATCAATTGTATTAAGTAAAGATAAAATCGTTTTTTACAAATTTTTCTAAAAAGTAGTGTTTTATACATATTTTTGAATACATCTACAAATCTCAGCTGTCAAAAATAAATTAAGATTGATAAATAAAATTTATTATGTTTATAAAATATTTATTCATGGAACATATTTAATTTCGACTGCTGAATTTTTAGATATTAACAAAAATAAATCCCAATAGCAAATTCTTAGAAAAAATGAGTAGTTTACATTTTTTTGAATAAAATTTAACATACCTTTTAATATGAGTTAACTAAGTAGAAGCGCGCTTAAACTCAAATGAATTGAGTATGAAATAGATGAAAAACAATCAGAATTGAATTTAATGAACACACCTAACCATCAGAATGCTTTTTGAATCAAAACCAAAATTCTTTAAATGAAATCATTGACCAAAACACAAATTTAACTGGAAAATATCTGATTCTTGGAGATATTATCAAAAATGTTGCAAATGGCACAAAAAAGAAACAAAAGAAATCAAGCATGAAATTGAATTGGATAAATTTTTCAATTTTTTCCACCAATTTTACAAAAGAACACCAGAATTTTGTGATCTGCAAAATATTATTGATATAATTGACAATTGCGATATTAATTGCCCGGAAGTCCCCGTTTCTGATGATATTGAAGATTATTATATTTGGCTTTCAAACAATTTTTCAAAATATTTGGCTTTCAAAGTCTTTCTCAATTGGTCTCTCAAATCATTTTATTATTTATTAATTTTTATTTTATCTTTTTAATTGTAAATAATTGCATCATCCTGCGCTATTTTCGCACCTGGAAGAAAGAAGAAAGAAATATCTTTAGAAACATTAATGAATGTAAAATGGCTTAATGCAATTTCCTTTGCATTTGGGAATGAAGCAAGAATCATTTTAATAGAATCTTCAAAGCAGTATGATTTCATCATCAATTTTTCACCCAAGAACTCAAAAGAAAAAATATTTAGAGAACCTCCAAAAGAGCTTTCATCAATTATTGTCACTTTTTCAGGAATTTGAATATTACGAACATTTGTGAATGAAAAAGCACAAGTTCCAAAATCAATGGATTTGCTTTTCATAAATGTAAAAATCTTTCAAACTTGAATTAGATTTTGGTAACACTTGCAGGAATGAATATTTTTTCTATATCTATTTCTGTGAATGATTCTTCATCAATCAAGTCCAATTTAGAATCTTCAGAAATATTGACTTCTTTAAGACTTTCACATAACTGGAATGCTTTTTCACAAATAGTGACAACATTTGGTGGAATAGTTATGCTTTTGATAATTGTTTTACTAAATGATGATTTTCCAATTTCAGTAAGTTCTTTACTCATTGACATATCAACCATTTTCAACTTTTTGCATTCATAAAAAGCACAATTACCAATTTTTTGAACTTTTGAAGGAATAAAAACTTTTTAAATAGAAGAATAAGAAAATGAATAATCACCAATGAAATTTAATTGAGAATCTAAAGGAATTTCAATACTTTCTAAATCATAACATTCAGAAAAGGCATTTTCACATATTTGAGTGACACTCGATGGTAATGAAATACTTTTAATCGATGATAAAAAAAATGCAAATTTATCAATGATTTTTAATTGTGAATTTGATTCAAAAGTGACTGTTTTAAGTTTACGACAATGTGAAAAAGCATGTGATGAAATATGCTTTACACTTGAAGGAATATTTATATTTTCAATATCACGACAAGTAACAACAAGAACATCATAAAAATCAAAATTTTCATTTGATTTATAAAGAAGAACTTTTTCATTGAATAAAGTGAATCTTTTGTTTTCAGATGGAATTGAAATCATATTCAATTTTTCACAAAAACTGAACCATCCTTCATTAACCCTATCAACTTTCCTTGGGAAATAAATTTCTTCAAGTGAATAAGAATGTGAGAAATCATAAGTTTGAATCAAGCAATTATTTTCAATTTTTGAGCAATCAATTTTGGTCAATTTTTCAAGCCATGAAAGTGCAAAATGATTGATCTCTGTGATGTAGAAAGGGAGAGTAATTTCTTTGATGTCACGAGGTACAAAATAAAGTACATCAAAATTGTCACTTTTTTCAGATGATTTTCCAAGAATGAACTTTTCTTTGGTCAGACAAAAATTTTTGTTTTGAATCGGAATTTCAATGTCTGTCAATTTTGGAGTCCCACAACACCAACCAACATTCAATTCTTCAATTAGAGGTGGAAAAACAATTTTCTCAATTGATGACAAATATACGAAAACACACTAAATAATTCATTATCAATAAATCATTTTTAATCACAATAGAATCAACACCATTAATTTTTTCCTCCAAATTTGAAGCTAAGTCTTTAACAGAGTTAGATTTAGATGGAATTGATCTCATTGCAAATTCAAAAATTGAGAGGGATCGTTTAATATTTGTTTCATTCAAAAGCAATTTTGCATTATTTTGAATTTGCATTACAGTAGTGTTTTTAATATGGTAACGGCATTTAAAGTGGTAAGGCTTTTTTTTAGAAAAAAAAATTCAAAAATACAAAATTTAATTTTTTTCAACATAAAACAGAGTTTATTTAAATTAAATTATATAATAATATTTACCATTATTTATATGATATTAATCACAAGGTTGTGTATCTATCTGTCTCAAATCACCAAAGTTTTTCGTCAACCAATTTAAAAAGTTAAAATCAAATTACTTCATTACCTTTTTAAAATTTTTGATATTTTCTTATATAATTAGTTTAGCATCTATTCATCATTCATAAATTGTTCATCATTTAATTATAAATGATATATACTTTCTTTTGAACAATAAAAATTATTTAAAAAATGTAACCATTTTCATAAGTGTTTATACAAAATAAAAAATTCTTATGAGTGCTTTTGATTATTTCCTTAAATCCTTTTTATATTTGATTGTATATTAGAAGAATTTTATTATTTTACTATACTATTTACTTTTAACTCAAGCATAATGCTTTTTATACAGTTATGTATAAAACATTGAAGCAGTATAAAAAGTGGAAGCACTTTTTTAAAAAATTTTCAAAATTTTTTTTCAAAAATCAATTTTTTTCTCATCATATATTAAAGTTATCCAAAAGTAAAATATACCAAAATGCTAAGCGTTTAATACTTTTTATAAATAACTATGACATTTTTATATTAGACTAAAGTCAGAGAATTTTTCGAATGAAGAAGAAGAGAAAATATAATGCATTTTATTAGTAGCACTGTGCATTATTTCAAAATTAAATTGGATATATCGATTCTATATATACTACCACATAATAAATAAAAATAAAACTATAGCCATTATTATTAACATTTATGATAAAAATAGAAATTTATTTTTTTTTAAGGCCGTTTAAATTTTATGAAAATTTAAAATTGTTGAAATTCTTGTTTTGAAGAGTAATTTAGTTAAATTAGTTTTTCACTGAAATAAAACATTCTAATAACTAAGTTAAGATTATATCAAACCTTGATCATATTCATTATTTATTTATTTATATTTATAAAATAATCAATAAATGAATATGATGAAAAATTTAATTATTTACAACAAAAATATCATTTTTGTGTTACGATAAACGTGAGAATATAATTAGCATATGTCACAAATATATTACCCTAATTATTACATTTTGAATCTAATTATATCTTTAGATGAGTCGGATTTGATGACAAATAAGAGAAATTGACAAAATGAAATAAAAATTCATTTTCAAGTAAAAAAAAAACTAATTTAATAGGATTATATCATTATTTATTGATTTAAAAGTATTGTAATTTATATAATATTCATTTATTAGTTAAAATGAATGATCAATTCTGATCATTTACTTATTGTGAATTTATATAAATAAAACCTAAATGTACAATAAAAATAATCATACAAAGCCTTTGATAATATAATATCAAAAAAAATATAGAAATACTTTTTTTTAATACACCATATTCGTTTATAAATCACAGACGTTTATTTTATCGATTTCAAGAATACGATAGTATCTTGGTACATAATTCATATACAACATGTTTTATTCATTTATAACGTGTGATTTATAGATTTAATTATTTTTTTTAGTCAAACATAAAAGTGTAATGATTGAAAAAGAAGATATTTACTTTTCTAATTTTGAAATTAGCATTCTGCTTAAAAAAAGCAAAATAGAATAGGGGATTCTTGTAGTAATGATCTTCATGAATATATATAGAAACATTTATTTAAGTTAAATCCAACTAGAAATCATTTTTATCAGACTTTCAACAATTTTAAATTTTCATAAAATTTAAACGGCCTTAAAAAAAAATAAATTTCTATTTTTATCATAAATGTTAATAATAATGGCTATAGTTTTATTTTTATTTATTATGTGGTAGTATATATAGAATCGATATATCCAATTTAATTTTGAAATAATGCACAGTGCTACTAATAAAATGCATTATATTTTCTCTTCTTCTTCATTCGAAAAATTCTCTGACTTTAGTCTAATATAAAAATGTCATAGTTATTTATAAAAAGTATTAAACGCTTAGCATTTTGGTATATTTTACTTTTGGATAACTTTAATATATGATGAGAAAAAAATTGATTTTTGAAAAAAAATTTTGAAAATTTTTTAAAAAAGTGCTTCCACTTTTTATACTGCTTCAATGTTTTATACATAACTGTAGGTCAAATGAATATGCTTTGAATGGCTCAAATTAAATTGAATTATAACCTAAATTAGAAGATTGATCAATTTATCTTTATTATATAAATATATAGTTTATTGCGCTGTATTATTAAAATAATAACATAAAAGTAATAATCTATACTAGAAGTTTCCTATTCTTATAATGACCTCAAAAACTGAAAAATACATAGTTGTAAGCAAAAAAAATTCATAATTTTTCTCTTTCTCACCAAAAAGAATCAAAAGGATGTAATATCGAATTTTAGTTCGATATTATATCAATTCAATGATTTTGATAATAAAAAACGATGAATTATCTAATGATTATAATATGATTATTTTTTCTTTAAAAATCGAATTTGAAAAAGTATCAATGAAATTTATTAATGAAATAAATATGTATATAAAATGCTGAAACATAAGAGATAAGAATTGTCTAAAAAAACAAAATTTGAATATTTGTTTTGCTGTTCGTTTATAATTTTTGGACGTTTATCAATTGATGAAGATAAACCATTATCTTGTGCAAAACATATTATCTTATTGCATTATATCAATATATAAATATGTTTTAATAGTTTTTAACTAATTTTTAATTTGTAATTTCAGTAATCTGTTATGTTGTCGGGATAAAGATAGCACAAAATTGAAAGATGATGAAAAAGTTCTCTCAATAAGTCTCAGAATGAAAATCAACTCTGACTTCTAATAAGTTAAATACATCTTTAAATGCAAATATGTTTTTATAAATATTATTTATAAATAACAGCATTTTATAGATAAATGAATCAATTCTTTATCATGAAAAGTAAACGGTCACCAAAAAATCAAAGATATACTCGTTTTTATAGTCAATAATTTTATTTTTACAAATTTAATTAATAATTATTAATATTCTCATAATATATAATATGTTTATTTTCTTAAATAAAATATTACTTTGATGTAAATGTCTATAGTCATGCTTTAATTTTTTTCATTGATTGACGAAAAACTTTGGTGATTTGAGACAGATAGATACACAACCTTGTGATTAATATCATATAAATAATGTTAAATATTATTATATAATTTAATCTAAATAAACTCTGTTTTATGTTGAAAAAAATTAAATTTTGTATTTTTAAATTTTTTTTTCTAAAAAAAAGCGTTACCACTTTAAATGCCGTTACCATATTAAAAACACTACTGTATAATTGGTAGAAAAGAATAAAATGATGTAATAAGAATACTTTGTATGATTTCTTTATATTTTATACAATTTTGGTCTATTTTGTTATCATTCAAAAAGTCAGATTGAATTAGAAATTCATGAAGTTTGAGAATGTTATCAATTTCTTTATCATTCAATTTAAAATTTTTATTCTCAAGTAAAACACAATATTTCATATATTTTTTCTTTTCAACTTTCTTATTATCGAAATTATTTAATTTAATTGGAAAACTATTGAGTAAATTTGATTCAAATGATATAAACAAACCAATTGTAATCATCAAACATTCTTCTTTTTTTTCAATTTCATTAATTTTATTTGTTAAAATATCATGAATTACTTCAAGTAAATTAACATTATTTTCATTATAAAGGAGCCTTATGAAGAATACCATAAATGACGCAACTTTTTGATGAGATTCATGTTCATACGAATCATTGATAAATAAACAGCCTTTATTCACAAAAGTTTGACCAATTCCTTTAAGTATCTTCAGAATAAAATCTTGATGTTTTTGATTTTTTTCTTTCTCATTACTTATTAAAAATTCAGCCCAATAAAAAGAACAATAAACAATTCTTGCAGAATCATTCATATTATTAATAATCGATAAAACAAATTTTTCATCAAAAATTTTACAATTTTCACTAACTTGAGTAAATTGAATTAAAGCAGGAATGCTTATTAATATAAAAGATATGCTATCTAGATCGATTTCTTTGTCTGTCACAAGTGAAACTATTTTATTAATAAGTTCATCGTCTTCTATTTGAAGAGATAACATAATTAAAATGTAGACTAAAATATTATTTATCATTTTTTTGAAAAATGATTTATTATTTTTATTTTCATTTAGCATATCAAATAAAACATGATACATTTGAATTGTTGATTCATTCTTTTTAAGATGTGAAATTGTATTTACAATAAAGTATGGCTGTGTGATCATTGAAATTGATGGTTGTGTGTAAATATTTTTTGTTATTTTGTAAACTAGTAAACATAATAAATTTTTATAATCTTCAATTTCATGTTGTTTAGCGCCTAAGCAATCATCAATTGGCGGATTTGAGATAAAACAACAAGAAAATATTGCTTTTGATGATTCAAATATTTTATTTTGGTCAAAAAATGATAATAAATAAACCAATGATTGCTTTGAAATTGACAGTCTTTTAGTTCGAATATTAATAAGTTTATTTATATTTGAAAGTGGAATTTTTGATGTAACGAAAGAAAGTATTGATTTAGATGCTTCTTCTAGAGATTCATTTTCTACATCTTCTTTTTCTTTAAAATGCAAAATTGAATCTGAATAAAGCAATAATTTACATTTTTGATTTACATTTTTAAGTAAAGTGTCAAAGTTAGATTCAGAATCATTTTTACTTTTGTTTGATTTTGATTTCAAATATTCATAAAACAATGTATTTCTTAAAGAGTAAATTTTTCTCCATAAAGAAAGAAGAAAACTTGGAAATTCAATACTATTAATATCGTCTATTTTTGTTACGTTTATAACTTTCGTTAAATCAAGACAGGTTGTGATTAAACCAAGTTGCTTAAATAAACAAGCTGCAAACAAATGTTCACTTTCAAGAATAAATTGAGTAGAATTATTTAATTTTATTCTATTTTTTTGTGCTGTTTTTTTATAAAGAAAATCCAAAAACCTTTTTGCATATGTTTTTGTTTGATCATCTTTTATTGAAATTATATCATTCAAAAATTACTTTTTAATTTTAATATCATAATGAGATTCTTCTTGTGAATCGTAACTGATTCCCCTTGAAATTCCTCTTGAAATTTTTCTTTCATTTATACTTTCGTTTGATATATTTGATTCGTAGTTATCAATATCTTCTGATTTAATTCCTTGAATAATATTATCATTTAAAATTAATTTGAAATCTTTTTCTGCTTTTTTCAATTTAGTTGATTTATTAGCTCTCGAAAAGGCATTCATTAATGTAACAATATACATACCATATAATGAAAAATAATGATCCGGATTCCAAAAAGGATTACATGGTTTAACACCTGTCAAAATCAATTTGAAACCCCAAAGCTTTTCTTTATTTTTTGCGATTCTTTGATGTTTCTTCCAATCTTGATTCTAATTTTATTAGATGTAATTTCATAATATCGGTTTAATGTTTCATCATCTATTTGAAAAATGTGAACAAGCTTGTCATCAAATATAAAAATAGAATCTGAATGATGAATTTTAGATTCGTGTGAAATTTGGACATAAATCGTTTTAATTTTTTCACCAAATACAAAAGTGCCTGAATTCGTATTTTATTCATCTTTACAAAGCCAAAAGATCCTTTTTGGAATTCTGACTCTATGAATTTTACGATGCTGATGTTTACTGATTCCGTTTACATCAACTATATAATAAATAGAATTTATAATGATTAATATATTATAAAAGAATGCTTTTTCAAACGAATTTCATCATGTGCTTTTGCATTTTCAAAAATTGAATATATCATGATTCCGAAACAAGTGACAGAAATTGGTTCGTTTGTTTTTAGCAATTGCAAAGAGTTACAAAAAGTCGAATTTGAAGAAAATTCAGATCTTAAAATAATCGGCGAATATGCTTTTGGCTGCACATCGATCGAAAGCATCACTATTCCAAAACACATCACGAAAATTTCAGAAGGAACTTTCTTTAATTGCGAAAAGTTTCAAGAAATTAATTTTCATGATGATTGCGAACTTAAAATAATTGATACACGTTCATTTGGATTTACTATTCCTGCAAGTTTTGTTGAACTCAAAGACAAATGGTTGAAGTATGTAAATTCTGAAGATTTTGATGTCAAAATCAATGAAAAAAACAAGCAATTCAAATATTTTGAAGATAAAATAATCGTTGGCAAAACTAACCCAGAAAGTGAAGAATATGAAAATCTTGTTTTTGCTCGTATATCCATTGAAAATTTGAAAATTCCTCCATTTATCAAAAGAATTGCTCCATTTGCATTTTCTGAATGCAAAAAGCTTGAATCAATTTCAGATCATAATTTACCTGAATTCATAATTGAAAAGAAAGCCTTCATTTTATCTTCGTTGAATACCATTAAATTGTGTTCAAGCAAAGTTCAAATGACGGAAGGATCATTGATTGGTGCACTCAATTTAGAAAATGTTGATATTTCAGATCATAATCCACTAATTATGTATCACAATGATGACTCAATCATCATTAAAACTGATCCAGAAGGTGACCAATATGATGATCTTATTTGGGCCCGTAAAGATATTATCGTTACTACAATTCCATCATTTATAAAGCGAATTGGAAGAGCTTCTTTTGCAAAATCAACACTTGAATTAATCGTTATTCCATCTAGTGTTACAGAAATATGCAAATCCGCATTTTATGAATGTAAAAGACTTGAAAAAGTTGAATTTGAGTCGAATTCAAATTTGCAAATAATTGATGAATCAGCCTTTGAATATACAATGATTGAAACAATTGTAATACCAAAAAGTGTAACAAAAATATGTGAATCAGCATTTTTAGGATGCTTCCATCTAAAACTAATTTATATTGAAGATGATTCAAAACTTTGTGAAATTAAAGATAGCGCATTCGCTTTAACTGATATTAAAACTATCTCAATTCCTTCTGGAGTAAAAGTGCTATCACCAAGAGCATTTAGAAAGTGCAATGAATTGGAAACAATCATCTTTAATAATGAAAAAATAGATTTGAAATCAATCAAGTTTGATGATTGCAATGCAACCTTACAAATCAACAAGAATCCTGCCAATAAAAATGAATTGTTGATTGACAATCAAGATGAACAATGTCTTAATTACAATTTTGACGATACAACAGCTGTAGTTTCTCATTTCAATGACAAAGTTAGGCATGTTCGAGTTCCAAAGAGTGTTAAAAATGGTTCAAATGAATGCCTTATTACAGAAATATCTGATGGTGTCTTCCAAGAAGCATGGAACATAAGATCAATTAATTTTCCAAGTGATTCATTCCTTAGAAAAATTGGAATCCAATCATTTTATAAATCTTCAATTGTCTTTGTTTCAATTCCACCAAGTGTTGAAGAAATAAGTAAAGAAGCATTTTTATTGTGCTATGAACTTAAAAGAGTTACTTTTGCTCCAAATTCACAATTGAAAATAATTGGTGAAAAAGCGTTTGCTGCAACAAAAATTAGGAAATTCAAAGTTCCAAAACATGTCAGCGAAATAAAAGAAGGTACATTTCGTAATTGTGAAAGACTCAAAGAATTTACATTTGAAACAGATTCAGAACTGAAAAAAATTTGTAAATACGTATTTTACAACACAGAAATTCTTATAATTGAAATTCCAGCCAGTGTAGTCGAACTGGAAGAAGGATGGCTCTTTGGTTCAGATTTCGGTTTAACTATGGTTAATAAGAATAATCCAATATACAAGAATATAGAACAAAAAAGATATATAGTTGGTAAAACAGATCCCCAAAGTGAAGAATATGATTTACTTGTTTCTGGATCGAGTTCAAATGACATTCCACCATTTGTCAAAAGGATTTGTGATTCTTCTTTTTCTGGATTATTGATTAATGAAATAAAAATTCCTCAACATGTTACAGAAATTGATAAATTTACATTTAGGTTTTGTCCTGGTTTGTCAAAAGTTGAATTTGCTGAAAATTCAGAACTTCGAATCATTGGAAGCAATGCGTTCGAGTTAACAAGAATCGAAACAATCGTTATTCCTCCACACGTTACAGAAATACAAAGCTTTGCTTTTTCAGGTTGTGGATTATTAAAGCAAGTAACATTTTCTGATGAATCAGAACTTAGAATTATCGATAAAGGTGCATTCGAATGCTGTTCAATTAAAAGAATAAAAATACCACAGGATGTTAAAGAAATACATGAGAATGTATTCGCAAAATGTGATTTGGAAGAAATTGAATTTTCAGATAATTCAGAGCTTGAAATAATTGAAGACACTGCATTTGAATATACTTTAATTCAATACATCGTAATTCAACCAACAGTAACAAAAATGAGTGAAAATTCTTTCCAAAACTGCAACAACCTCAGTGTGATTTTCATTGATGAAAATTCAGACTTAAAATCAATGAAATTAATTGATTGCAATGCAACATTTGAAAGCAAGAAAAATTTGCCGACAATTAATTGTCTCTCTTTTGATTTCGACGAAGAAAATCAAACAGCAAAAGTTACAGGAATCAATTCAAATGTCGATCCTGATTATATTTTGATCCCTCGAACAGTCAAACACAATGAGCATGAATTTCTTGTTACAGAGATTTCTGAAGGTTCATTTGAAGGATCAAAATCTCTCAAAATAGTCTTTTTCTCACCAGACACTCAAGTCCGAGTCATTGGAAAGAATTCATTTGCATCATCGACAATAAAAAGAATCATCATTCCATCAACAGTTGATGAAATATGTGAAAATGCGTTCTTCAATTGCGAACGACTTGAAAAAGTTAGTTTTCCTAAAAATTCGCAATTAAAAATCATCAGTGCGAATTCATTTTCAAGTACTGCGATTGAAAGCATTGCTATTCCATCAAATGTTACCGAAATATGTGAAAATGCATTTTCAAAGTGCAATGATCTTCAAACTGTTGTTTTTAACGAAAATTCTAATCTTAATGTAATTGGCAAGAATGCATTTCGTGATTCAAAAATTTAGAAGATTAATATTCCTAGCAGTGTCACACAAATTGATGAAAGCGCATTTGATTCTGTCAATGCTCTCAATCAAATCGCATTTTATAATGATTCTAAGCTTGAAAATGTTGGATCACGAGCTTTTGCTGGCACTGCAATTGAATACATCATAATACCACAAAGCGTAAAGGCAATAAAAAATGACGCGTTTGAGTCTTGTGATAATCTCAAAAAGATTTATGTAGACCAGAACTCAGATGTAAAATCCGTCCAATTCACATGCAAAAATGCAAAAATTATTGTCAAAGATTATTCTAAGCGTTACCCTGAGGCAAGTTCTGACGAAGAGTCAACCTCTGAAGAAGAATCGAATTCTGAAGAAGAATCACATGATGTAAATAAATCAAGTTTGGAAGAAAAACAAAATTCTGAGGAAGAATCGAATTCTGAAAACAAGTCAAGTTTGGCAGAAAAACAAAATTCTGAAGAAGAATCGAATTCTGAAGAAGAATCACATGATGTAAATAAATCAAGTTTGGAAGAAAAACAAAATTCTGAAGAAGAATCGAATTCTGAAGAAGAATCACATGATGTAAATAAATCAAGTTTGGAAGAAAAACAAAATTCTGAAGAAGAATCGAATTCTGAAAACAAGTCAAGTTTGGCAGAAAAACAAAATTCTGAGGAAGAATCGAATTCTGAAGAAGAATCACATGATGAAAACAAATCAAGTTTGGAAGAAAAACAAAATTCTGAAGAAGAATCGAATTAATGAACAAAATTAAGTTTTGAAGACTAATAAAAAATACCTAATTTTATTTTATTTAATGTTTTCTTTTTTATTAAATTTTAGTTTATTATTGAAGTATAATTTTGGCTATCAATGGCAACTATGCAATAAAACTTTCGATATAATTCATGGTAACATATTTCAATTAATAATATTGCCCTAACAGCTCAATAAATAATATTACATATCTTGCTCAATCTGGAAAATGGGAAGATACAGAAAAAACGATCAATTGGAATTGCCTCAGCCATGAAATACTTGCATGTATACAAAGCATCATTCACTGAAATAAACTTACCAATATATCAGGAAAAATTGTACGTTATCTCAACTATTTTTGAATGAAAATTTGAATAGTTTACAAAATTCGCAAATGTCAAAAAAATCGGGATTTGAATACTTAAATGTTCGCTAATATAACTTTTTGAATATTTTATTTATACATTAATTTGCGTGAAGGAAGATGTAAAACAATCATATATATATATATATATATATATATAAATACACCCCGAGCTTATTACATTTTCAAAAATAAAAATGTAATAAGAATTTTTTTTTTTTAAAAAAAAAGACGAGCTGCCAAACGAACTTATGACCCTTATTAAAAAAATTATAAATAAGAGTATCTTGTTTAATTACAAATATATATATAAATAAAAAAAAAAAAATTATTTAAATTTATAATCTTATACTTATCATATATTTATAATTTTTGTTCGAAAAATCAAAGATTTTTTCCTTATTACAGTATTTCTCAAATCTTATTACATAAATTGAAAAAGCCCAAAATGTAAGAACATTAATTTTTTGGTTTTTAAACGATTAAAAATAATATATTTATTATTTAGAATATTCAAACATTTATATATATCAAAATAAATATAAAATATTATATTAAACCATTTTATGATAGGAATAAAGGGGCTTTTTTATTACTTTAAAAATTGAAAGAAATTTATTATTATAAATATATAAATATTTTGGTTATTTATAGATATATAAGATTTTTTTTATGAAATTAATAATAATATTGTATTATAATTATAGATATTATGATTATCTAAAGCAAAATGTTCGGTTGAATTAAAACGAAATTTGTCTTATTTTGTATCTTGATATTAATAATAAATGTTTTTATATATAATCCTAAATATATAAGTATATTGTGCAATTTAATTGTCGTGAGGACAAAAAGATAATGCAATATATCCAATATTTTTGTAAAAAATACTATATAAAATACTCTGAAAATATACTTAAAGTATTGAATTCTTAAAGCAAAGTACTCAAACCTTAAAGCAAAAAGTATTCAATTATTTGACAAATAAAATAATTTCAATACTCCTTAAAGCAGGAGTATTGAATTCTTATTACAAGAGACTATTGAAATTTCAGCCATATAAAACAAATTGAAAGGTCCTTATTACAGCTCGTTATTTTTGGAAAACGTTAAGTTTTTTTTATTAATTTTGTTAACCAAATTTTAATATATATATATAAATATAAAGATAAATTTGTTAACCAAAAAACTAAAAAAAAAAACGTTTTTATTTTCATGAAATATGCTCTTTTTTGGCTTTTTGAATAAATGATATTTTGATGTAATAAGAGCCGTTTAAAATAGACTTTAGCTCGGGGTGTATATATAAATTAATAAAATTAAGGGCAGCGACCAATGTCCCTACTTTAACGGTCACTGTTAACGGTCATATTGGTAGGGACAAATGGAGCAGCGACAAATGTCCCTACTTTAACGGTCATTTTTAACGGTTATAGTATATATTTACCTGTAAAAACAACGAGAGATGTGAATTTTATGATAAATTACGCATAAAATGTTTTAACAAAGCTAGGTTACAAAAATGTTTATAAGACGAATTCAAAAAAACTGAAAATTCAGATAAAAATTAGAATATGATTTATCCAAAAAAAAAAACTTAATAAATTAGTCGAAATGTTAACGTTAACATTATACAAAAGATATTTATTTAAATTAAAACAAAATATTCTTCTATATTAGGAAATAATATTATTAGTAATTTCTTTATCTGCATTTATAAAAATATTTTTAAGTTAAATAGCATGTGAAGTTCTTATAAATAGTTTTGTTTGATGTTTTCATGGTCAAAAAAGTTGAATGCATCTATTTCAAATTTTCTTGAAAAAAGTGTGAATAGGTGGTCATGGATTTTTTAATAAAAATATTTTTTTTTCCATCATTGCTAAAACAAAGTAATTTCTTTTTATCAAATGATTTTTTAATTATATAATTACATATTTATCTAATATATGTAAGGAAATGCTTTAAAATTTGAAAATTACTTCGATCTTTACTAAAAAGTAATCGAATATAATAATATATTCAGTTTGAATTTTATTAGAAGAATCTATTATATTATGCAAAGAACTAATTCTACTTTTGTCTTTTTAAGTTTTTGATCATATTTTTTAGGTTTATCAAATATTTTTGCCTTTGAAAATTGCGATTTTTTAACAAAATAATAATTTTTTATTGTAAAAAGCACTAAAAATAAAGATTTATTCATTTTAATACTATTTTAACTAAAATATATTAAATAAATAATTCACATTTTCTTATGCAATGAGTAAGGATATTTGTAACCTCATTTATAAAAATAAAAAGAGATTTTCTATATGTTTGACCGTTATAAATGACCGTTAAAGTAGGGACAAATGGAGCAGCGACAAATGTCCCTACTTCACCTCACAAATTTAATAGCCGTTAAAAATGACCGTTAAAGTAGGGACATTTGTAATTTCCCTAAAATTAATATCAGATATTTTTTAAATAAGTTATTGATATGGAAAATCTAAATGTAAAACTCATTTTGTCTGTCCCAATGACAACACTAAATAAAATCGTAAAAATGAAAATTTCAAATTGAAATTTGCGAAAATGAAAAAATAAAAAGTTTGTGAAAATGCTTTTTTCTTGCAAATTTACATGCCTAGCTTTTGTTTTTAAATTCTTTTTCATTTTGTCATTTTAATTTTAATTTATAGTTTCAAATTCTACTATTTATTTTAGCTGTTATTTATTTCTCTTTGAGATATTTTCACAGAAAAAAGTGGTAAACCCTTAAAACATCTTTTTTCTTCAAATTTGAAGTAGCTCATACAATTTTTTCTTTTAATATTCAAAATTGAATGCGGTTAAAGAATATTTTTAAAAATTTTCCATTATTCATCAAGAATTGCTTTTTGGAATGAATAAAAAAAATTTTATAAAAATTTTCAAAATTGTTAGAAAAAAAATTAATGTCAAAATTTTAATAAATATTTTGATCCATGTCTGAAGAAGGAGCAAATCAAAATTATTATTATAATGAAGAAATTGAAGAAGATGAAGAAGATGAAGCTTTTATAGGCACAGAAGAAGAAGAAGTTGCATCTTTTTCAGTTCCTGACGATTTCTTGAATGGCGATCCTGGAAATGCAAGTGGAAGAGAAATGATCACAAATATTATTAGGATATTCAATTCTTTTGTCCCAGATATTGTAATTAATTTTAATTTATCAAATTCAATTTCGTTTTATATTCCTTCTTCGTTCCTTCCAGTAACGTTAAGAGTTGCTTATGAATTTATTAATTCTGATCATCTTTTAGATGTTGATTTTGAACTTAATAATTTTGATTGGAAAGTAAGACCCCAATATTTGAACATTACAAGTCCTTTCAATCAAAATTATTGTGGAAAATCACTTGTATTTCAGGCGACAGATAATTTTTTTACAGAAAACTTTCAGCCTCAAGAGAATTATCGATCTGCCCCATTTTTTCTTTCTGCTTCTGGACGATTTGAAGAATCAGTGGTAAGTAAACTTGTTGATGCTGGCTTTTCGCGTATGCAAGCAATTCGTGCAGCCTCACTTTGCCACAACGATTATGTTCAATGCGTTACTTATTTACAAACAGGACAATATAAGCAAACAGCTCCATTCGCCATAAATGTATCGTACAGAGATTGTCCGCTGCTCTACTTAATTCTCGAAATCTTTGATGCAATTCTAAATCTTCAAGATCATTGCTCAATATGCGGGAGATATACAGCTCCAGGCCTGAAACCTTCAATATGCAAAGACAATCAACTATGCCAATATAAGTTTATGGAACTGGGTCTTGGAACAACCATTTCGAAAGAGATTCGAAGAGATCCATTTGTTGCTGATCTCCTTTTTTCGATTTTTGCTACAACAATCAAAACTAATTATTTTGATCCAAAACCTCCAATGCCAAAAAATAAAACGCTCGAAGAACTGATTGATAAAATGCCATCAATGAAAAAAATTGCTAAATTCGAAGATGACGCTTCTTTGAATCAAGCTCTTGGGCATGAAGCAGTAGACTTGCTTCGCTGGGTTATACTTACTTGCCGATCTAATTTCTTCTTACTTCCACAATCACTAGAATTTCCACAATTTCGAAGAGCTAATCTTAATAACAATGAATTTAAATGCTTCCAATTTATGGCTCTTACAGCTTCTCCAGAACAAGAAAACATATTCCAGCAACTTAAAAAAGAATTTCATGGATCTCGTTTCTTATGGCACGGATCATCAGCTGATAGATGGCACTCAATTATTCGTCAAGGTCTTAAAAATGCAACTGGAACAAAATTGCAACAAAATGGGGCGGCTTTAGGTTCAGGAATTTACTTTGCACCTGAATCAGGTACATCAATAGGCTATAGTAGATCCTTACCCAATTCCTATCGTAATTCTTATCTTTGCGATAATCTTCAAGTCATTGCTTTATGCGAGGTTGTTAATCTACCTATTAATAAAGAAGTAAGTGTAACAGTTGAGATTGACTCAAATGATGTGACAAAGAAAAAAACTAAGACTCTCAAAGGCTCTCTTAATGATCATAGTTGGGCCTTGACTTTAACTCTCGAAGAAGCTTGCATTGTCAGATTTGTTTTTGTAAATCTTAAAGCTCAAGTCAATGTTTCATCCAATCCACCAAGAAATATACCAACGCTGAATCAAGTTTTGAAACTAAGAGCTAACCTTACTTGATATAATCTTTACAATATTATAATATTTATAATTATTATTTTTTAAATGACATATATGATTTAAACATGTTTTTTTTATAAATATTTTATATACGTAAAAAGAAAAGGTAAAACTATCTTTATGCTTTTTATTTTTTTGAATAAGTGATCAAATCTTCAACAGTGATTTCCTGTTTGCCACTTTGCTTTTCCTATAATCTAATTTAAGATTATTATTTGATTTCGAATAAAGAACAAAGTTCTATCTTTATGCATAAAAGGTAATTAGTTGATTCAATGAACAAAAAATCATACTTGCTAAATTGACTTTTTTAATAATTTAAGAATACAATTCTGATATAATGCGTGCATGAAAATTTTATGGATCTTGCTCAAATAATTTCAACTCATTGCATAATTAGGAATTATAAACAAGTAATAAAATATACATGATATAAAATATAAATATTATAAATATTATCAAACGAATAAATAAAATATTGAGATAAATATATTTTTTTGCTAATCAAAAAAATTCATTTTCAGTTCTCTAGCCTTTAATAAATTTTATGATGAAAAATGATTATATTATATAAATAATACAGTATATATAAATAATTATAAATTTGCTTTTGAAAAAAACCTTTATATGCGGAGATAAATACAAAATATTCGACTTCTTAATTCAAAATTTCAGTCAAAATTTCATCAAAATTTTTAGTTTTGAAAATTTTACTACAAATTTTTAGATGTCAGAAGAATACATGCAAAACGAAAACGAATTTCCTGAGGAAGAAAATTACCAAGGAGATGAATTTGCTGATGATTGGAGGGAAGAAGAGGAAGAAGAGTCTAGCGAACCTCCTTTTACCACCTCAATTGATGACGAAGGTGTATATGATCCAAAAATAGCAATTATTAATAATTTTAAAGTATACATGTTCGGAATTAATGCTGATCTTCTTCCAAATGGAAATATTGTAGTTGACATTCCTAGAACTTTTCTCCCAATCACACTTCAAGTTGCATATGGATTTATACAGCATGATATTGCATTTAATTTGAAAGTTGATATTGTAAAAGGCTGGAATAGTCCATTTTCGAAAGCATATGTTAAACATCCAATTTCAGGCGAAATTTATACTGGTAGGACTCTTGTTAAAGATGCCATACTTAATTTCTTTAAACCAGATTACAAACCAAAGACATATTATAGATCAGCGCCTTTTTTCTTTTATAGCACTACCAAACCAGATGACGGAAAAGTAAATTTAATCACATCAAATGGATTTGAAATAAACCAAGCTAAAAGAGCACTTTCTATTTGTAGAAATGATGTTGAAAAAACACTACTCTTCTTAAGGACAGGACAACTTGATATGTCCGAACATTTAAATGATTCCAAACCACCATGCACATATCTTGACAATCCATTAATTTACTTAGTTCTTGAAATTGCTGATTCTATTTTTGACTTACAGGATCACTGCTCAATATGCAGATGCCCAATTCAACCAGGTATTAAGCCTACATCATGTAACAATCCGAAATGCCAATTTATATTTGCTGATATTGGCGCAGGTATCAGCCTCGTTCAAGAAATCAAACGAGACGTTCTTGTCGCTGATCTTCTTTTTACTGTTTTCATGTGCGCCAAGGACACTGATTTTTTAACTCCAGCTCCACCATTCAACTCCAAACAACTTAAGAATATCGTCAAAAAAATACCACAAATATCGGTTGTAGCTTCATATAAAAATGATCAAGAATTGTGCGAAAGCATTGGTGCAGATGCGTTTTCATTATTGCGTTGGGTAATTTTAACAAACCGATCTCAACTTTTCTACCTTCATCCACAAATCGAACTTCCTTGCTTTAAAAATAGATCTTGCTTCCAATTTATGGCTCTTATATCATCACCAGAACAAGAAGATATCTTTCAACAGCTGAAAAAGAAATACGGCTCAATTTTCCTTTGGCATGGATCTCCAGGTGAAAGATGGCATTCAATTATTAGAAATGGACTTATAAATGCATCACATACCAAATTGATGAGAGTCGGTGCTGCGTATGGAGAAGGAATTTATTTTGCCAGAGATTCTTCAATATCCCAAGGATATTCAAATGTTTCCGAAAACCCTTTCAAAGGATCAAAGCTTGGTAGATCGTTTTTCTGCATAGCCTTATGTGAAGTTATCAACTTGCCTCGACAAAAAGATATATCAGAAGTAGTACTAGTTAGAGATCCAGAAACTGGAAATAGAGTTAAAAAGACTATTAAAGGAAAATTTAATGAACATGATTATTGTTTCACATTAACAATGGAAGAAGCTTGCATTGTTCGTTTTGTTATCGTTAACTTACAAAATCATGTTAATGTATATACTAATCCACCACAGAATCTTCCGTCATTAATAGATGTTTTAGATGTACAAGCAAAAGCAATAGTTCAATAAATTTCTTACACTTTTGATGATTACAAATTACTAATTTTGTGCTAAATTTGAAAATATATCTTATATACATATCTTAAAATAGATTTATTAAATATTATTACTATTTCTATTTATTTATCTATTAATATTTTAAAAAACGTAGTTGAATGCCAATTTTAAGTTTTTTTTACTAGGTATCCTAGATGATAAAATACTTGTCTTTGAGTTCATAACTAATATATAAGTTTTACTCATCATTATTCTTTTTTATTTACCTTTGCTTGAATTAATCATCAATCTAATGTTAAAATATTAAAAAATTCAGTATATTTCACATTTGGGTATAGATTGAATTTTCCACGCAAAAAGTGCGTTTTTCTGAATTTCAAATAAGTAAAAAATTGAAGAGAGAGAAAAAAAAAGACTTTATTATATAATTTATTGGAAATGATCTTTTGTTAATATATATATATAACAATTCAGAATATGCCATTTTATATTCTATATAGAATTTTAATATAGAATATGCCATGAGATTTGAATGATTGAATAAGACATTGAATTTGTTCATTAAATTAACAGATGACATGTTATTTTATTAAAACAAGTGATTTCATTTTTTAAAAAAAATATGAACGATGAACTAATGGAGCCTATTGCACACGACAATCAGAAAAGCTTTTCTGTCCCTTTACCTATTGCAGATAAATATTCCAACAATAATCCCAAAGAAAGTATTAAAAATAGCAATTTCAAGAAAAATCGAAAAGAAATTTATGGAAAAGGATTAGAAGCAAAAGCAATTAAAGAAGAACTTGGTGATTTCAATGCAAATGATTCAGGTGCTTATAAATATATAATCTCTAAATTTGGAAGATCAATAAGATTTTCTGAATTATTGGGAATATTAAATACAATCCAATTATATGCAAAAATTAGAAGTAATATTGCAATTCCATTAATTTCAAGAAATGAAAAACGAAGTTTCCCTCTTCTAATTAAATACATAGATCGTCATAGTGATTTAATCATACCATATCTTCAATATATTTCTTTATGCGATTCGTCTTTTCACAAAATTCCTGTTGATTCAAAATTTAGCTAAGTTATATTAGAAGTTTTTCAAATATTTTTTCATGCATTATCAATTCAACATCTTTTCTAATAATATCAACCTATCAATTTTGGAAATGAATAATACTTTGTTCAATACTTCATTTCATTATTTTCTAAAAATTTTTTGATTTTCATAGTAGTTGGTTTAGAAAATAGTTTTAAGTAGTATTTCATAAAGAAAATGTTTTAAAATCTTTTTTTTTTGGCTTTTTATTTTATAAATTTTATAACGTATAATTTGGTTAACTTAATGTATTCTAAAATTACTTATTTAAAATAATATATGGTCATCTAATTGTTTTTCAAATTTGATGCTGAAATCTGAGTCATCCTCAGATAGATTTTTAATTGATATTCAAATCGAAGAATCATTGAGTCGAGAGACCTTAATGAGCATTGATAGTTCAAATAAGAAAGAAGATTGTATTACATTTCTTTTTATTGTTTTTCTACTCTTTATCACCACAGTTGTTGGTATTTATGGCCCTCCTGTTCAAATGAGCTTCAATGTTGTTTATACTTTTTTAAAAAATGAAAGAACCGTATCATTTCCTTTTGGTGGATTATCGAAATTTAATCATTTTATTCAACTTAAAATTTCACTTTTTAAAAAAAGATCACTCTCACAAACGTTTAAAGCAATTCCTTTAACAATCAAAGCTTTTATGTATGAGCAAAACAATTTAATAAATACAGATTTAATTAAAATTGATAATTTTCCAATTTATTATCGAAACTCAAATAATTGGACCAATCCAGAAATTGTTTTTACTGATAGATTGATTAAATATGATAAGTTGAAAATTACGATTTCATTTGGACAAGAATTTAATGAAAATTTTTCAAAATGCTTAGCGATTTGGACACTAGGAAATCCAGAGCAGCCTCTTATACAAATGTGGTTTAGAGGTATTTATTCATTAGCATGCTTGATATCATTAATACTATTTTTAAGTCGTTTGATAAAAACACCATTCAAAATATGGCATCTGGAACAGAAATTAACTGCATTTCTAGTTCTTTTAGCTTTTTTGGCAGACGATCCCTTATATTTTAATCAAAAACTTGAAGTTAAAAAAGTAGGAGTTATAATCGATATAATTTCAATATCTCTCTTTCGCACATATTTACAATTTTTTGTTCTTACTTTGTTTGATTCGTTGAGATATAAAAATCGCAAAATTGGAAGATGCTTCTTTGCTCCAAAAATTCTTTTCTTTTTTTTACTATTAATTACAGAAATTTTGCATAGCTTTATTGATGATTCACAGACAACCATTTTTATCGAAAAATTTACTCCTCAAATTAAAATTTTAATTCATATTCTTCATCAAATCAATAATGCATTTTATATTTTCTGGATGATAGTAGCTATTGTTAGTGCTGGAGCTTTTATTGATATTACTGAAAAATATAAGTTTTCAGTTTATTCTAACGTATCAATAATTTGCATATCTGTAATCATGTTTGTTGATTTTGTTTTAAAGCCAAGGAGAATTTTCCAGGACACTTCATTGTCGTTTGCTATCCATTTTACAGTCCAAAATTTGTTTGTTCTATTAATGGTTGTTTTCCATTGGCCTTATGAAACTTTAACTGATCAGCAATACCATGACACTGGCGAAGGAGTAAGCGAAAATGACTTTTTTGTGAAGTAGAACTGTATTTATAGTGTAATTAATATTAATATGTTTGTTTTTATAAAATCTATCTAATAAAACTCTTTGTATATATACATATAAAAGCTAAATGAAAAATGTAGTAATTATGTGCCAATATTATAATTACAATTATTATTTTAAATACTAAAACTGTTTATTGGTTTAAAGGCTACATAAAATCAAATATATTTTTTTTAAGAAGAAAGCATGAGGTGAACAAACTCTTTGTAATCAATAATACCATCTTTGTTTGTATCTGCTTGAGCAATCATTTCATCAACTTCTTCTTGAGTAAGGGGCTCACCAAGATTTTTCATTATATGCGTTAATTCTGCAGCTGTAATTTTTCCATCACCATCTTTATCAAAAACTCTAAAAGCATCAATGATTTCTTCTTCAGTATCACCTTCACGCATTTGACGGCTCATCATATAAAGAAATTCATCAAATTCTATAGTTCCATTACCATCAAGATCTACTTCATTAACCATATCTTGAAGTTCTGCTTCTGAAGGATTTTGTCCCAATGATCTCATAACTGTACCAAGTTCTTTGGCTGTAATTCTTCCATCACCATCTTTATCGAAAATATTGAAAGCCTCACGAAATTCTGCAATTTGTTCTGGGGTTAAATTTAGATCTTCAGCCATTTTTTCAAATATTTTAAAAACGTATAATTTATCTAATAATTCTATATTTTTTTATTTTTGCGGAATGTTATTTTAACAAATATAATTTTATTTATAAATTATTATTGTGATATTTTTTTATTCTTATTTAAAAAATATAAATTTGAAATATTTGAAATTGATCAATATATCGCCTCAAATAAAGAAGTTATATCATTTATCTTCTTAACTTTTAGAAAGATAATCTGGTCTTATACCACCGATCAATTGGCATTTCAATTTTTTAATTCAAATAAAAACGTTATTTATCATATCAAAAAATTGACTACTAATATTTGTACGTTTTGAATTCAAATGAGTGCCGCAAGAAGAGTATGCAACCACTCTGGATTTCGTTATACTATAGAAAAAGTCATAGGTGAAGGTGCATTTGGCACTGTTTATTTAATTTTTAGTCTTGAAACAGGAGAACGCGTTGCATTAAAAAAAATATGTGAAGATACTCGTTATAAATCACGTGAACTTGAAGCACTTCAAGCGATTCATCATCCAAATTGTCTTACTCTACTTCATCATTTTATTAGTGAATCACAATCAACTAAAATGCTCTATTTAAATCTTGTAACTGAGTATGTTCCTGACACTCTTTCATGCGTTGAAAGGCAATACTTGTCAATTGGTCAAACAATACCTACACTTTTAGTCAAGCTTATTTCATACCAACTCCTTCGTTCATTAGCGTACCTTCATTCGAAAAAGATAGTTCATCGTGATATTAAGCCAGCAAATATTTTGTTACATCCATCGACATGCATACTGAAGCTTTGTGATTTCGGATCTGCGAAATTTTTTAAAGCCAACGAGCCATCAATATCATATATTACTTCTCGTCCATATCGAGCCCCAGAACTCATTTTAGGAGCTACCAGATACGATGGGTCAATAGATATCTGGTCAGCTGGTTGTGTAATTGCTGAAATGCTTCTCGGACAACCTTTATTTAATGGTGATAATAATGCTGAACAGTTACTTTCAATTATTCAAGTACTTGGCTCGCCTACACATGAACAACTTGTTTCAATGAATCCTCAATGCGGCCAATTTGAACTTCCCGTTTTACAGCCACTTCCTTGGAAAAATGCTTTTCGTGCATCTACCGATCAACTTGGAGTTGATCTTGTGTCTCGTTTATGCGTTTTTCAACCATCTCAGCGATTACAAGGATATGAAGCTCTTTTACACCCATTTTTTGATGAGCTTAGAGCTCCTGATGCATCATTGCCAAATGGCAAAGAAATGCCTCCACTTTTTGAATTCACACATGAAGAAATTGGATTTATTGGACCTAATTTACTGAAGCAACTTGTTCCAACTCATCTTCAGATGGATGCTTGGTTTATCGAAAGGATGCTTAACAATGGAAAACCAGATAATGATGAAGAGGATGAAGGTGAGTGAATACATTTATAATTATCTTGTTTTTTAATATTTATAGTATTTAACAGAAAATAATTTGTTTTGTGTGTAATGTTAATCAATATATTTTATACATTAACTTTTTCATAAATCTTATAGAAATTTGATTTGATATAAAAATATAGAAAAATCATGATCAAAATTCATGTTTATAACTAATAAATAAAAGATATATATTATACATCTATAAGGTCATTATATTTTTGAATTTCTTAATTTTCGATGTTCTTCTTGCTTTGTTGTTCTGATGATATCCTTATGATCTTTATTAAAAGTATCAATTCTACTGAGATAGGCTGGTAACTTTCCTGGGCGTCTTAACTTTTGCTTCTCTGTATCATCTGGTAATATTTTATCATCGGCAAAAATTAGTTCATCTTCATCGTATTCATATTCATCAATAGATTTATCTTTTTCTTGCAATTTCTTTTCATTTTTCTTTTTAATTGCGCGCTTGGCGAGTTTTTTACTATAATTTGATATTTTAAATTGTTGGTTCTTCATATCTTCGACATCGGTGTCTTTTTCTTTCTCACTCCACATCTTCCTCTTTCGGACTTCCTTAATTATGTTCTTTTCGCTTGTTATATCTGATACAATTTTACCATTTCCATAATATGGATTTGAATAAGTAAACGTACAATTCTGAAATTCATCAGAATCATCTTCAGAAATTCGCGACTTTTTCAATGATCTTTCAAAAAGTCCATATTTTGGATTTTTAAGTCTTGTAGGGCTTGATGGCATAGTTTTCGAATGAACAATTTCCCCATCTCGGTTATGCCAATTTTGTGTGGAAGTTATTGGCGATCGCGCATTTTGTTGTCTTCGATAATCGATATTGGACTGTGAGTAAGATTTTTCAACCTTTGATGATTTTTGAATATTTCTTGCATTCCAATTCTTACCATTTTTGTTTTCTGCAAAAGTGATTCTTTGTCGTATTTTAGTTGATGAAGCAGGACAAAGTTTTTTTCGTTTTTCATATTTATCTTTAATTGCATTATTATTTTCAATATCTTCGTTAGTTTTATCATTATTGTTTTCTTCGTTATTAACATTTTTCTTGTCATTGTTATTAATCACAATTTCATCATTATTTGTGTTGTCAATATTCAAGTTTCTCTCTTCATTTTTTGATTTTTCTTCTTGTCTTATTTGTTGATTATCTTCAGTATCGTCTTTACTTTTCTTATTTTCATCAGCTCTTATAATATATCCAACACTTTGATTATCATCATGAATATCTGTTAGTATACTTTTATTCTGATTGTTACAAGTTGAATCGTTATTAATGTCACTATGAAGCAAAATATCCTTTTGAGGTAAAATATCTCTCTGATTATTTGGATTTTCATCGTTGAAATTTTCTTCATTTTGCTGTCCTATATTTAGCTGCTTATAAATAACCGCTTTTTCATTCTCTTGACATTGATCATTTTCACTCATTTTTTAAGAATTAATAATTCAATACGTATTTGTTCATAAGTCAGTAATTTCAATTATTATAGATTTTTGATGCAATATTTAAAGAAAATGCATAAAACAAAATAAATTTTCCTAGTTTTAAAAATCGATTATTTTTATTTTTTGAATTGTAATTCAAAGTTGTAAAAGAAAAATTTATTTTTATACAAAAAGTGAGCGACGATTAATTAATATAAAAAAACATTATTTTTAGATTTATTTTACTTACAAAGATATATAATCCAAAAAATTATTGATAATCAATATAAATGAATCATATATATTGAAGTATTTATTTTTAATCTATCAGTTGTGTATATGCGAATATATACTTTAAAACATATTATTTTAATACAAAAGAATTGTTTTTGAAGAATCCTTTTCTTTTTATTGAAGTTAAATTGCAATTTTGAATTTCTTATTTTATAAACCAAATAATCATGATGTCTTTTTAAAATATCTGAGCAATAATAATAACAATAATAATAAAGTATTTACATTTTTTCTTTTGCATGTACAATATTTTTATTAATTACCAAAGACAATTCCTTTTATAGGCGATTTCGAAATCTCCATAAAATAATACTGTCTCTTCGGGATTATTAGGAAAATATCCACTTTAATAGCGGAAAACAGGGTTGTCGATCGATGATGATAAATATCGATTATCGGCTCATTATCGATAGTCCGATAATATCGATAAAAATTTGTTCGATAACCAATAATTATCGATAAATACGTTAAGCCAAACCGCCGATATTTGGTCACTATCGGACGGTTACGGTTCGATATTCTCCGATATTTTATAATAAAATTTCCATACTTTTTTTTTACATTTTTGATTAAAATTTGGAATTTTATATTTTTAATTGTACTTCAATAGTGCATGCTGAAATAAGCGAAATAAGGTCAGGGTGCATTATATGTCCAATATAATAATGAGAAGCTAAAAAATCAGGTTTTTGATTAATACATAAAAAGATTATTTTCAAAATTTTTAAAAAAGAACCAATTGGCCAACAAAAAAAGATTATGATTAAGAACAAAGTTATAAGACGAAAATTTCCTCATATCTTCTCAGTATTAAAATATTTCCATATTTGCAAATTAACGAATCTTAATATGTAATGAAATATTAATGCAATGCTACTAAAATAATTTGGTTTTTTTTTTATTAAAAGAATATCAAGTCTAAAAATATTTAGAGAAATGGAGAGAATTTTATTAATTTACAAAAAGTTATCGTTTTCACTTTTTGATAAATTTAATTTTTTTGCCAAAATAAAATTATCTTTATTGATTTTAAATTTTATACTTAAATATTATTAGAATTATAATATATTACTTATCTTTTATTATAATAAAAGTTAATTTCCTATGAAATATAAAAAATCTTTTTTAATAATTTGATCATTTGTACATACAAGCTTTTTTATATGTCATTACTTGAAAAAATAACTTTTATATAATTATATAACAATTAAATAGCCATAATTTCTAGTAAATATCTTTTCTTTACCTTAAAAAAGTTAAAAATATCGGTCATTATTGGCCATGATAAAAACCGTTTTTATCGATAATGATATTTATTATCGGATAGTATCGGTTATTCTACTCTACTCCCGATAATATCGATAATATTGGCAACGTATTTAACCGTTATCGGACACTATCGATAAACATCCCTGGCGGAAAAGTTCTATATTATAACGGAAAAAAACAAATTGATTGGAAAGTGTAACCTTTAATTTATATAGGCATTTAAGGTACAAATCCAGTACGTTATTTTTTGAATAGGAGAACGTTTATTATTTGAATAGTCGCATGCCTCTGAAAAAGTTTAAATTGACTAGGTTTGTTTTTGACACTTATTTTACAATTTAAATAAACATTATGACATGTTATATGAAATGAATGGAAATAATCGTTTTTTATTTAACATGTCATCTTATTCTTTGAGAATGTCAAAAAAAATTGCGGTTACTAAACGTACTGGATTTGTACCTTAAATGAGTTAAAAATAAAAAGATTTTAAATTTTCATAGATATGAATTATATACCGAAAAAAGAAAGATAAACATACAAAAACTTTTTTTCAAAAGTATCATTAAATAATTTTTCTTATGAAAATTGAATTTAATGGAACATATTCAAAATTTATACTTAATATAAACTACTAGCACCTGAAAATTACTAAAAATATTCAATTTATCATTTTTGATAATAAAATTTTTAAGTTGATGCAAAAATCTATATCAAATATAATTAGAAAATATTCATAAGGCAAAGTATATTTGATATATTGGAAAATTCATCAGAATGATAAATATAAATCATGATTTTTGAAGTGAGTTTTATAAAAAAAAAATTTCACAAAAAAATGGTTACACTTTCCATTATCAAATTGGATTTTTCGGTAATCATAATGAATTTTTCTGTTATCATATAGAACTCTTCCCTTATAAAAGTGGATATTTCGCTTATGATCCCGAAAAGACTGTATTTTAATATTTTCGAAATTTTCAATTCATTATTTGTAATGGATCAATTTCTTCGAAAAAGAGACCTAAATCAAACAGAAATTTTAGGTGATTTAATGATATATCATTACGGAAATGACTCGAGTCATTTGAGACATCTAGTTACCTATTTTATAATTGCAGAGTTTTCAAATGGTTGATAACTCTGTCACATTTGATAACTAGAGTCTTCAAAACTTTCTTTTGAAGTTACTGAGTTTTAAAATGATTGATAACTAGATGTCGCAAATGCGACTTACTTCAATTCCATACTTTTAAAGAAGCCTTGTTGTTCAAATTCATTTATTTGAGAAGCTTTGTTGCTTTCTGAAAAAAGAAACTAAAAAACACATTATTTTGAACATAAAGTTACATGTCAATAGTAATAAGAAGAATAGAAAATAAATTGATCAATTAATTTATGGAATCAAATATCCAAAAAAACAAAATAAACTATCCAATATTTTGAATATAATAAAGCATTCAATTTTTTCACACATAGAAAACTTTTGATTTTCGCAAATTTGTGAAAAATATTTGCCAAATAACATGCTTACAATAATATTTACTATTTTTTAATTAATTCAAAAATATTGAATTTTTCCCAAATTGGGCCGGTTTTATATTACGACCAAATTTCGCCACAAATTTTATCATTCTACCAAAAAGAAAGCACAAACAATGTCTATCTCAAATATGTTCCTCCTCTGGATATCAAGATGAAACATCTCAAGAAACTCAAGCTCTTGAAGAGACAATAGTCAATAATTTTGTAGAAAATATCAAGAATGATAACTTATTAAAATTTAGTATTTATGCTATTTATCGTATTTTAAGCAAATATGCCAGCATTCATGGAAAACAAGAAAGCCAAGATGAAATTATTAATTTATTTTTCAAATGTCTAGATAAATTCGGCCGAGATTCCTCACCATTACTAGAATTTATTGATTTTAATGATGATAAAGCAGATTTGATGAATGTATTAACCACAAAATATTCAAATGTAATTGATTTTACATTTCTCAACATGTCAACAATTCCATTTTTACATCAATATCAAGCAAAGTACAATGAAGTTCAAAAAGACATTGCACCGTTGAAGGAACAATTCATAAGCAAAAATGAAGCAATGCAAAAAGAAATCGATGAATTAAGAAAAAAACAAATTGATGATTTAATGAAATTGAATAACCAATTAAAGAGAGAAATTAGTAATTTTAAAAGCTCACAAAATGAATGTTTTGGAATAGGTGATGTTATTTTGTCCTCGAGAAATTTAAGTGAAAATGAATGCTGGCTAGAATGTAATGGAAAAAGTATTTCTAAAACTGAATATCCTGACTTATTTGATGTTTTACGAACAGATCAAGATTATGAATGGAATAAGCATAAAATTGATGTACCATTAAAATGGAATCCTTTTTGTATTTTTTATGATAATGATTATTTAATATAAAGTGCGTCCACAATTAAGAAAGTATTTTTTGAATAAGCTCATAGAAATATTGAATGAGTTTTCACAATTTTAACTTTCCTAATAGTGGACACACTTTATAAAGAAAATATTTTACGGATTTATTCAAAAAATAATTCAAATGATTCATGGGAAAAAGTAATTAAAGAAATTCCTAATGGCAGTATTTTTTCAAAGTTCTATGATGTCCAAATGATTTTTGCGAATAATGAATATGTTTTTCCAATTTTTATAAAAGAAGGAAATGATATTTATTTATATTTTATTCATGCACAAAGTCCAACAGCTGACTGGAAAATTACGAAAATATGTTCAATTAAAGCTTCAGATGATAAATCAGTTTCATTTTGCATCACCTATTTCTATTATTTAAACAATACAGCTGTTTCGGAAATAGATTAGAATTTTTTGGAAATAAAATAGTAACCGTTTTATTTTTTTGGAAATAAAATAGGAACGATCATTTTATATTCAATTTTATCATACTCAAAAACGGAATTAAAAGATAGATTAAAGAAATTTTATGGCGTTTTACACATTATTATGCTAATATATGCATGAGTTTTGTTTTTAACAGTTCAATATGAAACATAGAGTATGTTATTGTGTTTTTAATATGATATTACTAAAATATTGTTTTCATCCAAAATTACTCAATAAAATCTTCAATTTATCGATAATTATGCATTTTTTATGATTTTTAATATGAAAATTGATGAAAATGAATATTTTGAAAAAACTCTTTCATTAATGAAAAAATCACTTTATTTATGATTATTATTGATTATTATATCGAATATGAAAAGAAATTTTCTTTTTGCTTTATCCAGGATATAATTTAAAAAAGATATTATGCAATCGGTGAAATATCAATTATAAAGTATCTTTTTAATAACATCTGTCAAAATATATTAAATTGGCAAAAGATTGTTTAGATGTAATTAATATTTGCTTCTGATTTAAATGTTTTTCATCAACAAAAATATTGGAAATTGAATGCAAAATAATCGTTCACTATTTTATTTCCAAAAAAAAATATTTTATTTCCAAAAATATTTTGGCGGTTTTATAAACCATTCAAATCATGCTATTTTATTTCCAAAAAATTCTAATCTATTTCCGAAATAGCTGTACATCTGAATTTAATTTTAATACTAATTTTTGCAATATGTATTTATATTCATTTGGATTATTGGCATATAGTAATGATGAATGTTTTTTATGCATCAAGCACAATAACGATTCATGCGTTCATTTTTCTAATGACATAGTTTCTTTATCTCCGGATTCAAAACAGACTATTTTTCATAGAGATGAAAAATCAGACACATTTACGCCAGATGGAATTCAAGTAGATGACAGTTTATTAGTTGTTATAGGTAATAGAAATACCGCTGCAGCCATTTATTATTCTTACGATAATACTACATTCGCCTGTACTATTTTGGATGGATTTGAAATATCATTCTGCATTTGGAATGAACAATTATTCGCCATCTGTATTAAAGAGAAAATGGAAAATCAAGAAAATACTCTGATTCCATTCATGATTTATTTAAACAAAAATAACTTTAAAGAATGGAAAGAATATCAATTAGATAGCCAAAGTATTTATTATGGTTCTTTGAATATATATTCACTTAGTAAAATTAAAAACACTTTGAAATGCGCTTTTGTTGCAACAAATGGTGAAATAATATATTTAAATTGTACATCTAATGATATAAATATTTAGCATAAATAATGTTATTTGCTTTGCTTATAAGCTGTGAGCTTTTTTACTTGTGGATAATCAGGTAATGAAATATTTATATCATTAGATAATTTTATGATTAAAAGCAAATAACATTATTTCTTTGCTTATTTATGCTAAATAATATATTTAAATTGTACATCTAATGATATAAATATTTCATTACCTGATTATTAGCATAATGTTATTTGCTTTGCTTTTAAAAGCAAAGAAATAAAGCAATTTATCAATTTAGCATAAATATTGTTATTTGCTTTGATGCTAAAACAAAATTATATAATTAAAAGTATTTATTAATATTTTACAGGTGAAGTATTTTAGAACTAATTTTTGTAAAAACCGGTTAACGCTAGTATAAAGTGGATAACGGTGAGTGAAAGTTCACTCTTTTTTTTTGAATAATTTATATTTATTTAAAAAAATTGAATACTTTATTATTAAATTGAATGTAAAATTTTTAAAAGTGCCAAATATCCTATCTAAATTTTATATCATAATTTTTTGTTTTTTATTGATGAGCAAAGTAAGTGCAAAAAGTTTTGATCAAGGACTACAATTTGATATTATGGATAATGATGATTTTGAAAATGATGATTTAGTTGAATTTCAACATTTTTATTATTCACAATTAACAAAATATTCCAAACATATTCGAGATTCATACTTATTTTCAGAGGTTACCAATCGATTTCCTCAAGAGATCCGTGATTTTCAAGAAGAATGTCAGCTTTTACCTGAGAGCGTCGATTATTTTTTTCAATTATTAAATAAAAGTTTCAATATTGAGGAAGATTTGATATTAACATATATTCAATGCATCGATCTTCTTAAAATTTCCAAACATTTACAAGTTCGAAAACTTTTTTTCAATATCAATCAATATATTAAATCGCGTAATATTGATGTTGACTTTGCTATCCAAATGGTTGAATATGAAATAAAAACACGAAAAGAAATGAATAACTACGATATAGAAATTAGTAATGAAGTCGAAAGTTTATTAATCGACAAAATAAACAAATGTTTTACAAACGAAAAATTCAAAAACTTACCAATACAAATTATCTATCGAGTTATCAAACAATGTTCACCTGACTCGATCGATAGTGACAAACTTTTTGATGTTATTGTTAGTTCACTTAGCAAATTTTGCGTTTTATTCCCATTTCTAGATCTTCAAAAACTTTCGGAAGATCGCCTTGACGATTTGTGTAGAATGTATTCAAAATCAAATGAAGACACGCAGCATTACTATGATTACTTGAAGTGCAACTTAAACCTTATAAATGAAATAAACGATCGTAAGAAAAATCTTGAAAAAATGAGTGCTGAACAGCAAAATAAATTGCAAGGTCAACTGGATGAGCAACAAGATAAAGTGAAAGATTTGGAATCTAAAATAGAATTGCTTCAAAGTAGATTTAATGAATCAGAAAAAGCTAATTGTAAACTGCAAAGTCAATTGGATGATTCAAAAGAAAAGAACGATGAACAACAAGAAAAAATGAAAGATTTGGAATCTAAAATAGAATTACTTCAAAATCAAGTGAATGATTCTAACAACGTGAATAGTGAACAATTAAATAAAATGAAAGATTTAGAAAATCTAATAACTCAACTACAGAATAAATTAGAAAATCAAGAGAAAGAACATGAAAAAATATCATTATTCGAAGGCCAAATTGTTGCAAGTGTCGAAAAAGGAATCCTAATCAATGCAGAAATAAATCTGAAAACTAGAGGTGGAACACTTGACACGTCCAAAAGCAAAGTTATCGTTAGCACTAGTGATGCGAAATGCCTTGGATGTGAAGCGTATGAAAAAGGAGAGCCAATTACATCACTTCATATGAAAACAGCATTTGCATGCGGGACAGGCACGTACTACGTGAGATGCATCGCCTTTAACAGCGATGGCGAATCAAACGAAATTGTGAGCAACCCAGTGACGACGACTTTAAGCAGTTTGACATTCGAGTATGACGAACAAAAAAAACCAGCAATAATTTCACTTCCGCGAGGCCAGTACAAACTCGAAGTCTGGGGTGCAAAAGGAGGCGACTCAACTGGTGATGGTATTAGTGATGGTGGTAAGCGAGGTCGTGGTCAAACAGCTAAAGGAGGTTTAGGCGGTTATTCACGCGGAATTCTGAGCTTGTCCAAGAATGAGACCGTTTACGTTTACGTTGGTGAAGAAGGCAAACCATCGAATTCGCCTGACGGTTTGAGTACTAATGGAGGCTTCCCTGACGGAGGGGGAACAAGAACGGGCCACTATGAGAGTTACACGACAGTTCCAGGTACAGGAGGCGGCTCTACTTCAATTCGAATTGGAAGCGACACAGACTACAACCGCGTGATTGTCGCTGGTGGAGGTGGTGGAGCAAGCGGCAGTTGCAGCTGGGCTGACCCTGGCGGTTTTGGAGGAGGCCTGAATGGAGGCAACTGCAGCAATGAGAATTCACTCCGGGACCAGGGCGCCGGCACTCAGACAGGCAGCACTGAAGGCCTCGGCAATGGCCAAAACGGAGATAAGGGCTTGTTTGGAAAAGGCGCCACAGGCAAATACAAGCAGGGAGTCGATTCAGGAGGCGGTGGAGGCGGCGGTTGGTACGGAGGTGGAAGTGGCGGATACGGAGCTAACACTTTGGCTTCAAGTGGCGGCGGCGGATCAGGCTGGACATTCACCAAGTCCAGCATGGAAGTGTGGGAAAAAGGCGACCCTTCAAAAGCATCAAATTTTGCTCTAGACGGCCAGTACTACCTAAAGGACGCAGCATGCATTGCAGGCGACCAAGAATTCCCTCGCAAGGATGGAAATGGAAATGAAAGAGGTCATAGTGGTAACGGTTTTGCTAAAATCACACCATTATGAAATTCAAAAAAGCACAAAAAGTAGTTGGAAAAAACAATTGAAAAATAGAGTGAGCATTTCGGTTTCATTCAAAAAAAATAAATAAATAAAAATTCACATTTTTTAAAATTTATTATCAATTTTGAATTGATAAAAAAAAGTGAGGATTTTAATTCAAAAAGTTATTATATACAAATAAACTTTCAAAATTGGAATAAATTGGCTATATGTTTATAATGCTAGCTCAAAACTTCTTAGACATTAGCGTTTTTCGATATCAAAAACTGATATTAAGCTTTTAGATTAATCATCTTCAAGAAAGTATTTCAAAAAAATCAATAGTTCATAGAAGATGAACAAAAAGATTCCGATATTTCTCACGATCATGCCTAGCCAAAGAAAAAAATAAGACCACAGAACAATTTTAAGCTTAAATCCGTAAATAAATTATTATAAAAATTGATTTCTAGCCGAAGAAAAAAATATAACTGCAGAACAATTTTAAAATATACCAGATTTTTAGGCTTAAATCCGTAAAATAATTATTTTTATTACAATTATAATAGCTCAAAAGTGAAAATAAGAAGGATTTGTTGCTTTTTTATATAAAATCTCCTTGAATTCATACTTTTTGAGAGAAAAAACTCAAAAAGTATATTCAATTCAGAGATTTACGATTTTTTCTCCCAACTTTTTCGAGCTAGCGATCACAAAAAGTTATACGAGAAATTAATGAACCAAATTTGTTGAAAATTCGTAAATTTTCCATTATAGTAATGGTCAAATTTGTTGAAAAATATTGAATGAAACCGAAATGCTCACCATTTTTTTCTGAGGATCACCGTTATCTTCCAGTACTTTACATAAAATATATGATTCTAACAATTTAAATTCTGATAAGTTTTTATTTGACTATTCAAAATTGAGTATCATTTGTAGCTACAAATCTCCCTGCTTTAACGGTCATTTTTAACGGTATTAAAGTAGGGAGAAATGAAAAAAATTACTAATCTCCCTACTTCGGGCCATTTAAACTTTTTTATTTATTATTAAAAACTTCAATATCTATTCGAAAAACACCCAAAATACAGTGCATATAATTAAAAGCATAAAAGAATAAACTGAAAATAGATCAAACTAATACTTCAAATATTATTTATTTAATCTAGAAAAAGAGAATATACTGTACTCAAAACTTAAAATTATCTTTTTAAATTTGTTAATTATTCAAATAAATGGTAAAATAACTGCATAATAAAGATAAAGATTGATTAATTGATTATTCAAAAATATATTTTCAATTTATTTTCATTTATAAGACAACATTTATTTATAAATGTCTCCTTTTTAATCACCAATTTTAATCATAATCTAATTATGCATTTAATTATCGAAAACTCTTAATAAAATTAAGGTTCGATTATGATCATGATAATGATTATAATGAACAATTAACTCATAAACAATCATTTTTTTGACATTATGATTTTTGAAAAAAAAAAAAAAAAAATAGTGAACGTGTTTTAAAATGCATATCTGGATATATAATCATACAATACAATTATTTGAAAATATGCATAATTAAAATGTCATTTTTAGCAATTATGTCATTTAATTTTTTTCAAAAAAATTGAGAGAAAAACATTTTTGCTATGACAGAAAATTTTTAATACAGTATATAATTTAATTTAAATAAACTCTGTTTTATGTTGAAAAAAATTAAATTTTGTATTTTTAATTTTTTTTTTTCTAAAAAGAAAGCGTTACCACTTTAAATACCGTTACCATATTAAAAACACTACTGTATTTTCTGAATATTTACTTGTTCATATAATTTTATATCATTATGCCTAATTGCATTTATTCCATTCTCCGTATTTTTGGTGCCTGATTAATCTGTTGAATTATTCCCCCAGAAATAATTTACCAATATGGAAAGGTCAACTTTTTACCCTTTCGAAAGGGTAAAATTTTAAAATGTCTGATCAACTATTGAACTCTTTAAGTATAGGTTTTGATATTAAAAATCACCGAGAATTATCTCCATTAATTTACTTTACGGAAACCGCCCTTTATTTTGAAAGCCAAAATTCATATTTCCCAATATCCAATAATAATTTTCGTCATTTACAATCAATACCTGTAATAATACATGATATAGAATCAGCAATTTATGATTCAAAATTATTTGATAAAAATATCGAAGATAAATCATTTGACTCATTATCAAATACTTTTTCTCTTTACAGTTCAGTACTCATAAATGATGAATTTTGTCATCCAATCGATGTTATTGAATCACAAAAATACGATTTATCCCTTTTATTTAGTTTCTTGAAGAAGAAGCTTACTCGAGATTTACGGCAGCTACCAATTTCAACGCAGCGCTTCCCGCATTTCGTCAACCATGAAATAACCGATCTACATGCATTACAAGACATTGACATAGACCAACAAAATACCGAAAGAGAAGCAATTAAGCAGCTTCAAAAAGACGAAGAAAAAATGAATTCAATTATCACAAAAAACTCTTCAAAATTCTTATTTAACGAACTCATTGAATTTTATGATACGATCAAAAAATACAGAAAAAGTTTTACTTTTAGTCCTAGCTTTATATTGTCTTGTATTAAGAATTTCAACTCTTTTCTATCTTCTTTTTTGGATGATTCAAACAAACCTAGTCAAAAATCGGAAGGTGAAAATTTAATTTATAACGATCAAGATATATTTAAATATTTCTTGAATATTGATTCTGAATCTTGCAGTGATGAAGAAAAACAAGAAAAGAAAAAATACTTTCGTATTGTATTGATCATTAAAATGCGTCTTAACATGATGATTCACAAAACTGTCGACTTTTTGATAGCACTAATTGAATTGATCGTTTTTGATGAGAAAAATCAAATATCAGAAGACGATCAATTTACATTCAAAAATTTCATAAATGAAATTTTACCTGACACGAAAAAACGATCAGAAATCATCACAAATATTTCAATTGATGAAATCACTGATTTTTACTTTAGTAAAGAAGAAAAACAAAGTGATTTCATATTGACGGAAAAAGGTCTTTTCAAGTACCAAAACGATAGTTTAGAAAAAGTTGAAATTGAATTAAATTATTCAAATTCAAAGATTGCTTTTTCAGATGGAATTCTTTACATTGTTTCTCCAGATGACAAAAGAATTCATAAAATATTGGTTCCACAAGTTGAAGATGAAAACAAGAAAGATTCAAGTAAAGCACAGAAGACACATGAAAATGGAAAAGAAAGGAAGCGACTATCAAAGAAAAGTCTGAGAAAGATTGAAAGGAAAAAAGCATATAAAAAAGAAGAAGAAAGAAAAGATGAAATTAATTTTGATAACACAATCATTGATATTCCTGACTATCCAATCATTTCAGTTGGTGCTTATGATAATAATGTGCGAATCATTCAGCTCAAAGGTTCAAATAATGGTAAAGCAATAATGATATTCACGAATGTTGATCTCATTCCAAACAGTAGAATCAACTACAATATTGAAGAAGCTTTTTCTGACAAACTTTTTCAAACAGCCAAGCAAACGCAGTTTGAATTTGAAATCAGAAATAAGAATGAAAAGTCCAAACTAGCAAATATAAACTTTTCAAAAGATAATTTTTATGTTTCTTTTGATGATTCATCGCTCCAAAAATGGACAATTTTCAATGAAAATGGTATTTGTGAATTTACGATGAATCTTGTTTCGCCATTTATTTTTTCATCTAATTCAAAGACAAAAATGGATAACAATATGTTTTTGTACATTCTTGAACCTATTTCTAATTCTTCTGAAAAAGCTGTATCGTCCATTTATTTCAATTTTTCAACAACGAATTATTATTTGAGATCTGAAAACGGTTTCTTTTTGAAACATCCTTATTTACAAAAACTTTCTGATATTGTTGACAATTGTTCACAATTTATAATCAATCGAAAAGTAACAACCCCTTCCACAACAGCTGATTACTATGAAAGTCGTGATGAAGATAAAGAAAAAGTTCCTCCTAAATCTATTGAGCTTCCTGTTTCTCCTGAAGAAATGAGTTCAATGTTTCAAAGTGTCAATTCATTAGTTTCACAATTTGAATCCATTGAATTTGTTATTAATAATTTGAAAGATGAAGAAATAAAAAGATTCTTCATTTGTTTATTTATTAAAATGTCTGGAATATGTCTTCTTTACGGCACCAATTTCTATTATGCATCGAAAGATTCAATGATCGAATCCCAACAAAAAAGATTTGCGAAGTTCAAATCATTCATTATGAATTTGTTTTCATCTTTTGGTACATCTAATTCAAATGATTTTGAAATAATTGTGAGGGAATCAATTATTATCACTTTTTGTCTTGCTGGTAAGTTCATCTTTCTTCCTGATTCTTATGAAGACCTTCACTCTTTTATGAAGAAAGTTTTGTCTCTTGATGATGAAAGTGAGAATTGTAAAAAATGTTTAATTCGTTCACTTTCATTTTTATTCTTTAAATATCCTTCATCTTTGTACATTATTGATGAATTCATATACAAAGAACTTTTAAAATATGATCAAGAAATCAATCTTCATCAGTTATTTTATGATACAATCTTGTTTATTAAATTAGAAAATAGATTTTCACAAAAGATAATTGATAATGAATTTATTAGATTCATTGAACCTTACATTCAATGCTTATTTAAATATATAAAACGCATTTTGAATGATGAATCTGTTCCAATTACAAAAACAATACAACTTTTGTATTTCTTTACAATTTTTGAATTTGATAATCCCACATTTAATTTAATAATGCTTAAAGCAATTACATCAATTAGTAAAGAACTGTTTAATAGAATAAATAAAATCAAAGGAGTTATTGAAAATGATGATGATTTCTATGAAAAACATAAAGACTCAAGTGCTCAAAAAGTGGCGAAAAGAACAAAAGTTTTAGAAAGTGAGCATCCTTTTGTTCTATCAAATGATTCTAAAGATGATGATGAAATAGAAGAAATACTTGGAACAATAGATTTTGGTGCTGATGTTGATTTTGTCTTTTTCATTCCTGACCGTTGTGAATTACAGGAAGGAGATATAATCACTTTTTATTTGAATAATTCGAAATCTGACACCAAAATATTTCAACAAAGAAGTGATTTTGATTTCAATCAAGCATCTGAAATTAAATCAAAAAATATAAAAGTCACTTTAACAAGAAAAAATAAAAATATCGATGACAAATGCTGGGGTTATAAATTTACATTTGTTGGTGTTTCTATTGATTATAAATTTTATTGGCCTCAGAATGTCTATTTAAACTTCTTCAATATTTTTATTTCTTCATTAATAAGAATCTATTGTAATGCTGCTTTATCCACAAACAAAACAGACGAAGAAAACGAATTCAATCTTATTTTAGTGAATAATCTTATTCAAGGAATTAAATTAGAAGATATAGACAATTATGAAGCCAATATTAATCAACAGAAACCAAATAAAATTGGAAAAAGACAACTTTCTAGAGGGATTTCAAGAGGTATTAATTATGATACAGATAATGATTCTTTATTTGATGAAAAAATTAAAAAATCTTTTATTAATGATTTAATTACAGTTGATGAAAAAAGTTCATCATTAGGAAAAATTTTATTTAATATTCTTTATACAAAAACTGCTAAACAAATCAGAATAAGATTGAATCAAGGAACACAGTCAATTTTAATTGCAGAACATTATCTTGCTGCTTGCTTATTCAAACAACTTGGAATGATCAACACTTGTATTAAATTAGTTAATTCATATCAAAATAATGATTCAAATGATGTTGAAATTCCTAGTCGAATTCTGTTAATATGGAAGAATATATATTCACTTCGAAAAATTTTGTTTTTTGAATATCAACAATCTAAAATAAATAGACCAAATCAATCTAAAAAATTTAATTTTGTTGAATTTACTGAAGAAGTTAAAAGAAAATGTAAATTGCTTCTTTATTCTGATCCAATTTTGAAATTTAATGCACCAAATAATTTGAGCAATGAAAAATTTGAAGAAACAATGAAATCAATAATGTCTTTTGTGACTTCTAAAACCCCTCTTTCAAAAATTACTGATATTATTGATATTCAAAGAAAACGATTACAAATATCAATTCAAGCAAATGAATTAATTCTTCAATTTTTAGATCAAAATTCTATGTTTAAATCATCAAGATTATATGCTCAATTTTCTTATGGTTATAATTATCATCCATTGACATATACGAATGCTTTAACAACTCGTGAATTAGACGATTATTATAGATTGGAAGATAAAGTTCAATCTTCATTTCTAAAAGCTTTTTACAAGTATGTGACAATTCCAACAATAGTGAAAGAAAGTCATTTAAAGTATTTTTTAGATAACAAATTTAATGATGAAGTTTTTAAAGTTTTTGTTGATATTTTAAATGAAAATAAACAAAACAAATCTTTCCTTCGTGATAGATTTAATTTTTCATTGATTCGATGCATTTTTGGTCTTAGTGTTAAATCATCAAATAATGAAATCATTGAAAAAATGTTTTCACTTTTAACTTCAGACGAAATTGATGTAAAATGTAAACAATTGATTTTAACTTTTATTCCATGCTACACAAAAATACATCCAGAAAATTTGAAAGTTTTTGATAAGAATTTTGCTTTATCTTTTCTTTCAGATAATTCACACAATCCAGTGATTGCCAAAACATTGTTTTATTGGTTATCTCAACTAATAAATCCGAATACTGATGCTGATTTTATCAAAAAGGTTTTACGTGGAATTGGCCAAGCATTTTGTGGTCAGAGTTGCTTGTTCATTGATGAATCATTTTCAATACTCACTCATAGACAAGTATCTGAAGGAATGATTTCATTTGTTAGACTTTTCATCAAACATGATAAAGATTTCATTTTTAATATCATGAATGATATCATTAGTAATGTCAATGGATCAAATATAACTAGTATTAGTGATGAAAATGCAATGATATTGATTGGATTATTTGCTTCTCTATGTCAAAGTTTGTCTGCTTTTGTTCCTGAACGTTATTATATGTATAGATATGATTCCTATAACTTTATTGGATATAATTCAACTAAAAATGAAGTAAGATCTCATGAAAAAAATGTTTTCGGTACTTTTACTAACTGCGTTTCACTTGATTATCGTTTTCTTGATTTAAATGAAAAAGATATTTCAAGTATTCTTCAACTTCATGACATTCTTTCGACTTCAAAATATTTTGTGAATGAAATAAATTATGAGCAAAATATTAGTGAAAGAGAAATTGAAGAAAGCATTTTAATATCAGCATTTTATTCATCTCTTCCAATGATTTTCCAAAATGTAAATAATGCTAAGATTATTTTGAATAGTGATAATATTAATCATTCTTTGACACTTTTCAAATTTGCTCAAAATAAGCTTCCAATAAATGAAAATAATATAACTTTATTGGGTCACTTTTTGGAGAAGGCGATTAACAGTCCTCTTTATCAAATAAAAGAAAAAGATGAATTGGAAAGAATTGATAAAAATGGTTCTTTTCGATTTATGAAAATGAATTTTGGTGATATTATTTATAATGACAATAATGATTTGATCAAAACTAACAATAATCATATGAACTTGTTCATTTGCAATCGACCAATTGATTCCTCATATGAAACTTATTTTGAAGTTAAGATTAATAAAATGGGAAGAAAACAAATGTTCTTTGGCTTCGTTGATTCCGAGGATTGTTTCATAGACAAAGCTTTTGGATTTGGATTATTGGGTGCTGAAGTTGCATTTACTAGACGATCACCATATTTGTCCAGTGTTATCGATATCTCTGAAGATACAATAATGAAAGAAGAACAAATCCAAACTAAAAAAGATGAGAAAGAAGATATCAAAAAGTCAAATGAAAACCAAGACAAACCAAATGAGAATCAAGACAAATCAAATGAAAATCAAGACAAGCCAAATGAAAATCAAGATAAACCAAATGAAAATCAAGAAAAATCAAATGAAAATCAAGATAATCATAAAGTATTCATGATCAATGAAGGAGACTCAATTGGACTTTATTATACCACTGAATATTGCTATTTAGTTATAAATGGTAATTTAACACAATATCGTGTAATTCATAATCACGTGAATACATATGTTCCACTTATTTATATTGACCATGATGAAATTGAATTGGAAATCACTCAAAATGTTACCAAAGTTGACCATAAAGATCCAAAGTTTGACTTTTTGAATATCACTAATTATTCTCCAGACTATTTCAATGAGAAAGATTTAAAGAAATTACTTCAAGTAAAGCAAAAAATTTCACAAAATAACCTTACTGAAGATAATCATTTAATTGGCCAGCAAGTATATATTGATAAAAAAGTTCTCAGCATATATCAACTAAAAATGGAATCAGTTGAAGCATATACATCAAATCTCAATCATTATATTGAAAACTATGGAATAATTAGAGACATTATTCCATTAGAAAGCACTCCATTTGTGACCAAACTGAAAATAGAAACCTACAATGATTTAACAAAATCAAATGAAATTATTGAAATTGATTCTCGTTATGTAAGTGAATGTACAACAAACTTTTTCAATTTAATTGAAAATCAAGCAAATACAAAACTCTCATTTAATTCTTCATTTGACTTTAAAGATTTACCTGATCAACTGAAAAATACATCTGATTTTAATTCAATTACAAGTTATTTAAAGCATAAAACAATTATTGATAATTCTAAATCAATTGCTTTAATAATGTGCAGGTATTTGACTTTGGTTTTTGTTGATTATTTAAGGTATTCTAAATCACATCTTTTACTTGATGATGAAGCTATTAATTCTGAAGAAATGAATGTTATTATTAAATCATTAGCATTATCATTGCCAACAATCACATTGTTCAAACCAAAACTTTATCGTCAAATTGACAAATACGACGTGAGTGAATGTACAATTTTTTCAGAAGACACTGAAGTAGATAATGGTATGAAGTATTACTTCTTGATTCCAGGTTATAGAAAACAAGTTTCTTTTTCATTCCAAATCTTTCTTAAATTGTCAGAAAAATTCATTTCCAAACAATTTTTGAGTAAATTACTTCATGCTTTATTTGAAAGTACTGAAGAAAAGTTTTTATTTGAATCTAGCAAAATCTATGACTTAATTCCGCAAAAAAAAAGAATTGAAACTATTTCTCCTTTAATTGAAAAGTTTAAGTTTAGTATTCAACCAATTTATGATTTCTATTATAAAAAAGGTATTGGATTAATTCCAATTCTTATAGATTCTATTCCATATCAATTGCAATGCCTTGTATCATATGATAAAAGGATAAGGCAATCCTCAGACATAATTTCTTACTTTACAAAAGACAGTTGTTTTAAATGGAAATATGATATTGCAAAAATTAAAGAACAAAATAAATCATTTGATTTTTCAAAAATTCAAGATTATAGACTCAAATTTGGACTTTTTTTAATCTCGAAATATTTGGATGAAAATATTTTAAATTCAATGGGATTTATTCAAGTAGTTTTCTTAATTATACAAGCATTTAACAGTTCAAATGTTCTTTATGAAAAGAATGAAGAAACCTTGAAAAATGAATTAATTGTTTACTTGTTTAAGTTGGCTAAAATAACGAATCCAATTGCTTTTCCTTTCATTCAAGCAATTATTGTTTCTTTCATGTCCAAAATCACAATTTCAAGTGATATTTTGGTTAAACAGGCATCAGATTCAATTCCAATTTTCACTAATAATTCAAATGGTTTATATAAATTGGATAGTTTTCCTGATTCAAAGAATGAAATTCCTCTTCTTTTATCAATCTTTTCTATATTAATACAAACGCATTCTTTTGAAATTTCAATTGATGATTTATCACAAGAAAAAATAGAAAAACTTTTTGATAAATATTATGAAATAAATAATGAAATCTTTATAATTGTTAATGATCAAGTTAACAAGAAAAAAATTAAGTTCATTGAAGGTGATAATACATTTGAAAGTAATGATATAAAGAAGAATTATCGTTCTTTATATTTGGCTTATTATTATAGTCTTTTGTTGATCAATGATATTAACCTTCCTTATCCTAAGTTTCTATTCGTTCATGACTGGATTATGCAGCATTTTGGTGGCTTTAGAAAAGTGTTGAGTAAAGTTGATATTGATCATTATAATAAACAACAAAAAGATGAAAAAGAAACATCTGTTGTTTATAAATCGGATGTTTTGGATAATAAATTTGACTTGGTTTGTTCTTATAAATTGTTGGGTAATAAAAGTGACGAAGATGAAAGTGAAAATAAAGAGAATGAATATAAAATTGTTGTTCATCAGATTAAAAATGATGAAAAGATTGTAATTCCGGATTCTGGTGAAAGCGTCGTTGTCTCATTTCCTCTAGAAATACTTGTTGTTCATGAGAAAGAGGAGAAAGAAAAAGAGAAAGAGCTCACTAAAGAAGATGTTTTTATTATAACTTTCTGTCCTTCTAAAGAGCAGCAGCAGGATTGTTTCGTTCAAAACTTCATCAACATTGAAAATGACTTTAAAGATTTCACATCACTCTCAAAGTATGATAATGAGATCTCAGAAAAATTGATCTCATCATCACATATAGACAAAAAAGAAAACAACAATGAAAACAACAATCAAAATAGCAATTCTAATAATGACAATAACAATGGAAATAACAATCAAAATAGCAATGAACACAACAATCAAAATAGCAATCCTAATGATGACAATAACAATGGAAATAACAATCAAAATAACAATGGAAATAACAACCAAAATAACAATCAAAATAGCAATGAAAACAGCAATCAAAATAATGACAATAACAATGAAAATCATGATGAAAGTGAGAAAAATATTTACAAAATGTTTGAAATTGAAAAGATTCCTGAAACTGTTTCTATTGAATTTTCTTCTTCATCATCTTACAGTGATCGAATTGTCTCTCTCCGTATCTACACCCAGTCTGTGTATCGCCGCCTCATTGAAGAAATTCTCACAAGCTACGCGCTGGACGAAAGAGACTTTGGTGGTCAATACGAGAACCGATATTTGAATCAAATTATCAGTCCTGCCTACTCAATGTCTACTACTGCAAAGTTCCAATTCATCAACACAATTCTCATGAATGATGATAAAGATAATGAAAACAGAAGGCTGAATATTATATTCAACCGATTTGAGCAGCAAAAATTCATGGAGAAATTCCAAGAATCACCAAACAAAGAAAAAAATTCAAGCACAGCTCGACCACTTTTTATACAATTCATGGAGCAAGTTGATGAAGACTCTATTCAATATCTCAAAGTATATAACGAACCACCATTTGTTTGTGATCTTATTGGTGAAAATTCAAATGATGCTGGAGGTCCAGGACGTGAGCTTTTCACCCAATTAATCGAAGAATTAATGAACGTTCACATTGGAATTTTCACCATCAATCCTAATCGTCTTCATAATAATAAAGACACGAATAAAGAAGATTTAATTCCTAACATTTCATCAGGTAGTGTTGATTCATATGATGATGCTTATTTATATCCAAAACGGTTTGTTTATGCAGGTGCTTTAATTGCTGTTTGTTTCATGTCTTCGATTCCACAGCCAGTGAAATTGGCGATGTTTATTTGGGAATATTTGTCACATGAAAAAGTCACAATCGAAAGCATTTATGAAATTGATGAAGACTTTAAAGTAATGATTCAAACAGGCGAATCAATTATGAAAGTTCTTCGATCAAATCCTGATGAAATGAGTGATGAATTGTTCAATCAAATTTTCACTCATGCTTTTGAAATTGACAACAGTTTTGGCAAGAAAGTTGAATTAATTCCTTCTGGTTCAAAAATTAAGGTAACAAAAACAAACATTGGTGAATTCATTGATCAAGCAAAGAAGTTTCGAATGGAAGAATTCATCAATGTTTTAACCGAATTAAAAGAAGGTTTTGATAAAGTTATGACTTATAAAAATATTATTAAAATCCTTCGTCCTTCTGAATTAAAGCTTCTTATTTGTGGTGAACCTGAATGTAAAATTGAACAGATGAAAAACTTCATTGATTTTTATCGTAATGATAACGTTGATGATAAAGCTCAGGACATTTTTTGGAAAGTTATGGAGTCTTTCTCTGTTAAAGAAAGAATGGATTTCATTCGTTTTTCATCAGGAAATTTGTCACTTCCTGCTCCTGGAATGAAATTTGAAAGAAATATCGAAGTGTTCGTGCTGTCGCCTGGCAAACATGGACCCGCTGGTGATAAAATGGCTTATGCACATACTTGCTTTGCCCAAATTGATATCCCATTCTATGACAGTGAAGAAGAACTTGCTTCTATTCTTAGAGCATCAATTGGTAATTATGGACTGATAACTGACCATACTATGAATATTGATGCTGTCTCTGAGTTTTTATAAAATAATATTTATTATTGAACAGTTTGTCAAATTCTTTAAATAAATTTTAACAAATCTTCGTTTTAATTTTATATATATCAAGAATCTCTTTTTATTTTCACTTCAAAAAAGGCATGTGCAACTTTACTTCAAAAAGGACCAGCTCTAGCTTTTGAAATGAAACAAAGAGAAATTCAAGCAATGTTATAATAAAATTTATATTATGGATCAGTAGTAGTGTTGATCAATCAGTATTAATGAATTGCTTTGGTTGTGAACGTTTGGAAAACTTACCAACTTCTTTCCCTTCTGATGAAACAAAAACTGACTCCATTGAATACTTAAAATTGAAAAGTTTGATTTCTAATTGTAATGAATTAAGATATTTACCTGTTGAAGTAATTGGACAAGGAAGCAGCAAAGAAACAATATTTTGCAGCTCAATTATTTTCCATCAAAGAAAGCAAAATAAATAGAAAAATCATTATCTTAACAGGAAATTCAAAAAAATTATCATATTCTACAACTAAATTCACTTATAATTTTGACAAATTGATAAACTATTACTAGAATAAGATGATACAGAAGGATGGATTGAATTCGATTTCAATGATAGAAAGATCAATTTGAAGACATATCAAATTCGTTCCTGTTTTAATTATAATCCAAAATCTTGGAGAATCGAAAGATCAAATGATAAAAACAATTGGGATATTTTGGATTATCAAAAAGATGTCATAAAACTAATGAACAAGAAAATTTTGAATGTCAAACAAATGAAAACTATTATCAATTCATCCGTTACGTTCAAATGGAACAATGGAATAATACAATGGTCAAAATTATTAATATCTCAGATATAAAATTCTTTGGAACATTTAATAACAATGATAGAATAATGAATGAAGATTTGGGATATTCTGATATATTTGATTGACAATAATGATAAACAATGAATAAAAAAAAAAAAAAAAAAATCTAAATTACTCTTTTTTTATTATTATTATATAAGATAACAATATTGAAGTACTGGAATATATGGCCAAATATTATAGAAATCACAAAAAATAAAAATTTAAATATTTTTATCGTTATCGTCAAATAAATGGCCATAACTGTTTCCTAATTATTTTCATTAAATTTTATTCAATTATCAACTTTTGGTAGTATATATTACATTTGTTTGATGTTATTATATCATTTTAAAATATTTTTATAGTAATTTTTAAATTTTTATGTATGATCAAATATGAATCATTCATGAATAAAATTGATAATTTATTGGTTAAAATCAACATAATTTCCTTAAAACATGATAATGATCATAAAATATTAATTTTGTTTTATTAAATTTTGTTAGAAATGTTTGAACACTATAAAAAAATTCTTTGATATCGACCTATGTAATCACAACATTTTATGATCCACTATCCATTTTTATCAATTATATATAATATACTTAATCAAACAGCTGTTGTTATATTTTATTATAACTTAATTTCTTAATAATACCTAAATTATTTAGAAATATGCTTAAAAAGATTTTATATAAAACTTCTTCTCAAAGAACAAAAATAATAGTATTTATAAACAAATCTAAAATATAAATTGCTATTATAAGATTTTTACATGAAACAATATATATGGTTAATTATAATTATAATTAAATTATTTTATATTTTTCAATATTCACAATTAAGAACTTGAAATTATATGAAAAGTGAAAAAACAAAAAAATTGTTTGATCATTATAAAAATAATTTGTTTATAAATTTGTATCATTTTGTGAAAACAAATTAAGTATTAACTATAGTATAATATATATCAGTTTAAAAATATTTTATCGGAGATTGATTGAAAAAAAAGTGTTTTATGTTTTTTATTAAGAATCAAGTTTTTTTTTTTCAAAAGAGAAATTAATTGATAAAAATTATAAATTATATGCCATACAATTAATAGATATGAAAAATATTCATGAACTTTTCTTTTTACTTTTGGATTCTAATCTCATGAAATCTAAATATTCAAAATAAAAAAAATGCAAAACATCTATGTAATCAAATTCTTTGGTATTTCCTGTTTCCAAATTCTTAACCAAAAAGATAGGCCGGTCGTTTTTATGATACATTTCAATAACTTTATATTTTCTTTCAGGTATTTTGGAGTATTCTTGAAAATCTGTGTCAGAATATTGGACAACTGTTTTTTTGTCTGAGTTGAAATTTACTTTATAGCACTTAAAATCAATTTCCATTTTTAATAAAATCACTATTTTTTATATCAAAAGTCAGAATTCACTTTGTAGTATGATTTCTATAAAAATTTCTTCAATCCTTGTATTTAAATTGAGAGTCGTGCATTTAAATTCATATCTTAATATGTAATTTGTTATTTTATTATATTATAATAATTATATGATATATATAAAATATATAACAATTATATATTAATAATATAATTTTAAAATATTTTTTTTTTTAATAAATTTGGCCCATTTTCTTTTTCTCAAAAGGAGCACGACTTTGGCGGTTATTGAAAATCGTCGTTTCGACTTCATATTGAAATATTATATAGTATATTGGTTTTTAAGCAAGTTTTATATAGACCAAAAAAAAAAAATCTATCGTGGGGGAAAAACATTATTCATGTTTTAAAAATCTAAGTTATCAAAAAGTTTAACTTTTCAGAACTAACGTACGAATTTTAATTCTAAACGTTTTTACATGTTTGATAGAAGTGGTGTAAATACACAGAAATAAATCGATTTATCGACAAATGAAAGAAAAATATCAAAGTATAAAAATAATTCAAAAAGTTGACAAATTGAACGATAATTTATTTTCACTACTCAATTTTTTTTATTTTATTCATTTTTTATTCTGAATTTACTTATGTATTTAGTTATTTTGGAAATGAAATTTCATTATATTAAAGATAATAGTCTATTTTATTATTAAAATTTAATAATAAAATATCATAGAACCTCCAAACATCATTAAAATACATAAGTATCATAATTAATTGATTTTTTCTGCAGATAAATAATTATATTAGCTTGGTATGATTATATATAACAATTATTTGTTATTATTTTCCCGAAAACTTTGATTTTTAATAAACATAAATATTCATGAAATTATTATCTTTTCAACTCCAAAATGAAAATACTATATTTAATATGCTTTATTAAATAAATATATATTAAAAAAATTATATTTTGTAATAAAAATTCCGTATCAACAAAACATTAATTATATGAAATAGTATATTCGTTAAACTTTGAAGAAATGATAGCAAAAGTAATTCATTGCAAAATCAGAAATTGAAAAAAAATTTACCAAAAACTATCAACCATGAATCAAATGAATATATTGTGACAAGTATTTCAAAAAATGCATTCAAAAACTCCTTTATTAGGGATAGCAACAACAAAAAGAAAGTGGTGATGGCCCATTTCGGTGATGCAAGAGTTCTAATCGTTCTTAATGATGGAAAAGCGAGAGAAATCCAAATCGGATATTCTGCTTTCGTTGGATGTTCATCATTAAGAGAAATCACAATTCCTTCTTTTTATATTAATTACCAAAAGAGTTTAATGCCAATATATGAAATATTACAAAAAAAAAATATTCAAATATCATGTAAAATCAAAAATTTGAAAATTCGTTCTTTAAAAATCTTTGTAATCCGATATACATTAACATATTAAAATTTGAGAGAATAAGGTTTAAATCATAAGCGTCTCTATTAAAAATAAAGATTTTAAAAATATTAAAATATACGTTAGATAGTTATCTTTTTTTAGAAGGTAATGTTAACCAAAATCATAAACGTACGAAAAAATTTAAAATCGCTGCAAACTTTTTTGTGATAAATAAAAAAAAAAAAAAATAGATCCAGTTTATCATAATTACCATCACTTCAGCGACAAATATCACGTACGTTCTCGTAGAACCACACAAAAAAAAGATATCAAATATTGATGCTGAAAACTTTTTTAGATAAAACTTTGTAAATCAGTACATTTTTATATTATAATTAATTTGTTATAATTATGAGAAAATACATTAAGTAGCTATTGCTGAGAAGAAAAACTTGAAAAAGAGCGTATTTGCTTTATAAGTTTTTTTATAGTTTATTTAATCAAATATAATATTGACAAATCGATTTAATATTAATTAAAGTTTTCTTTTAGTATAAAAGAACTATTTTTAGTGTTAATGATTGTCGAAATATGATATCAATCAGCATTCCAAAAATAATATTTTTAAGTTAACTCTCTTTAAGTCTCTTCTAAATTTCGTATAATATTAATAAAAAGGTAAAAATTAAACAAGATATTAGGGCATAAAGGTCTCTATTCAAAATAAAATCAAACTACTTAAATAAGTAGTTGTTGTCATATTTTTAATTTTCTTCGTATTCATAGCTGATATTTTCATCATCATCAATGTTGTTGTTTTTTTCATCATATTCATATTCATATTCTTGAATATATTTGATTTAAATAATAAAGAAATAACGAACTTTACTGAAATGAAAATCTTTTATTGCTCATTCTCAGTGATGACAATTACAAAAGAAGCTCCTGAAAACATTTAAGACTGCTTAATATTCCAAAAAAAAGCTTTTTCAGTTTTCTCCATTTTTCTTTTTTATCAATTTTAAATTTATAATCGTCATATGATATTTCATTTCCATTCACATCGCCAGGATGAGTTTCAACTTTATTTGATCCCATTTTTTCTAAGAAGTATTAAATCCCTTTTTCTAATTTTAATTTAGTATATATTATTTTTAATATAAAAATAATTTGTACATTTTTAATACTTCCAAAGATAAATATAAATTAATATAAAATTTTAAAAATCATTCAATTGTTAATAAAATAATTGAATTATAAGGTGAAAATTGACCTAAATTTTAAAATTATTCAAATTTTCAGAAAGAAAATTTTAATTATGTAATCATTTTAATTAAAATTCCTTAATGTTCCTAGGAGAAAATATGCCTTATACTTTCCAAGTTGTTATTTCTTTAATCCTAATCATGCTAATCTTTGTATTGTTTATTTACATTTCTCGCAAACAAAATATTAATATTCTTCAAACAGAAACATGGAAAAAAGAAAACACATTCATTTTTTTAATACTCGGAGATTGCGCAAACATTGAACAAGTTTCTGGCTTTAAAGGAGATAAAAAATATATTAATTATTCTCTTTTTTCAGATGCTGTATTAATTAAGCGTCTTGCTACCAAACATTTAAAGATTGATCCTGAACATATAGTTATATTTGCGCATGGTACAAAAAATGATTTTAATTTCATGTCAACCAAAGTTTATAGTCAACTTACTCCAAATGAAATTTATAAAACAGTGCCAGAACAAGATGATTTTAATTTTATTTATTATCAAAAAACTAGTAAAATTCATGAAATTATATCATCAAAACTGAAAGGACATCAAGATGCTCATATAATACTATTTCTTGATGATCATGGAAGTCCAGTCGATTTTGGAAATTCGCCTTTTTTTGACTTTTATATGTTTTTTTTGAAAATAAAGCATTCAGCTTTGTATATTTTAAATGATAGCTGTTACAGAGGAAGCATTATTGATATTTTAGAGAATTACTTTAAAATATCAGAAGTTTTAAAGAGGCCAAAAAAAAATATTTCCACAGCTGATCTTCATTTTATTTCTTTTATTTCAAATCAGCTGCAACCAGATAACACCATAAAAGACTTAAATTATATTTTTTCCTTCATTGAAAAATGCTGTCACTATGAAAAGAAAGAAGAATTTTTATATGAAATTATTTCAAACATATATGAAAGTTTAGAAAAATTAAATATTAATTCAAATGAAAAATTAAAAGACATTATTATTCCGACAGACACTAGTGTGGAACATTTCCAAAATAATATTTCCATTCTATCAAAAATTGGTATAAAAACATTCAAAGATTTACAGGACTTTTATCAGTTTATTTATTATTTTCAAAGTCTATATGGCAAAAGCAATTTTAAGTCAATTCTCATTAAAATCAATCCTATTATTCGAATTACACAAAATATTCAAAAATCAATTAGATGTGACAATAAAAAACTTTATCAAATCATCAAAGAATTAATTAGTCAAGATCATTTTTTCACAAATACTCTATATGAAAGGCATCAAAATCATTATATAATCACTAGTTCACATAAGGATGGATTAGCTCCAACATTTGGAACCAGAAGAATTAATTCAGATACTAAAATTATACCAGGTTCACCAGTAATGAGTGCATTCATTATAGAAGCCTTAATGCTTCCAAAAAAAGATGGAATTAGCATTAACAGAATCAAATGTACGGCTTATGAAACAAAACATTATTACAAAGAATACGCAATACAGTCATATAGAGGAAAGAAAAAATGGATTCGTTTATTTTTTACGGAATGGAAATCATCACCACATGCGAATAAGTCATTCTTTGATTTAAATTTAAATTTAGATCAAACAAATATCGAAAATATCATGAAGTCTATTGGATTTAGTTTGTCTGTCAAATTTGAAGATGATCTAGAAACTCCTATAGACTTAATAAATAAAGAAAATGGAGAAAAAACTCCAGAAAAATACGGCTTTATAATTCAACCAAGGAAGAAAAGAGAAAAAAGGAAGAGATATAGAACAATAGATAAAAAACAGAAATCTTTATTTAATGGTTATACTAACATGCAAGAAGAAAAAGATGAATATTATTCTGATGATGAATCTGGAATCAAATCTAACAAAAGTGATGAAAGTAATACGAAAAGTTCCAATTTTGTTTTAGCTACAATCAATTATAATGAAAAAATTGATATTAATTTGATCAATAATTTTAAAGAAAATATTTACACACATCATGAAGATTTCTTTCCAGATTTTATTTTCGTTTTTAGATATGAACTTCAAGAATTAACAAAAGATATGAAATATCCTTTTAATCCTAATGATAATTATGACGTTGAGAATTATGATAAAACAATGAATGTTGACATCTTAATTTGGATCAGTCATTTTTTTCACCTTGGTACATTAGATTTGTGCTTAATGATATCTTATCTCAAATTGGCACATATATACACAAATATAAAATTCCATTAAAAATTATTGAAGACCTTTTTAAGCGTAGTTTTAATGTGGCTGATCAAATTGTTACACCAATTTACTTTAAAAGAGAAAGCTTTAAAGTTGATCGATTGACAAACGGCTAAATTCTTTCGAAAAATATTTTATATAATCTATAGAAAAAGTTTTGCAGTAATTCATGAAAATTTCTATAGAATTTTTTGAATTAAATATTTTCAATGACTTTATTCAATTTAATTCGTTAGTATAATTATTTAAAAAATGATTAACTCTGATTTCAGAGTAAGGCTATTTGTATTATATTATTGCAAATAGATATCAATGTAGCATTATGATATCATTATATTAACTTTACTGCATTTTTATATGCTCAATAGAATCTCTTATTAGTTTTAATTAAATTTAGTAAATTTAATACAAAAACAAAGTATTAATATGTATCTTATAGGTCTTCATATTTTCGGTTCAATATAGTGAAGAATTTCACATCTTTATTTTTACATCAATATCTCCATCATTCAATAGTTTTTCAACATGTGTACAATAATAATATAGGTAGACTCGAACTTTTTTGATCGCACACTTTTAGACTTAGAATAATTAACTTGTATATTTCATCAATCAAGTTCGAGTCTACCTATACTTTAACAAGTTGCAAAATGAAGATTCACTAATGAACTGATCTTTCACAAAAACATCAATTGTAATATTTGAGATATTGATTGGCAGTATCCTGTGAATTTTCTTCATTGTTCTGCTAAAGGTTGTTTTTGGTGTCATTCAATTGACCAATAAAAAAACTTGTTGTGATAAATTGTCCTCTAGAAAGATAATCATTTCTGCATTCAGTCCATGAAAGGACAAAGTTCACAATGATGGTGTCAAAAAAAAAAAAAAACTATAATAAAATAAAATATATCATATTTTTACTATCATATTGATTAACTTTATAAAATTGTCAATTAAACGTCAATAGTTGAAAGATATACTTCCACTTTTTTATGATTTAGTTGTGGTTTTAATTCGAGTTTTAAGATTTTTGCATAAGACGAAAGCTTCCTCATCGATATTTGTAGCAGTTGGAGGAATGTTGATTGTTTCAATTAAAGCTCCTCTAAAAGCGTATTTTCCAATAGTCTGAAGCTTTGAATCATTTGGAATATCAACTTTTTGAAGTGATGATTTATCAAACGCTCCTTTTCCGATTTCAATTACACTAGAAGGAATAAAGATGCTCTCAATAGCAGTGCAGCTAAAAGCTTCATTTTCAATTATCTGAAGTTTTGAATCTTTAGGAATTTCAACATCTTTCAGTTGTCTGCAACCAACAAAAGCAGCGTAACCGATTTTTGTTACGCTTGCAGGAATGACAATTCTATCGATGTAAGTAAAAAGGAAGCATTCTTCTTCAATTGACTTCAGCAAAAAGGCAACTGAATTGATTGTAGAAGAGTATTTTTAAATGCACTTCCACCAATAAAAGTGACAGTTTGTGGAATAAATATGCTTTCAATTGGATCGAATTGAAATGCTGCTTTTCCAATTATTTGAAGTTTTGAATTTTTTGGAATTTCAACCAATTTAAGTGAATCATTACAGCCAATAAAAGCGCAACCACAAATCTCAGCCACACTTGCAGGAATTGAAATCCTTTCAAGACCAGAAGAACAAAAGGCTGAATTCTCAATTATATCAAGATTAAAAGCTTTATGAAATTCAACTTGTTTAATAATGATTGAGCAAAAGCACCATCGCAAATTTGCTTGATACTCGGTGGAATTAAAATATAATCAAATGAGGAACAAATGAAACTTTCGCCCTTAATGATTTCTAATTTACAATCTTCAGAGAATGCAAAAAGATAAAGAAATTTCAATGTCATATTCAATATTTTAAATTTTATCCTTAACTTTTTTAATATAATTTAATTGTATGTTATTCAAAAAATAACGTATTAAACAGCAAATTGATGATTAAAAAGCTTTTTAATCCCCAATTTCGGACAAAATGCTTATTTTCATTCCTGATCGAATAATTATAAATATATAGCTATTGATGTTAATATTTTTATAAAAATGGATACTTAAAATAAAATAATAATAAAGTGTTCGGTTTTTCTTTTATTATCGAATTTGTATATGTCATTACATAAAAGTCTCAATAGATAACTCCTATAATTCCTCCATACATTTTTAATTCTTCATAATTTTTGTTTCCTTTGCTAAATACAACTATGTTGGCATTCTTGATTTTGTTTTCTTTATTTGTTAACAATTTGAACCATTCATTTTTTAAATTTTTAACAAATGACCAACTTACAAACACAACTTTAACATTTTCAATGTTTGATATTACATCGTATCCATAAATTACTTTATCCATCTTTTTGTTCATGTATTCTTTTAATATTCTAAAACTTTCATTTTGTATATAATCATCTGAAACGGATTCTCTATATATTTTATATTCTTCATATCTTTTATCCATATTATAAATACTATCGATTTTGGTATAATCTCTTGTTATCAATTCAAATGAGTCATTTATTCCAATGAATAAACTTTTTCTATTTCCTTTGTCATTGACAATAATATTAATATATTTATCATTGTTTCCGTTTTCGATGTATTTAATATCTTCTATAACAGAATAATTGTTTCTATTAGAATTATTGAATCTAAATAAATCACCAATTCCAATAATTCTATAAATTTTTAAAACTTCTTCATCATATTCGATCCTTATTCTGAAATACCATTCATATTCATCATAATAATCATAATATTCAGACTTTTCAATCACCATCTTAATAAAATAATGAAATCAAGTAAGATTTTTCTTTATATTTCATTATTAAAAATTACTTTTTAATTTTTTTTGAAAAATTTTTCGAAAAATTTTCAAAAATTTTCACAACAAATAAATAATTTTATATTATGCACCAAAAGTCTTTCAATATATTAAATAATAGAGTATACTTTGAGAGTTAAAATTTTACAACGAGTTTCCTTTGAGTTTCAACTATTATTTGGTATGAAACCATTATCATTTGTAGAATCTTTCAATAACTAAATTAAATACTAAAATGAATCTGATTTTAGCATTTTATTAAAGAATCAATCTAGTCTAATTATATGTAAGAAGTTATAAATTTTCAATTATCAAATGTTATGATGATAAAGATTCAACAAATGATTCGTCGTCTTCTATTCTAAAAGGCATTAAACGAAGATTTCAAAGAAAAGTATGCATTCCTTCTGAATAAATAATAATGGCAGATAAAAAAAAATGGGGGAAAAAAAAAAAACAGTAAAATAACTTTTAATTAATAAAACTAAATATTCGTTAATCAAAGATTATTATCAATTTAACAACGAGCTTATTCTTTATTATTATCATCAGATGAAAATGATAATATATTATGTGAAGAATGATGTTGGTTGTCATCTTGAGAAGGAGTTACATTATCCGTCTCTTCTTCTTCTTCTTCAATAAGAACAATATCATTATCAATGTTAGTACTTGCATTCTTTTCATTAGTTGATATTATATTATGTGAAGAATGGCGTTGGTTGTCATTTTGAGAAGGATTTTCATCTTCCATTTCTTCTTCTTCTTCTTCAATAAGAACAATGTTATCATTAATGTTTGCATTTGCATGCTTTTCATATTCTGATGATGACGATTGCATGTAATGTAATTTAGGATTATCATCTTCTTTTTTGTAAAAAAGTTCATTTTTATCTTCTTCTTCTTTTAGTGCATGACTGTAATGTTTTATCTCTGATTCATCGCTCACTTCAATATCATTATAATCATTTGATATAAAAATATCATCACTTACTGATTTTTGCTTTTGATTTAATTCTGTTTTTGTAGATTTTTCATCTTCACAAAATGTTGTTTTATTTGCATTATTGGTGCTTGAACTGGAATCATTAAAATGATCAAAATAATATGTATTTTCAATTTTTTCTGAATTGCTCAAATTATTTTCATTACTAATTTGATTCTTTGTATGATATTCTGCGTTGCTATTAGAGCCTTCATTTTTATTTTCACTGAAATCATTGTGATCAAAATGATTCATTGGCTGATATTGTGATTCTGATTCAGGCTTTGGTCTATTATTAATAGTGAACTTACTATTTGATGGATATAAACCCTCTTTTCCATTATTTATATCATCATCAAAGATGTTCTGTTTTGTTAGATGATATTTTGTCACTGTTGGTTGATCGCTCTTATTAAAATCATTATTCGAATCTGTATGACTAGAAGAGTTTGTTGGTTCATACTTTGATTCTGGCTTGTTATTGTTTAATGTATCGTTATATTCATTTAAATCATCATGAATGATGTTTTCTTTTGTTAGATGATATTTTGTTCCTGCTGATTGATTATTTGCATAAGAATCATCATTTGAATCGGTATAGCTAGTGTAATTTGTTGGCTCATATTTTGATTTTGGTTTAATGTCATTGAATGTATTGTTATTCTCTTTCAAATCGTCATGAATGATGTTTTGTTTCGTCAAATGATATTTTGTCACTATCGGTTGATCTTTTTCATAAGAATCATCATTCGAATCAGTATAATTAGTGTTATTTGTTGGCTCAATATTGTTGATTGTGTTGTCGTATTCCTTTAAATCATCATGAATGATGTCTTCTTTCGTTAGATGATATTTTGTCCCTGCTTGTTGATTACTTTGATGTAAATCATCACTAGAATCAGTAAAACTGGTATGACTTGTTGGTTCATATTTCGATTTTGGTTTAATGTCGTTGAATTTGTTGTTATCCTCTTTCAAATCATCATGAATGATGTTTTGTTTCGTCAAATGATATTTTGTTACTGTTGGTTGATCTTTTTCATATGAAACATCTTTTGAATCAGTATAACTATAATAACTATTATAATATGTTGGTTCAGTATTATTGAATGTGCGATTGTTTCCTTTAAATTCATCATGAATGATGTTTTGTTTTGTTTGATGATATTCTGTCCCTGTTGTCGGATTATTTGCATAAGAATCATCATTAGAATCTGTATAACTAGTGTAATTTGTTGGTTCAGTATTGTTGAGTGTGTTGTTATTTTCTTTAAAATCATCATGAATGATGTTTTGTTTTGTTTGATGATACTTTGTCCATGTTGTCGAATTATTGGCATAAGAATCATTATTCGAATCAGTATAACTAGTGTAACTTGTTGGTTCATTATTGTTGTATGTTTTTTTATTTCCTTTTAAATCATCATGAATGATTCTTTCTTGATTTTGTTGATATTTTGTCACTGTTGTTTGATCATTTTGATGAAAATCATCATTAGAATCAGTAATATTAATAGGATTTGCTGGTTCATATTTCGATTTTTGTTTATTATTGTTGAATGTGTTGTTATTTTCTTTTGATTCATCATAAATGATGTTTTGGTTTGTAAAATGATATTTTATCCCTGTTGTCAGATTATCTACATTAGAATCATCATTCGAATCAGTATAATTGATATCAAATTTCGATTCATAATTTTGCTTAATGTTGTTGAATGTGCTGCCCTCTTTATTTAAAGAATTGTATTCACTATTTAATTCAAGGCCATTGTAGCTTTGATTTGTATGTTTTGGACAAATTTGCTGCCTTGGTTTGATTGTTTGCTTGTTATAACAATCATCATCCTTGTTTTTGGAGCCATTTTTCTGATCTGAACGAATAATTGGTTTAGCTTGATGGCTCGGATAATAATCGCTTGAATCATTGCTGATACTTTCATTAGTTGACTGAAATTCAGAATTAGTTTCATCATCAATAATTTCAATATCATCGTCAGAATTATAATTATAATTATCTTTTGATTCAAATTTTACTTTTGTTGAATTGTTGTAACTATCATCAATTTTTTTATTCTTTTCTGTGTGTTTTGAATATGAATTTAATTGATCTCCATCTTTGTTACTTATTTTATGTGATTCGAGTTTCTTTGGTGAAATTTTAACCTGATTATTCGAGCCAGTGTCAAAATAGAAAACTTTATCCAAAAATTGATACGATTTCAATGTTTTAAATGAATCACTTATTGGTTTACGAAATTCATCAAATAGCCTTATATCATATTTATATAATCTTGTATCATTTTTGCTGTACTTTTGAGCAATTATTTGCTTAACTTCATCGACTTTTGTTAGGAAATCGATTTCTTGAGAAAAATACGATTTAAAGTTGTTGATATCTTGGAATCTCACTGTATAAAGGACAACAATATTGTATGTTTCATACTTATTAAGTTTTTCGTATCCAAGTCTTTCTTTTTTGTTTCTGTCAAGTAACAAAACGCTTTTGCTGTTTGAATAAATTTTTTGAATTAAATTATTTGCATCATAGACGTGTTCTGTATCAGATAAAATGAATTTTTTATAACCATATTTAATTATAACATATTCACACTTCATTTCAACTTGAATATGGCTGTCAGAAGTTATTGCAATGAAAGGATACTTGATATGGAGAACTTCGTTTCCTGAATTCTTGAATTGGATGTAGTGTTTGATGCATGTGGATGAATAAAACAATTGTTTCTTTTTGAATTCATCGATGATTTCATCAAAGGTCATTTTATAACAATTTTCAATATAAATATTTAAAAAAATTTCAGGAAATCGAAAAACAAAAGTTAAACTTTCGTAACGAAAATTGATTTTGACTATAAATTCATGATTGTATTCAACTTTTGAGAGTTCATCATTCTTTTCGTTGAGAATAGAGATATTTGTTGAATTCGTGTGAAGATCTGATGCAATTTCCTTTTTTAAATCATACACTGTTTTACATTTATGAGTATCAACTTTGATAGATTTCGAAAATAAAGAATCTAATGAATATATAAAGGTTTTCATATAATTCTATATAATAAACTTTTTCAAATAAAAAAAATTTTGGTCCACTTTTTCATTTAAAAAATTTTCGACTATGATACCAATATTTTTTGATATCTACAATAATTTCATTGAAAATTGCAATAAAAAGATCTTGATATTTACTCTATTGTATATTAGAATAGTATTTATTTTTTTTTTACTTTTCTATTGGTTGATAATCCTGAAGATAATTAATTAAAATTTTTTTGAAGTGACTAATAATAAAAATATAGAAACAAATTAAGGAATGTATTTTATTTACTTGTAAACATAAGTTATATACATCAAGTTATACTCTTAATATACGAATGAATGATAATAAAGATTTTACTATTGTTGATTATAATCATTAAATTATCCAAATTATCATGAAAATATATGTTGAATGACATAAAAATGTTTTTAACAGTGATATATTTATTAGCTTTTGAACTTGCTATTTTTTAAAAAATTGATAAAAGAATGAATATATATCATAGAGCCTGTTGATTAACATATTATTGATAGTTCTGTATTGGAAGTAGATTTTGATGATTTTCAACCTAATATTATTTAAATCATCAAAATCCTTTAAATATTAATTATAAATAGATGTTAACATAAAACAAAATGTATATGAAATATCAATTCCAATAGTTTTTATCAATTTCTTAAAATTCAAACTCTAATTCAAAGTGGAAAATTTTCTCTCCACTTTTTCAGTATAAAATTTCCCACTTTGAATTAGAGCTTTAAAGTTTAACAAATGCATGAAAACTACAATAATTTCCTTGCACATTACAATAAAAAAGATCTTGATATTTACCCTGTTGCTTATTCCAAAAGCGTTTATTCTTTTACTTTTCATTTGATTGAAAATCCTGATGATATTAATGAAATATTTGATGAAGAGATTAATGATAAAATTAAAAAAACAAGCGATGTTATAATTGATTTTAACGTGCATTATCCATCATATTTTGTATTTTGTATTGAAGAAATGCTTATTGTTATCAATATTGAACATTTATCATTGCTGAATGATTATTTTATTAACAACCGAAATCTAAAATTTTTCTTTATAAATAATGCTGAAAAGAATATCGCCAATCATTCTGATCCTAATATACATAATATTTTTTATAATATTATCAAAGATAAAAAATCAAATGAAGATCTTGATACAATCAAATCTTTAGAATGGTCCGAAATAAAGTTCGCAATTAACAAAAAAGATTCAAATAAATTTGCAGATGTTATAAAAGAGAGCTTTTTGATTTATCAAATTGTTAAAAGTTTTTACAAGACATATTGTAACCGATTTGACAATTATTTCAAAGATAAAGAAAGCCAAATAAAACTTGATAAATTAAAAGAAGATGAGTATGATGTTTTAAAAAGTGTTGGATCTGGATCAGGAGGATTTGTAAAACTTTTTTACTACATCGAGAAAAAATTTCTCTTTGTAGGCAAAATTTACAACGTTTCTCCAAGCGACGAGCCAGACAAATTACGAGAAAGAGAGATGACAAATTTGGAAAATATATCCCACCCGAATATTCCAAAATTCTATGGGAAATTTGAGTACGGGAACCAAACAGCGGTAGCGACTGAATTTATCAACGGGCATACACTATCAAATCTGTTAAAGAGAGAGAAAATTGAACTGAAAGAAAAAATTGAAATTTTTATTCAAACTTTGATTACTCTTAAATATCTCCACAGCAAAAACTACGTTTATCGAGATTTAAAGCCAAACAATGTAATGGTTGATTGTAATGGGACGGTTGTCATTATTGATTTTGATCGAATGCTTCAATCAGATGGAACATACTCATGTTCGGTCGGAGGTCCTTATGCTGCACCAGAAGTCCAAAAAGGTGATTATTTCAAAGAGTCAGATATTTACTCGTTTGGAATTTTAGCTTATTGTATGTTAACTTCAAGAGAACCAAAAAGTAAGAATGGTATGTATGTATTAGAAGACGAAAAAAATGAAATTCCATATAAACTCAAAAATATATATTTGAGATGTGCAAGTATTAATAAAGAAGAACGGCCATCCATTGATTCTATAATTGAAGATCTATTGTTATACTGCACAGAAAACAATTTTCGCATGAAATCTCCATTTGCACAATGTTCATCATTGAGAGAAATCACAATTCCTTCTTATTTCATTCCAATTATATCTTATGCTTTCAGTGGATGTTCATCATTGACACAAATCACAATTCCTTCTTCTGTGACAAAAATTATATCTTATGCTTTCAGTGGATGTTCATCATTGACACAAATCACAATTCCTTCTTCTGTGACAGAAATTGGATCTTATGCTTTCAGTGGATGTTCATCATTGACACAAATCACAATTCCTTCTTCTGTAAAAGAAATCCAAAGAGCAGCATTCTATAAATGTTCATCATTGATTCAAATCACAATTCCTCCTTCTGTAACAGAAATTGGCGATTCTACTTTTAGTGGATGTTCATCATTGAAACAAATCGAAATTCCTCCTTCTGTAACTTCAATTGGAAAATATGCGTTTAATCGATGCTCATCATTGGAACAAATCACAATTCCTTTAAATGTAACTTCAATTGGTGATAATGCTTTTAGTGGATGTTCATCATTGACGTTAATCTCAATTCTTTCAAATATAAATTCAATTTGTGATAGTGCTTTTAGTGGATGTTCATCATTGACACAAATCACAATTCCTTCAAAAGTAACTAAAATTGGATCTTTTGCTTTCAGTGGATGTTCATCATTGACACAAATCACAATTCCTTCTTATGTAACAGAAATTGGAGATTCTGCTTTCAGAGGATGTTCATCACTGAAACAAATCACAATTCCTTCTTATGTAAAAATAATTGTATCTTCTGCTTTCAGAGGATGTTCATCATTGACACAAATCACAATTCCTTCTTCTGTGACAGAAATTGGATCTTCTGCTTTCAGAGGATGTTCATCATTGACACAAATCACAATTCTTTCTTCTGTAACAGAAATTGGAAAAGAAGCCTTCAATGGAATTAAATCATTAATAATTGAAGGAAATATTAAAAAGATAGTGAACAATATGTTCTATAGATGTTCATCATTGACACAAATCACAATTCCTTCTTCTGTAACAGAAATTGGAGATTCTTCTTTCGAAGGATGTTCATCATTGACACAAATCACAATTCCTTCAAAAGTAACAAAAATTGGAGATTCTGCTTTCAGTGGATGTTCATCATTGACACAAATCACAATTCCTTCAAAAGTAACAAAAATTGGAAAAGAAGCCTTCAATGGAATTAAATCATTAATAATTGAGGGAAATATTAAAAAGATAGTAAACGATATGTTCTATAGATGTTCATCATTGACACAAATCACAATTCCTTCTTCTGTGACAGTAATTGGATCTTCTGCTTTCAGTGGATGTTCATCATTGACACAAATCACAATTCCTTCTTCTGTGACAGAAATTGGATCTTATGCTTTCAGTGGAATTAAATCATTAATAATTGAGGGAAATATTAAAAAGATAGTAAACGATATGTTCTATAGATGTTCATCATTGGCACAAATCACTATTCCTTCTTCTGTGACAGAAATTGGATCTTCTGCTTTCAGTGGATGTTCATCATTGACACAAATCACAATTCCTTCTTCTGTAACAGAAATTGGATCTACTTCTTTCAGTGGATGTTCATCATTGACACAAATCACAATTCCTTCAAAAGTAACAAAAATTGGAGATTCTGCTTTCAGTGGATGTTCATCATTGACACAAATCACAATTCCTTCTTCTGTAACAGAAATTGGATCTATTTCTTTCAGTGGATGTTCATCATTGACACAAATCACAATTCCTTCAAAAGTAACAAAAATTGGAGATTCTGCTTTCAGTGGATGTTCATCATTGACACAAATCACAATTCCTTCAAAAGTAACAAAAATTGGAGATTCTGCTTTCAGTGGATGTTCATCATTGACACAAATCACAATTCCTTCAAAAGTAACAAAAATTGGAGATTCTGCTTTCAGTGGATGTTCATCATTGACACAAATCACAATTCCTTCAAAAGTAACAAAAATTGGAGATTCTGCTTTCAGTGGATGTTCATCATTGACACAAATCACAATTCCTTCAAAAGTAACAAAAATTGGAGATTCTGCTTTCAGTGGATGTTCATCATTGACACAAATCACAATTCCTTCTTCTGTGACAGAAATTGGATCTTCTGCTTTCAGTGGATGTTCATTATTGACACAAATCACAATTCCTTCTTCTGTGACAGAAATTGGATCTTCTGCTTTCAGTGGATGTTCATCATTGACACAAATCACAATTCCTTCTTCTGTAACAGAAATTGGATCTTCTGCTTTCAGTGGATGTTCATCATTGACACAAATCACAATTCCTTCTTCTGTGACAGAAATTGGATCTTCTGCTTTCAGTGGATGTTCATCATTGACACAAATCACAATTCTTTCTTCTGTAACTAAAATTGCATCTTCTGCTTTCAGTGGATGTTCATCATTGACACAAATCACAATTCCTTCTTCTGTGACAAAAATTGGATCTTCTGCTTTCAGTGGATGTTCATCATTGGCACAAATCACAATTCCTTCTTCTGTGACAGAAATTGGATCTTCTGCTTTCAGTGGATGTTCATCATTGGCACAAATCACAATTCCTTCTTCTGTGACAGAAATTGGATCTTCTGCTTTCATAGGATGTTCATCATTGGCACAAATCACAATTCCTTCTTCTGTGACAGAAATTGGATCTTCTGCTTTCAGTGGATGTTCATCATTGACACAAATCACAATTCTTTCTTCTGTAACTAAAATTGCATCTTCTGCTTTCAGTGGATGTTCATCATTGATACAAATCACAATTCCTTCTTCTGTGACAGAAATTGGATCTTCTGCTTTCAGTGGATGTTCATTATTGACACAAATCACAATTCCTTCTTCTGTGACAGAAATTGGATCTTCTGCTTTCAGTGGATGTTCATCATTGACACAAATCACAATTCCTTCTTCTGTAACAGAAATTGGATCTTCTGCTTTCGAAGGATGTTCATCATTGACACAAATCACAATTCCTTCTTCTGTAACAGAAATTGGATCTTCTGCTTTCGAAGGATGTTCATCATTGATACAAATCACAATTCCTTCTTCTGTGACAAAAATTGGATCTTTTGCTTTCAGTGGATGTTCATCATTGACACAAATCACAATTCTTTCTTCTGTAACTAAAATTGCATCTTCTGCTTTCAGTGGATGTTCATCATTGACACAAATCACAATTCCTTCTTCTGTGACAGAAATTGGATCTTATGCTTTCAGTAGATGTTCATCATTGACACAAATCACAATTCCTTCTTCTGTAACTAAAATTGCATCTTATGCTTTCAGTAGATGTTCATCATTGACACAAATCACAATTCCTTTTTCTGTAACTAAAATTGCATCTTATGCTTTCAGTAGATGTTCATCATTGACACAAATCACAATTCCTTCTTCTGTGACAGAAATTGGATCTTATGCTTTCAGTGGATGTTCATCATTGACACAAATCACAATTCCTTCTTCTGTAACTAAAATTGGATCTTCTGCTTTCATAGTATGTTCATCATTGATACAAATCACAATTCCTTCTTCTGTAACTAAAATTGGATTTTCTGCTTTCGAAGGATGTTCATCATTGATACAAATCACAATTCCTTCTTCTGTAACTAAAATTGCATCTTCTGCTTTCGAAGGATGTTCATCATTGACACAAATCACAATTCCTTCTTCTGTGACAGAAATTGGATCTTCTGCTTTCAGTGGATGTTCATCATTGACACAAATCACAATTCCTTCTTCTGTGACAGAAATTGGATCTTCTGCTTTCAGTAGATGTTCATCATTGACACAAATCACAATTCCTTCTTTTGTAACAAAAATTGGATCTTCTGCTTTCAGTGGATGTTCATCATTGACACAAATCACAATTCCTTCAAAAGTAACAAAAATTGGATCTTCTGCTTTCAGTGGATGTTCATCATTGACACAAATCACAATTCCTTCAAAAGTAACAAAAATTGGATCTTCTGCTTTCAGTGGATGTTCATCATTGACACAAATCACAATTCTTTCAAAAGTAACAAAAATTGGATCTTTTGCTTTCAGTGGATGTTCATCATTGACACAAATCACAATTCCTTCTTCTGTAACAGAAATTGGATCTTCTGCTTTCAGTGGATGTTCATCATTGGCACATCCCTTCTATATTTGAAGACTTCGATTGAATGGGATTTTCTCAAACAATGCTCATCAATGGCGCAAGTCACAATTCTTTCTTCTGTAAAAGAAATTAGATCTTCTTATTTTCTATCAAATAAAAAAAAATAATAAGAATTTAAGGTTGAATATCAAAAGTCCCATCGAAGGCCGCCCTCAACATTCGTTTCCGCATATCATCGTGCACATAGATCACTTCGTGGGTTGGGGATGGGAATGATGGTATGCTTGGTCGGTCTAGGCCCATCCCCTTTAACATTCCTAAATATTCGTTTCAAATTTGAAAAAATATTGACAAAATGATGAATATAAAACGTAAATCTCTGTTTAAAAACTGATATTTGAGCTTTCTTTGTTTTGATGATTAAACCTCATAAGCGATCAATGACAAGACAGTTGTTTTTATGATTGCCTTCAACTTGCTTAACATTTTAATAAAAAAAATTTGCTATTAACTTTGATTTAATTGAATATCACAAAATAGTATAATTAAATATCGCTTTTTCACTGTGAAAATATGATTTTTCAATTTTCATCCTTTAGAAAAAAAATCTTTTTGATTTTCTTAATTATTATAATTCAATAATTCAAGTTTTATTCAAAAAAAAAAAAAAAAAACTAAAAAATCAATAGAACTATGTTTTTTATCCCATTTATAAGCTATAATTTTCCAAAAAAAAGCAACACTTTCCAAGAGTTTGAACAAAAATGATACAGAAAAGGATTCAAATGTGAAAATGGATATAAATGTTATCGGGAAATTTTTAAAATTTTATATTTATTTTTGATTTTTCTTTAGATACAAAGACTTTGGTAATAAATGAAATATATCAATATGTTAAGCACTTAATAGTTGATATAAACAAATATAGTATTCGAACCAAAAATTGAAATTTTAGCATTTTTTCTATTGCTGAAGATGAAAAAATAAAATCGAAATATCGGATTATTTGGATTATTGTTTCCATATTGAATCATATATATCACTTCTATATATATATTATTGCATAATAAACAAAAGTAAAATTATAACTCTTTATGCTAACATTTTTGAGAAAAATCGAAATTTTGATTTTTAATGTACGTTTAAAATAATGGATTTTTATTGGAGCCTATAATCATTTTTTTAATTAGTTCAGATGAATTCTACCATGATTATCATAATTAATACAGTATACAAAATATTTATAACTTGGTGAATCGAAAAACAATATTATGAAAACTCAGATAAAGCTTTTTTAAAAATGAACTTGAAAAAAAAAGCTAAATCTTATATAATATTTCTTCCTTAGCCATCTTTTTACTGTTGAAATCATCCATCATCTTTTAATAACTTGTATTATTATAAAAATATCATTCATATACCAAGATATCAATGAGATCATGATTTAGATAAAAATAAACGTCCAATTTTTATAAACGGATATTTTGGGATAAAACTTTTTTTATATTAGTTTTTTTGATCATTTTAGATATATATCAATTCATATAATATCATAGATCAATAATTGGCAAAAATCATGACTAGCTTTTATTTTGATTTTAATTTTTTACCAAAATATCATATTTTTGAAATGCTCAAAAATTTTTCCCATTTATATGTTGAAACTCTTTTATATTCATTGACATATTATTATCAAGCATTAAGCATAAAACTGAGTTATTTCTGTGAACCATTTCCTTTTCAACATATAAATATTCATTCATTTTCACAAATTTCAAAATTTTTCAAAAATGATCGTAAAAGTTCATATATTATTTGGATTATTAAGCTTAAATCATATTTTTCTATTTTCATATTCAAGGCTAATATTTTTATTACTTTACTTTTAAGAAGGCATGCTCATATTGACTATTAAAACGAAATGTTTTTTTGAGAATTGTCTTTATTATTTTTCACATCAAAGCTTTGCTTTTAATTGAGTTAGATATAATCTAAATGTTTCTTCAATAATTATTTTGCTTATATTACTTATATATATGAGGATATCATCAATAAAGTAATTTGAAAAGATATAATAGCTAGACAAATTTTTTTATAAATTTTAAACGTACATTAAAAATCAAAATTTCGATTTTTCTCAAAAATGTTAGCATAAAGAGTTATAATTTTACTTTTGTTTATTATGCAATAATATATATAGAAGTGATATATATGATTCAATATGGAAACAATAATCCAAATAATCCGATATTTCGATTTTATTTTTTCATCTTCAGCAATAGAAAAAATGCTAAAATTTCAATTTTTGGTTCGAATACTATATTTGTTTATATCAACTATTAAGTGCTTAACATATTGATATATTTCATTTATTACCAAAGTCTTTGTATCTAAAGAAAAATCAAAAATAAATATAAAATTTTAAAAATTTCCCGATAACATTTATATCCATTTTCACATTTGAATCCTTTTCTGTAATTGAAGTTGATTCTTTAACGAGCTACAAGTTCCTTATGTGGACCTCTTTCTGCAATATGTCCATTTGATAAACAAGAATTTCATCCGCATCAGTGACTGTTGAAAGCCGATGATCCACCAAAATTGATGTCTTTCCATGCTTGAAGCTTTCAAGTCATTATTTTCTACTTGCAGAAATATTGACTGGCAAAGAAGCGCCAAGCAACTGGGCCCACAATCCTAAACATATCGCCCAAATGGTTACCAACAACGACATGGCCATTGACATGTTCACAAGAGATGGTGTCCAATTTGTTGGAATTTCAGGAAAAGACATTCATGACAGCAAAGAGAAACTTGTTCTCGGATTAGTTTGGACTCTCATTTTACGTTATTCAATTGGCCAATCAATTGACACCGATAGCAAAGTCAATTCAACAAGCGCAGTTTCATCGTCAGCATCTTCAAAGAACAACAAAGATGCTTTAATGCAATGGGCCATTGAACGTACAGAAAATTATCCAAACATCAATGATTTCAAACCATACGACTTATCAATGTGCGCCCTTCTCGATTCTTATGTTCCAGACAAAATCAACTTTTACTCACTCAATGCGCAAGATACACAACATAATGCAGAACTTGCTACAAAAGTAATGAAAGATCACCAAGAGCATCAAAAGAAACGATTGAATCATCTGTAAATCACATTATTCCATTTAAAGATGGAATTTCGCAAGCTTTTCTTAAGGCATTGATAACTTGGTGTTTTGTAACAAATTTTTCACGCACGTTAATTGACAAATCAACGAGAGATCCATTAAAAACAGGTACACTGATTGAAACGCCGTCAATCTCTTTTGTCAGGCCATGAACAGCATTTGAAAGGCACTTTATATCAGAGAGTTTCGTTCGAATGATATTTCCGGCAGCACAGCGAGCAAGATCGCGAGATACTGAATCAAGCGTTTTTTTGCTCGTTTGTCATTGCGTGCACAGATGTTAAGAAACCACTAACAACGCCTAATTTTTCATTCAACAGTTTCATAATTGGCACCATGCAATTCACTGTTGAAGAAGGATTGTAGATCACTTTTGTTTTTGGTCCGATATCTTTGTCATTGGCGCCAACAACAATTGAATAATCGGTCTCATCAAGGGGCATTGTTGTGAGAACAGCTCGTTTTGCACCTGCAAATAAGTGGTCGTCATAACTGCCAAAGAAATCATTATCTTTTTGTGAGCTTCTACGAAATTGGCCTGACGATTCAAGAACGATATCAACATCTAGCTTTTTCCATGGAAATTCTTTTGAATCCAACAGACCATTTATATTGTGAACGACCTATTTGCTTTCACAGCTTCCGATTTCAAATCTATCTTGGTCCAGAATGGTGATTGGCTCGATGAATAACCTGGTCGCTGAGTCATATTTCAAAAGATGAATGTTAGTTTTCATATCGCATTTATCATGAATTGCTACAATTTGAATCTTCCTTGGATAAAGTTGTCTAACAGCTCTAAATACATTACGTCCTATACGACCGAATCTTTTAATAACAGCTTTAATTGCAGCTTTTTTGGTTTCAGACTTAGTTTCATTATGTTTAGTTTCTGGTTTAGTTTCATTTGGCTAGTTTTTTGGTCTTGTTTTTTTAAGAAGTTGATTTTCTTCTTTTAATTCGTCAAGCTCTGCCTGAAGCTGTCTTTTGTCTTCTTTATAGTGAGAAATCTTCTTTTTGAGATTTTTATTTTCTTTGGTTAATTTGTCAAGCTCTTTTTGAATTTCGCCATTTTTAGAATATTGATCTTTCAACTTTATTAATGTTAAATCTTATTACCCGAAACTTTTTGAGAAGATAATTTTCTTATATTTTTGCAAGTTAAAAATGGAAATAAATGAATACTTGGCCAGCATTGGTAAAATACAAAGCGTGATTCTTGATTATGTCGATGAAGAAAATGATGGTACAGAAAAATTCAAGAATCTTGTTAAATTGCTGAAAATTCAAAAAATCTCGATGATTAACACAAATTAACACCAATAATTGAATTACTTTCATTTATAGTTGATTACCATTTCCGAACAATTAACTTTTTTGACAAAATCTTTAACATCCTTCTATTTTTAAAAGAACCATTGCTGAAACATTACTCAGATCATAAAATTTCTAACTTTTTCAAAAACAAAAAAGTTATTCTTTTCCTTATTAAAGAAAAAATTGTGAGTGTTAATGAAATAATAGCAAAGAAGCATCTCTACAAATTTGGTCAACTTTCAGGAACAGGAATTTATTTATTTCCAGAAATAAAGGAATCAATTGATGAACGTTGTACAAAATACGCAGAAAGTCAAAAACACTGCTTTGTTTATTTCGATTCTTAAGGACAACATTGAAATTGTTCAATTGTTACTTGAAAATGAAAACATCGATGTTAGTAAGAAATCTTTAAAAGATAGTGAAAATTATCATTGTGAAATAACGCCTTTGTTCATTGCAGCAAAAAAAAAAAAAATGAAATTGAAATTATTCGTCTTTTACTCAATCATAAAGACATCAATATAAATGCACAGTCAACTACTGAAACTGAACAAATAACGCCTTTGAATGCAGCAATTTCAAACGAAAATATAGAAATAGTTCAATTATTGGTAAATAGAGAAGATATCGATATTAGTCTCCAATTATTACAATTCATGGGATTTTCAGATCAAACGACGTGTGAACATTATATAAAATCCACTCCTTTGTATCATGCATGAAATCGTAGCAACTCAAAAATAGTTCAAATATTACTAAATCATAGAAATATTGATATAAATGCTGTTATAAATATCACAGTAGAAAGATATGATACGCGTTTAGACAAGAAGACTGAGCCTATTTACACAGAAGAAACAGCTTTAGTTGCTGCAATTAAATTGAAAAATATAGAAATTGTTCAATTGTTACTTAGTCGAGATAATATTGATGTTAATTTCAGGGTCAAACTAACTTGTTTAAATATATCAAAGAAAGAAATACCGACCGTGCAAGAAGCCTTATTTTGTAGAAATATCGAAATAGTTAAGTTATCACTTGGAAATAAAAATATTGATGTTAACGCTAAGCAATTGATAATAGCAAAGAAACAAAACGTGCCTGATATTTGGATGAATAAAGCATAAATTCATTGAAAATAGAATTTCAAAAAGAATTCGTCAATGAAGATTGTAACAATTATTCAACAGGTCAATTTTCTAGTGAAAAATCTATCTTGCACACTGCAATTGAATTTAATATGATTGAAGTTGTTCGTCTTTTACTTCAAACAGAAAATATTGATGTAAATAGTAGATCATTCCTAAAATCATACCAATACTATTTGGGCGTTCCAGGATTTGAAATTGAAGAAAAGGAATTAGTGGAAAAAACGCCGCTATATCTTGCTGTTGATAATGAAAATCACAATTCCTTCAAAAGTAACAGAAATTGGAGATTCTGCTTTCAAAGGATGTTCATCATTAACCAAAAAAACAATTCCTTCTTCTGTGACAAAAATTGGAGATTATGTTTTCGAAGGATGTTCATCATTGAAAGAAATCGAAATTCCTTCTTCTGTAACAAAAATTAGATATTTTTCTTTCAGAGGATATTCATCATTGAAAGAAATCGAAATTCCTTCTTCTGTAACGATAATTGAATATAGAATCTTCTGCTTTCGAAGGATGTTCATCATTGACCAAAATCACAATTCCTTCTTCCATAACACAAATTGGAAAAAAAAGCTTTCAATGAAATCAAAGTATTAATAATTACAAGAGATACTAAAAAGATATTGAACAATATGTTCAATGGATGTTCATCATTGAAGGAAATCATAATTCCTTCTTCTGTAATTTCAATTGGAGATTCTGCTTTCGAAGGATGTTCATCATTGGCAGAAAATGCAATTCCTTCTTATATAACAAAAATTGAAGAATATTCTTTGGAAGGATGGTAATCATTCACACAAATCACAATTCCTTTTTCTCTACTTCTTGTCAATTGACATTGAGAAAAGTAGAGAAAAATGCCAATTGCAAATTGAAATGGAAGGAGTATCGAGATTTGTTTGCATCCATAAACAAGGCCGATAATGAAGCCTGGGAATGATGCACGCATGCCATTAGCTGCAATAAAAAGTAAACTTGCATACTCATCTCTGATATAAGTAACACTTTCTGAAATTCTGCTAAATCATTCCACTTTGTGAGTGCTTATCACAGAATTCTATATTTCCATGCATTAATGCTTTATGTAACTTTTTTCTAATGTCAACAATGAATAATGGGGAAACAATTACTGCTAATTGGCAACTCATAATGGATGCTGCAACGCATGTACCTGTTTTAAGAACTTTAACAACAGATTTTATGAAATTTTGATCTTCAAAAATGCAAAAATATTGTTTTCTTCAATAATTATAATAATCTTTATTTATCATTTTGATGAATGATGCCAAAAAGTTATTATTAAATTAATAATACTCATTTTTAAATTATGTAAAACCTAAAGCTTACTCAAAAAAAAAATTAATATATTTGAAACTACCATTTCTTGCCTTAATGATTATTTTTAATTTATATCTATTAATATGAAGCATTTTGTCAATGATATCGTCTATAAAAATATTAGCACAATACGGATAATTTTTATTTTATTTTGATTATATAGTATTTATCAAAAATATAAATAAAGTTATGAATTTTGTTGAATGTCAGAATAAATGAACAGCTAATATTGAATATTTCAATAATATATCAAATAGTGATTCAATATTTTGATTTGATTAAAATAAAATAGTCAATTCAATTCAAATACTTTCAGATATATTCTATAAAAATAATCAAAAAAAAGCAAGCTAAAATGTTTGATTGTTACATGATATCATTTTTTAATTAAGTTAATCTAACTTAACATGACTACTTCAAACACTAATACAGAATGGATCCCTCAACAAATCAAAGTTTTTTCAAGATGGGTTGCAAGTCATTTATCTGAAGGAAATTCAGATGTTCAAGTCAACGATGTAACCAAAGATCTTTCGAATGGTGTTGCACTTATTGAACTTGCAGAAATATTGACTGGCAAAGAAGCGCCAAGCAACTGGGCCCACAATCCCAAACATATCGCCCAAATGGTTACCAACAATGACATGGCCATCGACATGTTCACAAGAGATGGTGTCCAATTTGTTGGAATTTCAGGAAAAGACATTCATGACAGCAAAGAGAAACTTGTTCTCGGATTAGTTTGGACTCTCATTTTACGCTATTCAATTGGCCAATCAATTGACACCGATAGCAAAGTCAATTCAACAAGCGCAGTTTCATCGTCAGCATCCTCAAAGAACAACAAAGATGCTTTAATGCAATGGGCCATTGAACGTACAGAAAATTATCCAAACATCAATGATTTCAAACCATACGACTTATCAATGTGCGCCCTTCTCGATTCTTATGTTCCAGACAAAATCAACTTTTACTCACTCAATGCGCAAGATGCACAACATAATGCAGAACTTGCTACAAAAGTAATGAAAGATCTCGGAATTCCTGTCTTCCTTGATTCTGACGATTTACAAGATACAACAGTCGATGAAAAGGCACTTTTAACTCAACTTTCAACCGCCAAAGTCGTCTTAGAAAAACTTCCTCCGCCACAGCCAGCATCGCTCTTTGAAGAAGCAACACATGAAGAAGAACCTGTTGTTCATACAAGAGACATCAGCATCCAACAAGAAAGAGATGCAGACGCAATGAGAGAAATTGAAGAATCAATGCGCCGAGATCAAGAAGAAAACAAAAATTTGCCAGATAAAATTGTAATTGACGGCCTCGAGTTCACTAACATCAGAGTTCGTGAAATTAATCTCGAACCGCAAATTGAAGCCAAAGAAGAAGAAGAAGAAAATAATGAAATTGAATCAACAACAAATACAACAACCAATACTAATTCAACAGAATTTACACAAAATACTGTTGATGTTGATTCAACTGAAATTACACAAAATGTTGATAATGTTGATTCAAATGAAATTTCACAAAATAATGTTGATGTTGATTCAAATGAACTTGTACAAAATAATGTTGGTGTTGATTCAACTGAAGTTACACAAAATAATGTTGATGTTGAGTCAAGTGTTTCTGATGAGGAAGATAATGTTGAAGCTCATGCAAGAGATGTTGAACCAGAATTTGTTCCTCATACAGTTGAAGGAGACAACAGTCAATATGCAGGAAGAAAGTTCGGTCTTGTCATGTTGCTGAATGAGAATGATTACAATAATGGCGAAAAAGTTGATCTTGAAAATGAACAACTTCTTTTCGGCGAAGATGTCCAGTTTGCTCTCACGATGGTGAAAGACAAGCAGTCTTACTTGAATCCGGCTGGCTTGAAGCTCACAATTGCAGAACCAAACATTGAAAACGATGTTTTCCAGCAATTCACATTTGGAAAAGATAACTGGAACACAGTCATTGACTCAGTCCAACAACAAGGAATGGTTTGGGATGTTGCTGATGAATTTAACACTAATCCACCTTCAGGAACGCCATTCTATCTTTTCCCATTCCATGGAAGACACAATCAACACTTCGTTTATAAGGATGGAATGATTTATGCTCAACAAAATGGTCAAGTTGTTACTTTTGTTGGTGGTGACGAACCACTTGTAATGATGCCTCCAAGTAATCAATTAAGAGCAAGACAAACTTTCACTCTTCAGCTCCTTTAAAATAATTTGTTACATGTATATTTATTATGAATAAAATAAAATTATTTTGAAATCATTTTTTGTTTTATTCATTTTAATTTTTTAATTAAATTAATTGTCTTATAAATAATAATAGATAAAATATAACAATAAAGTAAATAGTAAAAACAAGAAGCTTTCGTAGCTCAGTAGGCTAGAGCATCGGACTTTTAATCCGAGTGTCGCGGGTTCGATTCCCGTCGGGAGCATTTTTTGTCTTTTTCTTTTTTCGGATCATCATTCATTAACTGACTTACATTATTTTTGGGATAATATTAAACAATGCATACATTTTCAATACAAATGTATTAATATTTGCAGCGAAATCTTTTGGAGATTCTTGTTTTCATGGAACTGTTCTAGCTACATTACATAACTTACCACTGCTTTTGGTAAGTCGTTTTGACTTATGCGGTTTTTCTTCATTTAATGTTCTGATATAAAAATTACTAGCATTTGAATAACGACAAGACAGAGGGTTAAATGTCTTATAGTCTTTCTCAGCAGTTAACTCAGTAATTGTTCTCTCATGCAAAGTTAAGTAAATAATTCTTCCAAGTTTGTTTGTTTATCGTTACTCATTTCTAGGTAAACTTACAAATAATTAACACAAAAATAAAACTATATTGGTAATAAATTTATTAAATATGTATTCAAAAACTAATAGATGTTAGAGCTAACTGATATAGTTTTTGAATTATGAAACGTGTCTCCAGGCTTCAGCTGAAAAAGCAAGTTCAATTCATAGCCATAATGACTTTCTGAGCTACTTTGCATTATATTTATTTTAAATCCCATATAGAATTAGCCCCTATTTGGTAAGTTATACTTGTGGTATAGACAACACAAAAGCATTTGTCTATAAATATAATCCTTTGTAATGAAAGGGCTTCAAGTCATTTATCGAATCATAATGGGTACAATCGTTTCTTTTTATAAGAGATAGATGTATTATCCAAGGTACTTACGTCTTTCTCTCATATGGAATGCATTAGGCTTCCATGAAGATGAATTGGTTTCGATTTTTCGATCAGAGGAACTTGGCTATTCGATCCTTAGTCTTAATCTGGAGTTTTGGTCTCGAATTTTATTACTCTCTTTCTCTTAGTAAAGTTTTTCTCATTATAAGGTATATATTCATGAAGTTCATGAGTATTAATTGTCTTATAGCCTTTCGATTGGACAAAACGAGGGAATTCAAACTTCATTTTTTCCTTATCATTCTTTATGAAGAATTCTGTTAATGTAGTTATATATGTAAAAAATATTACACCTTAAACACCTTAAGATTTCATTTCTTTATCAATTTATACAACCGACATATCCTGCAATTATTCTTAGCATATTGTCTTAACATCGATTCCATAATGGTGTTATAGCTCTCTTTTATTTGAAAAATATTTATCTAGAGTAGGTTAATCAGCTATGAGTTCATTGGAATCTTCATTAAAAAATTCATTAAATGGTTCGTAGATAAAATAGATTCTTCAACGCCAGATTCATCTTGGTTACCATATTGTGCATGATTTAATTTGTATAATGTGTCTTCTCAATCTGTTTTACTCATACAATTCCATGCCATATCACGTAGTTTATTTAAGAATCTCTCATATCTGTTGTTTTGTATCGGGTAATTCATCTTCTTGATTTGTTTTCCATATTGAATATACACATCCAAATCTCTATATCGACTTCTATCAAAAATATGCTTTACACTGGAAACAGTATCGATATATGTTTGGATGAATATTGATAGAATATTCTCTTTAAAGAACTGTCCATTCTGGATAGATGATGTATATATAATAACATCAGCAAATTCTTTGTATTTCCAATCTTCATCCAACCTAGCCACCTTATCAATAACAGTATATAATGCAGTTTTCAATTTATCTTTCAATTGTTCCTTTAATATCTTGCACTCTTTCTTATCCTTGATCTTCACTAACACCTTATTGTAATTTATTCTCTTTCTATCAATATGATTAAATACCTCAACTTGTTGTTCAACCTCATTTTGAAATAACTTATTAGCATATAAATTTCGATTATATCTCTCATTAGTACATAGATTAACGATTATGTTCTCTTTAGAGCAAGCCGAGTGTTTTTTATCATCAGCAGTAGCACTTATTAATGCTACTTTATATAACTCCTTGGTTATCTTAATTAAACTTATATGTTGTAGTAGAGATTGTGCTTCATAAATCACTTGGAAGTAATCGAGTCGTTTTTCTCTTTCATAATATTATTCAATTAAATCACCTAAGTATTTAGAAGAAGTGCTACATGTAGTAATAATCGCATTAACTTCATTGTTCATATACTCATCTTGATATAGAACTCTTCAGCAATATTAACGGTTGGAACTATAACCTTAAACTTGCCTGCTTTACCAAGTTCACTTTGTGAATCTGTTGTATGAGCAGAAATCATTTTTCGAATCGCAGTTGATTTACCAGAAAACATTTGAGCTTCAAAGATGAACTTCTTCGTTTTAGTTTGTTTAATAATCATGCATAAATCATATTTGTTACAGTTTATACAATAAGAGTAATCATCATATTCAAAATAATCGATATTACCACCAGACTGAGTCTTAAAAGTCTTATTGTCTTGTTTATTGGTTAATTTGGTAATCGCTCTCTTTAGTAATGTTAAGTTATCCATAGTATATAACTCTTCTAGACTTGGTTGTGTTGTATTCTTACACATTTTACTCAAAAAACAATACTATATTACTTATAACACGGATGATATAAGCTTTTGTTTAGCAACTGGATATCTCTTCTTGATTCTGGCAACAGCCTTAAATACATTCTTTCTATCTTTCAGTATATCATCCATCCACTTATTAGACTTGCATTCAAGGATACTTTTGTTAATTCGATACTTAAGTAAGCTCGTACCTTTTCAACTATAACAGTCTAGTACTTCGATGACATCACCTTTTTTAACTGTCTCATCAATTTTCTGGAGCTTATTACTATTAATATATTTAGGTTTAAGGATCTTATCGGTATGTTGTTTCATAATATATCTCCTATATTCTATTACCATAGTAGAGATCTCATACACTTCATTGTTCGTTATCTTCTATATCCAATAATTTCGATAATTCTGTTATTAAGTAATTCCCTAGATGCGCACACAACTGTTTAGCTGCTTGTACCTTTTCTTGTAACCTGTCATAACTATCATTAATGACTTTCATTAATTGTATCACTATAATTCTTCATAAACATCTATTCAACGAGAATAAAAGAGTCTGCAGAGTCGATAAATTTAATTGGTACGATATCAGTCTTAAGAACGTATATTCTTTGATTAAATAACTGTAAATTTCGTTATCAAAATTAATGTATCTTCAAAGATAGTTGTGTTAAGCTGATTTAGCTTGTATATTGGAGCCAATCATTTATTACCATTAGTTAAGTATGTTACTAACTCATCTTATTTGAATCGTTTAGTAATATTCAGTACAATAACCTTCTCATAACAGTGTTCTCTAAGAGAACTTCTCATATTATTAACTCTTTACAATCTTCTTGCATGTAACTACTAGTATTGGAAGGTTAAAAATAAATATTTTAAGTATGTTGTTTATGCAATCATCAAATGCTTTTTGTTTATCGGCCTTATGCCTTGATTTCCTTTGAGTAGATTTTTAAAATTTTCAACTCAAATAAATAAATTTAATTTCAATTGAATTAAAATCTATTAATTTTAAACATTTTTTTTTGATACCCAATTTCGAGATATCGAATTTAAAATCTCTATGAGGAAAACTACATCAAATTCTAGTATAAAAAGGGGAATAAGTACTCGCTTAAATAGCAAAAAAAAGGATGACAAATTAAACGATTTACAATTTTCATCACGGATATCAAATACTACTTGTTCACCAAAAAAAATTCAAAAAGATGAGCCAAGTCGTCCTCAAAAAACCACATATGATCGTCTTTGTTATCAAATTAAATCACCAACCAAATCAACTAGGATTACCAAATCATCTGATTTACAAATAAACGCTAAGCAGCCTAATACACAACAAAAAAGCTCAAGATCTACAAATTTTTCAAATATTTATTTAAAAAATGAAACTACTTATAAAAATAGACAAAATAATCAAGGACCATCTTCCAAATCCTCAAATAATATTAAAAAAAGTGATTATAGACCTGCTACACAAAGAAGCTATTCAAGTTTGCATAAAACTCAGCAATATAGCTTTTCATTCGGAAAGTCATCTTTCAACGAAGAGAAACGAACTCCAACAACTTCTAGAATTGCAAATAAAAAAACTATTGCTGGTAAGAGTACACAAGAAAGTATATCATTAAGCAAACAGCAAAGACAAACTGCAGTAGTAGATGAAAAGAAAAATGCTAATACAAAATACAAAGAAGATGAAAAAATAAAAAACAAAGAATTAATTGACGATGAAGTAATAACTAAGAAATCTAAAAATGAAATTTCTCAAAACCTAAAAAAGAACGAATTTTTAAAAGAGAGCAAAATTATTAAAGAGGATAAGATCAAAGACGATAATATTAAATTAGAAAAGAATTCGAACGATGCCAATACAACTATTGCAAAATCAAATGCAATATTAACTACTTCTTATTCTCCAGAATTTACACCCATTTTTGTTAACCAAAGACCTCCTCTTACTCAGCTTCCAGCTGGAGCTGTTTCAGTTGATTTTGAATTTTTCCAAAAAATGATGATTCAGATACAAAAATCAATATTAGAACTACAAAAAAAGTTTGATGATAAAATATGCAACATTCAAAAGAAAATCGCATTCATAGAATTTTCTGTTTTAGAACTTCAAAAATAACAAACTCTTTTAGTTCTTACCATACAGCAATATTCAAATGAAATTTATGTTTATTATTTTTTAAATCAATTCTCCATCAAACAAAGAAATTTAGTATGGGATTGATGGTTTTAATTTTTTATAATTATAAATTTTATAATGTAATTTGTATAATATATTATAGAAAATAAAACAATGCATGATCTATTAAGATTTTTTATAAATTTATCAAGATGTGAATCAAAGTTTTTAGATAAAATCATCATAAAACAAACGGATTTTGAATTGAAATAAAACATAACGGATTTTAATCTATTTCAACTCAATTTTTATTTATTTTGAATTGATCATCTGTTTCTGACAAGTCGGAAGGGGATCATATCACCAAATTAATTTAACTTCATTTTATAACAATCATGGCACAGGACCGCCGCGCTGTCGTTAAGAACGTTGATATGTCTGATGAAATGCAAACAGACGCCATCGATATTGCCACACAAGCCTTAGATCGTTTCAACATTGAAAAGGATATCGCAGCTTACATCAAAAAAGAATTCGACAAAAAATACAACCCAACATGGCACTGCGTTGTTGGCCGTTCATTCGGATCTTTTGTTACACACGAAACTAAGCACTTTGTTTACTTCTATATTGGTCAAGTTGCTGTTCAACTCTGGAAATGTGGTTAAATTCCTTATTATTTTTTATTTCTTTTTTTTTTTTGAACAAATAAAACATAATTCTTTTTAGTATTTATTTCAAAAAAGTTTTTTATTAGTATCATTTATATTTAATTTGTTTTTATTTTTGTTTAATATTTATTATTGTTATCACTATTTTATGAGTTGATAGTGAAACTACTCAAGGTCAGTTTTTCATTTCTAAATTAAAATTATGTTTTCGAATGAAAAGCAATACATATATAATTCTTCAAATATTGAATGATTTTTTTCGATCAATGACACATTTATTTCAAATTAGACAGTTAATTAAAAAAAAAAAAAAATAATTGTATATTTTCTTTAATACATACGTATCCAATATTAATTCTCTATTAAAACAATAGTTAAGTTATAGTTTAATTAAATTCTTTTCAATTCAAATCTTTATGCGCAAAATGTCATGATTTATGTCTAAAAATTTTAAATCGAAAAAGGAAAATTTCATATTAAAATCAAATAAATGGATTTGGAATATGAAATAAATGAATTATATTGGTTTTTATCTATTAATTATTGAGATAACAATTAATATTTCAAATAACGTTTTTACTTCCTCTTGAATTTCAAAAAGTTCAATAAAAATAAATGAAAGGAAGTTGATTATTCCTTATTCATTTATTATGAATTTAACCAATAGAACACCAACAAGATCTCATGAAGATATATTTATGATTGAAGATACTCCAGAAGTAATGCAGCTGAATTTTCCTCCTACTGAAATTGAGGGGACGCCAGATTATACATTTTTACCAGCAGACGATAAACAACTACAACATTTTTTATATCCATATGATGAAAATCGACGTGAATATCAGTTTGAAATAGTTGAAGAATGCTTCCGGCAAAATACTCTTGTTTGTTTACCGACAGGCTCAGGAAAAACATTAATTGCTGCAGTAGTAATCATGAATTTTCGAAGGTGGTATCCAAAAGGCAAAATTATATTTATGGCACCTTTCCGTACTCTTGTTAATCAACAAATTGACGCATGCATGTCGAAAACAGATATTAAAGAAGAAGATGTATGCATTTTAACAGGTACAACATTTTCTGGAAACCGTAGTCAATTATGGGAAGAGAAATCAATTTTCTTTTGCACACCTCAAATTGTTCAAAACGATATATCAAAAAAAATACTTAATCCGTGTTCAATATGCCTTATTATTTTTGATGAAGCTCACCATGCTAGTGGGAGTTATGCTTACGTTAATGTTGTTCGTATGATAGCTTCATACAGCAGCCAATTTCGTGTCATTGGCCTTTCAGCAACACCAGGAAATGATGTAGATAAAATTCAAGCCGTTATTTATAACCTGATGATTAGCAAAATTATATATAAAGATGAAGAAGACGTAGAAATCGCAAAATATCAACATAAAACAAATGTAGAAATTGTTAAAGTACCATTAGGAAATGACGAATCGAAGCTTGAAGATTATTTATGCCAGTGCCTTACAACCTTTGCCGAACCACTTGCAGAGAAAGGTTACATTAAATTATCTTCTTCACCAAAATGGATGACACACGGGATAGTGTGGAGAGCAATGGACCAATTTAAAAATAATAATAATCGCTTTCAAATTCCTAATTTCTTCAAAATTATTGATAATTTTGGAACCCTTTTAAGCCTTGCTATCATGCAAGAAAAACTTACTAAATATGGTGCAACAATGCTAAATGAAAGTATCAAAGATTATATAAAAAAGAAAAAAGAAACAGAATGTAAGAAAAAACTTGTATCTATGCCAGCTTTTCAACAGCTTCAACGAGACTGTGAAACATCAAAAAATGTTTCTCATCCTAAACTTGCTAAACTTAGCGAAATTCTTGGTGACTTTTATTCTGAAAATAGTAATTCTCGGGCAATAGTTTTCACAAAGTATAGAGAAGCAGCTCTAGCTATCGTTGAATGCCTCAAAAAAGTGAAAGGTGTTAAAGCCTCCATATTCATAGGAAAATCAGATACAAGGAAAAATCATGGTCTTGATGAAACCACTCAAATAGAAATTCTTTCTTTATTTAAGCACGGAAATATTAATTGCATTGTAGCTACATCTGTTGCTGAAGAAGGATTAGATATCGGTGAAGTTGATTTGATTATCTGTTATGATACATCATCATCACCACTAACAACTGTTCAAAGAATGGGAAGAACTGGTAGAAAAAGAAGCGGAAGAGTTATCGTTCTCATGTCAGAAGGATATGAAGAAAAGAATCTCGAAAAGGCTCAGTATTCACGAGCTTTAATTAAAAGAAAACTAACATCAGCTCTTGGAAATTTTATTCTTTACAAACCAGAGAGACCTAATTTACCAATTCCTGAGTCATGTGTTGCATTTAATGTAAATTGTGCTAGGCCGGAAAAAGACAATAGATCAAATATTTTAACTGACATGAATAAGAAAAGAAAGAAAAATAATGAAAATGAAGTTTTATCGAAAACAGAAATGACAAGACTCCAATGCTGTTATGATTCATCTTTGAAATATAGAAATATGTGCATTAATGACGGGTCTTTATTATATGATCATGGATATACAATCATTTCCCATTCAACAGAAAGCAACCTCTTATCTTCTATGAAAAACAAATTTTCTTTATCACTTGATATTGAAAAGCAATTAAGTGATATTATTAAAGAAGTAGAAAATCTAAATAAAGACACAAATAAGCATAATAAACCCAGAGAGAAGTCCAATGACCCATTTTGGATTGATGATTCAAGCGATTCCTCAGAAGATGATATTGAAGAGATTAATGACCCCAAAGGAAATGAAAATACATCACCAACAACATCACCTTTACTTTCAATACAAGCAAACTCCGGACAACCATTATTCTCGATATCACAAATAACCCCACCTCACCAACAACAGCCATTAATTAGTCTAAATAAAAGGCAAATAGATGCGCAAAAACCAACAAAAAAACATCAAAACCGAACAACAGCAACGAAAGAAAATACTGTTAAAATAAAAAAACAAATTCAAAAACAATTGTTTGATGAAAATGTTAATAGTATTCAAGTTCATAATAAAAATTCCGCTAAATTTATATCAGCTAGACAATTGGACAAAATGAAGCAAACAAGCTTATTTTCCTTTGTCTCCAATAATGATAACGACTGTATTAATGTAAGCCAACCATCCGCAATAACAAATCAATATTCGCCGAATTTAGAATTAAAAACAAAAAGATTTTTGGATTCAGATTCTGATGATTCTGATGATACCATCCTAGATGAAAATCCAAATAATAATAATTATACCGAAGCGAATATAGCAAGTAACGTTTCAAAAACATCTAATTATCAGAAAAAATCCCAAACTTCTTTTTTATCTGATTATGATTATGATGATAATGGTAGTGAGATAGAAGAAATTATTAGTCAGAGTGAACAAACATTTATTAAAAACAGCTCTTCTGATGAACAAGCAGAATCAGAGTGCCCAGATTTTCTTGCTCTGAAAAAGGAAATCGGAAAAAAGTCAAACATTGATTTTTTGAAGGACACAGAACTTGATAGTATAGATTTAGATGAATATTTTAAATAAAGCAATAAATGTTATTAATAATATTTTCATTTTGCTTCATAAATATTTTTTTTTGGAAAAATAATCTTTAAAAAAATCACATATTGATATCTTTGCATGTCCTATTTATCATACCACTTGCTTATTCTACTGATGATGTAAATTCTATATTATTGAATTCGACAAAGGAAATTTCAATTTTCATCATTTCCATTAATAAGAAATGAATCAAAATAAGAAATAAAAACAAATAAATACTTATATGATAGAATCATTATTCTGTTTTCAATAAAAAAATATTTATTTTAATAAAATTCGTAAACGGTATTTTTTTCAAAATTGAGAATAATCAAAAAAATTCAATTCTTAGAATTCAAATATCAAAAGTGTCTAAATAAGACGTTTAGAAAACTTATTCATGAATACCTCGAATAAAATCCAAACAGAATCAGAAGACGAAAATGCTTTATTTGATGATCAACAATTAAATGTACCGTCACCAGAAATCGGAAACATTTGCGCACAAAATCAACAACTAATATCAGAAAATGAAGTATTAAAATCTCAACTTCAAAAAGCGCTAGATTTTGAAAATGAAATAAAAACTTTACAAAAAACACTCTACGATGAAAATTCTAAATTAAAAACTCAGCTTCTCGAAACAAATCAAAATATATCTCAATTAAAAAAACGACTTCAATTATCGCAACAAAAATGCCAAGACTCAGAGGGACAACTTTTAAAGCTTCAATCTAACTCCCAAAAATTGGAAGAAGAAAATAAAGCATTGCTGAGTCAGATATCTTCTTTAAATAGCGAAAATTCTCAAATAGCAGACAAATTACAATCTTTACAGTCATCTATGAATGATGAAAAACAAAATCAAACTTCTTTTTTAGTATTAATATCAAAAATATTTGAACAATCTTTCACAAATTTCGATGAGGCAGTTCCTTTTTTACAAAATGTTAAAAAAGACCTTCAAAGACTTTCAGAACAAGATAGTGACCAAGCAAATCAGAATCAAATATCGTCTGAACTCGAAAAATTAAAACAAACTAATGATAAATTAACAAAAAAATGCGATAAATATAAAAAGCAGGTTCAAGTCCTCACGCAAAAAATAGAAGAATCCAGTAAGGAAAATGAAGAAAGAGTGACGAATATCACATCAAATCAAAAACAATTCGAGGAACAACATAATTCTCTGATGCAACAAAATAAAAGCATAACAAAACAACTTAATAGTTGTAAGGAAAGCTTGAACTTTTTACAAGTACGCTTAGATCAAAGTCAAAAAGATCGGGAAACTGAACTTCAAAAATACAAACAGATTATTGACTCTAAGGATAAAAGAATTAATGAATTAAAAGATCTTTTAGCAAATCCGCTTAGAACAGATTCAAATCAATCACAAAAAATAATACAAGAACTAAGCCGTAAAAAATGCGAATTTGATGATCTTTCAGAGAGATTTTGCGATGCTCAAAATTCAATTGAAGGCCTTCGATCTAAACTTTCCAAGGCAATAATGAAAATTAAAAAGCTTAAATCAGAAAAAGATCAAATGAAGAAACAGTTTGAAATTATTTCTAAAAAGAGGAGCTCTAATGATGAAGTAATTTCTCAAGTAACTATAAAAAATTCTGAACTTTTGAATCAAAATGACCAACTTCAGATCGAAAATGATAATTTGAAAACACAACTAAAAGCTGCTTTAGCATCTCATGCAGAAGGAGAATCAGCATGGAATTCAAAAGCACAAGAAGTGAAAAGATTACAATCATCAATTAATTCGATAGATTCTATTATTGATCGCCAGAGAGATGAAATCGAAAAACAAAACATACAGAAGAAAATGATGGTTGAATTGATACATAAAATGAACCAAACTGTTCTTAATTTTGATGCTCTATTAACTGACGAGATTAAGAAAAATCAAGACTTAACTTCTCAAGTTAAAAGACTAACTAAAAATATTCAAAAAAATCAAGAATTAGCTGATAGTGGCTTCAACAACCCACGATTAATTAATTCGATTAAAGATTTTGCATATGAACGATTCGACGAAAAACTTAGATTTTCTTTCATTCAAATATTAAATGATGATTCGTTAAATGTAACAGACAAAATGATGAAAATATTTGAAGCCTTAGATTCATCTTTTAAGGAAATGGATGATAAGATTAAATCTTTATCAAATGATAATTCTACTTTCCAAACTGAGAATTTATCGTCAAAAGTCAAAAATGATCAATTAAACACTGTTATAAATTCAATACTTTCTTCATTTCGCAGAATTTTAGGAGGAGATCCTAATCAAGCGATGTCAGATTTTATTGCAGTTCAATCAATGAAACTTGAGATGTCATTAAGAAACAGAGATACAGAAAAGAATTCTAAATCTCGTATCAAAAAATTACAAAATTCTGATATTAATTTAGACTTTTTATTTGAAGGTGCAATTGAAGAACGTAAAAGACAAATTGAAAATTTATTAAAATCTGGAATAGATTCAGATACAGCATTTGAAATTTTCACTCTTCAAGCTCTTTCAAATATCGAATTAAACAATCAACTGAGCCAATTAAGAAGTCTTACTTCTGAGCAAGACGACCAAATAAATACGATTTATGAATGTATAGGCTCACATGATTTGTCAAAGATTTCATCTACTATGAAAAGTTTGAAAAAAGAGAATCTTAAACTTCAAAAAATCCACAAACGATTTTTATCAGATAATCCTACAATCACTTCTCTTGAAGAGCAGGTTGAGCAGCTTAAAGAAGAAACTACTTGTTTAAGGAATGATCTAAAATCAGTTGTTAACGATGCAACAACACTTCAAAACGAATTAGATATGAAGACATCACAATATAATTCTTTAGAAATTGCACATACGCAGCTAATGAAAGAATCATCAGATCTTCAATCAAAACATTTAAAAGAAGTAAACGAATTTGAAACCATCATTGATGCCAGAAATCGTGAGATTCGTGACTTGACAATTAAAATAACACAACTTAAATCTGAATCACATGATCAAATTGAAATGCTAAGGAAGAGTAATGAACACATGAAAAGCATCAATGAGAAACGAGCATCTCAATTTAAGAAAACATTGTCTCTCTTTCAAGAAAAAAAGCGAAATCGAGAAGAGCAATTAGCTGCTCGCATAAAAACGGCAGAAGTACACCACCAAGAAGAAATTGAGCAATACCAAAATGATATTGAACAATTAAAACAAAAAATACTTTCGACTTCAGAAGATAATAAGAAACAAACCAATGAAAAAGATGAATTAAACAGACGATTATCAGAATCACTCAAGAAAAGTGAAGAAAGAAATCAAAAAATGACCAATGAATTATCAAGATTATCGATTGCTAATAAAACACTTGAAGGACAAATGAAAAGTATACAAGATCAAATGAAACGTGAAGCCCAACTTCTTAAAACGCAATTTACTTTTGATACAATGACAAACGAAACCAAGTTTCAAGAAAAATTAGCTAATCTTAAGATGTCATTAATGAAAGAAAAGAATGACTTAGTCTTTCTCGTCCTTTCAGAATTTGATGAAATAAATGATTTTGATTCGGAAATAATTGATGATGATACATTTAAGAGCACAATACAGAGAATTGGTAAAGAATATCGAAAACAGAAGATGTCAAATCAATCCTGTAGGTGATAATTATATTGATTATTCATACTTTTTGTTATTTTTTTTTTATAATTATTAAATAATTTGTTATTTATTCATTATATTGATAATTGTTAATGCTTTTTTTTTTTTTTTTAAGTTTAAATACGTTCGAAAATAGAATTTTGTCAAATATGAAAATATCAAAACAAATTTATATAAATTACATTAGTAGCGCTATATTAATGACGCAACTTCTTAGCATAACTAAAATTTGAAAACGAAACAGTCTCTTTTCAAAACGAATATCAATTTCGATATTCATTTTCAATCAAATTTTTGATCAATTAAATTGATTCAAAAATTGAAATAAAAATTAATTCATTTATCCCTGCTTTCAGCTTCTTCCTCTTCTTCTTCTTCCTCTTCATAATATTCATAATCGTCATCTGTATTTTTCTTTTTCTTAGATTTTTTTTTATCATCTTCATTTTTCATTTTTATATCATTATTATCATCCACTTTTTTAGCTTTATGAGCAAGAACACGATCTAAAATCGAATGACAATAAATTGCATTCTCTTTAACAGTGATTATCTCGTCATTTTCAAGATTATTTAACCATGAAAGAAGTTCGTTTTTAATTTCATCTGGAGGATTAATTGACAATAATTCAACGATTGTTCTTGATAGGCTAATTTTGACTTCTGAACATCCAAAGTTTACTTCACTTCTCATAAAATCAATAGGTTTGTCTAGAAACCAATTCCATGAAAATTCTTTAATGAAATCTAAAAACATTTCACCAATAACGCATCTAACCATGAAAGATGGAGCATTGATGAATGGAAAAACATATTCAGTCATTTCATTTGCAAATTCGCGTAAAATAGGATATTTTGTATACAATCTTAAAATTTGAATAGAAGCAGATCTCCAATTCGGAGTTGCTGCATTAAAAAGAAATAAGAATCCTTTTTTTAAGGATTCTTTGTTTAAATGTTTTGAATCAACGAGAGGAACCACTTTATGCATTATGTGATATGTAACCGATTCAATTGGGAGAACACCGATTAAATTTAGAGTATTGATCATTGAATTGTGAAAATTCGCATGCGGATGATATCTTAGTAGCGATGCCCATAAATCAATTACACCTGATCTGATATCTTCAAATGGCGAATTCATTCCTTGCTCAAAAATTTGAGGGACTTCAGAAAGTGATTCTGCTGTGAAATATTTGATACATTCTGAAAAAACATTTAATGAAATTGATTGTACTTGAGTAACTGAATCTTTTACAAGCTTAATAATTGCTAATGCAAATATTGATGGATCTGGTGCTTTAATTATTGCTTTTTTTATTTGTTGTGCGAGAGCAAATCTGACATACCATGAAGGATCTTCAACCATCTGTAAATATTTGTAAGCCCATTGAGAGTTTGAAAAATAATTCGTTCCTATGAGTGTTGCTGAAGCTAAAGCTGCGGTTTTAACTTTAAAATCTTTATCTGACAAACAAGGAATTAATAAATCATTAATTAATTCTTCAAAAAGAGGTGAATCTTCTTTTGTTTTTGAAGTAATATAAGGGATTGATTTTAGTACACATATTTTAACATAGGTAGATTTTGATTTTGCTAAACATTTAACTCTGTCTATGATTTTTTCTTTCCATGAATCATTAACTAAACCAAAAAAATAAGATTGAATACGAATTGCTAAGCCTTGAGGATGAATAGTCGATGGAATGAAAAGTTGATCGAGTGATGGCAATATTAGCGTTTCTATTCTATTAATATCGTAGTATTTCGCAATTATAGAAGATACCTCCATCATTTGACTTTCGATAAATATAGAACTTTGACGTATTATATCGTTTATCGGAAATAATAGGTCATCAAGCAGGTCAAAAGGATAATGTGGAGGCATAAATAATGGAAGCATTGAAATAAACGAACATGCGTTAGTACGATCGGCAAAATTGATCCAATTTTTGATAAAAGGAATAAGGTCTTTTTTGATTTCGCTTTCATTCAACTTTTGCAGGTATAATGGAAGCGCTTGAATAAAATTTGATTCAGAAAATTCTTTATGATGTATAACATCCTGTATTAGCTGTGATAACTCTCCTTCATTAAAAAAAAGACATGATTTATTGTTGCAAGACATTTTTAGCTGATTATATCTCTTTTCAAAAAGTTTGCTTATTGATAAAATAATTATATTGAATATAACATACTATTCAATGATTTCTCATAATTTTTGAGTTGCATTAAAAATTGATAGATCCATGAACAAGGATTTTTGAATTCAAAATAAAATAATAAAATTTTTGTTTGATTTATTTATAAATATAGTCGAACATTCATATTAAAAATGTAAACATTTAATTCATTTACTAATTTAACATTTCATTGACCATATTATTTATTTTTCTTTCTATTTTTAATTGAAATATTTTAATAATAAAAAAATCACATTTTATTTATATCTTCTCAAATTTTTCTGAATGCTTTCAAATTTCATTTATTAAAAAATGGCCATATTAGGCTTCAGATAAAATATATGCATGCAATTTTGATTGTTATTCAAATAATTTATATAAATATTTTAGTAAATATAATTTTTTTTTATTTTATTGAATGCATTTTCAAAACAAATGTTAAAATACATTTAAAATATAAACAATTGCTTTATAAAATTTAAATATTTCCCTATTATTTAACAATCTTAAATTATTATTAATTTAAGTATCCAAGGTGATACATATTTTGTTTATATCTTTCATATGAAAGATTAAATCAAAAATACCAATAATTTTGATAATTAAATGCTAATAATAGAGGAAAATAAAATAAATCTAAATATAAAAAAAATATGTATCACCTTGGATACTTAAATTAATAATAATAATTTAAGATTACCAATATTTAATCAAATAACATACAAACATACAATTATTTATATATAAAATTACTAATATTTAAATGTATATGACAAAAAACGCTTTTCAATTTGATTTTTTTTAAGATTTGATATTTCATCTTGAAGGAAAGATTTGTTGCAAAACTTGGGTTGGCACTAATTCCAAGATGATTTTTTTAATAAATTTATTTTGATTAACAATAAAAAGAAGGATATTTCTGGTTTTTGCAATAACATCTTCATCTAAATCTCTTTCATCCAAAAGCTGATCTCTGTCGATTGACAACAATTTTACAAACGACAAAGCAAGTTCTGAATAAATATTAAAAAAGTTAATTGCACCATTCTCATCAGCATTATTTTTTATAAGAGAAATATTTTTCAAGTCACTTTCATTGAAAAAGTTCGTCAAAATTGAGTCAAGCAAAGTGCTTGTATTTTGAACAGAAAAGAACATTTGAGAAGGAGGGAAAAAACGAATCGCCATTACTATCAATTGATTAGCATTAGCAGAAGGGAAGTTAGGCTTTGTTTTCCCAAAAATTTGGAAAAACAAAAAAGAAATATTTTGAATTAAATTTGAGCACTGATCCAATTCAATTTTATTATCAATTAATTCAAAACATTTCAAAAACCAAATTGACAGGAATTGATCAACAAAAGGAAGAACTAGATTAACATCAATTTTTTGGAGCTGACCTATTAAAAAACAAATATTTTGTTGCACTGAAAAATCTGACGATGAAACCAAGGCCAAATTAGGAATTATATTGACCAATTTAACGATCACTTCTTGGTCATTTCCATTTATTATATTTAAATTAAGTCCATCACCTAATGAACCAACAATTTTTTCAATATTGTACATATCAACAGTTTCCGCTAAGTAATTCAATAAAAAAATGAAATAATTTGGATTTTTTTCACTTTGAAAATTCCAAATTATTGAAATCAACTGACTAAAATATGAGATAAAATCAGAATAACAGTCAATTGAATTTTTTCCATCTTGGAATGCTAATTTTTTTTGGATGAATTCATCAATCAAATTTTGTGTTCTTTCAATAATTGAGAAATCATTCAAATTTTCAATATTTTTGAAACAATAACGGACAATTTTCTTAATAATAATCATAACTTGTGAAATTATATTTTCATCGCTTTCTTTATTGTTTAAAACTTCCATTGAAAAGTTAAATAAAGTTTTCAAATTATCAAAATTCAAAAGCTCCACAATTTTGCTTGAAATTTTGAATAGTTCTAAAATATGAGCTTCTCTATCGTTTCCCATTAAACCGAAAATTACTTTTATAAAGAAATCAGCAACTTCATAATTAGAAGAATATTTTATAGCATAAGATAATGTTTTCAATAAATTAATTCTTAATTCTGATGATTGAAATTTTGATAAGCATGGCAATAATAATTCAATACAATTCTTTTCAAATTCAATTGCGTTACTTTTATAAATTTGAATGGCATTTCTTAAGAACTGAAGACAACTTGTTACAATATGTTCTTGTAATTTATCTGATGTTAAGAAAAAGTTGATAATTGGAAGTGTGAATGACAAATCAAAATCAATTTTTCTCTTCAAATTGAAATTGAATAAAATAATTGATTCCATTAAAAAAAAGCATCTTGGAATCAAATCAAAATAACTTTCATTCTTAGTACTTATAATTTCAGAAGCATATTGATATAAAGATATCAATTGCTCATTTGTTATTTCTGGGTCTAAATAAAGTGTAATTGATTCACACAAAATAAACAAATCAAAATTTTCATTAGAAAAATATTTTTTTGATTGTTGAATTGTTTCAAAAAGTCCAGGCAAATTATAACTGAATTTATTATTTTTCTCACAAACAAAAGTGATTGCATCTATTGATTTAAGTCTAAGATCACGTGGCACATTAGGTGATGATATAAGTTTGACAAGTTTTTGAATATAACTTGAAATTGAATTAGAAAAAATATTCTCATAAAATTTTGAATTAATTTTGACAGAATTTTCAAGCAAATAACAGACCATTTCCAGACACACTGAACAATTTCTATCCAAACAATTCAAGAGGAATTGATTGAAAAACTCACAATCATTCTGAATTATTTCAGGACACTTCAATAAAAACACTGTCAAAACCGCCACAAAGGTTGTATAAATCAATAAATTTGGCTGAAATGATGAAATCATTTTTTTTGTAAAATTATAAAGATTATTAACAAACTCATAATTAAGACAGTCATCATCATTTTCATCTGTTGATGAATAACTCAAAATATTCTCAAAAAAATCTAAATAATCAACTGGAAAAGTGCCATCTTCAGTCAAAATTTGAGTGCATAATTCAAAACTAATTTTATATAAATTTAAGACGGTTTCTGGTGTAAAAAAATTAAGATTTCTCGTCAAAATTAACATAATATAGACTCTAAATTGCAAATTTACAGTTTTGTTATTGACAATGCTTATTGCTTTATCAAATATTTGGCTTGCATCTTCAGCACAAAAAAAATTTGTGAAAGATTCACAAGTTTTCAGAATATAACGGAAAAAAGTGTCATTACTTGACAGATTACACAATAAATGATAACAAATCCCATAATTTTTGTTTAATTCATCATTTTGAGTATTTTGCCTTGAATATGTCATTTTTTGTAGAAAATTAATTGATTTTATAATGATTTCATTGGAAAATGAAGATGGATTCGACAGAATATGAATTAAAATTAATAAAAAATTATTTTGATATTCATATAATTCATGTGGATAAAAAAATATGATTATTTCAAAAATTGAAAGAAATTGATAGGAATTCATTGAATTCTTAATATCTGGAGAATTCAAAAAACTTAGAACAAAGCCAATGATTTGTGGTCTAAATTCTGGCGATTTTAATCCTATATATTCAATACAATATGGAAAATATGAACAAGTATTACCTATCAATTTAAAGAGTTGATTTAATATATCTTGCTGGATATCTTGAGAAAGCGATTCCCAATGAAATTTAATAGAATTGTAACATATAACTGAACATTGAAATAAGACTTTTTCATATTTTGTGGTATTTGAAAGAAATAAGATAATCTGAATAAACTGAGGATTTTCATTTAATTTAATTATAATTTGACTCAATTCTTCAGCTTTTGATTGATCACCAATATTCAAAAAAAGATGTTCAAGTTGATCAGGAGAAATCAATTGAACATCCATTAATGTTAACCAAATATTTTGGTCTTTAGTATTGAAAAAGTATTTCATGAAAAACAAGTTTATTTCAAAAATTCATTAATGATAATACATAAATTAATAAATAAATATTTATTAAATAAATCAAGTGTTAATTTAAAATAATTTTTTTTTAAGGAAAATGAAGATTAAGTTCATTCCATTTTGTATGTTTTTTAATAATACAAAAAACATAGTAATTTTTAGTCAAAAAAGTAATAAAAATGATACAATTACTTTTATTTCATAGTTAAAATTTATAAAAAAAAAAAAATACGAATATGAAATAATAAAAATCATGTAAAATCATGATACAATCAAAAATACGCAAATATACATAAATAAAACATTTAAATTTCATTAATAATATTCTTTTTATACTTTTTTTCAAAAGATAAATTCAAAATAAAGCAACAATTGAAAAAGTTATTTTGATGTAAAATGACTTATCAATTACTATTTTTGATGTTTCGAAAAAATCTATCAAGAAATTTAAGCAATCGACAACTTCTCGATTAATGAAAAGAACTGCCCTCAGCTTTTTATCATCAGTTTATGATTCGACAGAACCAAACAGCCAAAAATTTTCTCAAAAAAAGCAAAATGCGTCAACTACTAATCCAGGTGCTCAAAGCCTTGAAGCAGGTATCGAAGAAATACAAGAGGCAATCAATAGAATGAATAATGAACTCAGCGAAAACAAAAAACATTTTGATCAAGCCAAGCAATCACAAAAAGAGCAATATGATCAAGTTTTTAAATTAAGACAGCAATTTAACATATTAAATAATCAACGAAAGCATATTTCTAGCCAGATTTCTGAATTTGAAACTACTTATCAAAATACCAAAGCCAAGATTCAAACTTTTTCTAAAGATTTTAACACAAGACAGCAGAAAATAGCAGAGGATATGAAAAAATTGAAAGAAGTAATATCCAAGCAGGAAAAACTCAAAGAAGAAAACTCCAAATTACAAAGTGAAATCTCTTCACTTGAAACGGAAAAGAAACAGCTTAATACTGAATTAGAAGAATGCAAAAACAACAACAAAAAACTTTTAGAAGAAAATACAGAACTTGAAAAATCATGCAATAAATTACAATTTGATACGACTAACAAAAAAAATCAAATTCAGGATCTTGAAAAGAAAATTAAAGACATCGAACAGGATACACAAGAAATCGAAGCTTCAAATAAGAAACTTGAGGATGAAATTAAAAATGGTGAAATTACATTAGAACAAAAGAGAAAAGAAGCAGAAAATTTAGAACTTGAAAAAGAAAGGCTTAAAAAATTATTATTGGATGTTGAGGAAGATATAAACACAACAATTAAAAGTCAAGCTCAAGTGAAACAAAATCAAGAAAATGATCACCAAAAATTAACAGAGATGGAAGAAGAACTGAAAAAACTGCAATCAACATTAGAATTAGAGACAGAAAAACAAAAGAAACTTAAAGAGGAATTAGATAATACTCAAAACTTATATAATTTAGAAAAGCAAAAGATAGATCAGTTAAATAGACAACTAGAGACCCTTTCGAATTCAAATTCCGTACTTTCTAATAAAAACAAAGAAATGCAAATCAGTATAGGTGAAAAAGAAAAGAAAATAATGGAATTAAGACAAGAGCTTCAAACTATTAAAATGCAGGTTAACGAAAAGAGGATTAACTGCCAAACCATCCAAGCTCAAATAGAAGCTGAATCCCAAAAGCAAAAGAGCCAATTAAATGCTAAAAAAGAGCAAGCACAAGAATTAAGAAAACAAAAAGAGTTGCTAGAAAAGCAACTCGAGGAAGAAACAAGAAATTTAAAAGAGAGTGAAAAAAGAATAAACAAATTACGAAAAGAGCCAAATACTACTGCAAGAAATAAGCGAGGACGTCCTGCGAAACATCAGGTTGATACTGACGAAAATGATGATGAAGAAGAATACAACCCTCCACAAGCAAAACAAACCCATTATAATCGACGGCCTCCGACAACAACAGCTGCTAAACCTCCATCTAGACAAACCAAATCAGCTACAACAAGAGGAGCTCAAAATAAATCTGATGATGCATCAAAGCCAAAATTTGCAAACAATCGTGCTGCAATCGCCGAGGCTTTATTTGATGATTTTATTATACAAGAACAAGATGACTATATTCCTAATGGAAAACCAGCAAACAATAAAACAGCAATTGCAGATGCTCTATTCGATGAAAATGCATTTAAATTCTAATAAGTGTTAACTTTAAAATTATTCACTAATGAACAAATTAAGAATAAACAAATCTTACACTAATTTTTTTTATCAAGATTATCAATCAAATATTTTTTTTTTTTTTAATATAGCTTTTATTCAGATATATAAATGCTAAATCTTACATTGTGAAATAAAATAAAATAAAATAGGAATATAGAAATTTCTATAATATCATGAAATAGAGAAAAACTTTGTAAAATCCATATCTTGATGAATGACATTTAAAAACATATTATAAATAAATTGTTAAGAAAATTATACAGCTAACAAAGATTGCATCTTTGAACTCTTTTTTTTTCTCCAGTTTTTCAATAAAACCAGTCAAATTTAATTCAAATATTTTCAATTATAATCTGTTCAGATGCAATTTTAACAAACTTTTGATGTTTTTAACTTTTTTCATCTTTCCAATTTTTTTACAAGCTAATACAAGTTCGTCTAATGATGGTTCAACTTCGGATGTATGGTTTATTACTGATAATAGGAAAAAAATAATTTGCGATATTTCAATATCTTCAGTTTCAGTCAATTCGAAAGTTTTATATTGCAACAATACTAATATACCTTTAGAAAATATTGATGGCCATATTTTTGGTAACCAGTATGAAATAAAAATTAAAGGTTCATCTTTTTCAAATGGGATCAGCGTTAATAATACTCTTGTTAATATAATTTTAGATAATATCAAAATTACATCACCTTCATCATTCATTATTGACGCTTCGACAGTTTATTTATTTATTCTTGGTGATTCAAATTCAATTGTTAGCTCAAATGATGCTGGAATACAGTGCAGTGACTCTTTTCTTCAAATTATGAATGCTACTTCTCAAGACAAAATTAAAAATTCACTCACTGTTTCTTCAGATAAATATGCAGGAATTGGTGGTGGCTCATCAAATCCAAATTGCAAAGGAATATTTATTTATGGTGGAAGATTAATTGCTAATGGTGGAGAATATGGAGCTGGAATTGGCGGAGGAGAAGGATCTGATAAAGCCAATTCAGCTGGAGTTAACAAAATTGAAATATTAAATGGAGATATAACAGCTACAGGTGGAAAATATGGTGCCGGAATTGGCGGAGGTTCAGGTAAAAGTGAGTCATCCTCGAAAATTGATTCAATTAAAATATCAGGCGGCAAAGTCCAAGCAATTGGAGGTGAATTTTCCGCTGGAATTGGTGGTGGCTATGGCATTTCAAAAAGCTCATCAAATGTTGGCTCTATTGAAATCATTGGTGGTGAAGTATCAGCTAAAGGAGGAAATTACGGTTCAGGCATTGGAAACGGTTATTCTAGCAATCATGAAGCTTCACTTGTTTTTTCCATCACTCTAGACACCAACATGATTATTCAAAATTCAGTTGACAAGAATGCCATTTGTACCACGATTGATGCCACGAAAGGCCAAAATGCCAAGAAAGCTATTGGAATTGGTTATTTAAGTGAAGTCCAACCTCCAAGCATCATTGAAAAAGGTTCAACAATATCATGTCAATCAGACAATTTAATTTGCTCATTCTCTTTATCTGACAAAAAGTGCATAAAACCATGGAAATGCAGTTCAAACGACATTGAAAATTGCCCGAAATGCAATGTTGAAAATTGTGATCAAACGAATGTTTATTGTTTCTGCGAGATTTGTAAAGAAGGCTTCACATTAAATAACGGTTTATGCGAGTCAAAAAGTGACACCACAAATCCAGACTCCAATTCAACAAGCTGCCAAAATTCAATAGAAAATTGTATTGAATTTTTGAATGATAACTGCCACATATGCGACAAATGCAGGCCAGGCTTCTCGCCAAGCAAGGACAGGTCGATGTGTGTCTCGTGCGCGGCGGAAGACACTCACTGCAGGAGCTACAAGATGCAGTGCCAATGCGAGACATGCGACTCGGGCTTCTCTCCAGATCCGCAGAACAACTACAAATGCAAACCGTGCGAGATACTGAATTGCGCAGTTTGCAATGGAAGCGACTTTTCATTGTGCCAACAATGCGCGTCGGGCTACGTCAAGAATGGTGAGAACAAGTGTGAAAAATGCAGTTTTTCAGAGGACCAAAAAAGCACTGAATATTCATGCATCAAATTCCAGCCGAATACGTGCACGTGTGAAAAGTGCCAGCTTGGATATTTCTCAGAAAATGGCAAATGTTACAAATGCCAAGTTCCAAATTGCTACGAATGCAGCACTGGCAAAGATAGATGCACTTCATGTTCATCGGGCTACAAAATAACATCTCAAAATAATAACAATACAAATAGAGACGGTTTGAACGGTTTGAACGGTTTTGTAGTTGATGGTGAAAAATGCGAACCTTGCAATGTGAAAAATTGCATCGCTTACTCAGTCGGCTGCTCTTGCTCAAGCTGTTCGTCTGGCTTTGTTGCTCAAAACGGAGTTTGCGTTCAATCATCTTTACCAATTGTCACACCGATTCCAGATCAGAACAAGAAAATCATTGGAATTGCCTTCTGTGCTGCCTCACAAAGCATCTGCAATGACTTGCAAAACGGTTGGACAAGTCAACACAAGCAGAAACTTTTTGAATTCATCACAAGCAAATTGAATGATATCCAAACGAGCACCCCAATGAAGTATGGATATAAAATGATGTTGAAAAGTGTCAACTCAATTGAATCAATTCACAGTGCTGACTCAAATTCAATCATTTCAATTTTGAAAGGTTTATCAAATTCATTCAATTCTAAGGAAATTGCTGTTTTGCAGTTCGGATCAATGCTGAATCAATTTTATGATTTTAATGCTGTGCCTATTGATAATGCAATAATCAATATTTTTGCGGTTAACGGTTATTCCTCAGAATTCACAAGTTATGATATTCCAAAGGTATCAATTAATGGGGGCAACTTGAAAAAGGTACAGTCAATCGCTTGCTTCTTTGGATCGTTGAATTTTAACTCTTTGATTGAGTTGAATCAACTTTCGATGGTTGCATCGACAATTAATGATAATATTATATCAATACGAACAAATGTTTTACTTATCGATAGCCATAGTGTTGGATTAACTAATAAAATGAAAATTAATACAAAATCGTTCGGAATCATTGTACCTGAAACTACAACATCTTCATATTCAATTACATTGACTATTGAAAATAATCAATTTTCTGTCAGTACGACAAGTAACAGTGTTGCATTTCCAATATCAATTGGAAAAGAACAAACAATGATTATCACCTCAATTAAGAATTTGATAATAAAATTGGATCCTTTATTATCGAAAAAATTTGACAAACTTACAAACATTTCCTTTAAAAATGATGATACGACAGCCGGACAAAATATATTTGTTGATTTTTATGTTCAAAGTCAATGGACAAAAGTGAATTTTAAAAAAGGTATTATTTTTGAACATGAAATTCCAAATGAAATCTCATTTCCAAACAAGCCACTCAATTTTAAGATACGTGTAAATAAAAGAGACAAAGATGGAAATATTATTTATAACAATGATTCCAATAACAACAGCAATAATCAAAATAAAGACGGAAACGCGGATAAAAAAAGAAAACCCAGCGGATTATCAGATTCTACAATTAAAGCAATTATTATTTCTTTTATTTGCGCTTCATCATTTCTGATATTAAGCATTTTTCTCTTCTTTAGAAATAAGCCGAAGGTGAAGAATAATGCTAATACAGTCAAAGATTCATCAACTCCACTTCTTCATCAAGTCTTTAATGATGGATTTTAATATTATCCTCAAAGTATATATATATAGAAAAATTAATGTTTTATGTTTTATATATAAATAAATTATAATAATTGTTTATTTTTCTTTTCCTTGAGTCTAAAAGTTGTAGATAAAAATTGGAAAATTTTATAAAAGACCATTTATATATTCAAATTTATCAAAAAATTTTAAACTTTCAAGACACAAAATTTGAAAATTTTAAAAATAAATGGATAATCAAAATCTCGCTCAAACTCCTAATTCTCAAAATCAAGTGTATCAACAACCTCAAACACCAAATCAATTCCCAAATCAAATGCAAAATGATCAAATTAATTATCAACTCCAATTTCAAATGCAACAAATGCAAATACAATACCAGCAACAAATGCAACAAATGCAACAAATGCAAATGCAATATCAGTTGCAAATACAACAAATGCAAGCATTATTACAAGGCCAAAATACACAAACTGTTCAGCAAAATCCTCAATTTGTTCAACCAGCGCCAAATCCTCAAAACCTAACAGGATTTCAACAAAATCCACAAATTAATTCTCAAGTTCAACCAAATATGGCTCAAGGCCAACCGCTTTATCCTCAACTCTCACCAACCATGCCTCCAAATCAGCCAATGTATGCTCAAATAGCACAAGGCGTTTCACCGAATCAAACAATTACTCCTCAAGTTTCACAAAACTTTCCACAAAATGCATTAAATCCTGCTCAGCTTTCAAATGTACCTCAGAGTTCACCAATTCCAAATCCTCAAAACCTAACAGGATTTCAACAAAATCCACAAATTAATTCTCAAGTTCAACCAAATATGGCTCAAGGCCAACCGCTTTATCCTCAACTCTCACCAACCATGCCTCCAAATCAGCCAATGTATGCTCAAATAGCACAAGGCGTTTCACCGAATCAAACAATTACTCCTCAAGTTTCACAAAACTTTCCACAAAATGCATTAAATCCTGCTCAGCTTTCAAATGTACCTCAGAGTTCACCAATTCCAAATCCTCAAAACCTAACAGGATTTCAACAAAATCCACAAATTAATTCTCAAGTTCAACCAAATATGCCTCAGGGTCAACCACTTTATTCTCAACTCTCACCAACCATGCCTCCAAATCAGCCAATGTATGCTCAAATAGCACAAGGCGTTTCACCGAATCAAACAATTACTCCTCAAGTTTCACCAAATATGCCTCAAAATCAAGTGATTATTCCTCAAGCTCAGCAAACCTTTCAAACTTTTTCACAAAGCCAACAATTTTTTCAGCCAAATTTACAGTATCCTTCACCTGCTACCTCACCCGTTACCAATGATGAATTAGTAGAAGAGAATTACGAATCTAATCCTGATTTACTGATAGACATGCTTTGCCATTATACTAAAAGGTTTATCAACGAAGTTTTGCAGCCCAATGAGAAAAACACTCCCCAACCTACATATTTCGGCGGATGTTCAAATGATGAAAAGGAATTTTTCATTTTGCTTGCTAAATATATGAAAAAAAAGAAATCTTTGCCAAATGAAGTTCCAACTCAGGAAGATGATTAAATTTCTTATTATTAATAATATTTTTGTTAGTGAATTCGACTGTAATCAAAAATTAACCACTTATTATGTATAATAAATAAATATTTTTTTTTTTATTTTGATTTTTGCTTTATTACTTCTCATTGAAATGCACATGATTTGATCTCAGAAGTTAATGATCTATACATATCTTTGGCGTTTGGAAAATAAAATAAAATTAAATAATATTCTAAAATTTAATCATGTTTAACAAACAAATAATATATGCATGTATATATATAAATAATATAAATATAAAAACATCAATTATTATAAAGGATAGCGGACATTTCTTCCTCTGGCAGTCTGTGGTTGCATTGGTCTATGCACTTTAAAGTCATGAGCGCCTCTGGGTGTAAAAGCGCCTCCACCGCTTAAAGGAGGAAGTTTTAATGAAGGAGGATTAACTCTACCTTGTCTTCCATTTCTAGAAATACCAGGAATTCCTGGTTTTGAAAGAACAGGACTTCCTCTTTGATTATTAGAAATTTTCTTTTGACTGATGCTGATAAGTTTTCCATCAACAAGCTTTTGAAATGTAACAGATTCTCTTTTAAGATAAGGAAGAGGAGGAAATTGTTTGATTTCATAGTCACCATTTTCATTAAAAGATAATATTGCTGAGCTATTGGATATTAAACCGCAGTAATTCGAAGCACCAAAAACTGTAATTAGTTTACCATTAAACATTGCCTGGGCTCCATTATTAACGCATTCATGGGCTCTAATTAAAATTTTCAACGAATTCGAGTCAAGAAAATCGGATACAGAAGCTTCTCCAAAGAAAAATCCTGTTCCTCTATTCGATGGTTCATAAAAATCTATTGATTCTGATGGATCACTCCATAACATTGCATCAATTAGATCTTCACCAAAGTCTTCAATTGGCCGTTCAATCTTTTTTGCTTGATTCAACGAAAACCAATTTGGTCCTAAACCTCCATGAACGCAAAGTATCGTTTTTTCTATCAAAGCTGTAATTGGGATATAAGAAAAAGTTGTTTTGAATTTAGAATAGAGAGTACACTGTTGCCCATAAATTTTTAAAATATCATCTATAAAGCCACAACGTTGATTTAAAAATTCAAATTCATGATTTCCTCGAATAATATATACGTTATCTGGATATGCGACTTTCAGAGAAAAAACAAGAGTAATTGTTTCTAAAGAAAATTCTCCTCGATCAACAAGATCACCTAAAAAAAGGAATTTACAAGAATTATCGCCTAAAGTTGGTAAACCTATTGTTTGCAAGTCACGAAATAAATCAAGAATGTGTCCATGAAGATCACCAATTACATTAACAGGACCATTTATTTCGAGACAAACAGGCTCTTTTGAGAAAATTTCTTGAATTTCGCGAAGAAGAGCTTCAATCTCTTCAGATGAAAATTGCGGAAGGTAGAGAGAAGTTTTTTGCGTAGCAGCTTCTTCTAGATTTAAATTTTGATATATTTGCAGGTACGTCCCAATAATAGATTTTGCAGTACTTAATCCGTCAATCATGAAAGATAAATAAAAAATTTTGTTTGATTTTAAAAATTTTTTGTATTCCCAAACAGATTGCCATAAATTAAATATTAATTACTTATTTTTATAAATACATGTGTTTATATTGTAGTATTAACCATTTGCTTCCTTGGTTTTTCTTAGAAAATTCCGAGGAATTTCAAATTCATATATTAATTCAAATTGAGTATTATTAAAAACGATTTAATAAAAATATAATTACCATAAAATTTAATAATTTTTTAAATTAACAGAGGTCTCATAGCTCAGTCGGTAGAGCGTTGTGCTGATAACGCAAAGGTCTAGGGTTCGAGTCCCTGTGGGACCATTTTTTAAAAAACTTTTTTTTCTAAAATAATCTGAAGGTTTAAATCATCAAATTGTATAAAGGCTTAAATAATTAAAATGAATATATTAATGACAATTTAATGTAAATTTTATTAAATAAGATATTTTATAAAATCAATATGAAAAATGAATAAAGATAGGGAAGATATAATATATACGCATTTTGTGGTTTAATATTTCATAACAGTGCAAGCATAATGGATTAAAGATCCAAATAAGACGCCAAAAAGCGTTTTTTTGTTTCTAATAGTTAAAAACGCAAAAATAAAAGAGCCAATTCCTAAAAAGTATCCAAAGAAAAAGCCAAGTGCAAAGAATAGCAACGACTTATTCCAAATACGACGTGGCTGATTTGCTGGGGCAGTTGGAAGATCAACATCATCAGTCTCTTCAAAAATTGAGTCGAGAGGAAGATCTGTTGTAAACAAAGCTGGAAACCATTCATCTTCTATCTCAATCTGCTCTTCTTCGGTAACTTCATCTTCATTTCTATGAATATTTCTGAAATTAGCACGAATACGATCTATTTGCTCACGTGAGTAATTTAATCTCTGAAGACGATCAAATCCACGTAGGTCAAGATCAATTGCATTAGCTTTTTCTTGATCTTCAGCTAGTCTTATTACTTTAAAAAAGCAATGAACAGTAAAATCGTCCATTGATTCCAAATTCCCAAGATTTTCATCCTGAGGAATAATTTTTCCATGGTAAAGTATGATTGGATTCTTATTTTGAGGAATTGTAATGGTAGAATCTTGATGAATTATAGCTATTAAATCGCCTATTGTGCTCGATGCCTTGATTGGTACGCTAAGTCTCTTCCCATCTGTAAAAAGAATTGTTACATTTATGATCCTTTCTAGGGACATAATAAATTTTTTTCTATGGAAACTTATTGAAGCAAAAATCAATCTATATTTTTATTTTGAATTGAGTTTATATTATTAACGAACTTTTTCAATATAATCAAAATTTTTATCACAAAAATTGTTAAAAAAATGTTGAAATAAAAAAAAATTGATAGTTTTGATTAATTTTTTATATTTTCATAAGATTTTTTGAATTAGGTTTGGATATTGAATATAAAATATATACATATATATAAAAATGAGATTTTTTTGATCGATGCAAAGATAAAGTTATATTTATTTTATAACTTTTTGAATAACAAACTTTTTGATATATAATAAAAATGTTATCCACAGATCAATGCTTTGATATCAATCCCAAATCCTTCAAAAAATTGATCAACCTTTGGTAGTATATTTTGATTTTCACTTGTATTTTCATAATCGTTTATATTGAAAATGTCATTAGTTTCTTGTTTTTAAAAAAAAAACAAAATTATTATATAAAAATTCAACTTTCTGAAAGTATCCGAAGTGCATTTGAAAAATATCTTCATGATCTAAATTAAGATTTATAATTGCATTGCAAATTATAAATCTCAACTTTGATGATTGATGATATTATTCCTTCATTTCTTTTTTGATATTTTTTCAGCTGCAGGAGATAAATAATGAATTGCATTATTAATATCTCTCGTAATGTGTTTCACTTCAAGATAAAATATACTCATAATATATCGTGCATATGAATTATTATGATTTGCACCAAGTTGAAAATAATGAAGAGCTCGCTTAATATTTTCAATAACATGCTTTCCTAAATAATATATTTTGGCAAGACTAAATTGAGATTTTGAGTAATTTTGTTTTGACCTGTTTATCATCTGAAAAATCAAAAAAATCCGGGCAAAATTGATAAAGAGCACTTTGTACTATCTCACTATCAACTTCTGCATTAATTAATAAATATATATATAAATCATTTAAGGTATTCAGCGTTTTCTTCTGAATCTCGAATTCTATGAAAAGTTGGCATTATATAAATATTATTTTAAAATCAAATATATGCATGTAGAGAAAAAAGGTTTTATCCAAATATCATCATTTTTATTGACATTTCAAAAATGATGAAAAGTTTTTTAAATTAAAATCATTGATATAATCAAAGATATGCCTTAAAAGACATTATATTTTAAATAATAGAAAGAATCATCATTATTAATTTAACCATGATTGAGCTTTTGAAAAGTTGATGATTATTTCATATTTTTTTTAACCTGAATTCAAAAATTAATCAATATATTAGACTTAAACCGCTTAAATGATTCACTTAGCTTAAATTCTGATGATTTTAAATATAATATATTCTTAAAAAGTTTTTTTTTTTCCATCTTATCACTTTTTAAAAATTTTTAGAGTTTAATAGATATTGAAAAACACTAGAATTGTAGTAATTGAATTGTATATCAAACTTATTTAATGGTTGAATATTTCATTGTTTCATAATTTGATCATCAAATTTGATTAATAATTTTTCATTTACACCAAAAAAAAGTGCTCTACACATATATATCATTAATTATCCACAATATTTTTCAAATAAAAATCTGGCTAAATATAAAAAAACAAGCCATTCCAATTTTCTTTGATATTTTTTCCAAATGATACAAAATGGTAAAATTATTTGTGAGCAACAATTCAATTAATTGAAAATAAATTTTGAGTATTTTTATTCAATATAAATTTTTAAAATTTTTACTTCATTTTTTTAAAATGACTGAAGTAATTCAGAATGGCTTGTTTTATAAAATAAACAAGACCAACCATACAGCAACCCTAATGCTGTGGAGAACTAATCATGACGTTGAAATCCCAAAAAGCATCAAACATGAAAATGAAGAATATGTGATTGACAAGATCATTGGTTCAAATGCTTCTTATAGTAGTTGTTCAAATGGTGATATCAGGTCTATCACCTTTGCCAATGATTCTTTGATTTCAGAAATTGGTGAAAAAGCTTTTGCTGGCTTCAGAAACTTAACAAAGATCACAATTCCTCCTCATGTTAAGAGTATCGGCAGTTATGCATTTTACAATTGCTCAAATCTTGAAGTTGTAGAGTTTCCCGACAATTCCGAGCTTCAAACAATTGGAAGTTCTGTTTTCTGCAACTCAAAAATCAAATCGATAAAAATACCTTTGCATTTGAATATAATTAACTCTTCTACTTTTAATCAGTGCACCAATCTTGAAAATGTTGAAATTCCGAACAACTGTGAACTCAGAAGAATTGAGCAAAATGCCTTTGATGAAACCAAAATTGAAAAAATAACAATTCCCCCATCCTTGACTGATATTAGCAGCAGTAGCTTCATTAAAGCAAAAAAATTGGTTTCATTTGAAATATCTCCAGAAAACAAGCGTTTCAAATACATTGATGATTCCTTACTTTTATATAAGAAATATGAAGGCAATGCTAATTATGATATCATTGTTTGGGCCAGAAAAAATATCGAAAATGCAGTCATTCCATCATACATAAAAGAAATAGCTGATAATGCATTTTTTGGATGTGACAAACTTAACAATGTTCAATTTCCTGAAAATTCAGAACTTCAAACAATTGGAAGTTATAGTTTTGCATATTCCAGTATTGCAAACATTTCTATTCCTCAGCATGTTATAGAAATTGGTAGTTATGCATTTGATCATTGCCAAAATTTGGTAACTTGTACATTCCATGAGAATTCAGAGCTCAGTTATATAGGTTCATATGCTTTTGAGCATTCTAAAATCAATGAAATTTCAATTCCAAAACATGTTAAACAAATTAACAATTATACTTTTTATGAATGCCGAAATCTTGTAAAAGTTGAGTTTCATAAAGACTCAGAACTTCAATCAATAGGTTCTTATGCATTTAAGTATTCCAAAATCAAAGAATTTTCTATTCCAAAACAAGTCAAGATAATTGAAGAATATGCATTTGATTATTGCCAGAATCTCGAAACTGTGACAGTTCCACTTGATTCGAAACTTCAGATAATTAAGCAATATTCATTTCAATATACGAAAATTAAAAATATCGCAATTCCACAAAATGTTGAAGACATTGATAATTATGCTTTTCACAATTGTTCTAATCTTGAAAGCATTGAATTTTCAGATAATGGAAAACTCAAAAGAATTGGATTTGAGGCATTTGGCAATACAAATATGCAAGAATTCCCAATTCCAGCATCGTTTAGTAACATAACATACGGTTGCTTCCAAAATGCCAAAAAAATAACTTCATTTAATATTTCACCTGACAACAAGCATTTTAAAATGATTAACGAAAACATGCTTTTATATAAAAAGCATGAATCTAATCCAAATTATGACACGATAGTTTGGTCCAAAATGGATATCAATAGTGTTACTATTCCATCTTACATAAAAGAAATTGCAGATTACGCTTTCTATGAAAGAAACTATCTAACAAATGTTGAAATTGGAAATAATTCAGACCTAGAAATCATTGGAAATCACTCATTTTATTCCACAATGATTGATAAAATACTGGTTCCATTCAAAGTCAAACAGATTGGTAATCAAGCATTTTACAATTGTAAAAAATTGACTTTTTGTCAATTTACAGAAAATTCTGAACTTCAATACATTGGAGATTATGCATTTAATGGAACATGCATCTGCCAGATCATTATTCCTCCAAAAGTTCAGCAGATTGGAAGATATGCATTTCAAAATATTGTTACACTTGATACTGTTGAATTCTCTAATGATTCTGATTACCGTGTGATTGAAGAATACACTTTTAATTCAACGAGCATCACATCGATTAAAATTCCATCAAGTGTTGAAAAGATAGAAGATAATGCATTTAATAATTGTAGTTCTCTTCAGTCAATTGAATTTTGTGATAATTCAAAACTAAGAAAAATTGGACAATATGCATTTGAATCAACCAGATTCACAACAATAACAATTCCATCAAGCTGCCAAGTCATATGTGATTATGCATTTAGATGTTGTTATTCATTGAGATCAATTGAATTTCAAGAAAACTCCCAACTTAATTCTTTAGGAAATAATGCATTTCATTCTGTTAGTCTCGATAAGCTTATGATTCCACCTCAACTCAATCAAATTAGTACCAATTCTTTCAATAGCGTTTCTCGAATAAGCACATTTATAATCGCTCCTGGCAACAAGCATTACTCATTTGTAAACAATTCAATGCTAGTTTACAAACGGAGTGAAGAAAGTGATATTTATGATGTCCTTGTATTTGTATGCAGAAATGAAAGAAAAATTAAAATACCAAAAACAGTAAAAGAAATAATGCCAAACGCATTCAGCAAATGCTCAGATCTCAAAGAATTGGAAATAGAAAAAGGCTCACAAATGAATTACATTCACAAGAGTGTTTTCAATGGTATCAAACTGGAGCGAATCACTGTTCCTTGGTGTTTGCGTAATGTTCGTAACTATATCCAGAATTATGAAGATATCACTCACATGATTATCACTGATGAGGATGAAATTGTCGTTGATAAATACACATTCAAAGATTTGCCGAACCTTGGCTTTGTCACTTTTTCAGATGTTAAAAGCATTAAATTTGAAAGAGGTTCGCCTTTGTTGAAATTCAACGTTAATTATTCATCTAATCTGTCAATTGAAGACTACAGATTAGAGCCATTTGTAAGAAAAGTTATCGATGAACTCTTAGAAAAGGAAAAGTTTCCAACTGAAGCTGAAGAAATTAAATTTTTGCAGAGTAAATATAGCCATTAATTAATCAATCATTAATAAAAAAAAGCATTTATATATTCATCATGTTTTTATTTAAATTTACCTTTATCATAACGATCAAACAAAAGTCAAACTTTTGAAATTTTGAATGAAATAAACTCAAATTAGAAAAAACAAAATTTCTGCCCAAAAATCATGTAGTCAAAGTGAAAATTTCTTCCTCAAAATCTTGTAGTAAAAGTACAAAATTTCTCCCTCAAAATCCTGTAGTCAAAGTGCAAAATATCTGCCCAAAAATCTTGTAATCAAAGTGCAAAATATCTGCCCAAAAATCTTGTAGTCAAAGTGGAAATTCTTAATAACTGTAATTTGGATACTTATTATTTGTGTCATTTTCCAATTTCTTTTATTATTTATTCATTTAATTGGAAAGAATTTTATTTAAGAATTTTAATTCAATTTCAAACGTTATTCAATTTTTTTCTCAATTTTTTTAATTCGATTTTTCTTATTTGCAAATAATATGGAATATCAAGAATATATCATACAGAAAAAAGAACTTTATTCAATTCTCATTCAATTTATTGAAAACCGAAATGATGAAGATTATTTCCAAAATTTAATAAATATTATTGAAACGCAAAAAATCTTAGAAAATCCAAAAGAATTAAAATTACTAATTAATTTAATCTTAAATATATCTAATAATCATCATCGATCAGATTCATTTATGGCAAAAATCGAGCAAATTCTTCTTTATTTAGAGAACCAAATCAAACAGACCTTCGCAAATTTTGAGATATTCGAACTTGTGAAAAACAACAGATTAAATCTTCTTTTTTTTATCACGAATAAAATCATCATCATTGATTCAATTCTAATTGAATATTTAAGACATTCACAATTACTCCACTTTTTCTATCCAGAAGTCAAAAATTTGATTGAAAACCAGGAAATTGAAAAGATTGAAAATGAACGGAAAGAATATGAAATAACAAATTTTGAAGAAATAAGAAAAATTGGTGAAAATGATTCTTATTTTTGCCAAATAATTCGAAACGATTTGATTGATGATTTCGTTATTTATTTCAATAAAGTAAACCTTTCAATTTCATCGAAGATTAAAAAATCAATCTTTGAAACAAATCCTTTGTTATTAAAGGAAGAAGAATTACCGATAATTGAATATGCAGCATTCTTTGGATCCATTCAAATTTTACGGTTTTTATATTTGAATGGAGCGAAATTGAATCCATTTTTGTGGACATTTGCAATTCATTCAAATAACGCTGAAATGATTCATTTTCTCGAAGAAAATAATGTTGATCCACCGATTGAAAAGTGTATTATTGAAGCAATCAAATGCCATCACAATGATATTGCTCGTTACATCATAAACAAATTTTCAAATGAAGAAGAAATTCAAAAAAATAATAAAATTTTGAAATCAATTTTTCATCATTTTAACTTCGACTTTTTCCCAAACGAATTCAATGTTAATTTTATATTTTATAATTTATTCCAATATGACTATGTAAAACTATTAAATCTCTACTTAAAAACAAAAGAACATGAACAAATTATTGATAAAAATGGAAGCATTTTGCTTATTTATTTTTTTGAATGGAATTTCATTATATAATTTTGAATTCATTTTGTTTTTTAATTTATATATTTTTAAATGGAATTTCATATTTATAATATTTTTAATAACATTTTTTACAATCTTTTTAAAAGATCAGCAGATGAACGAAACGAGTTTGAAGATGCAGTAAGAAAGAATGATGCTGAACTTGTTTACTTTTCATTATTGTCAAATAAAAAAATTGCCAAAGAACAGAAGTTATTTGAAGGCGTGAAAACATTGACTGATCTTGTGATTCCACCGTCAATTTCAGCAATTAGTGATTTCTTTTGCAATAAATGTGAGAGATTAGAACGAGTGATAATTCCATCATCAGTTTCTAAAATTGGAAAAAGTTCATTCAAAAAGTGTTCACATTTAAGATTTGTGTCAATTCCATCCACAGTGAAAATCATAGATGATTATGCATTTTCTTTGTGTTCAAAACTGAAGGAGGTGCAAATTGGATATCCTTCTTCTATGGTAACAATTGGAAATCATGCTTTTAACGGGTGTTTAAAACTGAAAGAATTTTTTATACCAAATTCTGTTTCATCGATTGGAGAAGGTTGTTTTCAAAAATGTAAAAAAATAAAGCAAATAACAATTCCTTCTTTAATAACAACAATTAAAAAACTCACTTTTATGTGGTGTGATTCATTAACCGAAATAATTCTTCCTTCAACAATCAAGTCGATTGAAGATGAAGCATTCAAAAATTGTATTTCATTAAAATGCATAAATCTTCCTTCTTGTTTGATTTCAATTGGAAGTTGTGCTTTTATTGAATGCTCATCATTAAAGGAAGTAACAATTCCATCTTCGTTGAAATCAATTGGTTATGCTGCATTTAGTTTTTGCCATTCTTTAACTCAAGTTTTATTTGAGAATCCATCTTCAGTTATCGAAATCGAAGGATTTGCTTTTTGTGGATGTTTTTTATTGACACAAGTAACAATTCCTTCATCAGTTAAATCGATTGGAAATGATTCTTTTAAAGGATGCAGATCATTGGTTGATATTTCAATTCCATCTTCTGTAACAATGATTGATAAAAATATGTTTTGTAAATGCAAATCATTGACACAAATCACAATTCCTTCTTCTGTAACATCAATTGGAAAAGAGGCATTTAATAGTTGTCAATCGTTAACGCAAATAGTCATTCCTTCTTCTGTGACTTCAATTGGAAGTGGTGCTTTCAGAAATTGTATTTCATTGACTCATATTATGATTCCTTCTTCTGTAGCTCTGATTGATAGTTTTGCTTTTAATAGATGCTCTTCATTGGTTGAGTTTTCTTTTCCTCCTTTGATAAAATCAATTAATGATGGACTCTTTTGTTATTGTACTTCATTAAGACATGTTTCAATTCCTTCCTCCGTGTCTTCAATTGGAACTCACGCTTTCATTAATTGCACTTCACTTGAGCAAATAGAAATTCCTTCTTCTGTGACTTCGATTGGTAATTTCGCCTTCTGTGAGTGCTCTTCATTGGAAGAAATAAAAATTCCTTCTTCTGTAGTTTCAATAGGTGATTTTGCGTTCCGTGAGTGTGGATCACTAAGAAAAGTCACAATTCCTTCATCAGTGGTTTCAATTGGATTTAGTGCTTTCCCCGAAAATGCAAGAGTAACTGGTTGCTGATGAATTTTAAATATTTTAATATTTTTGAAACATCGATAATTGAACTTTTCATTGAATGTTCTTTGATTTTCATTGATACACAAGGAAATGATACCTAATTGTCAAGATTTTTTTTTGCGAAATTATACTGAGAAAAGTTTTAAGTCAAAAAAATTTAATAAAATCATTCATTTGTGTATAATATTGTATCAATGCCATTTTACTTATTATTAAAGATGATTAAAAAAAAAGTCATCAATACAATTGGAATTAGATTTCATTTAAAAAGCATTTCAATAATTAATGTACTCAATCAGCCAATAAATTAAAATTATTTTACTGTAAATGAAGGCAGTCTTTACGAAAAAATATTGTAAATTATTAAAAAATAAAGTAATTAAATAATGAAACTTAATATTTGCCTTTAATTGATTACTAATTACTTGAAAAATGAAATTTTACTTAGATCATATAACATGATACATTTAATAAAATTCATATAAAATTAAAACTTTTATTTTCTTATTAATTATCTTTATTTACTTAAGCTATGATGAAATTTAAACTTATAACTTATGGGGTAAAAAAAATATGTCACGATTTATCTAAATTTATTTTTTTTCTGTCATTGGCAATTAATTGAAATTTTGAATGATTTTAGAAATTTATGTCATTCAATTTTTTCAACCATCTGTTTAATTCATTTGATAAAATTCATAATTTATTATAAAGGAAATTCATTTTTATGAATATTGAAATAACAAAGAGGAATTCAAAACCATTAGATATATTAAACTCAAATGGAGATAAACTTGATTATTCACCCGTTCCTCAAAAAGATATAATTATAAAAGCAATTCCATCAATTTCAAAAGATGTTAAAAAAGAAACTCAAAATAAAGTTGAGCCAAAGCCAATCTTACAACAACAAAGTCCAATTATGCATTCACAGAGTACAAATAGCACTGTTTCGAGTGTAAAACAGTCATATAATAAAAAATCAAAAAATGAAATAAGACAATCAAAATCTGCAACTCCGCCCCCGCCACCATCCAATGGAAAAAATAGTAAATTTCATTATCAACCCAAAAGTCAAACTTTATCATCAAATCAAAAACCAGGAAATGAACAACCAAAAAAGGAAGATCACACAAATAAAAAGAAAAAATCGCAAAAAGACAAAAATTCAGCTAAATCAAAGAAGATGGAACAAATCCAATATATCGATTCAGTTCAAAAATTGATTGATATAATTATGCATAAACAGCCTGAAAAAATGGTTGAAAAGTTTAAATCAAAGTTTGATACATTAAACAGAATGATACAGTCGCTTGTAACCCTTGATGACAAGTTATTAAATAAGTCCAAAATTTTTATTTCTTATATGAATCTTTTCCTCCACAAAGTAATTGTTAATAATGCTGAACTGGACCACTTTTATTCCATTTTCTTCATAGGAGACAACTTTATCATTGGACATAAAATATTATATTTTTTTGATGCAAGTGTTGAGCAAGCCAGCAACAAAACAATAATTAATTTTATAGACAAACTGGCTCTAATTTTTCCAGAGAAACAAAATATCATGCTAAATTATTTGAACGGCATAATTAATTCGAATGAAATAAAACTTTCTGATCAGACAAAAGAAGCAATTGACTGTGAAATTGATAGAATAGAGAAAGAGATAATTAAAAACACAAATAGAGCCAAGTTTGTTTTTAAAGAATCTACAATTTTTCAAAGTATCGATGACTCAGAATTGATCAACAAATACAAAGAGCCATGGTCTTCAATATCTTCCTACATTAAAGTTATGTACAACTTGGCAATTGAGAACTTTTTCTACCCATTGCGGGTTCATTTAAATGAGCTTAAAAATGACGAATTGGATCCACGTGATTTGTTTCTCTATGAAAAAGTGAAAATACATCCGTGTTATGTATTCGATGATAGATCAGAATATGATGTTTTCATTAAGTTTTCAATCCGGGCTCCAAACTACAAAGATGGCAACACAGTCAGGCCAAGAAAGATGAGAACAATTGATTGGTCGTTTACCGAACGGTTATCTAAAAACAAACTTTTATTTTTCTCTTTTTCGCCATTTTTGGAGAAAATAGAAGCCGTTGCTGTTTCATGTGCCAATAAAGGAACAATTCAAAACGACATTGTTCCGATTTCATTCTTACAAGGAACTCTTGACATCGAAGAAGAATACTTCATGTTTGAGCCAATTGATCACTGGAATGGTCCTCTTTTTGATAACATATTGAATACCAATGAAATTACACTTCCTAAGAGATTAATCAAGCCGATAATTTCTCTTGATTTTTCCGAAAACACAATGAAAAACGATCTGTTGATATGCATCCCTCAATTGTTCAGGAACAAAAGTGATTACATTTTCAGAAGAAGAATAATTAACACACCAAATGCTGACGTTAATTACTATTGCAAAGGAATCATAAATGATCTTGAAAGATCTACAGATAAGAAGAACTTTATAAGATACATCATGTCTGATCTGTGCACTCTTTTGAAAAAAATTGAAATGAAACGAAAGCAAGATGAATCGCCTAATCAAAGTCCCTTGAAAACTTTTGATAGAAAATCAGAAGTTGCCAAGACTGTTTTGAATGAAATCAAGAGATACATTGGATTTAAGAGTGTTGATGAAGAGTGGCCATTTGGAGGATTCACTGAAGAAGAGTTTAGAACAAAATGCACGGTTGATCATGAACAATATAAAGCATTGAAATTCTCACTTGATCACCGTCTTACATTAGTGAATGGTGCACCTGGAACAGGCAAGACATATCTTGCATGTGAGCTTGTCAAACTTCTCCTTAATTCTTATTATGAGTATCCAATCATTGTCGTAACATACAAGAATGTTTCACTTGATGGATTCCTCGACAACATCGCAAACTTCCTCGATAAAAATGAAGTTGACTTTATTCGAATTGGCGGAAGACCAAGAACGGAAAACAAGTTCATTCTTTCAATGAAGTTGGATCAAGAATATCCTCCTGAAGTTCAAGAATTGAAAAGTAGAATTATATATCTTGATTCATTGGCTGTAATGATGAATGACAGTCTTAAAGAAATAGAAAATAAAGCTTTGAATGAAATATCAAAAACAATCATTATCGAAATTGATAAAGCAATCAACATTAAAAAAACTTTGTTTGATATGTTTCCCATTTTCTCAAGGCAGGAAGAGACATTGATTATAGAGCTCTTTAATCCAAAAGACTTCATCCCTCCTGTTGGCACATATTTCAATTGCTGGGCACAAGGAAACGAATATTACGAACAGATAAAAGCGCAATATAAAGAATTATTACAAAGTCAAATTGATAAACTTTTCGATGAGCTTCTAATATATTTAAATAAAAAAGAAGAAGAAGAAAACACTGAATATATAAAATCCTTTATAAATAAGCGTTTTCATGATAACGAAATAGAATTCTCAAGATTTGTTGCAATTAACAGAAGACTTATTTTGGCAAGGAATCAATCAGCACTATTTAATATCATTGAATTAACGGTTGATTTGGGTTCCTTCATTAGTCCTGAAAGTAATGGATTAATTCCCGATAGAATTAAGGATGCAATGAATGAGAAAATGAATGCAGTATTGACCAGTACAGATAAGAAGGAATCACTTAAGATCTTCTTAAAAGAGATGAAAGAAATGAATGTAAAATATTCAAAAGGCTTGAAAGAATACAATTCTGCAAAAATAAAAGAATATGAAAAAACCGAAACTAAAAGGCTTGGATTTTTGTTATCAAAGAAAAGATTGATTGCTATGACAGCCACACGTGCAGCACAGTACAAAGCATGTCTTGATCTTTCTGGTGCTCGATTCATGATTGTCGAAGAAGCAGGCGAATTGACAGAGTCAATGGCATTCAGTATCATTCCAAAATCAATTCAAAATCTGGTGATGATTGGTGACTATCGCCAACTTCGTCCAACAGTTGAACACAAGCTGACATTCCAGCCATACAACCACCACATTTCATTGTTTGAGAAAGAAGTAATTCACGCGAAAAGCATCAAAGCCGACAATCTTTTCACACTCTCAATTCAGAGAAGAATGCATCCTCAAATAGCATCACTTTTGAGGCAAGTTTTCTACAGCAACAACAAAGACGAAGAAAAGCTGAACGATGATGAAAGCACTGAAAAACTTGAAAAACCGCTCGGATTTCCAAATCACATTCAATTCTGGCTTCACGATTTCGAAGAAAAAGGAGAAGACATTAAAATGAGAAGTCACGTCAACGTGAATGAAGCAAAAGTGTGCGCACACCTCTTTTTGATGATGCTTTGTCGAGGCTACAAATCGAGCGAGATCACAATCATCTCCCTCTACAAAGGGCAAAAGAAGCAGATCGAAAGAGAGCTCATGAATCTCATTGACAGGTACTACAGTGATCCCGAACTGAATGTCTACGACGCATTCGACTTCGAGAATGATCTGCCCGACCTTGAATACAACAGGGATTTGAATGAACTCATTGATTTGAGGAAATCATTGGTCGGAAGATACGTCAAGTGTCTCGACGACTTCCAAGGTGAAGAGAACGAAGTGATCATCATCTCACTCACGCGTTCACAAAAGCCAGGATTCGTCAAAAACGAAAACAGAGCACTCGTGACATTGTCGAGAGCACGGCAGATTGAATTCGTCGTTGGAAATAGAAATGTCTTCGGTCCAGAAAACAAAATAAACAAACTTTGGCGAAACATAACAACAGCAGCACTCATAAACAATGACAATGTTGTCCATTACGACGGATTAGAAGCTTGTCCTTGTCCAATTCACAGTGAAAATCAAAAATTGGTCTTGATGAAGAATATTGATGATTTCATTAATTTCAGATTTAATTGTTGCCTTGAAGATTGTAGTGAAACTGCATCTTGTGGTCATCATTGCTTCATGCCTTGCCATTTTCATTCTGATCTTTCATCAAAACACAAAAATATTTTCGAAAGAAGATATTTTTGCAACGAAAGATGTGCAAAGAGATGCAAAAAAGGACACCAATGTGAAGAAATGTGCGGAACTTGCGTTCATTATGGTTGTCCACCTTGTTCACATCAATGTGATGGCCGATGCTCATTTTGCGATAAGCCATGTTGTATGATTTGTTGCCATGATGATCTATGTCAGTGTCAAATAACAGAAATTTGTTCGAAATGTGAAAACGAATTCACTGAATATCATGGAAACCTTAATTTTATAGGTAACAATCCTGTTTGTAAAAAGTGTTATGAGAATTATCAAAGAAGAAGATATTATAGAATATAATATTTATTATATTTGCCTATAAAAAGTTGTATATAGCACAGTTGTTTGGAAACTTTGGCCATAGTTAATATATGTAATTATTTAGCTTTTTTTTTTTTTTTAGAGATATTGTGAATACTACATGAATAATTATTTATAAAAATTGCTTTAACGATTAATTATGAAAAATTATTTGATAAATATTGTTAATCTATAGAGAAAAATTTGGAAATTTGGAAAAAAAAAAAATAATAGAAAAATTGAGAGGATAATTATTTGACTACATATTCAAATTGGGTAAATTATGAATAAAACATTTTTATCTGCCTAAAATAAATATATTTCAAAGATATTTTAGCTAGAATAAATATTGAAATAAATATAAATTATTATTTATATATAATAAATGCTAAAATACATTGATACTAAGAGTTTTATTATCTAAGAACATTTAAAATTTTGTAAAATTTTGACCGGAATTTGAATTAAATAAAGTGGCAAATTTATAATGAGTTTTAATGTCTAAAAATGTTGTTTGCACTATTAATGATCCGTCTTTTACTAAAGAAATTGATGTAAATTTTGACAAATGCAAGAATTTGGGTGATCTTAAGAAAATCATTTCCTCAAAATTACATATTAAAGAAATTCAATTTGAAATCGATAAATCAGATGATTTCAATCACATAAAATATACTTCTAAAGTTCACATTACAATCACAAAACGTTATAAAAACATCAAATTTCATTTTCTTTTTGGAAAAATTATTTCAATTAACAATTGTTATCAGATGACTTTTTCACAGATCATCGACACCTTTCGGAAAGAAGGACTATATTATTCCAGATCATGTCTAAGGAACAATTTCCATATAAAAGTGTCATCAGAAGAAATACAGAGAATAAAATATCCACTTTTTGCGTCTCTTTCATCCGATGCAATTATTGAGATGACTGGCGGTTTTATAAATCTCAATTATGCTAACAAAAAGTTTGCATTTACTGAAAATGAACACTATCATACAGCATGCAACATAATCAAGGAAGCTTTCCCAGGCTGCAGCTGGGTGACGATCAAAAACAAAAGAAAAGAAAAGGTCGATAATAATCACCTCAAAAAGTTTGAATCTTATGAAATTAACGTTGAATTCAATATCTCCCTCTACTTCAAGAAGAAATACGACTCTGCATTCTCAATGCCAGTGAGTTGTCTCGCAACCGTCAATGACTTGCAGAAGAGTTTGGCAACTTTACATGAAAAAACTTTTAACAGAAATTTTCGGCCGGGTGATTTCACAATTTTCGATATGAATGAAAGGGAGATAGCGGACACAAATAAGCAGTTGAGCAAGGTTCAAGACTTGAATAAAAAATTTTATGTTGATGTGGATTTTGAGAGGTTGCTTTCACAGAAAAAGTTCCATCATCGTCATTCAAAAATTGAATCGCCCGAATTTAATAAAATTCACGAAAAAGTGCCATTCAAAACAAAGATTACTGTTGTGAATGAGGAAGACTCTCCTTTTAACAGTAAATATGAAAGGCAAAATAAAGAGCATTCAAAAAAATACTATAATGAAGATAAATCACCCTTTCATTCAAAAAAATACTATAATGAGGATAAATCACCCTTTCATACAAGAAAATATCATGGCGGTGAAAAAGAAACAAGTGAAGATAAATCACCTTTTCATTCAAAAAAATATTATGGCGATGAAAAAGAAACAAGTGAAGATAAATCACCTTTTCATACAAGAAAATATCATGGCGGTGAAAAAGAAACTGTTGAGGATGAGAAAAGGCGTGTTGAGGACAAGTCACCTTTTCATTCTTCTCCAAAAGACAAGATAAAAGAAAAAGTAGATGAAAAGTCTGATGAGTTAGGTAAGTCTGTGCTGAGTGCTCTCTTTGTATTCGAGAAGACAAATGAGAAGAAGTTTTATCCTGTTCGGAAAGTTGTGCCGCTTGATTCGACATTCGGAGAATTGATGAAAATGATCGCATTTGAGAGAAGAATTGAAGGCCAGATAAGAATCAGATACAGAAACAAGAAGCAAGAAAAAGTGCCAGTTCATCCTGACTGCAACCTGAGGCAAGTTGTTGATGAAATCAGTGATGATGACAGGGAGCAGAAGTACACATACTTCTACGTAGAGGTTTTGCCATCAGTTCAGAAGTCTCCGAGCGATGATTTGTTAAGAAAGCCAAAGTCAAAGTCAAAAGCTCCAAGCGACGAAGACAGCAGCGATGCGAGTCCATCCCTCACGCTCAAACATCCAAAAGATGAAAACCAAGATAAACGTAAAATTCATCCCTCCAAACTTCTTAAAACAAAGAAAGTTTGCGACGATGACGAAAAACATCCTTCTAAATATGTAAAAGACAAGAAAAGTTACAAAGATGATGACGATGAAAAGCATCCTTCTAAATATGTAAAAGGCAAGAAAACTTGCAACGATGATGATGACGATGAAGTAAGAAGTCGTGCTAAATTTGTGAAAGAAAAGCAAGTTTACAAAGACACTGATGATCATCGTAGCAAGCATGCAAAGCGTCCCGCTGTGACTAATGAGAAGCCGAAAGAGCAAAACTGGGGAAGAATTAGTTATGTTCGTCAGTATTCGCCGGGTGCCTCTTCCAAGGATGTTGACGAGTCATCATCGGATGATTTCCAGTTCGCATTTGTCCATGGAAAGAGCAAGAAGAGCCTGAAGCTTCGAATCAATTCTTTCCTAAAAGACAACGAAGGACAGATAAAGGAAGCATTTCATATTGATCCAGGAGAGCCAATTGAATTTGTCATTCTGAGGGAAGATGGCGAAGACGAGGTCATTGAAGACGGAAACGAGAAAATGGTTGCATTGAAAAATGAGACAATAAAAATATGCCAAAAAGAAGAAAATAAAATTGGCGGTAATAAAAATAGGTATTATTTCCAGACAAATTTGGACAGTAGGCCTTGTAAAATTGAATTGGATTCTGATGCGACCGTTAAAACGTTAAAAAAAGCTATCGCTGATAGAAATCATGTTGAAAATTTGTCAAATATTAAAATATTGTTTGCCGGAAAAGAACTTTTGAATGATATTATACTTGAAAAGCTCGATGTTGGTGATTCTAAACTTTTTGTATATATTCGTTCAGATGAAGATATTCTGCTTTTGACTGCAAAAGCTTTACTTGTTGATATGCCATCATCTGAATATTATTATGAATATTATGATGAATAAATATTTTTTTTTTATCTTATTTTCATAAATATCATCTGTGTATTTATTGAATTAAAGTTATGTTACCCTTCGGACGTAATTGGAATTTTATAAAATTCAATGAAAAGACGTATTGAAATGTAAAAATTGCCGAAATGAAACGTAATTTCATAATTTTACACCCCGAGCTTATTACATTTTCAAAAATAAAAATGTAATAAGAATTATTTTTAAAAAAAAAAAAGACGAGCTGCCAAACGAACTTATGACCCTAATTAAAAAAATTATAAATAAGAGTATCTTGTTTAATTACAAATATATATATAAATAAAAAAATTATTTAAATTTATAATCTTATACTTATCATATATGTATAATTTTTGTTCGAAAAATCAAAGATTTTTTCCTTATTACAGTATTTCTCAAATCTTATTACATAAATTGAAAAAGCCCAAAATGTAAGAACATTAATTTTTTGGTTTTTAAACGATTAAAAATAATATATTTATTATTTAGAATATTCAAACATTTATATATATCAAAATAAATATAAAATATTATATTAAACCATTTTATGATAGGAATAAATGGACTTTTTTATTACTTTAAAAATTGAAAGAAATTTATTATTATAAATATATAAATATTTTGGTTATTTATAGATATATAAGATTTTTTTTATGAAATTAATAATAATATTGTATTATAATTATAGATATTATGATTATCTAAAGCAAAATGTTCGGTTGAATTAAAACGAAATTTGTCTTATTTTGTATCTTGATATTAATAATAAATGATTTTATATATAATCTTGAATATATAAGTATATTGTGCAATTTAATTGTCGTGAGGACAAAAAGATAATGCAATATATCCAATATTTTTGTAAAAAATACTATATAAAATACTCTGAAAATATATTTAAAGTATTGAATCCTTAGAGCAAAGTACTCAAACCTTAAAGCAAAAAGTATTCAATTATTTGACAAATAAAATAATTTCAATACTCCTTAAAGTAGGAGTATTGAATTCTTATTACAAGAGACTATTGAAATTTCAGCCATATAAAACAAATTGAAAGGTCCTTATTACAGCTCGTTATTTTTGGAAAACGTTAAGTTTTTTTTATTAATTTTGTTAACCAAATTTTAATATATATATATAAATATAAAGATAAATTTGTTAACCAAAAAACTAAAAAAAAAAACGTTTTTATTTTTATGAAATATGCTCTTTTTTGGCTTTTTGAATAAATGATATTTTGATGTAATAAGAGCCGTTTAAAATAGACTTTAGCTCGGGGTGTACATAATTTATATAAAAATAAAAAAAGCAAAGAGTTTAAGTTTCGAAACTCAAATTAATATAACGTCTAAGCTAGAGCTCTCAAATTTGAAAGGATAAAATATATTTATTTTTCAAATACAACTTTTTATTAACTTTTTCTAAAAAAGTCGTATTCCATTTATTTTCACGTAGACGTAATCGTAAAACGTAATTAATTAATTAAGATACAAGGTTAATATAATTTTAATTTTATTACCGAAAAACAAAAAAAAAAAATGAAATCCATAAATTAACAATTTTTGATCAACAGAAAAAATCTCATCAAAGTTTAAAACATGCCTAATATTGTTTTATCATATTATTAACATATTTAAAAATAGCATGAAAGTGCTTAATTCAAATCTCATAAAAGGCATAATGAGAAAAAAAAATGTTTTTTTTTTAAGAAAAAATCAATTTAAAGATGAACGAGTCGACAAAAGTTTTTAGTTATTTTATATGTTCTTCATTTTTTTATTTATTAGAAAATAAAATAAAAAAAGGGCCATGTTTTTCGAGTGGATTTGGAGATCTTATATGATGTTATCAATTTTTTGTATAGTTCATATCATTGATGATATGAATTTTATTATTGACCAATAAAGATGAAAAATTTTTGACCAAAAAGGTTAATTTATTTTTTTATAGTATTTCTTCCAAAGACACAAATAAACTCAACCAAATAACTAAATAAGAGTAGTTTACAAAACAATTCTTAGGTATATCCCAGCGCAACGTGGAAAAGTAAACCATGCAAAGATAATTATTTTAGAATGCCTTTTCCTTAAGCTCAAACAAATTCAAAAAACTCACTAAATAAGATTGTTTTACAAAATAATTCTTTTATTAATTCCAGTATGTTTTATTTTTCTTATAAACAAATGAATTATCGATAGTTTTTTCATCTGCCAACTATTTGGTGGAATTTGTACGATAGTTATTTTGTAAATCGCTTTTATTTAGTGAATTTGGCGAATTTGCTTGAGTTTTAAGAAAAAATATTAAAAATGAATAATCTTTGCTTGGTTTGCTTATCCCTGATGCTTTATAATCAACAATAAAAATGGAAAAAGTGATTTGAACGAATTGGGAATAGAATTTTTAATATCAATATGAAGAAAATTAGAAAACAATTTCCTGTATAAACTCATAATTTTCAAAATTTTGAAATTCGCCTTTTAGGTAAAAAAAAAAAAATTCGCCTTTTAGGTTAAAATAATTCATATCACCTGTGATCTGAATATAAAAGATGATAAATTTCGAGTTATTCCTCATGAAATATAAATTACTTATATAATTCTATTTAAAAATAATATAATTAAAAAAAAATGTTTTTTGAATTAAGATAAACAGATTAGGATTCAATTTTTTTCAAAAAAATAATTTATTTTTATCTTAAATTCCTCTAGAAAAATATGTATTTTTTATATTATATTTATCATTAATACTATCATTTAAAAATTATATTTTGAAAGAAAAATGATCTGTCGAGTGGAGAGAAGTTTCCAAACCTTTATTCCAATAAAATCCACCATTTTCAAAAATAAAATCCAAGTTGACATGCTTATCAGGGATGCTTATCGATAAACCGTTTTATTGGTCATCGGATGATTATCGATAATCCGATAATATCGATAAAAAACCGTCCGATGAATGATGACTATCGATAAATACGTTTTTCTAACCGTCCGATAAATGGTCTTATCGAATGATAACCGTCCGATAAATGGTCTCATGATCCGATAAATTGTAAAATTATTTATCGATAAATATCGATAAATTTTAAATAGTCCTTCAATTTTTATTGATATTTATCGATAAAATAACTATAATGCATTTTTTATTTATAAACATCGATAAAAAAATATAAATCATTACTGATTTGATTGAGCCTCGTGTTAAACATTGATTTTACTAAGTTAAAGCATTAAAAAACAACAAATAATAACAAATAAGAATTTAAAAATATTATTACTATTTTTTCTTTAATTGCATATATTTAAAGTAAAAAGCATTAAATTGATGGATGATAGCAAAAAATATTATGAAGTATTACCAATACAACATAATGGAAATATTAAAGTCTTGATTTATTAGCAATGCTATTATTAATCAATGATTAACCTCAAAAAACACTTGTAATAAGCTAGTAGTATATACGAGTCGGTTTCCGCTGGGGCTGGCACCCCACGCGTCAACACGAACTCGTCATAAAAGAAAAAAAGAAAAAAAAAGAAAAAGAAAAAAAGAAAAAAAGAAAAAAATATTCTTGTTCTCACTACTGCTCCCCATCAATGAAACGGCACAGGTACCCCACCCCACAACCGCCCATCTATGAAACGGCACAGGTACCTGCCCCGAGAATCTCGTACCTACTACCATCTATGAAATTTAGCTGACTTTATTTCGATTCAAGAGCAGCTAACCTAGCTTCCATTGCTGCTATAGTATCCTTCAATATTACATTTTCTTCTTTAACTTTTTCAAGCTCGCTTATCAAAGCATAATTATTTTTTATGAGATTCATATTTGGGATACAATATTCATCATAAACTTCAGGTCTGTATGAATAACTTACTGATTCTAAATTGACATCATAGTGATCGTTATATCTGAATGTTCCACCATAATAGAAATAATATATAGAAAAAGTATTTTCACCTTTCTTGTAATGATAATATTCTGAGTCTTCACTATCAAATAAATATTCTCCTGAAATATCTTCATTATTACAAGAACCTTTTACTATTAATGATGATTTCTTTAATATTTTACATAAATCATCATTCAAATTCGTGATATTCGTTCGTAAATCCTCATCATTTGTTGTTCCATTGATGAAGTGAGTAGTAATTGATAATTCTTGAGTTATTTTTTCGGTTGATATTATTTCCTTTTTTGCAACATATTTATTTTCACCCTCTAATGTCTCTATCCTACGTATAAGTACATCTAGACCTTCATTAGCTTCATCCACAGTAGGGTAATTATCAAACTCAGCCTCTAGCTCATTGACCTTCTCAGCTAACAACTTGAAACAAGGCTTGAGTGAATCCCTAAACATATTGCTGATATCCATAGCACCACTTAATGTCAAGGTTCCAGTATCAGGGTTATCATTCTCATCAGTAAAAGGTAGTTCATCAAGTTGCTTATACTCCTCTTCACACCAGGTAATTATAGGTGTTATATCTTTGGTTATGCTTCTTGCTGTAGTACCTGACATGAAGTTAATGCTATTTCTAACCAAATCACTCATACCTTTGGTTGACTTATGCGAGAATAACCTTTTAAGGAATCCTCCACCTTTTATGGTAGGAAAGCTTATACCATCTGGAAATAGCTGCATACCAATAGAACCTATTGATCCAGCAGTACCTGCAACTCCAAAAGCTAATGCAGTCCATGAGACTATACGTAAATTATCTACATCATCCTCCAGATGTTGAGTAACTTGTTCAGTCCTTGATACTCTACCTTTTAAGCTTTCCATAACAGTGTTCATTTCGTTAACATCATAGCTAATAACATCTACATTGTTGGTAACTAAGTTTAAATCACTCCTCATAGTAGTAATATTATCAGCAGTAATTATCTTAGAGGAGGTAATATTATAATCAGTATATAAGGTCGTTGCCCCATTAGGATTTGGGGATACTTCATAAAATTGCTGCTTAATGATATACTCGAATGGGTTAGTAGTTGAATCCCAATGAACCTCATCTATTGGGTCAACATATTCATCAGCTAAATATATCTTAATATCCCTTGAGTCATTAGTAGTCGAAGCTGCATATGTATATTCAAGCTTTTCACATGAATCAAGTACACCATGTAAGAACAACCATACCTTGTCTCCTCCATTACCTTCTTTTCCAGTAGGTCGAACTGAGAACCTATTTGCATTTTTAGAACCTTCAAGGGTAATATCAAGGTAGAGTTCATCAATAGCACTAGTTTCTAATTTATTAGTCGCATTATTCATCTTATAGCACCTTATTGCTTCAATATCATATCCATCTTTTGTACCTCCTTGACTTGTTTGATATCCTAGACCATATTTCGAAAAAGGTTCTATCTCCCCTGTCTTTAATTTTACAAAACAGTCTATTTTACACTTACCTCCATGAATCATGTAATGTAGTATGTTATCAGGAGAGTAGTCATTAGGCTTATTAATCAGTTTCATGTTCCTCTCACTCCTCTTGACTTGTATGTAGGTACCATCTTCACCATACTCATTCTCCTTATTTAATCCATTAACTAATCTACCATTGATATGACCTTGTATGTTATCACCTACCCATTTTGTACCATCCCATGATAAAAACCACTTATTACCAAAACAATACTCATTAAACCTAAACTCTAAGTCATTAGGTATAGTATATCCAGTATCTATGTTCCATTGAAGTAACCAATATTTCTTGTTATCGATCTCAACCTGACTAGTTGATGTAGGCTTATATAAGTATAGTACATCACTTTTACGTAAACTTAATGCATTATCAGCTTTTATTATAGAACACTTTATTGCCTTCTCTGTCTGTAAAGAATCAGTTATATATTCATTCATTATGCTCAACTCCCCATTCAGCCACAAGGTATATGGGTTGAAGTCTAGTTTACTATCAAAAGCTATATTCATATATCCCATAATGGTACTATTATTTATACTGCATCCATTACTACTTTTAGTTATCAAAGGAGAATATACTTGACCATCCTTAACATATATGTAGAACTCCTTGACTAAATTACCACTTGTATCATATACTATATTCTTCCTCAATACTATCTTAAATATATTAGTCTGGGTTTTTATTTCGTTGAGCTTATTCATGAAGTCTTCAGGCAAATTAACAAACTTAAGGATATTGTAAGTTGTTGTTGAAGACTCAAATGATACATACTGTATATTTTTATTTTTAATATCAACTTCTGGTAAACCTTCGACCTCATTAAATAAATGACCTGTCTGTACATAGTTATCTAAGTCACCCAAGGTTAATAACTGGCTACCTTTTCGAGTAGCATCCCCTATCTTAAACTGTATATCTCCTTTAAATCTTGTAGTAGTATCACTCATTTTAGTTAAATAAAACTTCTCATTCGATGTTAGCGCATTTAGCTTCAAGTGCTGCAAGTCTTGCCTCAAGAGTATCAATATATGCATCCTTCTGGTCTATCATTTCCTTCACTTCTACTTTAGTAATATAAGCAGTCATATCTATATCTTCTAATGGATGTTTTGTACTTGACTTATTTTCAAGCTCTTTGATTTTCTCGCACATGAATGCTATTGTACCCTTTAAAGTATCGCGATATGTCTTTGCAATATTAATACATGTATCAAATGAAACCATCATCTTATCAGCATCCTTCATTGTTATTTCAAGTTCAGGTTCATCATCTGTTTCTTCATGATATGCCCATGCAAGAATCTTTTCTAATACATCTTCCTCTGCTAATGTCTCTGGGTTATCATTACGACGGAACCAACTTGGAATATTAAATAATCCTATTCTATTTGCTACATATGCTTCTGCTGCTACTCCTGCTATAGCTGCTGCATCACCAGGATGATGTCTAACAAACTGCCATTGACCATGTAAGAACCTTCTAGCAACATAACCTACTGCTCCCATAATAACCTGGGTAGTTGCACTTATAACACCATCTTGTTGGTACATTTCTATCACTCCATTCACAATATTAATTACATGTAGTCTTCTTCTATCTATTGTAGCAACTACATTTCCATTATATAGTACTTGTGTTATTTCTTCACCAGTTGTTTCATCTAATGTGTCATTAAAAGCTAAAAGATTACCATGAGAATAAATATTATCCATTAGTTCTCCTCTTTGTTCATCACTCATTTGTTCTATCATTCTTGCTGTTATTGCTGGTGTTGTTCCTGGTACTGTCCAAGTATCTGTTGTGGCAACAAGGTCATAATGCTGATATCTAACTCCATTTGCATTGACTTCTATCTGTGAATTTATTCCAACAAATCGTACTTGACCTCCACTAATATTTGCTGTAGTTGGTGCTGAATAATCAATAGTAGCAACAATTGGATCAATAGTCTCTCCTCTATGATCAATAATATTTATCCATGCTTCCATTGTTTGGTCATTCAAGTAAGGTTCTAATCCAATATCTCCATTTTGTACAAATGGTAAATTTAATCTGTCTTGCATAGATAATTGTTCAATATCTCTCGCTGTGTATGTTGTTCCTTCCCATTCTATTGACCAATTATTATCAGTAGCTCTATGTATTCTATCTGTCATCTCAATATCAGCTGGTCTTATTAGAGTCCTTCGTTGAAATACATTATTATGGATAATGAGTTGGTCATTATAAAACAAATCATACACATTAAACCACTCTCTTCCATGATATTGGATACGTAAGATATCAGGATGACTAGCAACTAATGCATTTCGTTCTGCTCTTGTCATATCTGCAATATCTTCTAAGGTATACTGGATTCCAGATATATTGATAACAGGAACTTGATTCCTAAGTGCAATCGTAGTTGAAGCTGTATTTGTCATTGTAGTCTGTGGTACAGTTATATCTGTTCGAATCTCATCTGTTTCATCTGTAACAACCTGTGGCTGAACTTCTCTATGAGTTCTCTCTAATGATTGCTCAGTGGTTGTGATAGTATTTGTTGCATTATCAGTATCATTATCAGTTATTGTAATCGAGGATGAATTAATATTTAATGTTTCAGTTCCATTTGTATCTGGTCTATTCCTAAAGAAGTGTAAGACATTCGAACCAAGTGTAGCAATAGCATTTCCTAACTGAGTCAGTGCATGTGTTGTCGAAAGGACAACCTGTGTAGCTGAGAATGTTGAAATAGCTCCAGCAACAGGATTTTGAACAGTTGTTGTTATTGGTAAAAATCTTTCCATAGTCATCTTATCAGCCTTCAAATCAACATTCACCAAAAACTTACCTTGAAAGCCACTACCTCCATCACCTGGATAACCACCACCACCACCACCACCTCCTCCACCATTTCCTCCTGGACCTGCTGGGAAAGGTCTTGTTTGATATGTATTAATAGTTACAGAGTTATTGGACATATTTAATGTTGAAAGGGCACTTGCAATACAAACTGTTGATGCTAAAATATTTAATATACTATTCGCAACTGCTACACCTTGTTTAATACTATCAGTATATTCATTATACATGGCTTGAATTCTCATTTGTTCAACTAGATTATCAACTGTCTGTTTCAATAAAGCATAATCATAGGCTAATATATCTGTGATTCCACCAACAACATTTAAATCTCGACGCATAGTCATGATATTATCAGCCCATATAATCTTTGATGAATAAATATTATAATCTGTCGATATGGTAGTGCATTTTCTTGGGTCTGGCTCTACTTCATAAAATTGTTGTTGAATAATTATATCGAATGGATTAACTTTCACATCAAAATCAAATAATTCTTTCTCTATATATATTCGAATGTTCTTATGATTAAATCCTTCAATGATTTTAATGGAATGCCTTTTTTCTCGATGATAATTAAATGATTCGAGACAAGGATTTGACCCATAGGTATGCATAACACCTGAATTAATACAATGAGTAGGATGACAATCCCATTTTAATTCAGTTATATTTCCATTAATATTTAGGTCAGCATAAACATATAATCCATCATCTGCATTTAATCCACTTGGTGCATCAACATACATTCTAGCTTGTTCATATTTATATCCATCTTGAGTTAAAGTACCTGAACCACTTGAATCAAAAGTTGCAGTTATTCCTTCACTTAATATGGTTCCATCTTTCTTAACAACCCTCCAATTGGTAAGATAATCTTTCAAGATATGAGCATAATTATCATCATCAGTTAAATCTTCCTTTATTGTTCCTTTTATCCATCTACCAATTCTTTCGTTATGTTTGATTGTTAAAGCAGGCGCACCGTCATTTGTGTTCATGTATGATATCTTTTCTGTACACATGTTTTGACAATTATTTCCTGTCCAATTTTTACCATCCCATGTTAATTCCCAGTTATGACCAAATAGATAGTCTTTGAATCTAAATACTAAATTTAGTGGTATGTCATAATCTTTATCTATATCCCATCTCATACAATAATAATTGGATTCTTCATACGTCTTAGATGGTCTATATAAATATAACTGGTCTGATTCCTTCAAGGTAAAATACTTGGAGTCAGTTGTTGTTGTACCTCCACTTGGAATAGAATCACATATTATTTTCCCATTTACTTTTAAGTCACCCTTTATAATATATTTACCAAGTACTGGATTCTTCTCATCTATCTCATTAGGATTATTAATAACAGGGATACCCATACAGTCTAAAATTTTATCCCAAGCTTCAGTACTTGTAATTTGGTCTGGTATTGCTATTGCTCCGCTATTGCTTTTATCTTCTAATGATAATGATAATGGGCTTATCTCATTACATTGATAAACATAACTATTATAATCATCATTCCATACTAATTCGCCGATTCCTTGTAAAAAATGTTCTTGATAATGCCTTACTGCAATATCTCCAATATCTCGATTTGTCCTCCAATCTCTGTCATTAAGCATTTCACTAACATTGTTTCTTATAGCTACCCATTCCCTATGGTCTATGTCCCAAACAAAATTGGCAGGTGCTTGTAAGCTAACATCTCGCCTCCAATCATTATTATCATTTGGATGTGATCTTGGCATATTAGCTATTGTCATTGAATTAACCCAACGACCTGACTCAAGAGACCAAACATAAGTTGGTCTTAACACTGCATTCCTATTTTGTTCAGGAACAATATTAATAACAGGTCCCGGTTGTTCTGGTACAACAATACTTTCTTCTGGTGGATAATATTCCCATTGTCCTCTATCAGGATTATAAATCATTTCTCCTTCCCAATGAATATTATGTTGTACTATTGTTTGTGCTATTTCATTTCCCTTTGGGTTAATTCTCCATCCAGCTGGTACATCTTCTTCATGTGGCGCTATTGCTATCCATTCCCTATGTCCAACATCCCAGACAAAATTCCAAGGAGCTCCAAATGCAGAATTAGTCCTCCATCCAAATTGATTTGGTATATTATAAACTGCAAAACTCGTCCACATGCGAAATACTGTACACCAAACATATGAATCATTAAATAAGGATTCTCGTTGACGTGTTGGTTGTTCTGTTTGTATTCCTATTGACTGGTATTGTCTATTCATCTCATCTAAACCATTATCATATATCTCATAATCAAACATCTCTTGTGTAAATGACTCTACTTCATTTTGGAACCTGAGAGATGCAACATTATTTCCTAGGTTCGCAATATTATGTAATAAATAACCTGATAATTGATTTACAGCTTGTAGACCTACATTCATATATTGAATTAGGTTTGAATCATTATCACCGCCTTCATTATCACCACCTTCATTACCTCCTTGATTATCATCCTCTTCTTCACCATTACCTTCATTACCTCCTTGGTTACCTCCTTGATTATCGTGTTTGCAATTACAAGACTTGATTGTTACAACATAATCAAATAAAGCATTATGTGAATTCACTATATCTTTAATAATCTCGAATACTAAATTTAAACATTGTCCTAACGTTATATTTAAATAGTCTTGTCCACCAGGTGGTACAACATCCACTTTCATTCCATTAGCATTTCGATGTGTATAATAGTATGTAATACCTGAATGTAAAATTACATTATACAAATAAAGACCTAACATAGCTTTTGCATATTGGTCTTTATTTATATTATTATCTTTTAGATTTTGGGTATATGTCTCAAAAAACTCACGAGGACTTTTAACTTCAACTATTTGGTCTGCAACAACTTGATCAGTACTTCCTTTATATTTATATCCTATTGTTTTTAGTCTATTATCTTGAAGATTATAATGATATTGAATAGTTCCACTAATGAATTTTTTCCAATTTTCTTCATTAAAAGCTTCATATAAGATTTTCTTTGTTGGATTTGTTGTCTTTTCATTCTTCATAATGTTCATCAATAAATCCCCTAAATTCGAGTATCCTACCTCTGCAAGATAAGGGTCTGGAGTAGGAGTTGGTATAGACTTTGGATATTGAAGATAATGAACAACTTTGCTTTGCCCTGTTTGTTCATCAAAAGCAATTTGTTCATATCCATCTGCTGCACACATCAATTCGGTATACATCTCATGAATAGCCTCACATGTTTTCGATTCTTCTTCAATAAATTCATTAAATGTATTAACACAAAGTTCATCTTTTATCAACTCCTTATGTGACTCTGCTTTTTCAGGTAGTGAGTCTTCTAATAAGGGTGTCTGTTCAGGTCCTTTAAATACGTATTTTAAATAATTGGCAAATTTATTTGTAATAGGTACATTGCCGAAACCATCAAGCTTTCCTCCATTTTCGATATGATTACCAACTACTCTTTCATCTACTTCAGCCTTATTATATAAGCAACTAAATTTTGGGTAATCATCTGGGTCCTCATTTCTTATAATATCAATATTACCTTCATCATTAACACTTATCTCTATATTTTTGTCTTTGAGCTTTTCAGCCTCACTTGATTGCAAAGAATAAAGTTTAATTGACATTTTATGAATTATAAAATGTTAGTATCAGTGCAGAGTACAAATGCTGATGAATATAATAAGGTATCTATCAATTTGGATATACCATGGAAGTGTAAATATATTAAATATTTTGTATCTTCAATTAATACAATAAGTAATATTATGTTGAGTACGAAAGATGATTATATAGAGTTTACACATAACAGTATTCCATTCAAGCTTAAATTCGAAGATAGATATAATTATACCATCAAGCAAATAGAAGCACTTTTAAATCCGCTTGCGGAGGTATCTTTTAAATATAATGATAATACTCGTACATTTACAATAAAGACACAAACACCGTTAACAATAACCTCTATTTCCCATAGGGCTGCTTTATTAACTGGTTTATATAATACTTCATTGCCTATTGTGTTACCATCAAATGCAACATATAATATTAAAGACATCCCAATATTAAATCATACTAAGTTGTATCTAGTATCTCTACAAGGTAATGCCATATACTCGAATATAGGTGAACAACAATATACACCTTCAGTCATTGGTAGTATAAATACATTCACTTTAGATAATAAACCACTTATATATGATTTCGAAACTGAAAGTAAACCATTAAAAATAAAAACATATACAGATTCATTAAAGTTTTTAGAATTAAGTTTAGTAGATTTTCAATACCAGCCGATATTGTTAAAAAGTCCTTTGTTCATAACTATCAAAATTAAACCATCTAACTCGACTGATGTCAATGATGTGTTAACTACGTAAACCTAAGAGTACGTGCAAATTTGGGTAGGTTGGTTTGTTGAAATGTCTTTGACTTCCTGAATGCATTCGAACCATCCAACAAATCAAATGTCATGCTTTCTCCTTCATGCATTCTTTCAAAAAGCTCTTCAACTGAGATATCCATCCTTTTGCACTTGTTGAGAATAACTTGTTTTGGAATTCCTTTGAGTCTAATATGATATCCTTCATTTCCTTGTTCATCAACCAAGATATCGAGGTAGCTCTTTTTACCAAGTGCAATGAGTTTTCTTGAGTGTATTTCTCCCTGACTACCTTCGAACTCATCAAAGTCATTATGAAACTGACACATATTTTTTCCAATAAGAGGTTGATGATACTTGAACTGGAATAAGTCAGCTATCCTTGGTACATCTTTTTCAAGTACATGCATACTATCAGTATCTTGATAAAAGATAGGTATACCTGCTTGCTCAGCTGTAGCCATAACCCTGTTCATTAAGTGCTTACTCCAAGAGAGAACGCTTGCACCAAATTGAGGTAGGTTGAAATGGTCATTAATTGGTTTCAACTTCTTGACATAGCACTTATCAATATTAGCATCTTCAACAACCTCCTTGATAAAGTTGTAGTTCCTCCATAGGTACTTGTATAGTTGGCTTTTTGGTACTGTCTTGGTTTCAGTCTTTGTTGCTTTCAATATTGACTTGCCATATATGGAGTTGAGGAGGAGCTTTATTGTTTGTTCAAGAGGGTTCTTTTGCTTTTTATAACTTGCCCTGAGATTAAAGAGCTTCTCAATGAACTCATTGATTTTCTTGTTAAATCCTTCATCAAAGTAATAGCCACGTATTAACTCATATTCAACATCATAAAATTCGAACAAGTCCATGAGACCTACTTTATCGATATAATAATGGTCAACAAGGAAATTGCCGAATATTTTACTACCTGCTTCATTCCTTGTAAATACTTGTCCAAATTTATATGGCTCTTTTGATTTACATTCGAGTTTCTTGATGTTGACTTCGATAAAGAATGTATCATATTGCATAAGTTGTTCATGTGTTGTACCTTGTGATATTACTTTAGGTCTTCCTAATGGTATACCATCCATAACATACATTGCAGATGGATATAAGCTAACTGCATCAAAGTCTTGTATCTTTCCTTCGATGTATTGCTTTTCATTACCTGCTGTCATTGTTCTTCCACCAGAGACACATCGTTGTATGAAGTCTTGACACTTACCTGATAGTTCATAACATCCATCAAAGCAACCATATTTCTTGGCAAAGCAGTATCCAATAGCACTTATAGATATAAAATCATGAACACCATACATATCTGTCTTTGTCTCTTTAAAGACTGCTTTCAGGTCTTCATTAAATTTTTCCATTCCCTTCATCAAAACAATACAGTCCTTGAAACAATAGAAGATGGCATATTTAATGATGTCGATTTTGCCATCATTATAGCAATTTGCGATTTTTGCATTTTCGATAATCTGCTTGCAGTTTGCATCAAGTTGTGCTTTCGATAACTTATCTGCATTTTCATCGATGTATTGCTGTTGGAACTCAGTAGCATCAACAATTCTTCTTTGAATGTTCTCTTGTGTATATAGCTTATATGCCATGACTTCCTTGTGAACATTGAGGTTGAACATTGTAGCAAATTTACTTAATGCTTGAGGTATTATACTATATGAGTTCCTGAATGTTAATCGCTTTTTGACTTTCCTTGTACCTTCTTCGAATAATGTCATGATGATTTGCAACACAGTTCCACTTCGTTCTGTTATCTGTGTATCCCATCCAGGTGTGTTAATGAAAAAACATGCATCATACTTGAGGTTATGAAAATATGTTAATGAGCCACTCCATAAATAATTCAAGAGCTTCTGTCCACAATCTTCACCTTGAATAGATATTTTATGTATGTTGGCTCCATCTCGAAAGATCGTACAATTGAGATATGGTATATGTGGACTGACTGTCGAGTTTGTTTCGAAGTCACTATAATAAATCCTTGACCATGTATTTTGTTTCTTTTTATTATTCTCAATGAGTCTTGTACTATGTTCTGCATTATATTCGAGACTTACATAGTCATTAACATGTTCATATTCAGTTGTGTTGATAATATCCATTTCGCATGCTTTGATTTCTTCAAATAGATGTAACTCAAACATCTTTTGGAAAAAGGTTATTGGTTTGATTCCTTCATGTTTATAGTCTTTGACAGTCTTTCCATTTTTCTCCAATCTTGCTATCATACATCTTTTGTCAAAAGGCATATATGCAAATGTTCTATCAAGTTCTTCATAGTGTTGAAGGTAGAATAATGTACAAGGTATTTTCCTGTTGAGCATATAATGGTCTTTGAACAATATCAGGTTAACTTCTCTTTTAAAATCAACAGACCATTTTTTCTTTCTGGTGTTGATTCTTGTTTCATACTTGTATTTATCAGGTTGTTCAACAATTCTAATGATACTAAAATTGCACTTGAACTTTTTAGCTACTTCTTCTATCTTGTTATTAGGTATGGCTCTTGTTTGAACAAAAAATCGTAAGTCATCTATTTCATCATCAGTGAACACACCTGATTGTATACAAGCATATACAAAACAATTATCTCTGTAGTTCTCTTTCCTTACCTCATGAAAGATTTGGTATGTAGATAAGTCTATAGGTGATAGATTGATGTATGGGAAAAAACTACCTTCTGGTGTATTTCGATAGTCTTCATCAATTTCGACTTCATCATCATAGATTTCATGAGTATCCATATCTTGCATCTTGGTTCTAAAATGAACACCATCATTTGTTTTGTTCATGTCAATAAATTGTACCTCATATCGAACTGGAATGAACATGTTTGAGATATATGGATTAGTGTCTGATTGGTCTTCACTTAAATCAAGTTCTCCTGTTATATGTCCTAATGTACTTTCGATGTTGTGCTTATCACTGAGTGTGAAGTACTTATAAGTTCCATCAAGTGCAATTGCTTTAACAATAGGTCTTCCAACATTTTTCTTTTTATGTATCTGTCGTAGTGCTTCCGTAAATGCGTACCTCTTATCTTCATCTTGATTGATGTCTGTAGCAAAACCAATACCTTGTCCTGCAGGAATCATGAGCTTCCTCATTTCTTCTTTAAATTTGTCTTTCTTTTGGTATTGTTTTGCACGTCGATTATATTCACGACGAAACTGTGATTTTGTATCAGCATAGACATCTCCAATAGCATCTAAAAAATTATCTTCAATGTCCTTGTTCATGTTTAACCTAAAATAAAAGTGAAACGATAAAAATAAAAACAAAGAAAAAGTTAAAAAATTATTTTTTAGTTATGACCTATCTTATTGGGGGTAATCATCATCATCAACGACATTATCTTCGAGATATGGAAAATGATATTGGAACTCATGTCCTTTCGACTTCGAGTCAGAGTTCCGTTCAATTTCGTTCTTCTCCATTGATTCACCAAATTGCTTAATGGCATTCAGCACTTGCTTCGGTGATTGCTTCTTTCCTTTTCTCTCGAAGCTGCATGCTTTGTCCAACTTCTCTTTCTCTTCTGGTGATAAGTATGGTCGAAGATGATAAATGCAATTGGACAACTTCCATCCATAGGACTTGAACACGTTTATCATCTCTGGTGCTTTTTTCTTGTCATATGATTCAATAGCGTCCATCATGTTTCGAAGATAATCAACTTCTACCATCATCAATCTCGATCTTGCCAACTTTTCAGCAAATGCATCATCTGTTGGAGGACCAGCTTGTTGAGCATTTTTCAGATCCGCCACGTCCTTCTTTAGATCGTGAATTTTGTTAATGTACTTCGCCACCTTTTTTGGAGCAAGTTCCAATTTCATCAGCTCGAGTGCGTATTCGTCGTTATCATCAATGTCTTTCCTGAGTTCTTCAGCATTGTGATTTATGTCTTGAATGTTATATTCTACACCAGTCATTTTCTCCTCCAACTTCGTTAATCGTTCTTTCAAGTTTTCATTTTCTTCTATTAATTGTTCCATTTCTTCTCGAAAGTCGAATGGACGAACATTATCCTCCTTATAATCACTATTGGATTTCATATCATGAACACTTTTCGGTGGCTTATATGGTTCTCTGTGAACTGGTTCTTGTTCTTGTTCATGATCAACTTCTTCTTCTCCTTCTATCTTTGTTTCTTCTTTTGGATTGGAACCGAATTTTTGTTTCTCGGCAAATGAAGATGGTCTAGCAAGAACACTTGGAGGTGGCGGTATTTGTTGATTAGATGGAGGTGGAGGAGGTGGAGGAACTTGTATTATATTATATGAGCGAGGTGGTGGAAAGACTTTATTTGAAATTGGAACATATGGATTCTTCCTTCTTGCATCGTCTTCTTGCTTCAATCTTGCTAATGCTTCTTCTTCTTGCTTCTTCTTCCTTCTTGCTTCTTCTTCTTGCTGCTTCTTCAATCTAGCTGCTTCTTCTTCTTGTTGCTTCTTCAATCGAGCTGCTTCTTCTTCTTCTTGCTTCTTCTTCAATCTAGCTGCTTCTTCTTCTTCTTGCTTCTTCTTCAATCTAGCTGCTTCTTCTTCTTGCTGCTTCTTCTTTAATCTAGCTGCTGCTTCTTCTTGCTGCTTCATGATGAACAGTCGCATGGATTCGAGTTGTTCTGGGGTCATGTTCTTGAGCCAAACTTCTGTGGGTGGAGCTGATGGCGGATCTGATGGTGGAGCTTGTTGACCCGATTGCTCGATCGAGTCAAATAGACTAACATCGCTGTCTGAGCTGTAGTTGTATGACATACAAGTATAAAAATGATCTATTTTCTAGTTGATATCACTAAATTTTAAATTTCGTAGAAAAACTCGAAGGTGGATATTTTTCTTTGAAAAAGTTATATACACTATAAAAATTCAAAAATTGAATTAAAAAAAATAAAATATATTGAAATTTTAAAAAAATATATTTATTAATATCACTATTATTTTATTAATGATGAATGAAGAAGAAGATAAAATAGAAGATATTTTACAAAAACAAACACCTCCTAAAGATCATGATTCATTCGACTACAAAATTAATATAAACATGTCGAAAAAAATATCTCAACTAAAAGTTGAAGATGATACATCAAATTTAAGAACGATGTGTGAAAATTATGCTCATGCTCTTGAAAATGATGCACATCGACTTCGAGCAAAACAAAAAAAGAGGTATGATGAATGGTTTGACAGCCTCGAAAAAGATTGTTATCCTGCAAGAGACATTGTTAACTTGTACAACATGTTCTTTGGTCATGAACTATCTATTACTCGACTTGGTTTCGGGCATCTCGATGGAACAAAGAGACACTTTACACATAAGAAAGTGAAAAGAAACAAGAAGTTCATCACAATGTACTACAAGAAAAATGAATAACTAAAAAAAAAAAGTTTTTTTTTTAACTACATGTTTTTCCTCATAAGCTACCTTTTTCCTCATAAGCTACCTTTTTCCTCATAAGCTACCTTTTTCCTCATAAGCTACCTTTTTCCTCATAAGCTACCTTTTTCCTCATAAGCTACCTTTTTCCTCATAAGCTACCTTTTTCCTCATAAGCTACCTTTTTTCCTCATAAGCTACCTTTTTCCTCATAAGCTACCTTTTTCCTCATAAGCTACCTTTTTCCTCATAAGCTACCTTTTTCCTCATAAGCTACCTCATTCTTCATAAGCTACCTTTTTGCTTTCATACGACATTATTTTTTCCTTCATACTTTGTATTTCTCTTTTCTTTCTTTCACGATATGCCTTTTGCTGTTGTTTACGTGCTTCATTTCGTTCTTCAACTGTTGCATACTTTTGCTTTCTACCACGTTTTTCTGTTGTTTCAGTTTTTGCAGTATCAATATTTTTGAGGTTGTTGTTACTCTTGGACTTCTTCAACTTCTTGATGATAGCTGTTTCCTTGAACTCACCCAAATCTAAATTTTGGCTCATGATTTCATTCGAGAAAAAAAATTGAATTATTTTTGAAAATTGAATATTCGCAAACAAAATCACTTCATTTTTTAAAATGTCGCGTTCTGGAAATGACTTCAAAGAATTCCAAAAACAGCAAAAGCTAGCTATCAAAAATGCTCATGTTGAAATAGCCAATGCTATTAAAGAGGTGATATTTCTGTTCAACCAAAAAATAATAAACTCGACATCATCTAATGTCTGCACCATCTATGACCCTTTGATACAAGCAAACATGAACAAGATTGCTGAAGCACTTACTCAAATGAATCTCACTACCTGCGAGGTTTTTCATAAAAAGATTCCTCAATCTACAACACCAAAATCTATTGGCTTTCACGTGCCTATAGTGCCTGACTCGCAAGAGACACAAGAAGAAGATGATGAAGATGAACAAGAAGCTTCATCTCCAAAAGACAAGGAGTAAGAGTAAAAAATAATTACTTCTAATTTTAAGTTTTTTTTATATATGTCTTTTTTTATACTATGCAATATTTTAAGCATACATGATAATTATTAACAAGCTCATTATATTCTTTATTATATACTTGTTTCAAGTCAATGACTACCTCTCCATTATCTTTAATAATCTTAATAGCATCTATTTTTCTTATTGGATTGCTCTTAGTTGCACAACATCCAACATCTTCATTAAGTTGTACTTCAACCTCACTAACATGTAGTATTGCTTTGATGATGTTGCTAAGAGATTCAATAGGTACTATGATGCATTTCTTTGATATAATGTTAGCTAGTAGTGCTTTGTCTTGATTAAGTAGTATTTGTGCATATGCTTCAAGTATAACATTACGTACATCTGGTTCAACTTCAACAGGTTCAGTTTGCACTCCAATGTCTCTTGTAATAACAATGTCTTCCTTGCCATCATCTCTCTTATTAATAATAATGTTGTTGTTGATGTTTGATGTAGATGATGCAGCTGCTGATGGTTCTAAAGATACATTTGCTTGAACTCCATTGGTTGTACCCCTCTTCTTAATCATTTAGGTTGGGAAAAAATAGGCTTAAAGTACTAAGTCTAGCTGTTCTCCAATAAACATGTCAAATGACTCAATTTGATATTTCTGCTTGAGAGCATCGATTTTTGGTTTATGACTTGTAGGAGCAGCTGCAATGGAGTAGTTGTAGTATTTGATTCCTTGATACTCTTGAGTGGTAGTGTTTCCATTTATGTAGAACTCTTCGAAATCTTCAGTTATTTTTCTCCTTGAGTTAGGCTTAATAAATATTGAGTCAAGATCAAGTTCTTTGAGCTTATCTGGATAAAATCTGTGGCACTTGTCTTTTACCTTGATTGAGACATAGAGTACTTTGCCTAAATAACTCCATTCTCCTGTTTTCATTGGGTACTTGTCACAAAGTATCGAGAAATTACATTGTTTAGTATTTGGAGCACATTTTGCGCGAAGTTCATTGACATAGTCATAGACGTTTCTTGTTGTCATTTTCATCTGGATAAAAAATTCAATAAAAAATTAATATATGTTATTTTGGGTAAAGATATGTTGGGTAGGTCCATATCGAATATCTTGTTTATTATATTCTCTTGCTCTACCTTGCATTGGTGGTTTCTCAGGCTTCTTAAGATATTTTGGTAAGAGAGGTACTGGTCTATCTTTTTCACCTATATGTCGATAAAAACCACCATCTGTAATACTAACAGGAGGTTCACGAACAGGTTTGGTTATATGTTCTCGAGTATCTGGAAATCTAACAGGGTCCTCATGTTCAATAATCTGGGTAGGTGGTCGATTAATATATGGGTTGAAGGTTACAGAATAAGTATTAGTATTACTGAACACACCAAAATGTTGAAACTCTAAGTCCTTATTTTTCATGGTAGCTTCATTATACATCATACCTTCTCTTCCAACAATCTCAGCATGTGGGCTTCTATAATCATTCGACATTTTCCAAAACATAAAAAACATACTTCTTTTTACTCAGGGGTTGTTAAATCATAAGGACCAATACGTACTGATGGTGGCATACCATTAGGTCTAATTAAGATACTAATTGATATATCTGTTAATAAGCATAATAATGGAGGTGTATCTACTTCCTGTCTAAATGGATTATCTGCCTTTTGACTACATATCAATTCGAAGTTAATAGGTGCAAGACTTGAAAGACCTTGTTGATATGTTCCATCTGTTTCAGTAGGAAGACCTATGAAGAATGAGGACCTATCATTTGGATAATAGCCTGTTGTGTTTTCATTATATTGATACTCATTCGCTAAACTTGCAATAACCTCTTTATTAAATCCATTTTGCTCTCCATTCATGTTCATTGCATTCTGGCAATATTCGAGGAACTCTGGATACTTACCATTCGTACCAAATGCTTTAGCAGGAATATTATTGTAATTACCACAATTCATATGAAATGCTTCAAACATAGGATTCTTGAAGTATGTCTTATGCGTATGCTTGAGTGGGAATAAACAAAACATACTATCTACAAAATTAGGTGTAATAGTAATAGTTGCTTTATCTTGTTCATTATTAAGAGGTCTTGTACAAGTGTAAAATGACATTATCTGTGTTGGGAATGTAAGTGGATGTTGTGGGTTAGCATATCTTTGAACAAGTGCTGTATATACAGATTCATGAATACCAAAACAAGGTATAATACTCGCACATTCTTCAATGGAATAATCAACAACACTCCAAGTTCTCCAATCACTGTAAATAGTTCGGTCAACTCTTGCCTTAGTATTGTTAGCTCCTGCGACTTCATATGCTCCTCCATGATTTTCACCAACAGGTGGAAGATTCTTAGGGTCATTAATCTTATCCATTGCTATTTTTTCGGTACTTGTCCACATCCATATTGGTTCTCCAATAGGTCGAAATTCATTGGTAATTTCATCAACATTGAAGTCTTTCATTATATGTGGATTAGCAACCAAGCTCTTTTCAAAACCAACTGGACAATATACCATACCAGCTGTTGAAAAGTATAGACGTAATTCGATTTTACCTGCAAATGCTGGCAAGTACTTGATATTAGATAAAGGTAGGAATCGTCGCAAATCAATCTTTAATCTAATTGTTTCAGTGACAGAAGTCACATCTTTGTTAAGATTTGCAACAAAACCACATCTCCTTCCATGAGTATCATTCCAAATATCCTTATGTCTTGCTTTACTATATATATCAGCTCTTTTAGTAACTTCATTTGCACAACATGCAGTTAAAAAGGATTCTTCACATCCAAAGTTCTGGGTATAAAGCGTCATACCATTAGCTACAATTTCATACTTCTCAACAGCATCTCGAGCATCCTTAAAGCCAAACCATACCTTACCAAAATTATAACCACTGACATTTTCTAAATCACTTAGAATTGGCTTGTCTATTTTTATCATCACTCTCATATCTGCTCGAATAAATCCATTATATATATCAGCAGTATTATGAGTATTAGGAGAGATAATACATGTTGTATAGGAACCACTCTTAATTGGTGGTGATGGTGAATACGAAGTTTGTGGATTTAATGAGTATGCCTTATTAGTATCACTAAGTGCTATGCAATTATCGACAACATCAAAGTAAGATGCAATCTGGGTACAAACCTCTGCTGAGGTTTTCATATAGGATTCCTTGTTAAGCATTTTAGATGGAAAAAAATTTACATCATATCTTCAAAGATGCGATTTCTCCTACCAATAGGTCTCATAGGTATATATTGAGGTTGTTGTTCTTCTTCATATTGTTGTGGCGGTTCTTCAGGAACATACTGTTGTCTTGGTTTACTCATCCTTTTATCAACAACCTCCTTTATCATACGTCTCTGTTCTTTCTTCTCTCGACTTATCTTCATTTCTTCACCTAGTGATTTTAGCTGTTTTAGTATTTCCTCATTCACAGTAGGGTCATAAACTTGGCTTTGTTGAGTTTTTCGAGGTTTTGGAGGTTTTCGTGCAGCTTTCGAACTTATTGGCTTTCTTGGCTTTTCTTCAAGTTCCTCATGTTCTTCACTGTCTGAGTTTTCTTGAGTTTCTTCGTTATTTTCACTTTCTGAGTTTTCTTGATATTCTCGAGTTATTGGAGTTTTTCGCTGTTTTACAATATACTTGTCTTTGGTTTTTGTAGGTAAAACTTCCCAATCTGGGTCATCCCTTCCATTCAACCATTTATGAATAACTGCAAGTCTCTTAGAACCTGTTAGATGTTTTGACATTTAAAATAAACAAAAAAGTCCAAAAATTTAGTTTTTTTGAGTTTTCATTAGATGTAGGTTCTCGCCCGATTGTTGGTAGTAAAGTCACTCTCTTGTAATGATCTAGACGAAAATGCTGGCTTTTCAAGAGGTGCTCCAACTGATTCACCTTTTGCAGATTTATTAATTGATGATAAGGCAGTTTTCACTTTTCCATCTGGGACATATTTTAATGCTGTGTCAGCTATGTTTGCTAATTTATTTCTTGTACTATCGCTCAAGTAGCTTTCACCAAGACCTCTCGCAACTGAACCAATAACACCAGCATGCTTGGTTAATCCACCTGCTGAAGCATCCAATATTTTACTTGCAAGACCTCCAGTAAAACTATCTGCAGCTCCCATTAATAATTTACCACCTAAACCTACTCCTCCTTTTATTATCGTTTGCCATGGAGAAAATTCTTTTTGTTTAGCATAATTTGGCTTCCAATAATCTTCTACTGAATGACGTTGAATTCCCATTTTTAAAAAATAATAAAAAATTATTCGAAATAGTACTTATTAGCAGAAATATTCATTACGAATTTTTCATGTGGTTCTTTATGTTGTAAGTATTCAGCTACTGTCTGCTTAGTATTTAATGAGTTATTAGTTTGTTGCAACAAGCTAGTAAAATCTTCCTCACTATATCCTGTATAACATATGATATCTGTTGCTAACCTTTTCGCATTCATATGAACAAATCGAATAGTTTGGATAGCCATGATACATGTTAAATTATAGTGTCTTGTCTTGGTTAACAACTTGATAAATTCACTATTACCATTCTTTAATAAATCACTACCTGCACAATCATCTAGTATCAATAATGTGTTATATGGATATGATGATGTTTCATACTTGACTAACTTATTGGCTATATATATTATTTTATCATTGAGCTCATTTAAATGATGCTTCTCAATGAGCCTCCTCATTTCGTCATTGGTCTCTTTCATTCGAGATAATACATATTTGACAATGGCATAATACTTTATCTTTCTTCGAAGATGTCTTTTAAGATAACTCATTAATTCTCTTTCCTTTACATAATCGATTCTTGATCGTATCTGTTTATTAAGTGTTTCAGCTGTTTTATCCATTTTACCAGAGCTTGAGCAAAATATTATCTTTTGGTAGTATGGATGTTTAAACAACCTCTCTGTTATCATAATATGTCTCCATATCCAAAAACTTTTACCAGCACCTGGTTTACCAATTAAAAAGTATATACCATTTGTGCTAAAAGGATAATCAGGTGATAATGGTTTAATCAAAGCACCATCTATCTCTTTCATGTTCTTCTGTAAGGTCTCTTTAATCAATGTTTCTACTTTATTTATGAGTTCTGCATTTGGGGGTTCATCCATTTACAAATTTTTAAATGTATTTCATAATTTTATCTGGTATTGGTTTGCCCTCAACCTTTTGACCTGCTTTAATTTGTCGTTCATAATTTTTCTTTTGTTCCAACCAATATTGTCTTTCTGCTGTACCAAGTACTAATGGATTACCTCTCCTTACATCTCTAATAGTTTGTCTAGCAAAGGCATCATCACCTTCGACTCCTTCCCATTTTAAATCATACTTACCAGTATCTTCATCAAAGTTATATATTTTTTCAATAATACCTTCTTTACCTTCATTTAGTCTTTCAGCTACTTTAATCCTTTTGTCTCTTGTCCTTAACAACCTATATCCAGGGAATGAACTAGTTGAACCATCTTTGGACTTGACCACAAACTGGTTACCTTTTTGCGAGTCAACTATATAAGACTCATTAGACAAATTACTTCTTCTTTTACCAAATGGTTCTTTTTCGAGTACTAACCTGACCTTCTCACCTGGATTAAAATGATATGGATTAATGCGTGCATTCTTTTGTATGTACTTTATTTCATCCTCTGGAGTAATATCATTAGGTGCTTTATTATCTAGAGACCTATGAGGAGAGTTGTTATATATGTTAACCAAATCATGCATCTCCTTTGGTTGAATAAACCTATTTTCACCAATAGCATCTCTTATAGTTCTCATAAACCTATTAATAATGCCAAGTACATTATGGTTATTCTCAGTTGTTGTTCGATATTTTATGTTCTTCTCTCTCATGAAGTCTAAGACTGTTGATGATAAATATGCTGCATCCTCATCACTTGTTATCGAATATACATGAGGTACATCATTAACAAATTTATGAAGTGCTGTTAATACTTCTCTTGCTCCTTTACCATTCATAGGATATGCATATGCTTTTCTGGTGTTGATATTAATGAACATTAGATAATTCAACCCACCTGCCTCTTTATTATTAATGAAGGTATCCATTTGATAACCATGAGGATGTTTGGATACAATAGGAATAAATTGTGCTTTAGGTACTCTCTTATCATGTACTACTTTTTCATCAAAGTATTTCTTTGCTTCGTCTTCATTTAGATTCTCTTGTTTTGCCATGCTAAGGTATTTGTCCAAGGTCTTCCATTTAGCTTTGTTGTATAATTTTTCATATGGGCTTGGTTCTTCTTTACTCATTTATTTTTAAATAAACATCTTATCGTATTGAAGGAATTGCATTTCGATTACAAATGAATCATTTGGAGGTAGTTTTGTTGGACAATTATAATGTGCATCACTATAGAAGTCTATCCAAAACCTTTGGTCCATTGAGTTTAACTTGAAGTACTTAATAGGACTATATTCAACATCACTATCTCCAATATAGTTATGCAATGCTTGTTCACCTATCGATGAATATATTTTGCATGATTGTCTGTCCCATATATTATCAAATATTAATGTCTTACTCCATGTTTGATATTTTTCTGGTTTATTTTGAAATATGCCATTACCTATATTAAACACATCTGCAAAGTCATCATTCCAGGATTTAAGTTGGAAAAAGTTCATATATGGTGCAGTATACTCCCAATCTCGTTCATTCTTACTATTGTTATAGTAGTATTTATGGTTCCCTGCTTTATTTCTTTCTGTATAAATGATTTCATGAAAACCATTTTTATCATAGTATCCATCGGTTTGTATATCTCTATCCTGTATATCATCATCATTTTGAACAAATTTGTCTAATTTAGAAGTTCTAATGTATGACTTGAATGCACGATTAACTGCATCAAAAAATCCACGTAAATCTCCATCGACTGACACCCAATCAATGACTTTGAAGCACCCATATTCATGATTTGAACCAGTTATATAGTCTTCTTTTAGTGTTCCATCATTCCATGTTCCACCACAAACAAACTCATATGTTTTCTTATGTATCTTATATATTTCAATCTCTACTTCCATTTTGCGTCGTCTCTTAATGATATGTGCTGAACGAACGCCAACAATAGATTCCCCTTTGTTTGCAGTTGACCATTCTGGTGGGAAATTAAACCAATACCTATTAAACTTAGCTTTATCATGTTGAGCATCCTCAAGGAAGTAGGCTGTTTCGATTGGAAGAGGTGTATTACCATCATTAACTATATTATCTCGATTAGGATATAAAGTGTTAACACTTGGTGGTAATTCCATTTCGAGTTGAATAAAAAGTCTTTATTAATATACAACACCTGTTTCTAATTCATTGTTTTGAAGTTCTCGAAGTATTCTCTTTCTAATATCTGGTATATTGCGTTGTTTAAACTTACCATTTCCTTCATGCAAAAAGGTACGACAAGATTCCATTAGAAACACTCCACAATCCTTGTTATTCCTTTGACTAGGTACATCATAATATTTTGCTTTTAACTTACCTGTTCCTGAAATATTGATCCACTTATTAAGTGTCTTTACCTCTGGTGCCATTGACTTATTCTCAGAGTCATAGCATTCGATTATTTTCTTTGGATATCGAACAATACATAAAACCCAATGTTCTCCATCTGAGCAAATGGGGACAAATACTTTATCGAAATGTGTAAATGACTGTTTACCTGAGATAGGACTTTTCATCAGTTCATGTATTTTTTCCATATCATTAGTCTCATATGCCATAGAAAGGAGGGTATAAAATGCAGTAGGTACAACCAATATTTTCTTTTTATCAAACTCTGCTTCATTTTGACCAGGTTGTTTATTCAATCTCTTTCCTTTGTTATATAGAAGTTTCAAGTAGTCATCAATAACATCTTCTTCTATATTTTCATCATTGACTAAACTCCTCCAATCATGAATTTTATGACGTCTTTGGTCTACTGTAAACTCTCCTGTCTTCTGTGGTGTCATACGGGGTTCTCTTGGAGGAGGACTAGTACCTCGAGAGGTATGTGATGATGGAAACTGTGGAGGTGGTGATGAAGGAGGAGGAGGTGGTGGAGGTGGTGGAGGTGAAGGTGAACGAGAAGGAGGAGGAGGTGGAGGTGAAGGTGAACGAGGTCGTTTTGATTTTTTCTTATGTTGTTTTGATTTTTTCTTAGGTCTATCATCCTCGTCTAAATTTGTACTACTTTGAAGTAAAAGTTGAATTCTGTTTTGATTTTGATCCCTTGTTGGTGGCTCAACATTTGTGGGTCGGTTCCTACCGATTTTCCTAAGGTTAAGATGATAATCATTTCGATTTAAAGTTGGAGGTCTGGGTAATGGAGCCAATTCTGGTATATCATCTGTTTGAATACCTCTAGTTTTATATTCTTTCTTATCACTTTTCAATGTTCTTTCTTTCATCTGCTCTCTCAGTTCTCTAGCTGCTTGTTTTTCCTCCTCAGTCTTCATTCGAGATATCCTTATGTTGATAATATCATAATGTAATTTTATCTCTGTTAATATACCTTGATCTGATTCTTGGAGAGTATATTGATATGGCTTTAATACTGTTATGTAATGCCCATGTTCATCTTTATCATCTTGATTTTTCTTAATCGCAAACACACAACCTGTAAATTTTGCTCTTGGTCTCTCTCTCTTGAGTCTATTAGCAAATTCAAGTACGTCTTTAAAAGCTATACTAGTATTTAAATATGTCTCATATAATTTTTGTAGATTTATTTGATTATTAGAGAACTTCCATATAGTTTGACCCAAACCTCTTGTTAATCTTGCAACATCTCTATCAACTAGTTTAGGTCGAAATTTAATAGTACCTTGTAGTAGTTGTATTTTATTGTTAGGTTTAGTTTGTGTACCTACATCACTTGTCATTTAAAAATCAAATAAAAGAAAGAAGAAGAAGATGTTGTTTATTTCATTTTTTTTTTATTTCTGTATAAATGGCTTATTTCATGACCATAAAAGAGCGTATATATATCCTCTATAAAATAGTGTCTTACCTCTATGATTATAGATGTGAGACTAATGAGGGAGTATGTAATATTTTAATTAATAAGATAAAAGAGTTAGCTGCTGAGTATTTCGAACCTGAATTTCTTGGTGTAATGATGAAAGATGGTGATTTGGAATTTATCGACCAAATAGAACATTTTGCCTTTGAGTTCTTAGAGTACCAAATATCTAATCTGCCCTCGCATTTATAATTTTGGGCATATCCCTGTTATAGTTACTATCAGTTGGGGTTATCCATCTTAAGTTGCTTAGATGGTAGTCAGCCCTATTCCTATTGATATGGTCTACCTCTATTTTATGTTGTGGGTCATCATTAGGTATGAACTGTCTTGCTATAAGTACATGTTTCAAGTAGTAGTTGCCATTTAGACATACTCGTATATACCCCTTTATATGTTTTGCATCTTTGCATATAAAATGATTACTCTTACGTCTTATAGTAAAGGGGTACCTATTCAGTATCTCATAGTCGTTAGTAAAGCCTTTGAGTGGCACAAATGACATTTACTCACTTTTTAAATGATTCATTTCATTTTTATTTTCGTATGAACAAGTGGGGGAAAATCATTGTTGATAGAATTGATAATAATGAACCTCGTCATTATCCTCTTGATGACAAAGAAAGAAACATTACCAAGTTCCCAAAGAAAAAAAAGCGAGTGGGCTTGTATAAAAACTATAAGGAACATCAAGAAGAAGAAGAAGAAATGTTTATAGTGACAGAGTGTCATTTTATTCCCTATGAATATAAAGAGATAGGTGTTCAAACTGAAGACCTTTGGGATGTAGGTGTTCAAACTAATGCTGAACTACCTCATATAGAAGAACTACTTAGTAAAATCTAACTTCTTTTATTTTAATTTTTGTTGTAGTAGGTACGAGATTCTCGGGGCTGGTACCTGTGCCGTTTCATAGATGGGCGGTTGTGGGGTGGGGTACCTGTGCCGTTTCATTGATGGGGAGCAGTAGTGAGAACAAGAATATTTTTTTCTTTTTTTCTTTTTTTTTTCTTTTTCTTTTTCTTTTTTTTCTTTTTTTCTTTTATGACGAGTTCGTGTTGACGCGTGGGGTGCCAGCCCCAGCGGAAACCGACTCGTATATACTACTGTATTCATGAAAATTTATATAATATATTAAATAGATAAATTAACAAAAAAAAAATGAAAAATTCAATTAAACGATGATTTTAAATTGAATTTCTAAATATATTAGTTGGTTTGTATTGTGATTGTTTTTTGGTTTTCAATATATTAAATATTATAATTAATTTTATAAAATGGCAAATAATAATTTGACTAAATAGAAAATATTTTTTTAATATTTTTATGAAGATGAGCAAATTTATATTTTTCAAGAATCATTTCACTAATAACTTCACTTCACCGAAAATAATCATCTCACATCACTGAAATAATAATAACGTACATAAATACGATGAAAAATAATTCAAAATAATTCAAAATATTAATTACATTTTTCTTTAAAATGAGAGTATAAAGTAACTTATTTACATAATAAAATTTATTAAAATATATATTATTATTATATTGTACAATTAATGTATTATTATTTCGTAAAGCAATTGAGAAATAAGTCATTTTCTAATATTTTTTATGTAAAATTGTGTTTAAATCTATATATGGCTAGTAATTTGGAAATAAAACAGATAATATATTTTTTAAATAATGTATAAAATATTATTATTGATTTGTAATTCATAAACAATTTATTTGACTCGAGATATAAACGAAATATCATTTTTTAAATGGTTTTTAAATTCTCAACATCCATTAAAACCAATTATGGCAAATACCAGTATTTAATATATAGAAGTAAATAATCTTAATATTTTTTCATAAGATAAGATATTCATTCAATAAAACTAAGAATAAAAAAATCAAATAACGAGTTTTCACATCACATGAATACCTCTTAACTCACTTTTCTTTAGAAAAAATAAAACTTTCTGATGATAAATATTATATAACATCAAGAATTATTTTTATATTTTTTTATTAAAAAACATTATAAACAAAGAAAAAAACATTATACACTTAAATTTTTAAAATCTGATTGTTGGTTCTTTCTAAAAAGTTATATTTATCGGTAGTTATCGGATACAAAATTTTAATCAGATAAAAAATTTATCGATAAAAATTTTCATTTATCGATATTTATCTGTCATCGAAAGTTTATCAGATAATATCGATATTCATTGGACGATCATAACCGTTATCGGATAATATCGATAAGCAACCCTGATGCTTATATAAATATTTTAAAATAACATATAAAATAAAAATATAACATTTTTATCATTTTTAAACGATAAAATTAGAGATTTACTATAGTCAATTTATCTATTTCAATAGTTTACGAATAGAAAAACCCCTAACATTACCGTTTACAATTTTTCATCGATACCTGTAAAATATTTTTATCTCAACAAAATAATATATTTACTTAATTTAAAATATATATCATGCTTATTCACATCATATTAATATTTATAGGATAATTTCAATCAGATATTGGGAAATTAAAATCTTAATATTTGCAATATTATATGTCAGAAATAGAATTACAATGTCTTCTGGTTAAACATTAGAAAATACATTGTATAACTATAGGATAGATGCATTTTCGTTTAAATTTTCGTTAAACTGAAATTTTATGATCATCATTTTTAAAAACTTTTGAAATAATTAAAACTTGTTAAAAATATTTGCTTGATTAATTTATATATTTAACACTTAATCCAATTACAAAAGTTAAAATCAAAAATAATCGAAAGAATTAAATGTTATATTTAATCTTTACTTTTTGTATATACAATGTAATTACACAGGACGATAGAAATTACATATGTAAATACATATGTAATTTTCCGTTAATTTTTTTCTTTGAAAAATATTTTTATCTTCAAAAATTTAATCAATTAAAATAAATAAAGCATGAATATAAAGCAGAAATAATTTTTTTTCATTTATTATTGCTAATAAATTATTAAAACTTTGATATTTCTTTGATCATTCTTTTGATGGTGTAAAATGGCACTTTATATTTATTATAAAATTCTGATTTTATTTCGACTTATTATGATTGGCCAAATCGTTTTGATTTATTTATTCGATGTATTTGAATTATTTTATAATAGTACCGATGTACAAAACCTTTTTTTCTATGATATTTTGCTTCTAATTATATCTATCAGATATAATCATCTGCAATAGCATAGTTTTTTGATCAAAATTAGCAAGAGTTAATGAAAAATAGTTTTTATCTTTAGATTATGAATAAAAATATTGTTTTAAACATAAATAACTGATTTACATCAAAATTTTTGATTTTATAAAAAGTTACGTTAAAATGTTACGTTAATAAAAATGTGATGTAAAAAAAGTAAAGATTAGTTATATTCCAAATATAAATGAAATAATCATTAATTTGTAATATATAATGTAAATAAATATATTTTTAATATTATATATTTATTAAATCTTTTAGATGATTTTTAATAAAATTATTAGCAAGATATAATGAAATATTCGAAAACTAGTATATTTTCAGTGGTTCATTTCACTGTTTATATGTTTAATAGATTTTACCGATGCTTAGAAATTTATTTGTAATTATTTACTTAAAATCTTATTAACTATGGTGAACATAACATAATCTATAAAAATGGTTGTATTAAACTCAGTTTTTGTGTCATGATAAATGAACACATCTAGAGTTCTGATTTATTATTCCAAAATAAATGAAATAAATATAAATTCAATAAATAAAAGAATTTTAATTATTTTGGCAACTTAAATGATTTTAGTTCTTCAAATATTATCTTAATTTTTGATCTTTTCTAAAATCATAAAATAAATTTGGTTTTATTTAATGTAATATCTTTTTTTAATGTTTAATAAAAAAGTAAATAAATATAAAATCATTAATATGTCAAGATAATAGAGATTCAATTAAATTTTATGTTGAAAATTGGTTATGTTAAAATAGATAACTAAAAATTTTTTTATTTATTTCTAAAATAATATTCAGAAATTCAATTGAATATTTGAGCATTTCGGGTTAGAAAAACGAGTTATTTTGAATTGCTCTTCAGAATATTTGAGCTACCGGGTTAGAAAAACGAGTTGTTTTGTATATAGTGATTATTTAGATTTGAAATATTTTTATATTAATAAATATATCATAATTGGTAAATATATATATCATTTTATAATATATAATTTTATATAAATATATTATATTTATAATTAATATATATATCTAATTTTTAGTTATTTTCATTTTTAAATTCCTAATATATTAAAAATAAATAAACATGTATTCTTTATAGCAGTGCTAATATCTTATATAAGTATGATAATATAGGAAATATAAAGAAACAAAATACTTTTTAAATAATCATTTAAATATCTCTTTAATAATGCATTTATTGGCAATATGGTTAAATTAACTTTTGTTTAGTATTATATATAGAAAACAAATCCATAAATAAATATTCATTTTATCACAAAAACCAAAATGTGAGGGTTTTTCGAATAGATAAAAAATATTCAATAGTTTACATTTTTTCTCAGAAAAATAAATGTAATGCATATTTTTTTTTCTTTCCACATCGGCGGAAAGAAATTCAATAAAATTAAGATATTTTTAATCCTTATAAAAAATAATGATTGTATACCAATTTTGGTGAGAATCTATTTCACTTCACCGTGTTAGCACATATTTTTTTTTTTTTTTTTTTTTTTTTTTTTTTGAATTTCTAAAAATAGAGTCGGAGCGGTTTTATATTTTATTACAGGCTACGCATTTCAAATCGGCCCTTTTTAGCACTTTTGAAGGTCAATTTAAGGTCAAATATCCGTTAAAAGGGCCGATTTGAAATGCACAGACTATAATGGACCTTTTTATAAATTTATCTTTTAATCAAGATCAAAGCTTTGGAGATCCAATTGAGTTTCAAAAAATTAGTATGCAGGTAGATGCCGCAAACTATAATTATAACCCAACAAGTCAAAGACAAGATAAATGTCAAGATGGTGATAATCAACAAGTTAATAATGAAGACTATATAAATAAGTTTAAACAATATTCTAGTGACATAAAATTTCATAGAAATTTAGCTAATGTTACCCATTATAAAAATGTATTAGAAGAATTACTTACGCAAATAAATTTAAAAGTAAAAGCTATTAAAATCATCGATCTTACTAATAGTAATAATAAAAATATTGGCAGCCAAAATAATGACAATCGCAACGATAATAGTCAAAATAGTGGTATTCAAAGAGAAGTTAGCCGAGATAATAATAGTCAAAGAGATATTAACCAAGAAAATAATAGTCAAAGCGATGATAATCAAGATGATGATAGTCAAAGCGATGATAATCAAGATGATGATAGTCAAAGCGATGATAATCAAGATGATGATAGTCAAAGCGATGCTAATCAAGATGATGATAGTCAAAGCGATGCTAATCAAGATGATGATAGTCAAAGCGATGCTAATCAAGATGATGATAGTCAAAGCGATGCTAATCAAGATGATGATAGTCAAAGCGATGATAATCAAGATGATGATAGTCAAAGCGATGATAATCAAGATGATAGTTAAAATGATGAAAATAAAAATTCTTGTGGCTATATTAAAACTTTCATCACTAATTAAAAAAAAAAAAATCATTGCGTTAGGAGTTTAATTTCTAAAAGCAGCAAATTGGGTGTTTGCCGGATCATTGTTATTTTGATAATAATTATAATATAAAAATCACTGAAACAATACTTATTTTAATTACAAACAAAAATTAAATTATATAAGAGGTTCTTGCTTTTCAATTGAAGAATTAAAGCAAACAGCAAAGCAAATCAATAAAGTAAAGAGATATACTATTAATATGTCAAAGAAAATATTATTATATCTTCTTCTCTTTTTTTCTATTTCTTGGTTGATTTTAAAAGAAATTTTTTCATTTTTTTCTTTTTCATCTTGATTTTTTTCAAATCTACAACGATGAAATAGTTGATTGCTATAAAAATCACCATTTACTTCCTCAAATCTCAATTTTGAAAATTTGCAATATTCAAATTGAGCTGGTGGTATCTTTTTCTCAAAATATATGGAATCAACAATATTCCCCTCATTTTCCAAGAAGTTAGTTTCACGAAAAACAAATGAAAAAGTTTCATTTGCCTCTAAAGAAACTAAAAAGGCCCCTGTTTTTTCACCAATATTGTGCTTAAAAGATGAAATATTGACATCAATGCTTCCATCTTCAACTTCAATCAAATTTCCAGTTCTCATAATCCAATTCGAATCAAAAGAAGATGAATTAATTGAAAAATTTGATGAACAAACAGAAATTAAAGGATGATCAATAATTGTATTGGTTTTAATTTTTGTTCCTTCTATCTTTGATTCAGAATTTGATAGTGCAAATGCAGTATCAGAGCATGTGTTGTTCAAAAAGTAGGTCGATATTAAATTTAATGATGTTTCATTTGAGAGTTGAGAAGATAAAATTGAATCAGCTACATTGTCAGCAACAATTGTATCATTTAAAAATTGAATTGTTGATCTTGGTGCAAATATGAGGGATTGTCCAGCTGCATAATTGTTAATAAATTTTGTATTTGATAAATTAACAGATGACATTGTCATAGAATGAAGAAGAGCAGCACGATTATTTTTGATTGTTGAATTCGATAATGTTAAATTTGCAAGAGAATCGCCAACAAATAAAGCTGATGAGCCGCAAAAATTATGCTCAATGGTCGAATTTGTTATAATTACAATAATAAAAAACCAAGATCCAATCAATGGTGAATTTGGTGATATGTTATTTCTGATGGTTGAATTTGTAATTTCAGATGCGCCATTTGTAAATTCAAAAAGCGGAACTGGGCCTCTTGATAATTGAATATTGTTTTCTATTGTACTGTTGAAGTATCCTAATATAGAAGTGCTTAATCCAAGTATCGAGGTTCCTTCAACTGAATTATTTTCAATTGTTGTGTTAGCCATAATTACAGTAACATTACAAAAAGAAATAAGTGGAAAATCGTATGATATATGATTATCATAAAAGGAGCAGTTAACTATTAAAAATAAATCCATTCCTCTAGCAGATAATATTGGATGATGAAAGTTATAAAATTGAAATCCAAAAAGTAAAGATTCATTAAAAGGAGATATTTCGATATAAAAATCTGTGTGATTTTGCTGAAATTCTGCTCCATCGATTTTCGTATTTACATTAGAAGCTATTCCTCCGCCGATTTCTAATGCATATTTTGTCATATTTTGAAGCATTAAAAGTTGCTCTACTGTATTTAATTCTGGATCTGTTATTTGAATAATATCTTCTCTTTCAAAAAGAGTAACAGCAATTTCCCAGCTGCACGGCCATAAAGGATGACAAACTGTTTTATTATCTCCTTTCCATTTTACAAAATATTCTGTTGATGAAATAAATGAAAAAAAAAAATATATTAGCATCAAAATTTTGAAACATCAAAATATCATTTCACATGTCATGATTTTTCTTACGTTAAGATTTCATGAAGTTAAATGATTGAAGAAGAAGAGGAAATTCCAGAATCAGATTTTAATCAAACGCATGAAGCTATTCAAGATGCTTATACGCAAATATACGAAAACCAGCATTCAATTTCTGAAAAAGAAGTGACGCTAGTTAAAATGAAAAAAGAATACTCTGATCGAAAATTGCTATTTTCACAAACTGAAAGAGATGTTTCAATTTTGAACTATGAACTTCATAGTGAAATGGAGCAATTTAAAAATTCATATCCGTTTCAATTGAGTGTTATTGATCAAACTCAGAGTGAAATTGAAGAACAACTCAAAAAGCTTGAAGAAGAAAAAATTCAGCTTTTATCAAAAGCTGAAAGTTTATCAGATAAATGCAATTCGATGTTTAGTACAATTCAAAGAGCTTCAGAAGAATTTAAGTCATTTGGATATCAATCGCCTTCTAAAATTGAAATGAAAGCAAACAAAAAAGAATTAGAAGAAGCTAAGCAAAATATTAATCAAGTAATTAATGATATTGAGAAAATAACAGATCAAATTATGGAAACTAAAAGTTCTGTAATATATTTCGATGTAAAAATCGCCCAAACTCATACATTCTACTTGAGAGAGTTAGAAAACACGAACAAAATTAAATCTCAAATTTATTATAAGCAAGTATCTTTTTTGACCTCTGTAGATTCTCATAAAATGGATTATGATAAAATAAATGCTGATCAAAAGTATCAAGAAAATAGTCTTCTAGCTCTTAAAACAAAGATTGACCAACTAAAGCAAAATAAAATAATGATCAAAGAAAAAGAAAACCAAAAAGATTCGAAAATTCAGCAAGTCAAAAACGATATTTTAGATAAAAAAGAAAACATATCTAAATTAAAAAATGAGTTACAAATTATAAATGATGAATTATTCGAAATTCAAAAAGAAAAAAATAGATCGCAAAATCAAATTATTAATGTTATTCAGGAGAAAAAGGATCAAATTAATCAAGTGCAAAAAGCTAAGGAGGAAATGAAGTACTTAATCAGGAAAGAAAAAAGAAAGAATAACAATAATGAAATATCTGTTCAGCATATCAACAACTTAAGCATTGATTTTCAAAAAGAAGAAGATCAAATTGATCAAGAAAGTATTGCTCTTGATGATTTAGAAAGCAAACTTAAAATTAAAGAAAAGAAAAGCAATGATGAGAATGAGAAAATCCAACATGATAAAAAAGTGTTAAACCAAGCCTACTCTGATCTCAAGCATCAAATCATTGAACAAGAAAAAATTGAAACCGAATTAAAATATCATGAAATCGAGCCTATGCCAACTTTTGAAATGAATGATAAATATAAAGGACTAGAAAACAAATTGCGTTCTATTTGCTTAGAAAATAAGAAAAAGAAAAAACAAATACAAACCATTTTAAATAAGAAAAAGAATTATATGAAAGAAAAAACTCAGCTATTAGCCGAGTTAACAGAAAAAACAAAAGAGTGTTTAAAATTGGAAGAGCAATATAAAGAGGAGAGAGATAAGTATTTTGTTTTTTGTAAAAAGTATCATAGAGCTCTCGTTGTTGATCAATCTTTAACATCGAACATTAATAATATTTTCCAATCTAATAAAGATAAAAAGAAAACAAATAAAAGTAAAAAGAAAGTGTTGGTGAGAATTATGGGTGAATGTGGTGTAAAAAATATGAATGGTGACTATGTCATTAATAAAGTTGAAGAAAATTTTGAACCAACAAAAAGAGAGAAAAGGTTGCATCACTTCATCGAAAAGTATAAAGAAATTATCGACAAAGTTAATGAGCTGAAACTATTTGTTGGATTTAACTTGTCTCCTATTGTTCATGAAGCAATATTGAAAGACTGGGATGAATTCATTGAAAAGCAAACAAAAACAATATAATTTTTTCTTTTGTATAATTTAAGATTTATAAAATGTTATTATTCCGGACTAACATTAAGCATATTTTTTATCTTCTTCTTTTAGAATAAAAGCTCTTTTTTGAAGCAAAATGGCATAATAAAAAATAATGATTGATTCTCAAAAATTGAGAAAAATAATTCCCCATAAGGTAAAATATTCAATTGTAACTCATTGCGTCCGTTTATTTATTCAAATGTCTATGGAAATACAAGCTATCGAGTTTTCGCTTCGTTTTCGTATATATGATAACGCTCTTCTTTTATGTCAAGAATATTTTTCACGATCTCCAACTGTTCAGGTTCTTAATTTGTATATTCGTGCATATTTAGAATCTGGATCACCAATTCAAGCCGCCACATTATGTAAACAATATGAACCAATGATCAATAAGAATCCAGAGCTTATACTTCTCTATGCGCAATGCCTTTTTGAATCAGGGAAATATTCTGAAGCTGAAGTTGTTTTGAAACCAATCAATTCAATGCAAAATGTTCCTGAAGATGTTTACACCGCAAGTATTTACCTCCTTGGAATGATTAAGTTAAGAACGCATCGTCATGTTCAATCGCAAACTGATTTTTCTACATCATTAACATATCAGCCTCTTCTCTTAACAGCCATTCGCTATTCACAAACCGAATTTAATAACGTAATATTACCGCAGCAACAGCCACGTAGATCTTTAATTACTCCTAAGCAACTTCGTCAACAAATTACAATGAAGACAACACCAAAAAGATCAATAAGTAAACAAGGATCAACAGCTTCAAATACAGTATCAAATTCATCTAATATTTCATCTACGAATGCATCATCTACTTCCTCAATTAACTCCCCTCTTCTTCAAATGTTAACACCACTCCTTAAAATATCATCAAATGATCCATCCCCATTTATTCGAAAGTTATCATTTGAAAGTCAAAAATCAATTATGTCACTCAAAACTTTAGCAACTTATCACTTTAAGTGTGCAAAATATCATGAAGCATCCAAAGTTTTTACATCGCTTTATGAACTTCACCCACATACAATAGAAGGAGTAGATATTTATTCTACTGTTTTATGGCATCTTAAAGATGAAAAGAATCTTAATCAGCTTGCTAGGCGTTCAATCTCTCTAGCACCATCTCGTGCTGAGCCTTGGATAGCTACAGGAAATCTTTTATCGTTGCAGCACAACAGTGAAGCAGCCATACAAATGTTTCAGCGAGCTTCAACTATTGATAAATCATCATCATATGCACTTGCGCTAGCAGGTCATGAACTTCTTCTCCTTGAGTCACTTGCTGACGCTGCTAAACTTTTTAGACAAGCAATTGATAGGAATCCTAATGAATGGAGTGCTTGGTATGGAATCGGTTCAGTTCACTTTAGACAAGATAATTTCGGTGCAGCTGAATATTACATGAAGAAAGCACTTGAATTAAACCCATTAAGTAGTGTTCTTCATTACATTTATGCAATGGTATTGAGGAAATGCGGAAGAGATCAAGAAGCATTAACAATGTTTGACAAATCACTCGAACTTGATCCATCTAATTTGGTTGCTGCATATCAAAAAGGAATTTTACTTGATGATACCGGAAATGTTGCGGGTGCAATTGAATGTCTACAAAAAGCAGAAGCTTTGGCTCCCCACGAACCAGGTGTTGCCTTTATGAGAGGAAAGATTTGTCAAAGTATCGGAGACTTTAAAGATGCTACTACTTGGTTTACTGAAGCTTTGATATATGGGCATCCTGATAAAAAAGAAATTCATACAGCAGTTGAGTCGATGACTGATAAAATGATTGCTTCTATTCTAGAAGCTGATAAAAAAGATGATCATCATGATAATGAGGATTCTAACGAAAGGGAAGAAGATAACAATAATAATAATAATAATTAGTTTGATTTTTATTATTTTAATTTTGTAAGTGAAAATTATATTTTTATGTATCATATTAAACAATATTTATTTTATTAACTCATTTTTTTCCTAAATTAAGATCAATATAAAAGATTATTGACTCTTATCATGAAATCAAAACTGCCTTTGGCCTTCGCTCAGTGAAATGTTGTTTCAATGAAAAATATGTTAATATATAAAAGGATTTTAATTTATCTCATTATCTTATTTGGATTATTTTTTCTTGATAGAATTCTTTAATAGTATTTATTTAATTACATATAAAATTTCTTAATATGAAATAAAAACTTGATTACTTTTTTCCAAAACCACTGCCAAAACCTGTGTTTCCAAAACTAAAGCCAAATGAATTTGCAGCAGTTTTACTGATAACTGTTGAATTTCCAAGAATGTCTGATTGGTCTGAATTTTGCTTCTCTTTTTGCTTCTTTTGTTCTTGAAATTGTTGGTATTTTGATTTGATTGATTGAACAGTAGAATTTTCTGTTGTTTCTTCTTCAATATTAAATATAAAAGTATTTATTTTGAGTTTTTGATTAAGAATCTGTTGAACTCGATTTCTTTTTTCATTCAATCTGGAAACTTTTGTAGAACATCTATAAATTGCTTCAGTTTGTTCTTTTAAGAAGTGGAAAAGCATTTGATTTTCGATTTGGTCATCTGAAGCGATTGAATTAGTTTGAGATTGAAGATGGCTACTATAAGCCGAAATAGACTGTGATAAACTTTCAGCCGTTTTTTCTAGATCATCAACGTATTTTAGCAAGAAAACGCTAGGATGTGATTCGTTTGGTTCTGAATTTGAAATTGAATGATCTGTTTTTGATATTTTAAGATCGTTTTCATATTCTTTCAAAAGCTTTGTCCCAGAATCAATTTGTCTTGCAATAGATGATAGACTTCCAAAAATATCATCAGCAACTTTATCATGAATTTGATCTAGTGTTTTTTGTCTTTCAGAATTTGATTCTTTTCCTTCTCTGATTAGTTTTTTATTTTCTTCAATTAAATTATAAACTTCAATAAACTGCGATCTTATATTATTATCTGTAACGTCTTCAAAGAGCATTTGTTCGCTTAATTTAAATTCGGGTTCCTCTTGTTTTTGCTGTTGTTGATTATTACCAAAGCTACCAAAATTCCAAGAGTTACCAAAGTTACCAAAACTCATTCTTTTTGATAATTAAATATGGTCAAAGAAAAAGTTTTGAGTATTTGAAAATTTTTTCAAAACAAAATTTAATGAGTATTTGCAAATTTATACTTAAAACAGTCAAATCACTAATTATATCGGTTGAAAATGAAATTAAAATTATGGATGAACAACTAAATGTATTGGTATTAGCGCCTGGAATAACGAAAAAAGATCAAATTCAATTATCCCTTCAACGAAATATAAAATCCGCATTGCACGATCTGTTAGTTCATTATTATAACACATTAAAGCAAACAATGCCAAAGGTTGCACCATTACAACAAGTGATTTCTTGTCATATTTATACGCTTCAACAAGATAATTTTCAGATTTTACTTCATGAACTATATGGGCAGCAATCTGCACTTACTACTCTTGTTGGTGAAGAATATAAAAAATGTACAAATGACGCTGATTTACCTGCAGACATTCATCTTCAAATGATTTTTCTAGTATTTCCTTGGGAATTTATTATTGATTTGCTTAGTAATTCAAGCTTCTTAAAGACTTTATTAAAAACTGTTTTGAATTATGATCCATCAAAGCATGTGAAAGCAGTTTCAACTATTTTTAATTCCATACAAAAATTCCAAACGTTGCCACTACTTGCAAGTAAAATTCGCTTTTTTACAGCCCAAGCTCCAATGTATTTTGCATTAGCAGAACTTTTGGTAACTTTGTTTACACATAAAGTTATGATCAAAGAAAATTGGAATCCTTTGGTAAATTTCTCAATTGCTGAAAAATGTGCATTAATTGCCCAACGTGGGATACAAATATGTGAGCTGAATTCGGGCCTCATGAAAGTACTTCATGATGCTTCTTTGAAAAAGTCAAAAGAGAATCAGTCAACTGATGATTTTGCTTATTTAAGGCCAATTGAAAGTTTTCAACATAAATCTTCAGAAAGTGAAGATGATATTGATGATATGGAACTTCCAGAGCTTCGTCATGTTGTATTAGAGCTTAGGAAAATTGAAATTCAACATTCGCCTTCTCTTATGTTATTTTGCCTTTCAAATGCCTTGCAATGGCTCACAGCTGCCCTTACTGTTGATGGTCGTCAAATTGGTGCAGATGAGTCTTTCCAGTTTTTTGCTTTTTGCCTTTCGCATGCTAAAATATCATGTTTGCCATCAATTGTTGCATATATTGATAAATTTGTTGATGATGCACTTCATGAAACCAAATATGAGTATTATATTGAGCATCTTAGATCTGGATTCGGATTTATAGATAACAGATTGCTTCCTGTGCAACCATTTCTTGTTTTTCCTTTTGCAAAGCCACCTCCTCACTTAAGAGGGATTTTAAAGCGAGTTGAATCATCAAATGATGAGCAGGCAAATACAAATGTTATTAATGAAGAAAATAATAATGATAATTCCAATAATGAAAATAATTCTAAGAATGACGTACAAATTGAAAATAATGAAAATAATGATTTGAATTCGAATAGTAATGAAAAGAAAAAAGAAAGAGAGCCGATTATAATGAAAGGTTTTGATATTTATGCATTCCCAACATGGAGAAATGAGTATAATACACTTTTTCCAGCTATGATTAAGTACACTGGTGAACTCAATTCAGCTATTTGTTACCAATATACAGTTTCTTCTATTACAGCGCTTAATGCATTTAATGAAGCTTTTGAAGCAATTCCAACCCTTTATGGTACTTTTTTTCAACTAAAAGATGAATTAGTTCAATCCGCATATATGATTAAAATTGAAAATGAAGATTATGAGAAAGAAGAAGATAGAGTAGAAGTATATTCATCATTAATGCTAATGGCAACAGAAAAATTCAGTCCTAAATTATCTAATCTAGATCAGCTTTTCGCATCAGTAAAAGCCGAATGGCATTTTCGATCAAATGATTCTACAATTGCTGTGAAAACAGCTGTTGCGGAGGTCCAAAAAGCTTTGGTGCTTTTGAGCTTTCTGCCTGATAGTTTTCCAATTGATGGAGTGTTTAATTTTGAAACAATGTCAGCAATTCGTGAATTTATAAAGGATCGTAAATTAATCATTACACCGCAATTATTTAAGGCTATTGTTTCTTCAGCAAAATAGAATTTTTTAAAATTGTTTTTATTTTCGATTTCTATTTTTAATTTATTTTTATGTTTGAAGTAGTGATAAAAATTTGCATCATTTAAAGTATAGTGGAAAAATATTTAAAATCATATTTTTTAATTTGCGCAATGATTTTTTCATTCATATGTTATACTACCATTTTTATATTTAATGCCAATTTCTGTAGTTGGTGAAATTATAATTTAGCAAACTCATCTAACAGAAAGATTTTTATATATTAACCAATTAAATATGAAAAAAATAAATAAAAATAAAAATAAAATAAGAGAAGAAAAAGTAACAAATTTGTAAATGTTTAGCTCCTTGGTTTTTCTTTCTTTCCGAGCCATAAGGCTAAAAGTGAGAAACCTGCAACTTTGATAACCTTAAAACGAACACCTGGAAGATCTCCGACGGAACGTCCGGAACGACCCATACCAGCGATAAGAACACGATCGTTATCGTCAATTAAACGAAGCGAACCATCGCGAGGAACGAATGCTGTAATAACTTTGCTGTTTTTCTTGAGTTGAACACGGACTGCTTTACGAATAGCGGAGTTTGGCTGTTTAGCTTCGACTGCGACTTTACCTACGACAATTCCTGATGCCATAGCAACACCTTCGAGTGGTGTCTTATAAATTGAAGTTCCTTGCCTCTTTCGGAACTTTTTGCTTGCCCATAAGTTATCACGATGAGATAAACGAAGTTTACGGGCTGCCTTAAGACCACAAGCCTTTGACTTTCCCATTTTTCAAAAGGTCGACCACTTCCCCACTTTTTGTGGCACTTTTTCTTTTAAATAAAATCATTTTATATAACATGTCATATAATAATCATTTCTTATTTTTATTTTTGTCTCTCATGGTTAATTTCATTTGATTTATTATTTGTGATTTTTTATTAATTTCAAAAAAAAAAAAAAAAAAAAAAAAAAAAAAGAATACTTGATATTATATATAAACAAGTGCCATTAGAAGTCATCAGAAGCATAATATAAAAAAAGGCAATGAAGAATCAAAACAATTTTTATGTTTCTATTGTCAGAATATGAGTTTATCTAAATATTTAAAATGATATTTTAAAATGATATTTTATTAACAGAAAAAAAATATTTACATTATAATATACAAAGATCAATTAAAAATTTTCTGGGCTCATGTCATCAATATCTCCAGCAAGATAACGAAGTGAAAGTTCTGAACATTCCAATAGAATAGGGTCATCTTTATCAATCTTTTTCGTATTCATTATTGTGTCAACTGCATGAAGATCAAGAGCCTTTCTTCGAGCAGGTTCAGAGCATCCAATTAAAGTAGCAAATAATGCCATGATTTTAGATTTTGCCATTTTTATAGGAAGTTGGTCTGGAGTTATTAATTGAAGAAGATAAGGAATAACAACTTCAACATCAAATTGTTCTGGAAGGCATTCAATTGCGTCATGAATTCTATCAAGCATAATAAAACATAATTCTTCATTTTTGAGACCATAATCAATGACTTCATTTGTAATAGGTGGAAACAATGTGACAAATCGAAGTTCGAGTTCAGGATCATTGGCAGGAAGTTGTAAAAATGGCCTTAAAAGGTCAATTGAAATAAATTTTCTATGAGATGAGCCTGGTTGAGTGCATGTTATAACAAATGATAAAGCAATTGTAGCTGTCTTTATATCCCATTCAACTGAAGGAAATAAAGAAGTAATGAGAGGAAACATATGATCTTGATTTTCTTCATTTTCAACGCACATGTTGTTGCATAGTTGTAATGTCACATATAGCAAAGGATTTCCTGTGGTAATATTTTGTTTGTAAAAATCATCAGGAACATATTTTAAAATTAAATCTTGAATTTCACGACCTTTAACGCAAAGTGCTCTCAACTGTTTTATGGTGTCTTCTGTATATGATAAATCATTAATTTTATCAGTTAATGGTTTGACTCTATGAGTCGGAATTAAACAATATTCTTCATCAATCATTGAAAAATTTGGCTTGACAAAAAAACGAAAAAATTAAGACATTTGAGCTTTTTATTAGTATTTATGAACTTCGACCGTTTAAATTCTAAAAAATTTTAGATTGATTTTGTTTTTTTTTTTTTTTTTAATCTAAAAAAATGATAAGTCCAAATGAAACGCTTATTCAAGCTTTACAAAGGCAACGAAGACAGCTCTCAATGAAAGGTGTTTTAAATTTTTCTGGAATAAAAACTGATAACCTCTCTCGAATAGGAAATCAGCATGCTCTTGTCGAGCTCGTTCTTAATGATTCATCTATCACTTCTTTTGGAACTCTTCAAGCACAGAAAAGGCTAAAATCAATTATCGCTGATAATTCAAAAGTGCAAGTTCTTTCAGGACTTTCAATTCAGCCACGTCTTTCTTCAGTATCTTTGAGAAATACTCCAGTGTCGAAAGATGAATATTTCAGAGTCGAACTCCTTGTTGTTGTTGGTCCAAGATTATCTTTGATCAACGGATCACCAGTGACACCAAATGAAAGAAGAATGGCTCAAAGTTATCCGCCAATAGCACGACGTCTTGTTGAATCAGGTTGGGTTTTGCAATATCCTCCACCATCAAAGTATGACTTTATTTATCTTGCAAAACAGTTTAAAATCGAAAATGTTAGTAAAGATGAATTTAATACCCAACTACCACCACCTATTCCTGAAAAGGTTCCATCACCTCCTGGTTCACCAAAAACAGAAAAGTCAGAGTTGCAAAGTAATGTTCAATCGCCTACTCAAAATAGTGAAAGAGAGCAATCGCTTGAACAGATTGAGATGAATGATGAGTTAACGTTTTGTGATAAAGTTGCCGCCATTCTAAGACCTCTTGGGTTCGCCATTCGAAATGGGCCAGAAATGGTCAATGATATAACAACTTCAGTTGAAAGTATTTGTGATGTTGTATCAAAAATAGAAGATATTCAAGTTGAACAGACTAAAACTAAAAAGAAGAAATAAGAATTTGTAAAGAGCTTCTTTCTGTAAATAGCATAGTGTGATTGAAAAATTGCTAGAATTTACTATTTATTTTTATTATCATTAAAATTTTGATATTAATAAATTTAATTCTATTTGAAATTTTTTTCATATTATTCTTTTTTATTTCATTTCGCAATTGAACTTGATACTTAATGCATAAAAGTATTTAGTAAACACAAAATATTGGTTTGGTGGTCAGAAAATAATATATCCAGATTAATCATACAATTATTCGAAAAAAAAATTTGGTATTCGTATATAATATAATATAATAAAATAAAGTAAAATGTTAATAAAAATTAGTTCGTTATATATTTTAGTATTTGAAATGAAATATGAATTGGTCGCAATCAATTCAAAAATAATTGACCAATATTTACTTCAAATTTTTCTATGTCATTGATGAAATTTGTGAGATAATATATTGACATTTCTTTTTTTATTGAAATAATTGAGCCTAGATATTTTGAAGTGAAATAATATAAAATATTTGAAATAAAAAAAAAAAGATGAGCGAGCCTTTCTCTTATGATGAATTTAGCGCTTTAGTCAGTCAAATTCAAAGTTCAAGTTCAATAGAAGAAGTTTCCTTATCAAGTGAATCCCTTCAAAAACTTGATTCAATGACAAGATATTTTTATTCAAAGGAAAAAGAGTCTAAAGATGATAATGATGAATTAAAAAATACTCAAAAAAATTTAACAATTCAAACAATCCTTGATTCATCATATCAATTAATGAATTACTATCGTCAGAATTTGGAGTTACTTGCAAATTCATTTGCTGTTTCATATTCACCAAACGCAAAAGTTATTATCAAAGATATTTCGCAAACTTTGCAAATTGATCCAACACAAAATCTTACGCAACAAATATTAAAAAAAAATCAAAATTCTCAAACCAATAAAACTGAATCTGATCTTTTTGAAATGCCAGATTCGGCAATAGATAAGCAAATCAAAAACGATATATTAAAAGAACATGTTGCAGAGCTTGAAAAATTGCTCAGATCTGAAAGAAAAGAAAAATCAGAACTTTCCGATAAATGTAATAATTTGAATATTAAAATTATTAATCTTGAAAGAAAAGTTGATGATTATGAGCAAGTTATTGAAGTTCAAAAGGCCAAACTTGAAGACCAAAACGAGTTATCTGCCCCACAGCAAGAAGGAATATTTTCATTACAGACAACCATTCACGCTCTATCAAGAGAGCTTGAACTTCAAAATCAAGATCTCTCTGATCTTTCAAAGCAAAAAGAAAATCTCATTAAGATCAACGAAAAGCAATCATCTTTCATTAATCTTTTAATGAAAGAAGCCGAAAAGGTAGGTAAAAATGAGACAACCGAAACACCAAGCATAGATGTCGACCAAATCTATTCAAATGATCTTTTTGATAGAATTCTTGAAATAACAGCCACTATTTCATCGCCTGCTGTCGATCACGTTACTGACATCATTCATGATGGTTATAACAAGTCTGATTATGAAAAAGTAGTTGAAATTGTTACCGTATTAATTGACGATATTCGTAGTCGGCAAGATCAAATCAACAAACTTCAAGTCAATGGAACCAATGAAAGCGATGAAAATACTAGTAATGAAAATAATAACAATGAAACAAATGGAATGCAATCCCTCTTAAGCATGAACCTTGCTCAAAAAGTAATGAATGCATTAAGAAGTGAAGTTGCATTTATTGAAAGACTTGCAAATAGCAAATCTGACCGACATTGGATCAAGCCAACTGAGGAAACTGATGATTTCTTCCGTAACGAGCTCCAAGAAGAAGTTGAAAAGGCTCATATGTTTTTAGAAGAAAATTGTAAAGGTATCATTGAAGATTCTATTAATGAAGGTGATGTGTTTGAGAGCCTTTCATTAAGTGGAGACCCTCTCCAACTCAAAGAAAGCCTTAAAAAATATCTTGACAGTTATCCAACACTTATTACAGAAGAAGGTCAAGCACTTATGAACATCCTTCGTCATTCTATTGCAGCAGTTTCAATTCTTAATCGTTATGGAATTGAAGTCAAGAATACCTTCCAATATCAAGTTAATCAAATTAAATCATGCAAGCAAACAATTAATGAATTAACAAAAGACAATAAAGAATTAAAAGAAACTGAAGAAGCAGCAGTGCAAAAATATGAAGACATGCAAGATATTATGCTTCAAGCAATGAACACCCTCCAATCAGCTTATTTGCAACTTGCAAACGGAAATACAGTTTCATTCCCAACTGAGGTTACAGATGAAAATGATTTCGAAAACGTTGAAGCTGATAACGATGATGTGTACCTTTCTCAATCAATTGCATTAAAAGCTGTTCTTAATGCAATTGAACAAATTCAGCAATTAGAAAAAGTTAATGCTGACGATTATCAGCAATCTGTTGAATCAAAACTTGTTGAAGCCTTAAATGATCTTGATGAATTACGAAACTCTCGAATGAATGAAATAGAAGAATTAGAAAATAGATCATTTTCGTTAAGAGATCAGGCTGAGAAAGATATCCAAAGGCAAAAGCTTGCATTAGAAAAACAAAAAGTTGCATTTGAAAATGCTTCTGATGAAATTAGACAACTTAAATCTGATATTCAAATTTTGACAGATTCTTTACATGAATCGCAAAAGAACTATCAAGAGTTACAGGAAAGATTAAATGGATCCAGAATTTCAACACGTGAAATACCAGAAACAAGTCTAGTTGAACCACAAGTTGTTCTTGATTCTGATAACAACAGTGTTAATTCTGTTGATTTAACATCTGCAAACAACGTTGTTAATCCTCAAGATATGAAGAAAGAAATTCGCAAAATTGAAAAGAAATTCCAACGAAGTCTCATTGCAATTCATGTTCAAGAGAAAGAAAAGAGAAAGGGTATTAAACAAAAGCTTCATAAACTCCGTGATGAAAATGAATCATTAATTAATCAAATTAATGAAAAAGACCGACAAATCAAGATTCTCGAAACTACTCAAGAGCAGCTCCTTGCAGATCACAAGAATCGTTCTTCGAGACTTCGCGAAAGTGAAATTCAAGAACAAAAGAATGTATCTCGTCTAAAAGCACAAGTTAATGAATTGACAATGAAATTAGCCACAACCGAAATGGCCAAAAAAGTTGCTGAACAACAATTAAAGAGCCTTGAAGAAAAAGCATTACGAAGAGAAAATGACACTAAATCAATTCAAGAAATTCTTAAACAAGAATATAGCACTCGCCTTGAAGAAAGAGCAAATGGTATTCGTGAAGAATGTAACAATAAGCATAATGACTTTGTTAAACAAGTTGTTCAAGAATTCAGAACATGTTTCGATATTTTACCAACGATTGCATCAAGTCCAAATAAGATATCATTATCACCAAACAAAGGACAATTTATTATTGGTGCTGACCTTAATAGTACAAACGCTGCAGCACTTGAAGAAGTTGCAATGAAACTCGTAAAGACTGCTACTGAATCAATCAAATATTATTCTGCCGAAAAGAAGAAGAATAAGAAACAACTTAAAGAATTACAAAACCTTTTCTCTGCTTCTTCTCCTATTGCAACAGAAGTTACAAAAGCTGCAACTTCATACGTTAATAATGCAAAAGCTCAAATTGAATCACTTCAAAAGCAGCTTTTAAGCAAGAATAAAAATATCTATTCCGTTCTTGATGCTTCTCCTGTTTCAACAACTTTACCAGCAACAACACCAACAAAAGTTATGTCAATTAAAGATTGGGAAAATTGGGCCAGAAAATTATACATGTGGTCAAACAAAGGTCAAAGCTTATTGCTTTCGATCCAATCTGTTATGAAAAGTGTTGAAGAAACGATTCTTGAAGCATCAGGAAATAATAACAAAGTATCAAAACAAAATAGCATCTTGAGAGCAGAAAAAATTATTATGATGCAAAATAGTGATGAACTTTTATTCCCCTCAAATGCTGGTCATACAGCATTAATGCCAACACATCTCCAATCAATTGCAGATATTCTATTCTTCGTCCACAGAATTCAGAGACTATCTGGAACACTTCCATCAAATTTGGCATTGAACACAAATTCAAGCAGCGCTTTAACTAGTGACTTCCTCAATGCTTCACCTCAACCATATTCTTGGAATAGAAAAGACGAAACCCCTGAAAAAGAATCTTCACCAAACGATATTGATAATGCCAAGAAACAACAGATGGATGATTATGATTTCAAGGAAGAGCAAGAAATTCAGCAAAAGTTGCAACAGATTCAAAAACAAGAAGATCTTGCAAATGATGAAGCAGAGGTTGCGGCAATCGATCTTGCTGTAGAGGAAGAAGAAGAGCCAGAAGAAGGACATGTTCCCCAGCCTCAACCTGAACATGGGGAAGAGCAATAAATAATTAATTTTTATAGTTGTACTTCACAACCATGTTCTCACTATTAAAAAAAAAAAAAATAGCAATTTAACTTAATAAGTAAATAAAAAAATATTTTATCTTACTAAAAAAGCATTTATTTCATAGGTGGGCCACTTTTTTTTTTGACTTTAAAAAAGTTCTTTTTTTCTTTGAATTTTAAGAATTATTCAGCAATTTCATAATATATATTTATATAACACATATATGATAGGACGCAGTTGTTAAATTAAATTTTGAACTAATATTCATCAACTTTTTTTTTAATACATGATATGCAATATCACAAGTTCAAATGAATTAAAATACATATTTCTATTATTTTATGATATTATCTATGTCATACATCAAGAATGATCTGGAAACAATATAAAATAATTAATAGATTTCTCCAAAAAGTTAAAATAAAAGGTATTTTTAATTTTCAGAAGTATATAAAAAAATTGAATGTTTTCTTTTTTGATATTTAGTTTCTTCATCGCCCAGGCTTTTTATTGATATAGTTAGTTATAACATAACTTCAAAGATAAAGGTTAGTTGGGAAAACATATTCAAAAAGTTGAATTAGTTAACGGAATGATTCAATTTTGGAGCCACTTGGTAAGAAATTATAAACGGTCTAACAATAAATTTGGTATAAATAAAGGTAAATTAAAATTAGATATATGTCCTAGAATATTGGACCTTTGTTAAAAAATCATAAAAAATTAAAATCAGCTTTTTTTTATTCAATTTTCTCTCAATTTATAAAAATAGCTTTCAAATATTTTTTATATTTTTCCCTTATTGAAATTTTGAGATTTTTAGAAAAAGCAATATCTTAATTTAAAATTAAATTAATCTATATTAATATTATAATTTCATAATCGAATTATATAATAAAAATATATATAAATGAGATATTTCATTTTAAATTTAAAAAGCAAAGATAATCAAAATTAAAATTATTTTATATTTATTTGAATTTTTAAAATTTCAAAAAAAAAACTAAGTTTTAATAAAAATTATAAATATAGCAATTTAAATAGAAATAAACATAATATATTTTTATTATAATATTATAAACATAAATCTAATAGTAAATAATATTTTAAAATATTTATAATAAATCATATACTAATAAATTTTCAAAATCATTATAATCGAATAATTGATTATTTCTAACTTTTTCAAAACGAATTTTTATAGCATGCTTCAATTGTTATATTCAAAATTTTAGGTATAGAAAAAATCATTTATTTCTTTTTATATTTTGTCTTTGATTATAATCAACAAGATATAATTTTAAACAAAATTAAATTAAACAATTAATTTAAAATTAAAATAGATATTTTTATTCTTAATAAATGAAATTTTCTTATATAAATTGAATGATCTTTTTAAATTCTTTTAATTTTGAGAAAATTATTTCAAATATTTTTGAAATATTTTATCTATACTATTTGAATAGTTTACAAAAAAAATATGAAAATTAAAAATTCATAAAAACTTTATCTTTAATATTTATGAACTATAATTAATATTTTATTTTATTATTATATGTAATCTATCTAATGGTGCAAAAGTTATAAAAATTCATTGGTGGCCCACCTATTTTATTTCTATCTTTTGTTATAATCTGAACTACTTTTGAATGAAAAAACGTTTGAATTATTGGAATTTAATATAATAAAATTGGCCTAAGCCGTAAAGAATAGATTCATGAAATAATTTTTATGGACTGGATACAAATAAAGGTGATGGTGTATTAGACCACCGGCATTGATCTAAATCATCTTCTGTACAACCTTTTATAAATTTTCCGGCAACATGCGTAACATAACGAACAATCGATAAATCCGCAGGGCCGAATTGTAATGATCTGGATAATTGGTCGCTTTCCTTGAATGGAAGCTCTACAAATCCATGTGAAGGAAAGTTGCCTTGTTGGTGGAATAAACCACCTTCAACTGTCTTAACACCAATTAGCCTTGCAAAAGGTTCTCTGTCAACTTTAATAATGGTGTCTGTAACCCACTGAACCCCAATATGTGGTATGAATTCAGGATAAACTTCGGTTATCTTTAAAGCATTATATAATTTGAAAGGAAACTTGCAGTGAGTCGAATTTCGTTTTCTGAAAAATGTTGCAACAAGCATTCCAAATGTCATTGACTCATTTGTCCACGATGATACAGGAATGAAATTTAATCTCTTTGGATTCAGTGATATTGTATTGTCACTGCAAACTTCTTCAAAAGACATCTGCTGAATTGGATGGTGTAGATTGAATGTTGGGAGTGATCTTCCCATTGGCTGAGTGCATTCAACAGAAAATAAAGATATGTTATTATCTTCACTTTCTGAAGGTGATTGGTCTAGCTGTTGAGGTAAAATTTTAAAGTCGTGGGCACTAAATGATGTGAATCCGCTTCCCATTGCAATATTACTCGAAAACATGGGATTATTTGGAATTATAATTCGATGATGGCCAGGGGGCTTAAAACCTGGTGGAGGTTGCACTTCAGGTGTGGGAACCGAGCAGTTGGCAAGAAGATCCATAATGGTTAGCGCTGGCTTTTGCGGGAAATTGTTCATCAAATAGAATTTTTTTTTATATTTTTAAGGTTTGGCCTTTACTTTGATCTATATTAACTTAAATTGGCCTTTAAAAAAACGGTAATAGTTATTTTTTGAATTATCTCAATTTCAAATTCTATGATTTATCAGAAATATTTCAAAGAAAAATTAAGTTTTTATCACTTTTCAATGAAATTATTCTTTCGGATTATATTCAAAAATTGAGATGATAAAAAACTTTTTGTTCTCAAAACTGAAGGTATTTAAAATTTCCTTTTCAAAAGTTAATAGAAGTTTTTAATTTTTTATAAATTGAGAAAACATAGAAATAATTTAGGTCATATTGCTCAAAGATATAGATTGTAAAATTAATTGTAAAGTGAATTTCAATTTGTATATGAATTGGAATTCAGATTTCTAATAATTTGACATGTATAGAGCAAATAGAGTATCAAGAAAAAGTGGGCATCGTTAAGATAAAGTGGCCATCACTTAACTTTTTTATCTCAATATTTTAATTGTCCACAACTTTTTCAAAGTATACTATCCTAAAAGTAACTTTTTTTTGCACCAGCTGTCCACAGTCCAAATCTGTCCATATTTGGACTGCCAATTCAATTGTGGACTGCCCCTCAAATTTTGAATTGATATTTGTTTTGATTTGAATTAGAAAATTTTTTATTTTTATTGGTATAAAAATTTTTATTGTTTTTCAATATTTGATAATACTCATTTAATTGCTTTCAAAATATATTTTAAAAATCAATTGCTATCTTTAAAACATTTTGATTAATTAACTAAAGAAAAAACTATCCATCATTTTTGATAGTCGACTTCTCTTTCAAATTTTCCAAATATAGTGATAAAAATAACGTATTTTTGAGCACTGTGAGCCATAATATAAACCATTCAAAATTGTGAGAAGCGTGAATAATACTTTATCATATTTTATTAATAATAAAAATAATTTTTAAATTGAAGCATAAATCTACAGTTTTAATATCTGTTTGATTTTTCTGTTTAATATTGAGATATATATATTTAAAAATTTATGCAAATTTTTTTTCTGAAAAAGTTGATATTTTTATTCAAAAAATATCTGTTTAATTAAAATGATTTATAATTCGATAATTATGAATACGATTATTATGAAATTATAATAAAGTAATTATATCATGTTAATGAATAAGTGTACAAAATATTATAAGAAATTTGGCGCTAAATTTTTAGTAAAAGTCATCTTAATTTAAAATGATTGTATAATATTCGTTCAAAACAATATAAATGATTATTTTAATTAGCCACAAAATGATGGCACTTGAGTGTATATATATGCATGAGAATTGAAACAATTAACACAAAATTGTTTTATATATTCATATCAATAATGATATTTTTTTAGATACATTTCAATTGCGTTGAAAAATAAATATGATAATAACTAATATGACCATATTATCATTGCGTTTTTTTTATAAATTCGCTAATGAATTATAAAAAAAAAACAATTATATTCAATTATTAATCGTTAATCAGAATAATTTGTCCTCAACCAATAAAACTCTATCTATTTATAATGTTATTTTTCTAAAAACGTAGCGCCAATTTTCTTAAAATATTTTGTACACTTATTCATTAACATGATATAATTACTTTATTATAATTTCATAATAATCGTATTCATAATTATCGAATTATAAATCATTTTAATTAAACAGATATTTTTTGAATAAAAATATCAACTTTTTCAGAAAAAAATTTGCATAAATTTTTAAATATATATATCTCAATATTAAACAGAAAAATCAAACAGATATTAAAAATATAGATTTATTGTTGGAGCAAAAATATATTAATATCAATTATATTTCAAATTAAAGAAATTTATTTGGCTTGCAGTGGTCTGTATTTTTTAGAAAAAGTGAAGGTGGGAACATTTCACTGGACAGTCAACCCTAGGTTTTATTTAAATAGTTAAATAAATAAAAAAAATAGTTGAGCTAGAAAAATAGTAGTGTATTGAATGATAAATAATCATTAGAGATAGTATTCCCATCCATATTTAATTAGGTTTGGTATTCTCCGATTCTCGAGATCGATAATTAATTGACTTTTTGATATCGATACAAAAATATGCACAGATTCCCGAGATCGATTTCAGAGATCGAGAATTTTTTTTCACAGCTTTTGATATCAGAATTTTCAATTAAACTTTTTGATAAATATATGATCGTAATTTAATCTCAGATATTTCATAAAAAAGAATGCATTTCTTGATTTTAATATTAAAATAAACATCAATACATATTCTTATTTATTTTTAAATATTTTAAAATCACAAATACCAATTATAAAAAAAGATAAATCTATTTGAGATCTCGTAAATTGATATCAAGTTTACAATTATTTTTATATCACATTTCATATCTGATATCATGATAATAGATAATCTCGATATCAGATTTTTAAACTGATAATCGAGTATCAGATGTAAAAAAGTGACGTTTTTGATATCGATTCTCAAAATAACAAGTCTATATTTAATATAAACCGACAAATTCTCAATCAGTCGAGAATAAGTAAGCAAGAGATTCTTCAATAATTTTATAAATATGTATATTTGTACTTCTAAAATTTTTTTAAATATTATGTGGTAATTAAAAACAATTTTTGTTTGATTTTCCTTATTGATTCTAAAAAATTTCAAATTGACTATAAAAAGTGGCTAATGACTAACATGTAGTTGAGGATGAGCTGTCTACGAGATGCCTAAAAAGGCTCTTTTGAGGGATGTTTCACTGGTTTGGAGTTGTAAATGAGGGAGTCGTCGGAGTCGTTGTAACAGGGTGAAGTCGTCAACGAGATTGTAAGGAGTCTTGAGCTTTGAACAAGAAATCATGACACATTCTAACTACTAATTTTCTTCTTTGAAATATAAAAATTTTGGTTATGGTCCCTTAAGTTTTCAAAACAAGTGATTTTACCTGAAATTTAAGAATTTACTCTCTTCCATATGCAAAATTTTACTTATAAATTGGCCGTTTTCAACTGTTCTTCGGATGGAATTGTCTGAAAAACTATATGAATATTAACAAAAAAAATATATGAAATGAACTGATAAGAAAAGTTATGAAATGAATTAATGATATTGAGAAATCTCTTATATTTACAACCTTTTTTTGGTGTGGAAACTTTTTGAATAAAACTTCTGAATTTCTCAACAACTCAAGCTTTTTAGATAAAATGCATTGAATTGGTGGTGATTTCCTTGCATTGTTGAAATATTTGTCAAATTCGCCTTGTAATGAAGGGTAGGAATAGTCAATATCATCTTTATATTCCACTACTTTACAAGAAATTGAACTTTATACAGTTATTTGTATTTAGTAATCTATACCATGTTTCCATCTCTTTAGTATGCCATCAATACTTAAAAAAGGACTTATTTCTTGTCTTTAACAATTAAAGCCCTCCAATTTGCATATTCAATCATCTCCTTAAGTAGCATATTCATTTCTTTTTCTTTTTTCTTTCTTTTTTTTTTTTCATTTTCTTGGATTACTTTTCTAATTATACCATATAACGCATTAGGAGTATAATAAAGTCTTTCAAGAATTCTTATTCTTCCAGCAGAAATGCCTTTTTCTGTCAGTTCTGTTATATTTTTAATTTGAAATTCAGTAACAGAATATTGCATTTTTTTATCTAATGTTTGTCTAATATCGTGTGAATGAGCATTGTTTATTTCATCAATAAAAAACATGGGTTTTTCATCGCTATAAAAATACTTAACTGATGCTCAACATTGAAAGCTAGTGTTATAATGGTTGCAAGCAAATACTTGCGTTTTATGTGATTACCTAGTTGATAAACAGATAAACTTACAAGGATTTTCTGATCGCAATAATATCGGCTTTCATCCATTGGATCATCCATTGCGTTTTTTAAATTTGCTTTGTTGAATATTTTTAATAGCGAATTATATGAAAGATATTGGTCAAATTTGTCCTCAATATATAGTCTTACTGTAAATAATTTAGGATGAAATGGATGTTTCATAACCCATTTGTTAAGCTTTTGGAGTTGCGTTTCATTAAGCGAAAAAGGCCTTCTTTTATTTTGAATAGCACCTTTTGATTCTTCACGTGCTTTAAAAAAATGATATTTAACAGATTCTTTTGAAACTCCAAATAAACTAGACAGATCTTTGTAAGATAGCTTATATATTTTATCTTCGAGTTTTTTTTTTTTAATGAATCATATAAAATAAGCAATTGATTTATAAATTTGGAAGCATTTTGGTTTTCAATTGTTTTTGAAATATGTTGAATTGATTTAAATTTGTTTTTTTCTTCTAGTTAATTGACAAAATCTTTACGAGGAATTGCTTCTTTGAAAGATTTCATTTTGAAGTTAACTTTAATATAATATCATTTAACAAGGTTGATTAGTTTGTTATGCAATATGTTTTGTTGCTAATTATTATTATTATACATAACTTTAACTATTGAACTATACACTTGTTATAGATGAAGCACATTTATTAATACAGTACATAAATTTAATTGATATAACGAAGAAATCGATAATGAGGTGTTAGATATCTCAACTCAAAATGATATAGTTTGTGATTCAAACTAATATTAATATGAGATATAGAAGGAAAATTGAGCCTCATCCATTGAAATATGACTTTGATGATGATAATGAATTAATAAATGATGTGATGAATTAACGAAAATATGAACTGATTATTGTAAAACCTGAGGATAAGAACAAAATTAAATGATTGCATGTTAAGTTGACTAAAGAGACGAATTCTATTGAACAAATGTCCTCTATTAGTCAGCTATAAATACAACAGAATCGTATTTTTTTCTTTAAGTTTGCAAGAGTAAACAGATTTACACAATAAGCGATGACAGTATAAATTTTTAACAATAAAATAAAATCTGATGCATGAAATGATATGAAAGTACATGATTTGGATAATTGAATTAAGTGAATTAGGATCTGTTAAAGTGAGCTAAATAAAAAACCTGCTGCTGATGATGACAAAGTTGATATTAACATTAATCAGCAAAGAGATGAGAACATAGCTCTTGAGGTATATATTAAAAGAATTCAAGATAAAGCTTTCAACATTTTCATCATCCTCAATTAATTCAGATTGAATGCTCTTAATCTCATTTAAATTTTTCAATGCTCAATTGAAAAGAAAAAAAATATTTAAAATTTATATGATTTTGAATGATAAATTGATTATATCACGAAATATATATTTTATCTCACCACTTGCAAAAGATAATCCATAATCGTCACATATTAATGAATTCTTCAATAATAATTGATTGATTTAACAAATTATTTAATAATAAAAAACTATGTTTATATTGATCAGTTTTTATTCTACATATATAACATCTTTTGATAGAATTAGGAAGTTCCTAATACAAATGGTGTGAAATATGATATTTTTATTCATTGTTAAACAAATCAAAACATTGAATTTATGCAATTATTATAATTATATGATTATAAAAAATAACTCTTTGACTAAAAAAATATAACATATGTAAATTATTAATAAATAATCAATTGATTTTGATTTCTCATTAATAAGAAATCAAATGAATGTTGTAAATAACCAACATATATAAAAGTTAATTAATATATTTATTAATAAAAAAACTAATTCAGATTAATTTTATATTTTTGAGATAATTTACAAAAAGTTTTGGTCATATTATCAATAAGCCTAAAGATATTGGCCACAGAAAGAATCATACTTGTTTGTTGTAATTTCTTGCTAAAATATCTTTCAATTTTTATAATTGAAGTTGAATAATCTATTTGAATGTTTGATAAATTTATTGATTTTATTCAAAAAATGGAATACCAAGGAATTTAAGAATTATAAAACAATTCATTATTAAATGCAACCACATATACAAAACTAATAAAATAATTTTAGAAAAAGATTGAGAACAAATCATTCTAATTTATCAATTATGAGCATATGCAAACAATAGCATGCTTTTCATTTGATTTAATATAAAAATAAAATCTACTTCTAAGAACTTTTATGAAAAAGTGGTAATATGTACGTTTAATGATTGTCACAACATTCATTAATGATCTCTAAAGATAAGTTGTCCCAATTTTTTGTTGATGAAATAATTTCTGCAAGAGGCAAGGTTAATGATAAAATCAAAGAGGCCGATGAAAAAAGAAAAAGCGAAATTGATGCTTTAAAGAAAGAGATTGATGAAATGTCAAAACAACACGATGATGCGATTAAAAATGCTAAAGAAGCACAAACATCTTTAAATTCAGACCAAAGGTCGAAATCATTACTTCAAAAGAAGAAAGAACTTCAACAACAAAAAACAGAATATGAAAAAAAAATACAATCTTTACAAGATAGTATACAAAAAATTCAATCACAATCAAATAAAAATAATTATTCTGCATCATTGTCGTTGATGCAGTCTATTGCTCCAATCAGATTTTCTTCAGTTACACCAACCAAGTTATCAGGGATAATATCATATGGAACTCCATCATCAACAGAATCATTTGAATACGATCGCTCAAATTCAGTTGAAATTCCTGAAAAATTTTGGAAACAATTATTAAAATGTTATAATGCTCGCTATAATGTCAACCAAAACTCAGATAATGGCTGGAATTTGAACGATGGACTTTCATGGTAATCGTTAAATATATATTTTTTTGTTTTACAAAATTTATTATAATAAAAAATTATGGTATTAAAGTATTCATTAAAAAAAGCTTATAAATATTTTTATGAAATATTTTTTTTATAAATAAAAATACAACATGATGATACTAGTATCATAATAGATTTCATTAAAAAAATTACTTGAAAAATAGTGATCAATGGTACATTATTGGATGATTATCTATATAAATTTTCAGTATTAATATAATACATAAAAATGCTTCATTGTGTAAAAAGATAAATCTTTTTTTATATTTGAACAAATTGATTTCTCATTATAAATTCAGTTTATTTCAATCAATGATTTTTAACAATACTTCAAAAGGGTATAAATAGATTTATAATATGAGATATAATTTATAAAATACAAATATACCAAAAATTTTTAAAGAACATAAAATCTTTTCTTGAAAAAACTTATTTAAAAAATAGGAAATGCCAAATAATAATAAATATTTTTAAATACACATTAATTAGCATTATACTCTATATATTACTTAGAAAATTAATATTTATATCGAGATATATCTTTATTTAAAATGATCTTTTTTTTATATTTTGATGATCTTATCATTTGAATAAACTACATTTACTCAATATATTATTATAAAAATTATAATTTATTAGTAAATTTAATATTATTTGAAAAAAATAAAAATAAAAATAAATTTATTTATGAAAAAATTACATAATTTAATTATGAATATTAAAAATATTAATTATCTACTTTTCAATAATATATTTATATCCATTCAAAATGATAAAACTCCAATTTCAAAATATTGAATAATTCTATTTATATATAAACTCAATTTTTTATAATGAATTTATCATCCCTCCTTACTTATATTACAAGCTTAATAAGCCAAGATCCTGAAACTTATTCACAGAAGTCAGCAAAAGACTTGTTTGCTGATCTAACTTCTCAAGCAGTTGAAGATATATGCAACCAAGTTAAACAAATATTTAAAGATGAAGATATACTTCTTAATCTTGAAGGTGATTTTATCGTTGTTGGCGATTTACATGGACATTTTTTTGATCTCATCCGTATTTTTAATCATTTTGGGCTTCCTTCACAACAGAAATATATTTTTCTTGGCGACACAATTGATAGGGGAGAATTTTCACTTTATACAATCCTTTCAATTTTTGTCATGAAATGCAGTTTTCCATCATCGATTTATATTATTCGCGGTAACCATGAATTTGAAAATTATAACAGTGGTCTCTCCGAAGAAATAAACGAACTATTCCACATAAATGGAAAAAATACAATGATGACAATAAATCAAGCATTCTCATATCTTCCTCTAGCAATAGTTCTTAATAATGAATATTTATGCGTCCATGGTGGAATAGGGCCTTCTTTCAATGATATAAACCAAATATGTAATATAACAAGACCATTTGTTTCGATTTATGGTGGCATTGCTAATTCGCTTTTATGGTCAGATCCAAATGAAAATATTGATACTTTTCATGAATCTCGCCGTGGCGTTGGGTATGAATATGGATATCAGGCAATTAAATTATTTTTAAAAAATAATAATTTGAAAATGCTCATACGCGGACATGAAGTAGTAAAAGAAGGTGTGTCATATTCACTAGAAAAAACAGTTGTGACTGTGTTTAGTGCATCTAACTATTGTGGTGAATTAAATAATTCAGGTGGAGTTCTAATTATAAAAAAAGGATCTCCTGAAAAAATTTTCACTTTCCCACCAATAACTCCTTATGTGACAAGGGTCAAACAGACAAGTAGAGATACTGATACTATAAAAACAAAAATAACGCCTCACAGGAATTCTTCTAATGGAAGAACAGTTTTATTAGTACCAAAAATGCAAGGATTTAAACCAATTTCTTCTCTACCTACACAAAGAAGGAAAAGAGTTCATTCTCATTCAGCTCTTCCTGTTTAACTTTGGTTGATTTAGAACATTGATGATTTTATTTGTAAATATATATATTATTCTCATATCTTTTATCTATTTGTAAAGTATTGAAAAATATTTTGATGTATTTTAACAGATTCTGTTTGATTTAAAAAGAAAAACTAAGTTTAAGTGCGAATATAGATTTTATTTATACATATATATAGAACATGATTGGATTAGTCATCCCTAAACTTTAATTTTGAGTAATGATATGGTATTTTTGAGCTGGGCAAGACTCATATTTTGAACCTCCTCGACATCTTTTTCTGTGCATGCAATTGGACTGGAGAACACTCCTTTATAAATACAAATTTCTGGTTCTTCAACTTTAATCAAGTCGTTTTTATTTGAACAAATTAATTTAAGTTCAATAGCTCTTGCAGCTTTTGTTTTCCAGCAAACGTCTCCACCATCAAAGTACAGAGTATCACCAGTTTGATTTTTAAAGATTCCAACTAGATTATGGGGTTGCTTTACTTTTCGCAAAAATTTTAATGTGTATTCTCCAAAAGTATATTTTTCATCAAAAAGAGAAAGCGCTTCAGGCAAAACAAAGCTCGTTATGTTAGCTGCTTTGGCGTACTTTCCGATTTTCTTTGATAGAAAATGAGCGATTTCATTAATATCATGAGAAAGTGATTGAGTAAGTGCTGGCAAAAATGCAGGTCGATCTTTTGGCGGACAAAAAGTGAATTTCCATATTTTAGTTAATACTTGTCGAAAAGCTGAAACATTGCCTCCTTTAGATGCAAATTTCTTTTTTGCTAAACGATCTGCTAAAGATTGAAGAAAATTCATAGGTTTGCGGAAATAAGCCATTTTTTTATCACAATTTGAAGCAAAGCGAATTCCTTCTTCCTTCATTTTCTCTCTTTTCTTTATACCTTCTTTATACTTTGAAGTTAAAATCTTTAATAATTTTGCTTTCTCCTCTATAAAAACATCGCATGTATCTTTACAATTAGATCGAGGGTTTGTTGAATTTTCATCTGATCCATCACAGCAATCGCATATACCATCGCCAACACTCCATTTCGGAATTTCTTTGGGAAAAATATCCCTGTTTCTGCAATAAAAAGTACCATTTGGGTATGCACTTGTGCCTGGCTCATCAGATCCATCAAGACAATCAACATAGTTATCATTTAATTGATTAACTGGGATTACTTTCAAACCATCAAAACAGCGAAACGTCTTTTGATTTAAATCGATATTAGATTTATATTTATCCCAAGTATCTGGATGAGATCCAATTGGAGGAATATCAATTGAAATGAGGAATAAAACAAGCATTCTATAAACTATATTTTAAGAGCATATTTGGCCCAACTCCAATTGATACTCAATTAAGAATATCATCATCTTAAAGCTAAAAAAATTAAAAAACTAAAATCACATTAAACAAATTTTTATTTGTGCTTCTTGATTTAAAAAATAAAAATGGAAATTTCTTATGTGAGATTACTGAAGAGCAATTATATAAAAAAAAATAATAATGGGAAGCAAAAAATAAAAAAGACATGCATGTTTTCTCTATCATTTACGCAGAAAGAATTCCAATAGCAGATATGCATTTATCAATTTGTGGGAAAGCCATTAAAATTCTACCGTTTTCAACATCATATGCTTTGCAAACTCCATCTGTTCCACCTGTCACCAGTTGTGTTGAATCTGCTGTGAAAGCTACGCCCCAAATCCATTCACGCATTTCAGATGAAATAATTGTTTGCTTCATATCACCATTACCAGCATCCCATAATCGGACAGTATTATTTGCAGCAGATGTTGCAAATAATTTTCCATTTGGAGAGTAAGCACAGCTAAGCTGAAAATCATTATGAGCTTGAATGCGAAAAACTTCATTAAATACTTCTGTATCAGCTACCTTATAGCTCCTAGTAATACCAGATTGGGCAGCAACAAGGAAACTGTTTCCATCTGGAGCTAGAGCCATTGTTCGAATTGGACCTTCATCAATTTTCAAAGTTTTTATTGTATTAGAATTTCTTATATCATATGAAGTCAGGCATCCGTTTTCATCACCTGCAATCACCTGATTTAATGTTGGAATAAATACAATTGCGTTGTCTTGGTTTTTGGTTGATATTGCTATCGTATTTTGCGCAGTTCTTCTATCCCATATTTTTACTTTTTTATCATCTCCACATGTTAAGAAGATATTGCTTTGTAAAATTAAGTCAGTAACGTTACCTTCATGTGCAATTACAGCTTGAGTGGATTTTTTGGCTTTTGAATAAAAGTCATATGCAAAAACATATGAATAAGAGGCGGCATAGAAGCGATGATCACCACATGTGACAATTTTATTTGCCTGCGTATTTTGAATCTCAAATTCGCAAATTGGAGCAGTTGTCTCTAAGTCAAACGCAGTTATCATTAAGTTATACGATCCTGCAAGGAGGATAGAAGTTGGCTTGCTCATTTTTAGATATGAAATTTAAAAAAATTCAAAAAGTTAGAGCGTAATGAAAGAAAAAAAAAGGTGAATTTTATGATTGCTTCACCGTCAAAAATTCAATAGAATAGATTTTTGAATACATTAACTCACCTCTACCATGATTCATTTTTATCAATTTTTATAAATCATATTATTAGATATAAATAAATCCTGGGTTTAAATATTAATATCTTGCACATTTTCTTAGCGTTAATGCAATAAATGAACAAAAAAAAAAAAAATATCTGAGGTAAAATGGATTTCGTTTAGAAGGTAACTATTTTTTAAAATGTACACAAACAATAAAATGCGTATCAAATATTCTATTTTTAAAACACAATAATTACAATGATTAATGATTACCTGATTGAAATTCGAAGTATTGTCTACATATGGGGCATGTGTTTGCTGATTGCGGTTGTGCAAGCCATTTCATAATACATTGAATATGAAAAGCATGGCCACATCTTCCAAGTGCAATTGGCGAATCATCACCTGGCCATTTGACTCCAGGTGCTGCCATTTCGAAGGCGTTATGGCATATACCACATACATCTTCATTTTTGACATCCCAATTCCATGTAGCAACTGGCTTCCAAGAAGTAATTTTTACACGTTGCTTTTCACTCATTTCTATATAATAAACGTTCACTATTGAATAATTAAATAAACCATTTAAAAAAAATCTCTAAATGGTCTGATTAAAAAACGTTTTTTAATTTTTAACATGAAACAAGTACCTCTTCACGAAGTTGAGCGTCTGATTAAACAACTTGATGGGAAAACAAGAAGCGAAAAAACTCGTGCCTCTCAAAAGTTAACTAATATTCCTGTTTTTCCAAATTTAATTTCGCAGCCAGATCAATTTCTTTCAGAAGTAGTTGCACCTGTTCTTCGTCATTTTTCGAACGATACTGAAATGGTACGCCAAAATTGTGTTATAACAGCACAAAATTATGCAAAAGAACTTGGAAAAGATAATCTTAAAGATATTTTATATATAATGCTACCTCCAATTTTTGAACGATTAAAAGAAGAAAAAATTGAGCCAGCTGAACAAATCAGAATGATGCTCATGCAATTACTTTTAGATTTAATAAAAATGGTTTCAGAAGATACTAATCCAAATAATTGGAATAATTATGCAGATAATTTAATAAATCCTCTTACTTTAGCATTCAATTCACGCGATCCAGAAATTAAAAAAGTTGGATGTGATGTTCTTGATGCTGCTATTCCACGCTGTAGCCAAGAAAATCTTTCGAATTTATCTTTAACGCTAACAAAAGCTTTACTTCCAAACTGTACGCATTCACAATTTGAAGTAAGAAAGAAATCTCTAAATTCAATAGCCTCACTAGCCATTGCATCAGGTGTACTTGATGGCGTGGACAATCTAATTAAAGTTTTACAAAATTTGGTTGATGACAGAAACTCTGGTGTTAGAAAGGCAGCTATCAATTTATGCAAAGATATATTAATTAAACATGCAGAAAGAGAAAATCTATTCTTTCCTCTTATGATGCCATTGATGGCATTCTCTTCTCCTATTGTCCATGTCTTCCCGTTAGAAGTGAATTCTAAGTGCAATCAACCTAATATAACCGCTGAAGCAACGTTAGCATTCAATTCATTAAATGAAATTGGTCTCTCAATCCAAGGCGAATTTGAAGAAACAGAAAGAGTATTCAATGATAAATATACTCTCAATGCAGGTGCTGTTCATATTGTTACTTCGAGAATCACAAAATTTATGAAAACTTTACTTCCAATGCTTACAGACTGGACTGATAAATCTAGAAAATATGGATATTCAGTTACTCGTACATTTTTATATATTGTTGGAAATAAAATTGAATCAAATATTATTTTTATGCTTCCAGTTCTTGGCAATTCACTACGTGATATTCGAGATGATAATGAAAATGCTCTTCAGTGTGCATCAATTATGGCTTCTTTTGTTCCTGGAAAAGTGATTAGCGATTATCTAGCACCTCGAATCACAAACGAAGGACCTAAAGAAATAATTTTACTTATTACAGCATCAGCAGTTAATGGCTCTTTTGAATCAGAGCAACTTGATCAAATTCTCAAACAATGTATGCATGTTAGAGTTTATGAATCACTTGAATGTGTTGAACCACTTGTCAATTTTGTTTTAGCTATCATTCATCGTTCTACAGATTTTGCAAATCAAAACTCTGTTGCTCTCTTAATCTTCATTTTGAAACTATGCGAAAAAACAGATGCAATTAAATGCTTTACAGATGCTTTTGGACGACCAATTGATACAGTTTTTGCGGAGAACATGAGTGAACTTCTTAAATCAGAAGACAAAACGCCACAATTCTTAACTCATTTAATGCTAACTGCTCCACCAGAAGCAATTAAAGCAAATCAAGAGCTTGCTTGTACAGAACTTTCAGCTGCAACTAAAAATAATGAGCAAGATCCAGCAGCAAAATCAGCAATCGAGATTTTGATTACTAAATTAGCAGATAGAGGAGCATTTGAAAATGTTTCAATGGACTTTGTTCAAGTAGTTCTCGATGATATGATTTGGTGTGCAGGAAAAGTAAAGATACCATACAGAGAGAATGCAACATATGCATTAGGATCACTTATCAAATCGAATGCAATCAATGATGAAATGCTAAATAATCAAATTGAAAAAATTCTTCCGATGATTTTATCATCTCTAGATGATTCATGGGCTGATTGTGTTCGTGTTGCAGGTTCATCATGCATGTTTGAGTTCGTCAAAAGAAGTAAAAATGATGAAAAAGAATTCGAAAAGATTTATCCTGCTATGAAAGAAAGGCTTGATGATCATGTTTTACAGGTTCGTGTAATGGCTGCAAAAATATTAGCTATTTACCTACCAAAATGTGCAGAGTCAAGCGCTGCTGATTCAATCCCTGAGAAATGGAATGAATTGTTCATTTTCATTGATGATGATAGTGAAGAAATCAGAAATGCTGCAGCTGATCTTGTCAGAAGTGTGGCTAAGGTTCCTAAATGGAAAGAATCTATTATTAATAATTTGAAAGAACAAAATAGCTATCATCATGAATCAAATGAATTGTGTCAAAAACTTGTGTCTGAACTTCAATAAATATTTAAATAAAATAATATTATTAAATAAATTACAATAAATTTTTATTATTTGTCCAAATTATTATTAAAAGCATAGTGCATCTTTTCTGTATTGATTAGACAACTGCATATGTACAATAACTTTTTACATATTTATTATTCATATATACCCTTCATTTTTAGTAAAAAAGAAAGATTTTTTACATTATATTATGATAAAATTTGTTTTCAAAATTCAGTATATAGAATTTAAAGAGAAAATCAAGAAATGAACATTCTTTTATATAAATTTTATACATTCAAAAAGTTGACTTTTTCTGATTATCAAACGTAATCTTCTGAAAAGTATAAATGAGGAATGAAAAAATTTATTATGATCCAATATTAATTAAAAAAAAGCAAATTACAGAAAAATATTCATATACACCGCGCACACTTCCGACAGCACCTGATATTCCATCAATATCGCCGAGAAGGAAAGTTCAAATTCTACCAAAATCACATGAAATTAGAAATGTTGGTGATAAAGTTCGCGAACTTGAACGTACTACCATTTTAACTAGTCCACATGATCCTATTAGACATCTTCGTCGTGATGTTAAAGAATCTGATGAACGACTGCTTTTTGTTAAATCAGGTCATTCAATTGATCATCTTAATATCAATAACAATGATTCAATAACACAAAACGAGTTACAAAATTCAGGAGCTCCTACTTTAAGGGAAAGAACTCTTGAAGAAACATCAACAACCCATCCTCCAGTTCGTTCAAACTCAACAGTTTATGTTTATCATGGAAAATCAATATCTACTGGACCAGCATCAGAAATACAGAATGGATTAAATTTAATGAGGCATAATATCAATGAAATGAATCGAAAACAATACAATAAAATCATCAAAGAAGTTAATTTAAGAAATAAAAGAAGACCATCTGTACTCAGTCAGATGAACGATGATATTGAAAAATATGGAATGGAAGAATGTTTTGCAAGAGCTAAAAGGGCACGTCAATACAGCTCATTGAAATTAAAAAGAGATGAAGCTTGGTGGGAAGTGTTTATTGATTCTATTCCTGAAGATTTACGAACCAAAAGGACAACAAGATTTATTAATAAGTTTAGTGCAATTAATTTTTATAATGAAAAAAATATCACAAACTTCGTATTTGAATTTTCGAAAACAGAAGAACTTCAAAATCATTGTTATTCCTTAATGAAATTAGTTAATTCTATTGCAAATTTTCTGGATGATGATCGGCTTGAATTCATATTTTACAAAGCAGAAAAGAAGAGAATAGAAAAAGAACAGTCTTTAGAAGAGACATAAAAAAAAGTAAAGTTGAGAATTTCGTTCTATCAAGCAAGCATGGAAAGTGAATTGTACAATATTAGTATTTCAATTCAATTTATTCCTATTTTAGCAATGAATATCAAAATTTGCATGCATACACAAACATATTATATAATCTTTTTTTTTTTTGGTCAAACAATTATTAAATTAATATCGATTTAAATTTGTTTATCAATGTTAATATTTAATTAAAAATAAGATAAAATAACAAATCTTAAAATAAAAACAATTTAATTACATACATTAATATTTTTTCATTTCTTTTGTAGAAATATCGAATGAATTTCTTCTCATCTTACCATTATCCTGATTCCACAAAGTTTGTGCCGCATAAGAAAGGAATATGTCGGGAGCAACGATCATATTAATTCTTCCCAACATGAACATTTTTCTTCTTTCATAAATTCTTTTTTCTTTAGTTAACAAATTATTAGTTGAAGCAGATCTTATTTTCAAATTCATATCCCAATCGAACTTTTTGATAGTAATAATTTTCTTTCTTTTTGTTGATTGAAATTCGTTTTTTTTCTTTAATTTGACATTTTGGCCGAATTTTCTATTTTCCATTCCATTTTGATTTTGCCTCAAAGCTTCAAGGCTGAGCAAAGAAGACAAATCGGAGCCGCTACTTCCGATTGTTTGAGTTGAAGTTTGAGTCGCTTGTAGGAGTGATTCAAAAAGTTCCCTAGCTTCGTCATCATCGACTCCGAAATCACTTTTACTTCCGAGTTTACTTTTTCTAACCTTGGACATTTTTTTTTTAAGTTTTTTGGAGCTATCGGGAGTAGAGCTTTCCTCGGGTAGAGGCATTAACACGTCCTCTTCTTCATTATTTTTAACGTTTTTAATTTCCTCTTCCTCTTCTCCACTTTTTGAGGGATGAACTTCCTCTTTATCTTCAGCATCTTTTAAAAGCTCGTCCATTTCTTTAACCAAGTCTTCATCATTATGATCAATTTTTGATTCTAATTCTTCAGTATTATTTTTCATGGGTTTTTTAGGAATTGTTCTTCTTCTCCGATTCGGCGATTTCGCATTCGATTTCAAAGTGCCAATGATGAGATTGGAGTCGCCTTCATCGTCAGAAGGAATCTTCGGAAAGCTCGACAACAACTTCTTCTTCATTGCCATTCGAGAAGACATCCTTGAACTGGATCGAGAAGATGATCTCGACGACTTTCTCGAAGATGAAGAAGAGCGAGAAGAAGAGTTCGCATGATTCTTCAAGTTAACGATAGGCTCTGGAATATCTTTCAATTTTGCAATATCCGTTTTCAACCGTTTTTTTGGCACTTTTTTGATTTTCTTTTGCTTCTTTTTCTTAATTTTCTTTGAACGATCAGTGTTGTCATATTCATATTCATACTCGTATTCAATTTGTTCTTCTTCTTCAAGTTCTTCAAGTTCTTCGTTTTCATCTTCGTTTTCTTCGAGTTCTTCGTTTTCGTTTTCATTTTCAATGTTGTCGTAAAGATCTTCAGCTTCGTCTTCTTCTTCTTCCTCGATGATTCTATCAATCAACTCTTCAAGCTCTTCATCTTGAAGAAGCTGAAGAAGACTTTTGTCATCGTCATCACGCGGTGACAATCTTGGAAGTGGCATGACATTGTAACTTTTTGAATGCTTTATCTTCTTCAAGTCAACTTTTTTGATCATTTCATCATAGACAGGATGATCGTCGTCAGAATCAGAGCCATGTGCCATTAATAATGGATTCTTTGTTCCAACTTTATGTGGCTGAAATCGAGGCCCTTTCTTTAATAAGTTTTTTATGTAGTACTTCTTCACGCCAGCTTGATAAAGTTTCGGATCGCCGAAGTCGATTTCAATGTGTTCTGGTCGTTCTTTTAATAATGATTTGATCGTGGTTGACTTGAACATTTTACTGGAAGGCAAAAGTTCTGCCATCAATTTTTGTCTTCTTTTGTTTTTGGTCTTGATTCGGATCTCTTCAATTGGGTCATATTTCTCAAAGTTGTCTTTGTTAAAACCGCCGCCTTTTGGAATTTTGTATAATTTTTTGCCATCACGTGAAAGGCCGAAATCTTTCTCAAGTTTTTTCGGTGATTTTCTAATTTTCTGAGGTGTTGTTCTTAACGCTTTTTCATTATTTCGATTTGGCGTTGAAGTTGAATTTGTTGTTGTTTGCTTCTTCTTTTTTAATAGTAAATAATTGGAGCTTCCACCGATTCCTTTATTCAAGTCAATTTTTGATATGTATTCTTTAGCTTTGTTATTGTTAACACTTGCTAATATGTCATTTAAATCATCTTCTTCTTCCTCTTCTTCTTCCTCTTTTTTATCATCTTCTTCTTCTTCAATTTTTTCAATTTCATTTTCATTTTGGTTTTCTTTTTCATAGTCGTCGTTCTCACTTGTTGTGTTTTCTACTTCTTCTGAATCTTTAGAATCATTTTCAGTTTCATTTTCATTTGTTATTTTTCGTTTGTCAATTGACAAACTTTTGCTGTAACTTTTTCTGGGCTTTTTTTGTCGTGCTCTATATTTATTTTCATTCAAAGTCCTCATTGGTGAATTAGAAGCGTAATGAGTAATTCCACTTTCATTAGTATCATTATCATCATTTGTTACAACTGTTTGATTCTTGTTGTTATGGTTAGTAGAAATATTTTTGTCATTGATTTTATCATCCGTTTGATTGGACAGTAAAAATGGATGAATGCCTTTTTGATGCCTTATCATGAAGTTGACAGTTGGCTGCCATCGGGGCAAGTCTATCAGGCCATTTTCGCAAATTAAGCCAGCATCGTTGAGGGCGTCTTTTAAAGTCTTAAAGTCGTTTCTTTGAAGATGTTCTTGAATGATTGATTGCGTTCTCATCAGCTTCGTTGGAAGCTGAGATTTCAAGAAGATTAATTCTTCATCGTCTTCGTCATCATCGTCACTTGAAGTGTCGCTTGCAGACGAAGAATCAGCTGACAGTTCATTAAACGAATCTTCAGAAATGATAGGAAGAAGAGGCTGATTGATTTCCATTCTTTTCGTAAGCTCAGCAAGTGCATCGACGGCTCTTGGTGAGGCGACTCTCGTATTAGAATCATTCGCAGCACGAAACTTATCAGAAAGACCTTCGAAAGTGAATGTATTGACGATATTCGGAATGGCAACATCATCGCCCGTTTGTCGTTGCCACATTGCAATTTGCGACATCCTGTCATCATCAACTTGCGCAAGAAGTTGTGCTGGCGATACAAAAGGCGTGCTTGATATCAATGAAAGAAGCGGATTGTCGTCATTTTCATTGATCATTTGAGTGATTGCTGAAACAGAAGGTGATGCTGTCACTAACGCTTTCGACAAAGGATTGTCTTTCTCAAAGAAATTGAATTCACCATGATTATTCAAATCATTAGAATTAAAACTGTTCGGGTCAAATGACATTGAATCATATGTATCATGTTTTGGATTCAATTTTAATTTGGCCCTTCTCGACTTACGTGCTTTTCTCAATATTTCTGAGATAAGCGAACATGCCTCATCTTCATCATCATCTTCTACTTCATTCTCTTCTTCTTCCTCCGCTTGGACTGGAATTTCTTCAACTACTGTTCGCATTCCAATCACATTTGACTTCTTCGTAAGATGGTCAAATTCAACTCCTTCCCAATGCATGAAGCGGTTAACATGAACTTGGCCATCTTTCAAATGCGTTATATTTGACGGCGTGTATCGTTCTTCATAGAATTTCTTAGACGGTTTGTTTGTGAAAAACCGTCGATAATAAGCACCAACATTGACTCCACCTGACGTTAATGTGAAAATGGGCAACGCTACCAACTCTTGCTGGCGAATTAATAATGTCTTTGGCTGATGACGTTTATTTTGAGTTAGATCGGTTAGAGCTTTTTGAAAGACCCAACCGGGAGTCAAATCGGTTACTGTTTCTTCTTCAACTTTGTTGTTCGCCATCGCAATTTCTTTCAACATGTCAATTGTTAATTCGCTCGTTTTGAGCTGTTTTCCATTCTCGAATTCAAGGATGACGAAATGCTTCGTTCTTCCAGTTGTTTTTGTTTTCTTTCGTGCTCCGATTTTTGGTATCTTTTCAGGCTTCTCCAAAGGAAGTCCTCTAAATTTAAATTGTTGTGGTTGTTGTTGGAATTTTTCTTTGTTTTCTTTCTTCTTTTGTTCGTAATGCTTCACGTTTGGCTTGAACAAATAATTGTAAAATTCATCTTCATCGATATCGTCTTCAGTTATTCTTGTTATCTTTTTGACACGCTTATTGATGATCGTGTCAGCTATTTCAGGATCATTTGAGATAACTTTTTGAAAGATCTGGCGGTTTTTCTCAATTGCTTCATCACGTGAAGGCTCTTTCAAAATGTCATTCAAATAAAAATCTTCTTTAATTTCAACTTCTTTATTAGTTTCTTCTTCCTCTTCTTCTTCGTTATTTTCAATAGTTTCTTCTTCTTCAGAATTTTCAATGATATTTGAAAATTTCAATTTAGGAAAACCGTTTTCAAAGACAAGGTCAATTCTTTGTTTTTTCTTTATTTGCTGATTTGAATTAATTTCGACATCAACGGTCTCTTCATTATCGGTTTCATTCAATTTCACTTCACTTGAATTTCTTTGATTTTCGCCAAACAAAAGTGAATTGAAATTGTTTGTTTTTTGATTGTTGTTGTTTGAATTATTGAATGAATTTGAAGACCGATAACGATAGTCATCGTCACTGTAATCATCATAACTGCTGCTACTTAACGGTCTCCTGATGTGTGGAGTCTCTGGTTCTGAGCGCGGTGATTCGTGAGTTGATGGCAAAAGTCGTTCAAAACCGGGCCAATCGAACAACCGAATATTTTGGTCAATTGAAATGGCCAACATTATTTTTGCTTGATAAACAAAAGTTGCTGTGTGCGCGTTTGCATGGACAGGCAAAACTGTGAAATACTGAAGAACTCCTGTAAAACAATCTGTCACTTTTAATGTATCGTCAACGCCGATAGAACAAACGATACCGTCAAGATTGAATGTGTCATATATATCTTTGCATTCATCAATCTTTTTTAAGTCAGCACAGCTTAAAATCGTTGAGATTTGATGTGAATGCATCCTTATAATTAATCGTTGTGATAACGAAAAAGTGCCATCTTCATTCTCATTGAAATCAATGATCGTCCCTTTGCCGGAAACCATTCCAACAACAATGACGTTGTCGGAAGCAAAAGTGAAGCATGATGCATATTCTTCTTCTTCAAATTCAAATGAACAGGCTTTGGCAAGCATGTTGTTGCTCTCTTTATATATGTATAAATGAGTGGTGTCTATCGCTGCGAGCAACTTTTTGTTAGGAACGACTCTCATTTGAATAATTTTCGAATTTGAGAGCTTCCAAGAGGCAATGAAGTTGTAACAAAGAGCACAATGAACTGTAAAGCCACCATTCGATGAACAACTAAGGACTAAGGAGTGGAGATCTGCTGAGGCTGGACAATAATTATGTCGAGATGTTAGGATATCATTTGTGGTACAAAGAGATGTTATGGATTTCCCTAAATCTGGCTCTCTCATCTTAAAAAATTCAAATGTTTTGGTATTTAACGCTTTTATTTCTCCACTTTCATATGCTAAATATACATATCCATTCGCATATTCAATATGTAAGATGGTAGATGGATTTAAAATATGATCGGGATCATTGGTAAGCGGAATTGTGTCTAAATCAACCGTTCGCTGCTCACTGGCATCTGTATGTAAAACATGTAATACTCCATTTCGGCAAACAGCATAAACAGTGGATTCAGGATCAACAACCATGTGTGAAACAATATCACAGCATATTGCAAGCTCTCGAGGTGCATAATGAACTTCAAAAACTGATATCTTGAAGCCTTCACTCTCAAAAAGCCATTCATGCTGACCATGAACATTTTCTGTATAACCAATATCAATTTTTAATGGACTGTCAATGTTTTTTTGATCAATGCTAACTGATGGGTCTAGATCAAGAGATCCTAATACGCTGCCATTCATCATGTTGTATCGACGAAGAATTCGTTCACATGACATTGATATGATTGTCGAAGAATCTATCTCTAAAAGCATCGGACCGAGGTCAATTTGCTTCAAAGTTCGGATTAAATCTGGTTTCCTCTCAAAAATACGCCAGATTTTAATTGTTCCATCTGACGATGCTGTAAAAAGAAGAAGATGGTCTGAACTATATCTAAGACTGGTAATCGCATGTGTATGTTTTGAATCATATTGAAGTAATAATTGGCCATCTATTAATGACCAAACAAAAACATCAATGCCTGATGCTCCAAAAAGATATCCACGTGGTTCATCAAGTGCTAAATGCTGCATCCATTGTCCACTTTCGTGTTTAGTCCAAACTGGAATCCATTCACAAATATTTCCCGATATTGATGTTGAAACTTTGATTTTTAATGCACGCATCCAACCAAAATTTCCTGATATATATAAAATTTGTTTTTGTTGAGACCAAACCATTGCTAAAATAATAAGCGATGTATCAATTGTTAAAGATGGAATATTTACTAATTGATCATCATATGCCCAAATATTTCGACGGTCTCTAACAAATAAAAATATTGCTTTACTTGGATATCCAGGATGATATATTGAAGTAACGTATGAAAGCGATTGATGATTTAAAAAATCGATTTCTTTGATCGTTTGATGCGATAAAAAATTAATTAAACGAATTTTCACGCCATCAAACGTTAAAAGTAAAGAAGATCCTTCAAAAGTACTTGAACACCAGAGTCGTAAAAAATATGGATGCTCATATTCATATGTCTTTACAAAAAAAGCATCCATTTAATTCTTTTTTAATCTAAAAAAGAAAATCGAATTAAATAACGTTTTTTTAAAAATCTACTTTTTTTTTTTTTCATTTGAAATAAAAACGATTATCAATAGCTTTTTATTTGCAAAAAGAAAGTCTTTCAAAAATTAAGAATTTTAGAATTTTTTCAATATGTTTATACAAATTATTGAATGTATTTCACCTAATGAATTCAATTTCCTACTTTTTTTGGCCAAATAAACCAATTTATACAAATGGACTTTAATCAACGTGAAGATCTCAATGGTATTCGTTTTTCTTGGAACGTTTGGCCAACAAATCGAATTGATGCCGTCATGTGCAGTGTTCCTATCGGTTGTTTGTACACCCCTTTAAAACAAATCCAAGGACATCAACCTCTTTCTTATGAACCAGTTGCATGCAGACAATGCCGCTGCATCTTAAACCCATATTGCGCCCCACATATCAGTTACGATACTCATGTTTGGACATGCCCAATGTGTCAAGCAAGAAATCCTCTTCCAACTTCTTACCATCAAATGCGCGAAGACTGCCTTCCAGTTGAACTTTTACCCGATTATACAACAGTTGAATATACCATCAATACAACTGCAGTTCATCCGCCAATCTTCGTTTTTGTTGTTGATACTTGTTCAACTGAAAAAGAGCATCAAGCTTTGAAAGATCTTCTTCTTCAAACAATGGCAACACTCCCTCAAAATTCTCTTGTCGGTTTTATCAGCTTTGGATCTTTAATTTATCTTCATGAGCTTCAATCTAGCAATTTCCCAAGATCTTATGTGTTCAGTGGAAATAAAACTTATTCTGTACCCGAACTTATTCAAATGCTCAGTATTCAACCACAAAACGTTGAAGATGCTACAAATCCATTTATATTAACAATTGATGACGCAGAACTCATGCTTAATAATGTCATTGATAAGTTTGAACCTGACTCATATCAGCCACCAAATGGTGAAAGAAAACTCAGATGCACTGGTGCAGCTGTTCATTTAGCCACAATGTTAATTCAGTCATTATATCCTCAAACTGGTGGTCAAATTCTTGTTCTTACATCGGGACCAATAACAAAAGGGCCAGGTACAATGGCACCACTCCAAAAAAGTGAACCTGTTCGTCAGCATGCTGATATAGAAAAAGGAAAAGCTGCTTTAACAACATCTGCAATCACTTTCTTTAATGATCTTGGTTCATTAGCAAGTGAACATAACATTGTCATTAACTATATCGCTGCCGCTTTCGAAGAAACAGGTCTTCATGAAATTGAAGCGTGTATCCTGAAAACAGGAGGATGGCTTATGTCATGCGAATCATGGGCAGAAGACAACATTTCACAAACTCTTAAGAAATACTTTACAGAAATATTCCCAGTCATGGGAAGCGATTGCTCCATTTCGTTAAATTGCACCAAAAACTTCAAAATATCTGGTTGTATTGGTGCTTGCACATCAATGAACCGAATGAGTGATGTTGTAAGTGAAAAATCAGTTGGAAATGGTGGTACAACAGAATGGAAAATCAGTGGAATTCTCCCATCAACAACACTTGCATTCTTTGTTGAAATTGCTGCATCAAAAGCAGAGCCAATCGCAAGTGGATCAACTGCCTTTATTCAATTTGTTACAAAATACAGGCATATCCAGAGTGGTACATATCGCCTTCGTGTCACAACTGCAGCTGTATTATTCAATGATTTGACATCAAACAAGCATAACATTGCTTCTTCATTTGATCAAGAAGCAGCTACAGTTTTGCTTGCTCGTTATGCAATGTGGAAAGTTCGTGATGAAGATTTGCTTGATGTTATCCATTACATCGATCGAACTCTTATTCGATTTTGCCGTAAATTTGGTACATACAACAAAGGTGATCCTCAATCATTCTCACTGGCATCATCATTTGTTGTTTTCCCACAATTTATGTACCACTTTAGACGTTCTCCTTTCATGAATACATTCAACTCATCACCAGATTATACTGCTTCACTTCGTCACTCATTATTACTTGAAGATGTTACAAGTTCACTTTTCATGATTCAACCAACTTTAATGCAATACACTCTTGACGCTCAACCACACGCTGTTATTCTTGATACTGCAAATCTTCAGAGAAATTGTGTTCTTCTTCTTGATACATTTTTCAGAGTTCTTATTTGGCACGGATCTGATATTGCCCAATGGAGAGATGCCGGATACCAAAATCAACCAGAATATGCTAACTTGAAAGCACTTCTTGAAGATCCAGTTAAAGAAGCTCAAGAATTAATTTCAGAAAGATTCCCAACACCACTTCTCGTTTCTTGTGATCAAGATTCATCTAAATCAAGATATCTTCTTGCTAGATGCAACCCATCATCTCAAGGATTAGATGGACTTGGAGCAGTTGGTGGCGAAAACTTAGGAACAGATGAACCTTCTTTTGCAAAGTTTTCAGCAAAACTCAAGCAAGTTGCTGTCAATGACTAAAACCTTATTATTTTTTAAAATCAATAATAATAAAAACTTTCATTTGATCTTTGATTTTAAATGTTTTCTAAAAAAAAAAATGACACTCGATAATCATAATAAAAATTATTTTATTTTTAATAATCTCATGCAGACAGAATTCTTCCAAGTTTCTGAAGACGAGTAATTAATACTTCACCACCTCTGAGTGCTTGCCTCATCTTTGCTGCACGGCTGTCAGGTGGATTTGTATGAATTGTTCCACTAACTTTGTCAATTTTTGCATTTAATTTTCTATTTGAAATAAATCTTCTCATTTCTTTTTCAATAAATTCATCAGTTACTTTAAATGCCTGTGCCATTGCACTGATTTGAAGTGCTTCATAAGGTTCAAGGAATTGATTATAAGCTCTAACTCTGAGTTCTTTAATCAAGTATGATAAATGGCGTGAGAACCATATATCACTCTTGAAACGTTGTTCAACTTCAACAAGAGCATCAAAGAATCCGGAATAATTTAAGTGATACATTGTTAATAAGTGTCCAACATTTTCGCCTGCAGCTCTAACTTCAGTTGCTCTATCGATTTTGGTGCCAAAATCGTCACGGTTAAGTGATAAAACTGCTAAAACGACAGTTCTATATACAAAATCTTCGTATGGCATTAATTCGGTAGCTGTAAATGTAGATAAAGTGCTGATAAATAATTGGCTAGCACCAACGAAGTTTCTCTTTGTGCACATATTTAATCCTTCATAAACCTTTAACCTGTTTTTACGTTCCCAATCTCCTCCTCCTTTGATGAGGGTTTGAGCTTGATCAAGAAGATCCTTGAAAGCGGCATTGTCGTTATTGAAAAAGGCGAGTCTCATTTGACAAAAAACAACATCAATTTTTTGACCAAGAGCAACGGTATGATTAAAAAGTTCGACCAACTGGTTCTTGCTTTCATTATAATCTCCAATTCTGAGGTAGAAAAGAGCAAGATTTTGAAGAGCGAGTCTAACATCTTCTTCTCCTTGAGCTTCGCGTGCATCATCGAGTTTTTTCTGAAGTTGATTTTTTTCTTCACTGTTGTCTGATCCAAGGCGATTAACAAGTTCTTGATCAACATTCCATCCATAAAGTTGGCAAAGGTTTTGATAAAAAGGAAGCATTTTATCATTATTAATTGCTTCCATTAATTTATCTCTATCTGCTTGATCTTGTGTCAATGTAAAGTGTTCTCTCAACTGAGCAATTTGGAGAGTTGGATATTTATCGAGCGGCGAGTTTTCTGACATGCTTTGAGGGTTTTGTGAATTTGACTAACTTTGTTTGAATAACTATAGGAATAATGAAGAAATTTTATCAAAAATATATTTTTAAAAAGGAAAAAGTGTTTTAAACGTACTAATGGCGTCACCAATTATGTTTGTATAAAAATAAATGAGGTAATTATTTTTATAAAAGATAAAATTTCATTTTTTATTTTTGATCGACCAATTATACTTTTGAAAAAATTAGTAGCATAAATGATATCTCGTTATTAGTAAAGTATTAAAAAAAATCTGATTCAGGCAACGAATTCCAAATTAAAAGTACACAAGATAAAGAGATTAGCGCAAACTTCAAAAGATAACAAAATTTATCTTATAATCATATATAAGATATTTATAAAAGCAAATGATTTGTAATATTTTATTATTATAAAAAATTGTTTATTTAACCTAAAATTAAAATGTAACTACTGCGCACACATGAGATAATCAATAAATTTAAAGGCCAAGGCCATCAACCCATGACTTAACTACAGATTTTTCGAAGCTTCCAAATCTTTTTCCTGTCTTCCATTTTGTTTGAGGAGAGCAGCAAGCTTTCAATTGTTCATCAGCTTTTTCGCAGGTACTTACTCCAGATGTAGCAAAGTTAATAACTGTTTTTCCTGAAAAATCATAACTTTCGACAAAAGTTTGGATAATACGAGGTGCTTCATACCACCAAATTGGAAATCCTAAAAATACAACATTGTATTGCTCGAAGTTTGGAACTTTTTCTGTAATTGCTGGACGGCAGTTGGCATCGTTATACTCTTTTGTGGTACGGCTGTTCTTATCTTGCCAATCAAGATCAGCTGTGCTATACTTAGCTGCTGGCTTGATTTCGAAGAGATCTCCACCTGTAACTTCAGCGATAGTTTTTGCAAGACCTCCTGTAACACCAGTAGCTGAAAAGTAAGCAACAAGAATTTTCATACTTGAATAAAAGTGAAATAAAAAAAATTAAAAAAAATTGAATTAATTAATCGTATGAATATTGCAGATTTTATCGTATTGGTGTCTATTAAAAAGTTATTTTTTCATAGAAGAATTATCGTATGCCATTTTTTTTCATCTATAAATTTATCAATAAGTTAAATTAAAAAACTTATTTTTTCCTAGTTTTTAGTAAATATATTATGGAAACAATATAAATAAAAATAAAATTTATTATTGCATTCATGTAATTATCCTTTTTTCCTAAAATCGAGATTTTGAATGACTATTGAAATAAATTTAGAGATTGAATTAATAATTTATATTGATTTCACTCATTATAAACAAAATAATAATACTTGGATGAAATATATTTTATAAATGTCTTTTTATGTAAGATTTTTTTGGAATTAGTCAAAAGATAAATGAAGTCAAATCAATTATAATTTTTCAAACAATTTATTTGGATCTCAGAATTGTTGAGTTGATTTCACAATATTATAAAATTTCAATATTCCCTTATTATCTTGGTGTTTGATTAAAATTCCCTTTTAAAAATGTTTTCAAATAATTCAGTTATTTTATAAATTTAATTTTTATTATTTTTGATATTATTATTACATTAGTTAATTCTATAATAATCATTGTAAATTTGTTAGCAAAGATCGAATTTTACAAAAGGATAAAATTTTTCCCAAATGAATTATCAATCAATATGGGATGATCAGCATAGAAAAGAAGCATGGGATCTTATGATTGATGTTTCAAACAACCTCAAAATTCCTCTCTCCCCAACTCTTTCAACTGCTATAAATTATATTCACTATTATTTCGAAATATCTGGAAAATTGGACCTACCTCTATTTCAAATAGCAATTCTGGCAATATTTGTCGCATCTAAAACACAAGAAACTGTTTTTAAAGCAGATGACTTGATCGATGCTTTTGTTACTGTTGGTCTTCAACGTGATGCAAATCAACTTAAAATCCTTGGTACTAATATCGAATTTCTTGATAGCATTAAAAATCAAGATACAGAAAATTACAGCGAATACAGGAAAATGTTTTTGGATTCTGAACTCGATTTTATGACAGCAATGAAATGGAAATTCCCAAACCATGATCCGTTTCATATACTCAAAAAATGGTTTAACGACTTAAAAAATGCAGTTGGTAACGAAGATTATGATTCAATATCAAATCAATTAAATTCATCTTCAACAAATGCACTTTGTTTTCTTATTGTTTTCCCTGATTCTCTTTACACAAAAGATGAAGATTTGGTTGCTGCTGCATTTGAATATGCATGGCAACAAATGAGCATTCAAACTCACTGGTCAACAATCATTAACTATAACACATCAAATGAAACATTTTCACTGCTTTTAAACAGACTTAAAGAGTTCAATGAACAAAGTGTTTCAACAAAGAATGAACAATAAAATTGATTTTATTATTAAAATCAATTTTATTTTCTGCGATTTATATTTGTAATTTTATATTGAACGTTTTGATTAAATCAATAATAATAGTTTTACGCTTTATTTCTTCCATTATCTTTTTATATTTTCTAATATTACAAAATAATGAATCATATTTAATGTCATTTGACTTTTTCCCCTGAATTTAAAATAGTTTTAATATGATAGCATAATTATATATAAATTAATATCAGCTATAAATAAAAAATAAAATATTTTTTTATGATAAATGAAAAACAGCTATTTATTTTAAGGAGCATTAAATAACATAAAAATTGTGTGTTTTTGATTCGAATATTCTTAATGATAAAGATATTGGTTCGAAATTTAAGAATCTTGTGATTCATTTGTAACTGGGTCACCAGTTCCATTTAATAAACGTGCAACGAAATTTTTATATACAATTCCCTTTTCTCTTTCTTCTTTGGTAACATCCTTTAATAAATCATCGATTTTGGGTTTTTTTAAATTCGGATTTGCTAATAGTAATATTTCGCATAAAACATCATATGAAATTCTATTATCAGATGTATTACAAAACACACTGAAAGCTTTTTCAACTTCTTGTCTTGTTGCCATGAAATTGAATTTATTAACCATGAGATCTTTAAATATATCGAAAGTGAAAGAAGTTGTGTCAACTAATTTAATTTCAGATAAAATCTCATTAAATTTTTTTATTGGTTCGTTTCCAAGATCATAACCTAATTGAATTAAAATTTCACGAAATTGATTATCTGTTATATAATGACCGTCTTGCATTTTTGCTTTTGAAATAAAAATTTGTTTCAAATGATCATCAATTGTCGGATCTCTTTGTGGAATTCTTTGCATAAAATATATTTTGTAAAACAATCACAATTTTTGAAATATAACAACCATTTATTGATTGAATTTTTGTGTTTTAAAATTGAAAGAAAAATCTGTGTTAGAAATGCGCTTTTGTTAAATTCAGGCCACTTGACTAACTTTTAAATGATTTATGATGAATTTTTGTATTGCAGTGAAGGGAGTTGAAAAGGATGGTCGATTATATAGCTTCCTGAATTACTTTAACTTTTTTAAAATCTTTTCGATACATTTATGAGTGGGCAACATTTTTTGGTAGCATAACTGTTCGAACACTTCGTTACTTTTTCAATTAAATCTTTCATTTAACAGAAATATGGGTAGTCTCTTAAGAATTACTGTGTTACAGGTTAAATGGGTTCTGTGTATGTTACCATTAATGACTAGAAAGTTAATATCAATATGTTAATAGTATAAGAGAAAATAGTGATGTGGTAACTCTTATCCCATCTACTTCTATTTCAACATATTAACATTTTTTTACAATATGCCATTACTCATCTAGAATTGCACTGAATTCGACTATCAAACTCTAATTTTATTATTATTAAAAACTTTTATAATGATATTTTGTTAGATAAACTTAATCTGGCTAGCAGCTTTAAAATGATTACTACTAGCAATTATTTAGAAGATATTCAATCAAATAAATTGAGTGCTACTAGCAATTATTTTAAAGATATTCAGTCAAATAAACTGAATATTACTAGCAAATTTTCAAATGATATTCAGTCAATTGCCTGTCACAAACTGCTAAAAACATCAACCCAAACATGATTTCTAATTTATTATTATAACATCAATGCTTTTCTAGTGTATAATTTATTATTAAAACATCAATAATTTCCTTGAGGTTTTTTTGGTGGTTCCTTTAGAAATAAGCATAAAATGAAACAGTGGTTCGATTTCCTAGATATTGGAGTTCCTGAGAATGTTCTTGATCCTTCACGTTCAAAAAAAAAAAAAAAAAAAAAAAAAAAAAATGGATGACAATCTTCCAATTCAGCTTTTCTCTCAGAAATACATAAAGAATGCAATTTCATTGAAACAATATGATCTGTTATTAGCTTTGCTACCCTCATACTTATTAATCAATTCTTTATTATCACCAGATTTAACTGAGATTAGGGAATCGAACAATTAACAATTGACTTTGACATTGTTCATTATTATTACAATGATTTCCTATTTTATGATTTTAAAACTGGCAAACAAGCAAGAAGGACAAAACAAATTCTTGATTATGTTTGATTTATACAGGATTAAAAAATATATCACACTAACTAATTCTTTAACAGGGATGCGATTCGGGAATCCCGGGAATACCCGGGATAATAAACGGTCTCTTCCCGATTCTTTTCCCGAAAAAAATTTCGGGAAAAAAACGTTTCCCGAAATTTTTTTTTTTTATATGACATTTCTACCTTTCGGGAATTTTTCGTTTTTTTTCCCGATTTTTCCCGAAATTTTTTTATCTCAATTTAGAATTTTATTTTACTTTTGTTCCTTTTTTTCATTATTAGAAAGAATGAAACAGTATTAAAAACTCTTTTTCATTTTTCGAATAAAATGATATATAATTATATAATTATAAAATTTCTTTCAAAAATTTGTTGTTTTCTAAAAAAAAAGGCTTTTATTATTAGGCATTAAATATTTTATTTAACACATCTTATATCGATTTCTCTATATACAAGATTAAATGTAAACAGAGCCAATTTTTTTTATAAAAAGCAAGTTAAAAATAACAAAAATGTATAAAAACATAAAATTAAAAAGATTCAAATGGTTTATTATATACAAATAGTAAAAATGATGGTAAAATTGTAATAGGATAAGGATTATTTGGTAATTTTTTCACATATCTTCGAATAATTCGCATGTAAACGACGTATAATTATGATTTTAAACAGATATTTGTGGCTATTTAGGGATTGCAGATGAAAAAATTTCATCATTATATCAATCTAGTCTTATTGTTGCTATTTATAGCAAATATGTCCTTTTATGATGCTTGTGTTTGCTTATACGGTAAGGAAAGTGCGCTTTTCGATTTCTTGGTTAACCTCCTTTGTTTATTTTATGGCTATTTATAAATAAACGGTCTCCTTCGTTGCGATTTTTTATGGAAAAAAACATTTACATTAATGGTATAAAAAACTTTAAAGTATGAAACTAAGCTTGTAAAATATACCCAAATGTAAAAAAAAGACCTGGTCTTGGTGATTCTTTCTGGTCTTTTGGCGATTTTAATAAATCTTTTAAAAAGTTATTTCTTATGAATTATTAAAAAAAATGATTAGATGATATTTGATGAAATAATAATTCAATTTACGAATCAACATTCAATAAATTCAATGAATTTATTTAATTACTCGGCTATATATATTCATAAAAATATAAATACTATTAATATTTCAATGCATTATTTATTATTCGGCTATATATATTCATAAAAATATAAATACTATTAATATTTTAAATACATTTTATATCGGTATATATTTAAAATATAAATGAAAAAAAAATTATTTTCAATTGAAAAAATGCTTTTATTGATTTTATTATATATTTATATCTTATTTTTTTTTTTATTATATATATGATATTTTGAAAGCTTTACAAATCACCATCGCCAAAAAAACCGTTTTGGTGATCTCCAAAATATATGTAAACTATTCAAAATTGAATGCTGTCGCCAAAAGCCCAAGACCTGGGCTTTTGGTGAAATCGGTTATTTGGCTTTTCATCGTCAATATAAATGAGCTTTTTATTATTATTTTATATGATATATTATACAAATCATACAATTATTTTGTAATATTCAAAAAATAACATTTTTTTACTGAGAAAATCTTATCGATTATTAATATGACTTTTGATAAAACTCATTTAATTCCTCTTTCAAATAATTCAATGGTTTATGACAATAATAAATATTAATAAAATTTATTTGACAATAATATGGTTACATTTGGTGATTTTTAAAACCCAAAAAACGTTTATTTCACCAAATTTACAAGCTTAATGAAACTTGCTCATTTTGGTGTTCATTTGATTTATCTATTAATATTTTATCATATTTTATTTATATATAGTATGAGGGAAAACCCCCCTACCAAAAGGAAAACCCCCCTACCATTTTTTTCACCTAACTTTGACCTATGAGGCTGTCAAAAAGTATTTTTAAAATTTTATTTTTTGATTTTTTTAAATTTTTTTATAGTAAAAAAGTGCAACCAAAATTGAATAAAATATAATTATCTTTAAAAAGAAGAAATATTTTTTTTATATTATAATATATATTACTTAATTAGATTTTTTTATAATTATTATTAAAATATTATAAAGTATATCCCTTTCTATAACAAAATGGTAGGGGGTTTTTCCTTTGGTAGGTAGGTTTTTCTTTAGACTATATTATTTTTTTTTAAAAAAAAAAGGCCTCATATTTTTCGAACTAGGTTCCGGGAATTCCCAAGGGGATTTCCCCGAAATTGAATACTTCGGGAAGATCGGGAAGGGAATATTCGGGAAAAATTTACGTTTAATCCCGGGAAATCCCGGGAAAATCGGGATCGGGAAACTTCCCGATCCCGATTTTTTTTCGGGAATTTATCCCTTCCCGTTCCCGAATCGCATACCTGTTCTTTAACTAAAATTTTAATTGATCCAAGATCTGTTCATTTGGGTGCTCTAGAAACTCATTTACAAATCCTCTTTTTTTGATGGTGCAAAATATTTAGCATGGAATCTATTTTGCATCATCTTTTGAAAATGCAATCAAAAACATAGTTTTTTTGAAATCACTACAATTTGAAAATCCTTTTTGTGTCATGGTACAACCTGGCTGTTCAGATGGAGGTAGATTTAAAAAATCCTCAGTCCAATATTCTTATATTTGCATAAAAAATATAAATGTCTCAAAAAAGTCTAACTATTGATGATATTCATTGAAATTCATAAAAATATTCTTTTTTCGAATCACATTCAAATTTGAAAATCTCACAAAATTCAAAGAAAAATGTTTTTATATTCTCAAAATTGAAAAGCAGATAATCTATATAAAAACCTCAGAATGTATACCCTTAAGGCGGATCGGTATAAATTTGAGAGAAAAATATTTGAGATGATTCTGTGAAATAATTGTGGGCCTTCGCAAAAGTTGAAATATAATAAAATATTAATATCTTTAAATATATTTAAAATAAATATATTTTTATATAAAATAAATTTTAAATAATATTATTATATTTCAAATAATGTTATAAAAGATATATTCTATTTATTTTTATAAAAATAATAAGATGATTTTAAGGAAATGCAATTATTTATATCATATTCCTAAGGTATCAATTTTATTGGCAATTAGAATATATAATTATACAATAATCGCTCTATTTTATAAAAAATTTATAAAATTTCTCATTCTGTATTATAATAAAGAAAGAAAACTTTCACTTATGGGATATGATTGCCATTATTGGTCTATTTTTATTAAAATGGTTAAGAAAAATTATTCAGAAGGTTTGTTTCATCGGTTCAATTTTGAAGAAGCAATTTTCTTTCTTTATTATAATACAGTATCTCCATTTATCGTTTTTTCAAAAAGAAAATATCATGAACAAATTAATTTTTATATTAACTGTTTGGCTGCAGCAGTTAAAACTTTTATGGATAAATTTCATTATATATGCGATAAAACATCATTTACTCAAAACAATGATGAAACAGAGTTAAGTGAAAAAATATTTCTTGATTTTCTCGATTTTTATGAATCACATTTAATGATAAATGAAGATACATGCAAATATTATCAATAAATTTTTGTTCATTCACTTATTTAACCTTTTTATAGAGATATTATATATATATATATCTTTTTAACAAAATTTTTAAAAAATAATATATTATAAAATTATAATAAATTAATCATTAATAGTATCATATTTTGATAAAATCTAGAACCTAGGAAAATTGTATGTTTATTTCCGTTAATTAAAAAAAGCTAGTTTTTCATACCAATTAATTAAGATATAAAGTTATTTTTATTTCATAAACAATTATATAAAAGTTTATCTTAATTTAGGAATCACTCAATAGATCTGAAATGTTTTGCTTCTCGAAATATTGTAGAACAATTAAATGAAAAGTTTACAATAAAATTCAAAACTTATCGTTAAAAAAACATTGGAAAATAAAAATTAATAAAAAATTTATATATTTCTAATTAATTTGTTTCATTTTCTTAATATTAATAATTTAAATATAAATTAAGATATAAATTTATTATAATATTACATTTATAAACATAAAAATTTCGAATAATTTCAATTTATTAATTTTTCTCAATTTTTTATCACAATATTTAATGGGTTTGAAGTAAAAGTACCAAGGTCAATTTCATATCACTATTCAATTTTTATTCAAATTTGGTGAGGTACTAATGCAACTTTTTCATTTCTCACAAAATTGAAAGTAAAAGTACCTCACCTTTGTATCAATCTATTCAAAATGTGGGAAATGATGATTCGCATTTGTACCAGAACGTTTTTTATTGTTAAATAAATTCAAATTTCGAGACAAAAAAATGAAAAAAAGAAAAATTAGTATTACCGGTAAAAAAATAAATCTAAAAACAAAAAGATCCTTGAATATTAAGTCAATTAGAAACATTGAATATTTAAAAGTTGAATATTTTGTTTATAAATGCCATTTGCACATGTAAAACAAACAGTTATTTATTAATGAAATGATATTTATTCAAAATATTAGTAAAAAATTAAATTTACTCAAGTTTTGATATTAAAATATATATTTCATCATTCATCTTAAATAATTTTGAAAACAATGTAAATACTGTGTTTATTATTGTTAAGAGAAAGTTCAGGGCTATTTTTTTAAAAGTATCATCGAAGAGATTAAAATCATAAACGAATCAACCATTTTAGAGAATAAAGGTTTAATAGGCATATCGAGGTTTGAAAATAAATATTATAAATCAAAACAGTTCGTTTTTCAATATCTTTTTAATTTTTTTTAATAAATATTAAAAAATAATTATAAATTCTTTAATTTTCAAATTATGATATTGATTTTATATTTTAAATGTATCTTTATTTGTTTTTAAGTATATATATTTACTTAGATATCCCAAAATAATTGATAATACTAGGATACAAAATCTTTTTTAATTGAATATAATATTTACGTTTGTATTTTTGATTTTATATGTAATTGAATAATTCTAAGTGCTTTCAATTTATATTTCATACAAATATTATCAACTAAATATGCATTAATTTTTATTTTATTAAATTAAAATAATATTTTAAATGCATATATATTATATAAATAATATTTAATATATATATTATGAGTATACATTAAGTAATTCCTAAATAATTAAAGATACCAATAGATATATTATTGAATACAATTTGTTTAATGGATTTTGTATAATTCAAAAATGTTCGATAAAGAATTTAATTTTCTATAGTATGTTGAATTTTTCTAATATCTTTATTATCTTGTTTAAGGGGGTTTGATCACTTTTTTCTATTAAAATATCTCAAAGAAAAAGAAATATTAACTAAAACAAATAGTATAATTTAAAACTACAAAATAATATATAAATGAGAAAATGAATAAGAATTTAAAAAACAAAAGTAAATCATGTTATTGCATCATAATTTATTCGATATAATTTGGCATGTTTTATTGAATAATTTCATTAAGTAAATACTAAAAATAATTTTTATTGCAATAATTAAAAAAATCAAGTTCATATTAGGAAATATGTTTCAATTACTAATGAAATATCTGTTTAAATTAACTTATTGATCAGCTTATGCATACATAAAATAAATTTAAAATTATCCTATCAGCTTTTGACAAAGGGTTTTAAGGTTTAAAGATCAATTTTACGTAATGAAGATTATATGGCTAAAAAAAGTATAAAAAAAGAAGAAAGATGAAATTATAATTAGTATCAACAATATTAAATGTATATTGCACTAATAAATTCTTTAAAAATAATAAAACGAATGAGCTATTGATAATAATTTTAAGTATTTTGGTGTTGAATAAGTAAATTAAAATTTTGTTCTGCTTTTTTATTAATTCACATAATTTTATTAAAAATAATAAAAATGAAATCAGTTCGATTTGCGCATGGATTGAGAAATAATTTTCATTACCTCAAATTATTTTTGGTGGAAAATTTGAGGTTAATTTAGTAAGTGATATATAAACATCATCAAAAAACTTAGGGTTTGTCGGAGCCCGATTTTTGATTTAGGTCTTTAAAAAAATTATCAAAAATTTTAATTCTTCATTTAAACTTGAATTGTAATTTTGACTCTTTAAGTAGAGAGATTAGTAAAAATCAATAGCAGTTTGTTCAAGAAATTTTTTTTGAAAAGCAGTATCGAAAGAATTAAAGAGACCTGAAAATGAACTTTTTTTTTGGTGACCCGAAAAACGAAAAAAAATAAAAATAAACTTCACAAATTCCCACAATTTTTGATGGAACGATCATCTTTTTTGAGAGAAATCACGAAAAAATTGAATTTTATCAAATTTGAATAAAAAAGGTCATTTTTTGAATTAAAAGGTTAAAAAATAAAACACGATTTTCTTAAGTCAAATTCATTTTAAAACTACTTGAACAAATTTATTGTTTTCTTTATTGAAAATATATTATTTATTATTATTCTCTACTTATGAAGTTACGTATTTATCTTTTTTTAAGCCTTCAAAATATCCGTTATACCCCCTTAATTCAAATATTTTTAAAATAAAAGAAGAATATGTTTATTAATTACTAATTTGATATGAATTAAAAGATAATTTTAAAATGAGTAACGAATAAAGAAACAATTAATTGGCCAAAATTTATTTATTTTTGAATAATACGTTATTAAATATTTAATCAAAAGTAAAAACCTTATAATTTATGATGGAAAATGAAAGAAAACAAATATATATAATAAGAAAATAAGTAAATAAAATTGTTTTTTTAATTTTTTAAAATTTACGTTTTAAATTATTTAAACAAAAGAAAAAACGCATTTAATTTATGATTGGAAAGGATTGAATATAATGAATATTGGATTGGTATAAAATTATTTTTCTTTTTGATCTAGTAATTTAAAACGTATTTTTTAAAAACAAACAAATAGATGTTTACTTCTTTATTCCTTATTATATATATTTATTTTCTATAATTTCTCATCATAAATTATATGCATTTTTACTTATGTTTAAATAATTATAATATAATTTTTAAAAGCATGCAAATAGATGTTTGCTTACTTGTTTTCTTATTATATTTGTTTGCATTCTTTCGTTTCTCATCATAAATTATATGCTTTTTTACTTATGTTTAAATATTTTAAAATATAAAACAAACAAGGAGATTTTTACTTGCTTTTTATTATATATTTTTAATTTTCTTTCATTTTCCATCATAAATTATTGTATGCCAGCTTTTTTTGTTAATATTTTTATGTTCTTTTTTAGAAAAGCATTTGCTATTTTTTAATTCAATTAATAAATAAAACATAGAAATATTTGTATAAAGTAATAACAAATTGAGAATATAAATAGTCAAAATGAAATAATTTAATTTTTTAAATATTTGCATTATTTATCTGAAAAATAATTTAACAAAGAAATAATTAATTATTATGTCACATATTGTAATAATATAATTAAAAATCAAGATCAACTTTCATAAAGTATATTCATTTTGGTATCAAATTCTTATTTTTCAGTAATTTCAAATTATAGCAAACTAAGGATTTTTATTATTCATTTTTGCCCAGAAAAAGTCGAACTCTTCCAAAGAAAAAGTGAATTTTGAACATCCCTATAGCAAACCTAGAAAATTGAAGATTCAAATTTATATAGTCCAAAGAGGATTTTGAATTCATCATATTATTATATTACCTTAAAATGTCATTATTTTTTTACTATAGAATATCAATATGCAATGGTAAAATGTTCTATGATACCACCTAAAAACTTAGATGCTGTTGAGAATGTTGTTATTACTACAGGTACAAAGTGAGTGGTAGCTGCTTTAAACTCTTTAAACGCACCATCTTTAACACTTACTTTTATCATTTCATTATATTCTTTGAATAATTATTATTTAATGCGATATAGAGTTTATAATAAAATTCCATTGCTATATTGATTGTAGGCACAATGAGCAAAAACTTATTATTAGGTACTGTATTATATATCCATTTTCTTATTGCTGTTGATTTGCCTGAGCCGATAGGCGCTTGACATATAAACTTCTTTATGGTCTTCTCTATAGTTATCTCTTCATCATCTTTGCGATAAGTTACTTCATTTGATTTACTAGGTAGGTTCTCAAATATAGTCCAATTAACATATCGCTCATTTATCATTTTAAACAGAAAATAAAAACAAAAATAAAAACAAATTATATAAATACTAAAATATAGGTTGTTAAGGAATTGATAGTAACTAATGGGGTACTTTCATAGTTGAAGGTTAAGCTGTGGATATGACACTTTAAATATAAATACTTTAATTTTTATAGCGTGAGTGGAACAAAATATGGCACCTAGTATAGTAGACTGAGTCTTTTGTGGCATAGCGTGACACGAATGGATCAGGCCGTTAGGTCTGTGTGTAGTGTTAACGGAACACAGCCTAACTTATACTATTATAAGCATTATATATCATTAATTTGCATTACAATATCATCATATAACACTATAATATCATCATATAATGCATAAAACAATCACAAACATTATTATATCATCATATAATACTATAATATCATTACATTACATCATAATATCATTACATTACATCATAATATCATTACATTACATCATAATATCATTACATTACATCATAATATCATTGCATTACACTATAATATCATTTCATTACACTACACTATAATATCATTACATTGTACTATAATATCATCATATAATACATAAAACAATCACAAACATTATTATATCATTAAATAACACTATAAAATCATCATATAATATTATAAAATCTTTATCTGATACTATAAACACATCAAATTACCCATTAAATCATCATAAACATTATAATATCATTTAATAACATAAGCATTTTAAAATTATCATATAACACTCCTAAAAGATCATATTTTTTTGTAATGTTAAACTTAAATCGAATGTATTTTAATTTCTTAACACCAAAACTAACTTTTAAATGGCATACATATATTGTATAAATTAATAAGTTAATAAATATGAATACAATTGTTAACCAAATATTAAAAACAATAACTAACAATTTTTTTCAAGAAAAAAGAGATTTTTGATAGACATAAAAATCTTAATATTTTTTAATAATAAAACTTTTTAATAATAATAATTATTTTTATTAAAATAATAATTATTAATTGTTTTCAAATTGATATAAAAATATTTTTTAAATTTTTAAAAATTTTTACTAAATTTGTGAGAATTGAATAGAAAATTTTTATCGCAATAAATAAATTGATAAAATTTATTCAAAAAAAATTCAGTTATGCTTTATAAAAAGTTTGTTTTAGCTATTTTATTTTCACTTTTGAATAAATCCGTAAATAATATTCTGAATTTTGATAAGAGATTAGATTAATAAAACAAGTTTAAAAACCATTGAATTTGATGAGTATATTTCTTATTTTTCTTGCCATAAAATAAAAATTTTAAATTTATTTTAGGCAAAAACATAATTTTTTATATTATTAAAAATAGTTTTCACATAGTTATAATAAAAAAAGAGAAATTATGGTAAATCATTTTGGAATGTCTTTTAAATTATTTACCAAATTTAGAGATATTTTATTACTTTGGAACATTTTGCATGGATATTTGATTTAAAATAAAAAACATTTAACCACCAATATTAGATATAAAATGAGTTAGCTTAAAGGCATAATTTTTGGATATATATTTATTAATGTGCCAAATAAAGTAAAAAAGTGAGTCAGAATATTCAAAACTTGTTGAAACTAAAGAAAATTAACAATTATAATCAATATGATTATAGTTGGTGGACATAATTATGTTTTTGGGACATAATCATGTTTGCTCAACTTTTTGAATGGTACACAAAAATAAAACACATTTTTCTCAATACTTTTTAAAGATAATTTGATAATATTATATACTTTATTAATGTATTTTATGTACATCATTATTTAATTAAATGAGCTATTATATTTGTGATTTATATGAAATTTTGCCATTAATGTAAAAAAAAGTCAAAATGCTTATTTTATTCTCAATAATTGAAACTTGAGATTTAAAAATAATATCATTAATTCATAATCAGTAATGATATAATTTTGTCAGATAATTGATATCTAAAAACTTTCATATAAGAAAATTTTGATGCACAAAATAAAGTTAAAAATCATATCACTTTTTTGTTTTTTTCAATAAAAAATAAAAACTTTTAAATTTTTATTTAAATATTTGATATAATGCATATAGTATAATGATATTGAAAGAATAAAATTGGCGGTTCTACTCAAGATCTATTACCTTAATGAAAAAGAGTAACTTCTGAAATAACTTAAAAAGACTTTCAATTTTAGACATTGAGAAATTATTTTCATTATTTTAATAGTTCTTCTATACTTACCTAATATTTATTGATTAATTGCTATTTTTAATGCTATTATAATAGAAAAAATAAAAAAGTGAAATTTGTATATTTCTTAGAAAAACCTGAAATCTTGATGGGCAACAATGATTTTTAGAGGATTAATAATATATTTCATTGTATGTGTTATCAAATAATGTAATTCTGAAATCATATCAATTATGCATGAGTGATTTATGAATGATTTTGAATGAAAAAAAGAAAAATGAAATTTTTCCAAGATTGATTCTTTTTCAACCATATTATTATATTTAATATATTATATGCATCATATAGATGATTAATACTGCATCTAATTTGAAATAAAATAAACTCATTTTTCAAAATTAGTAATTTTGTATGAATGATTTTTGTCATATTTTGAAAACACTTTTTCTTTTTATATAAGTATTATTTCAATAAATTTTTTTCTAAAATATAATATATACATTATATTCTAAAATAATAACTATGTTAGAGCAAATTAAAACAACCTTTTTTTTATGGTAAAAGTATGAAATGTGATATGAAATTGGTTTTTTGAGTAGTGAAATGAAAATGAAACCATTTTTTCTAATTATCTATTTTATTTCAATAAATAATAATGATACATTTTAATTATAGATGAAAAGTAAATTATAATTTTTTTCAAATAATAAAAAAATATTCAGAAATTAAAAATTCGATATCATATTTATGATCAAATTTAGTTTGATAAAAGTGAATGAAAATCGGGGAATAGAATGTATCCAATATGATATTAATTGTTCTACAATTGTTTTTTTAAAAGTCCAATTTGAATATATAGAAATGATGTGAAAACATAATTATGTCTCCAAAACAGAATTATGTCCACCAACTATATTACATTACCTTTCAAAAATTGAAAAGAACAGAATACTGTAAATATAAATGGCTTAATAATTTAATTATTTCAAAATCAAATAATTATTTTTTCACAAAAAAAATCTAATAGAGTGAGGAGAATTATATGTAAACGGGAGAATAATATGTAAACGCTACAGAAAAAGTTTAAGATATACAATTTTATTGAATTAATTAATAGAAATTATAAATAATTTATTTGAAAAAAATTGATAAAAAAACTCTAAATTATCTTTATTAATTTTTGTTTTTGTAATTTATTATATAGTGATTCAAATTAAATTGACAATGTATAATAATAAAACTAACTAAAAGAAAACGGATAATGCTTTTCTCCTTCATTTTTAAACTTTTTCAGAAGCGTTTACATACAGTCTGCGCATTTCAAATCGGCCCTTTTTAGCACTTTTTAAGGTCAATTTAAGGTCAAATATCCGTTAAAAGGGCCGATTTGAAATGCGCAGACTGTATTATTCTCCTCACTCTAAATATTTTTTTTAAAGATTAAATCCATATAGCAGACAAATAACTTTTTCTTTAATGAAGGAAAAAAATATAACTTCAAATTTTCTATTTTGTAAAAAAATTATAGATAATTATTCATTATTTTGTTAAATAAAGAAAGAAAAAAAATATTGAATCAATTTTCTAGATTTAAACTTAGAAAAAGAGAATACAGACAAATAATCTAAAAAAAATGAAAAAAATTTCTAAAAAAACTATATTTGAGATTTTTTTTTTAAAAATATATGTTATTATATCAATTTTTTATTCCTCTCCTGTAATCAATTTCATAAAAATCAGTGTTTTTTATATAATAATACGTTTATAAATATTCAGCATACTTTTTTTAAACGTAAATATGAAATAATCATACGTTTATAAAAAAATCATATCACTAAGATTATATCCATTGAATAAAATTGAATAATATTAAGTACATATTTGATTATTATTCATATTCCTTTCAAATAGATTAAAATAAACAATAAAGCTAAAAATGATTTAAAACAATTTATTTGATATGTTTAAACTATATATATTCTTCTATATAGGGTTGCACTGGGTGGGCCAAAATTAAGAAAATGGGTCAAAAAAAAGTAAACATTTGGGTCACCATTTATCCTCTCAATTATTTGAATTGAATACGATTAAATTAGGTCAAATAATTGCTTTTTTTTTTTTTTTTTTTTTTTTTTTTTTTTTTTTTTTTTTAGTTTGTGAAAATAATTGCGTGAGTGTGTGAGAAGAAAAAAATTTAAAATATTGATCGGCATGGTTAATTATTCTACCATAAAAAAAAGTTATTTTTATATGAAAAAAAAATATATGGTATAAAGTTAGTTGAAAAACTAGTCGACATCATCGAACATTTTGTGTAATTTTTTAGAAAACTTTAGAAAAACTTTTTTGAATTAATTTTTTATCTGCTCTCTTTCAATAAAATCTGAATTTCAAAAGTATAAAAATTTAGTTTTTTTTCAATTTTTTAATAAAAAGTTTATTTTTTTTTTTTTAAAAAAAAAATTAATTCAAAAAGATTAATATCAGATATTTTTAATAGTGGAAATGCTATACTCAAAAAGTTGCAAAAAAGAAAATCAAAAATAAATTATTAAGTAGCTTTTTGAGGCGAAGCCTCAAAAAGCTACTTAATAATTTATTAAATAAAATTTAATTTTATCTTGTATAAAAAAGCATGAATTCATAATATTCAACAAGGAAATGATGTTTATCATAATTATATATATCAGTTATTATTATATACTATGTAAACAAATAAATAAAATTTGGCCCACATTGGCCCATTTTGGCCCAATTATAAATGGATGGGTCAACCAAATATCGTCTGAAATCTTCAGAAAATTATCCCAAAAATTTTGGGCTAAAATGGGCCAAGTTGGGCCAAAATGGGCCAAATTTTTTTTTTTAAGCATATATATAAATTATTAATAATGAATACCTATATTTATAATATACATTACTATATTGTTTAATATCATAACTATAATGCTTTTTATATAAGATATATTTATTTTTTTAATCATTAATTTTTGTGAAAATAAAAATTATTCTTCTATGAAAAGTAAAAGACAATTTGAATGAAAATTTTTATTTTAAAAGATAAATTTATCTCTTCCATTCTATGTAAATCATTAATTTTTTCATATATATTTAAATAAATAATCTGATAGCGATTTGTAAATTGATAATTTATAACTTTATATATAGAATCAAAACAATTTGAATTGGCCCACGTTGTGACACATTAAACCCACATTTTGGCCCACATTTTTTAAAAAATGCACATTTGGGCAAATTTGACCACCCTACTTCTATAATTTTTATCAATTAAGATAAAAATAAATAAATGTTTAATCAGAATTGAGATAGATCTATTCAATTAATAAATAGTTTATGACATAAAAAAAAACATTTTTTCTCATTATGTACTCTAAATACAAAAGAAAGAATATTCAAAAATAGTATGTATATGTATATATATATAATATGTTTTATTATAAGTATTATTAATACTCATAAATTTTATACTCTTATAAATCAGCAAATGCGGTGTTTTATTTTTTTCATATGCATACAATGTATATATCGAAGAATGCTATATCTTATACTGCTCCAAAATTTACAATATTTTAAACTTTAAATATTCCATTTATATCAAATCTGCATTAGCTTAATATTTTTTTTTAATAAGTCAATAAAAATATATTTTATTCACTATCATACAAAATTCAATTATAAAACCTATAAATTTTTAATTCTGCGAGATATCAATATATTGCCGATTTTGAAAATTAAAAAAAATTCTTAGCTTTTCATATATGAAATATAAATTCTTTAATATACTTTATTTTTTCTCTTTTTTGATTGTAAAATAAATTTAAAATGAAGAAATTTCTTTTTTAAAATTCAGAACTGGTACAAATGCGAATCATCATTTCCCACATTTTGAATAGATTGATACAAAGGTGAGGTACTTTTACTTTCAATTTTGTGAGAAATGAAAAAGTTGCATTAGTACCTCACCAAATTTGAATAAAAATTGAATAGTGATATGAAATTGACCTTGGTATTTTTCCATGAAGCCCATATTTAATGGTCCAAATTGATATTCTATTTAAAACGAATTTTATAAATATACGTTATTTCGAAAATCTCTATTATTTCTGTAATTTTCTACCCAAATATCTACAGAAAAGTTATTTTTTACAGATTATTTAGATCTTATTTTCTTTATTATATTATTTTTTGTGTGTACAGATTCTATTAAATTTAAACATCATAAGTTTATAAGAATACCATAAAAAAATAAACTTTGATAAATATGATACATAAGATAAAGACAGATAATAAAAGCCAATAAGGCTTTTTTTTTTTTTTTTTTTCCTGAATCTTTATTTCAACATATTCATTTTTTACAAAAAATGAATATATAAATATGTAAGTGAATAAGGATAAAAACATGTGAAAAAAATAATGTTCTAATTTCCTCTCTCAGACTTCTCTTATTTTTTGTTCTTTGAAATATTTTGATATTTTGTTTTTTTTTTATAATACTTTTTAACGGAGCAGATGCCTTCTATAATCTTGATACTTATCATAAAATCTAACTATCTGGTAAATTTTGTTGAACTTCCTCTGTTTTTAACTTCATAATCTTTAGCTTATAAAAAATAAAACTATTGAACTCTAAAGCTTTACTCAGAATTATAGTTAAAATTTATTTATTATATATCAAAACGTTACGTACAATTTTTTAATATTATTTAAAATATAATAATAATTTATAATCATAATAATAAATAAATATATTAGATATCATTCCACTACTAGTCTAGAAGTTTCTGGAGGTCTTAAAATATTATTATTTCATAAATATAAGAAGATAAATTTATTTGAAAAGTGTACTAATGTGAACATTATTTTATCCAGTTTAAATAAAAATTCACCTTTTAATAAACTTTTTGAATTATCCAAAATCTCAGTAACATTTATTTTCACTTTTTCAATAAAATCATTCCTGAGTTATTAGAACCAATTTATAATTCATTATATATATATATATATATATAACTATATTAATCAATTTTTAATACAAAAAGATAAAAATATTTTATACCATTGATATTAAATATCTCTCGATATTTTTTTTTTTTTTTTAAAGTCAAATATATTAAACATTAAATATGCATTTTTTTTATTAAAGCCATTAATATGTTGACTCAAATAGATTATTTTGATCACTTTGATCACTTTGATTGTTTTGAATGTTTTGATTACTTTGACTATCTTGATCAATTTGATTATTTCGATTAATTTGATTGCTTTGACTAATTGGATTATTTTGATTAATTTGATTGCTTTGACTAATTGGATTATTTTGATTAATTTGATTGCTTTGACTAATTGGATTATTTTGATTAATTTGACTATCTTGATCAATTTGATTATTTCGATTAATTTGATTGCTTTGACTAATTGGATTATTTTGATTAATTTGATTGCTTTGACTAATTGGATTATTTTGATTAATTTGATTGCTTTGACTAATTGGATTATTTTGATTAATTTGACTATCTTGATCAATTTGATTATTTCGATTAATTTGATTGCTTTGACTAATTGGATTATTTTGATTAATTTGATTGTTTTGGTCAATTGGATTATTTAAATTAATTTGATTGTTTTGACCACTTGGATTATTTTGATTAATCTGATTATTATCATTGTTGTCACTTGATAATTGATATTTTTCTAACATCTTTTGGTAATATAATTTTTTCAAAACATCTTGATTTTCCTTATAACTGGTATATCCTTTTTTGCATATTTTAATGAAATTGTATATATCAAATGCTAATTGAAAAAGATTAACTATATTACCATATAAATTTGCAAAAAACAAAATTAAAAACTTATTTTTTGGAGATGAAGTTAGATAACTAAAAGCATTAATACTACTGGTCATTTTTATTATCGAAATTGATATTGAATTTAGTAACATATAAGGTAAAAATGCATCCCATTTGCTATTTGAGTATGGTACAGGAAAGAACTTTGATAACATTAATCTGAATCCTCCATAAAATGTTAATACTTGAGAAATTATTGATATAATCATAGTATACTTTTCGAAATTCATAAAAAAAAAAAATGATGAAAAAAACTAAACAGAAATACATCAAAGTTCATTCAAAAAATCATTCAAAAAATTCTTTCATGTCTCCATCAAAAAGCATTCAAAAAGTTTCATATAAAATTATATTAAATACAACATCAAAAAATGTAAATTTCGATATTAGAGACATGATAAAATTTTAATGTTTTTGAAGAATATATATTTATATATATTTCTGTTATAATATATGTTATTTTTTAATTATATTGTTTATTTAATAAGATAAGCTTAAATTAAATTTTTTTTAAGTTTTTTTTCTGACCATATTTGGCCCATAAATAGTAAACGGATTTTTACACTATTCAATTCAAAGCATTCAATTTATTCAAAATTATAAATTTATATATATAAATTTTCTTTAAGGAATAATCATTTTATTCCAAAATAAATGATAAATTTTATTAGATTACTCTATATTCTTTGTTTAATTTTAATCATTCTCTTGATGATAAATAATGAGAAATAAAATGATTATAATTTTTCCTTTTTCATAATTTTTCTAATATAAAAAGTTTATTAAGTTTAAAATTCAATATAATCATCAATTTCAATCCTCATATTTGTCATTATGTTTTCTTTATTCTTTATCATTATCCACTTTTTTTATCATCATATTCTTCTTTATCTTTCTTCAATATCATTATTTCATTCTTTATCATTATCTTCTTCATTGCCATCATTTCCTTCTTTATCATCATCTTCATCCTTCATTTTTTTCTTCTTCTTCTTTATTATTACCTTCTTTTTCTTTTAATTAATTAAAATTTACTTCTTATCATCATCATTATCTTCAATACATATATTAAATACTCAATAATAATAATAATAATAAAAATAATAATAAAAAAGATTATATCCAATGGAAGATCTCATTTTTTGAATAAAATTGGGGTATGATATTACGGTGGACCAATATTGAGAGAAAGCTCAGAAAACATGGTTATTTTTTGTGAAAGCACAGAAAATATGATTATTTTTTGTGAAAAGGGTAAAATTAGAAAAAAATAATAATAAACGTATGTGTGAAAAAATATTTTTTTAGCACAGTTATTTTTTCAGAACCTCAGAAATTTCAATAAATTATACTTATCTAACTATAAAATTAATATTATATTTTATATATTTATATATTGATTAAATTTTTTGAGCTTGGAATAATATTTGAAATTCAATACATAATTTTTTAACAAAATATATTTGAAAAAGTTATATCAAATTCAGATAATTTTTATGATCAGAACAATATATAGAATGTTGAAATATTTCACAATATAGTCTTTTTGATATAAATATGTTTTAGCATAACACTATAAATATAGCATAATATATATTAAATATTATTTCTTTGAAAAGATATGATCAAGAAATAGTCTAATACTTTTTGTTAATTTTTTTTTACAATAATAACTTTTTAACTGATTAATAATTTTTTGAAAAAGATAGGCCAACGAAAGCTTTCACATCTAACTCGAAGTACAATTATATTTTAAATTATAAATTTTAATATTATTATATATATTAAAATTAATTACTAATTCATCTAATGATTACTTTTATTTTGTTTTAAGTAATTAGATATTTTAATTTTAAAAAATTGAATTATACAATATTTCTCAATAATCTTAAAATGTTTTACATTGAATCTAAATGTATTTTATAAAATCATTTATAAATTAAATATTTACATTACGAATAAAAATCCACAATTTAATATTGGATTTTTTTAAATCGTATTGTAAATCAACTTAAATTAAATTACCTTTTTCAAAATAGTTTGAATATTTATAGCAAAATATTTTTTTGCGGTTTGAAAAACCATATATATTAAATTAATAATTATTATTTGTAAATATATTTATTTTAATGAGATAAATAAAAATTATTGGGAAATTTTAAATTCATTAATATATAACTTTTTGAATGATTTATTTATTTGTTTCATATCTCTAGAAAAAAATATATATCCTTTGAAATAAAAATAAATTTTTAAAATAATAAATTTATCATATTAAAAAAATTAATTTTGATGTTAGTGAGGCATATTCTGATCCTCGGATAACTATTTTTTCTCATTTTATATAATATTTGAAAGAAAAAGACCCCTGAAAAAGCATTAATATAAGACATAAAATATATATATTTTGATGGTGATGGCAATAATCCAAATGAATTGTGTATATACAATAAAGAAATATGTGAAATTTATTAAAAAAATGAGAGAGATAATGAAATTAGCTTTCATAATATTTGTTCATAATGTTAAAAGAAATGGACAATAGGAAGTGAAAACATTAATGAAATTAATGGCATATTAATAATAATAATAAAACATTTCAAAGCTCTAGAACAATCAAAGTCAGATTAATGATCAAAGAAACTGGTGAGTTTTCATTGATTATGAAAATATATATGTTACAATGCTTATCGTTAATGATACAATATAAATCTATGAAAATGCTTGAAAATTCAATAGAGCATCATTAAAAGACAAAACATCCTTTATCAGAAATCCAAATAGTTTAAGAATAAATAGAAAAAGATTAAATTTGAAAAGAAGTTAGAAGTTAGAAGTATTCTATTTAACATATGATTATGTCCATATGTTTGAATATTGATGTATTGAGCAAAAAGATATATCGTATAGAAGAACCTCATATACAAGAGCCCTAGCAATAAAATAAATAAAATAATAATAATCAATTAATGAATATTCATCCAGCAGTTGATAATATAACAAAGGAATATGCTATTAAGAGTGTTATATTAAAACATGCTGATATAAATGATTGTGAATTAATGAGTGTTTAATATATGAAAAAGTATGATGATGTTTATGTAACAACTAATTATATGCATAAAATCTATTATAATATTTACCAATTCAATGAGAGAGTATTATGTAGTCAGCTTTAAAAGGGTAAAGCAGTGATTACTACATTAAAAGCTACTATAAAAGCAATGGAGACTAGGTTAGCTGCTATTGGAATGATTTAATTACCAATTGAATATAATAAAAAAATTAGTTTTCTTGATGAATACACTGAACACATAACTGCAGTTATGTTTCTTTCAAGAAAGATACATTTTTGTTGGATATTGGTATAATTCTTTCCAGACTCCCCTTGATATCTTGCTTAATTGAGTAATTGTTGCTAATGAAGCAATTCTATAATCTTCTACAGTTAGTATTTAATATTGTTTTAGGTGGTCTTGGCTCTATTTAATTTAATAAAACAAATTAACTTTGCATTGTAGTAATTTCACAGTGAAAGTCAATGCTAAATGACCCTAATATTCAGCTATTTCTTAGATGATTTTTGCTACAAACAATTTTTATTAATAATTATTCATTGAAATTATATAAATTCACATTTTTAAGTAATAATTAAAGTTCAAAAAGCTTTTTTGCAATTAAATTTGAATTTTTTACATTGTTATAAATAAAAATGATAGAAATTATTCAAAATACTCATTTAATTTCATTATTTTTTCAGAGTTTATTTGAATATATTCTATATCATCATTGAAAAAATTATTAACGTATTCACAATGAATACGCCTATAGCAAAAATTGTAACAAATATATTAGATAATCTGGATTCAGCAATTAATATTGCAATAGAATACAATATTCTTCCACAAAGAAACGCGATTTTATGTTGTCCAAACTGTGGGCATCAAATGTTATATAATGCTACTACAGATAAATGGAAGTGCCACAACTATAGATGCAGCACCTCTAGGTCAAGTACATATCCATATGTTATACCAAAAAATCATTTTCAATCTTATCTGGCATGTATGTTTCTCTATGCAGCAGATATTCCAATTTTTGAGGTACCAAAACTTTTCCCTATTTCCTCTCAAATTGTTGAGAGGAATTATGCAGAATTGAGAGAAAAAGTTCACATGTCGTATATTAAAATGCTACAAGAAAAAAACCTCTCATTCCACGTCCAAATTGACGAAAGTTGTTTTGGAAAAAGAAAATATGATCGAGGAAGAATAGGTAGTGGCGCGGTATGGGTTTTTGGTGCTTGCGATGCACAACGTGGAGGAGATGTATACATGATTCCCGTTGTCAAACGAGACGCAGATACATTACTACCAATTATACAATCTTGGTGTCCTCAAGGAGCCATTATTAATTCAGATTGCTGGGCTGCTTATAATCGTTTAGATCAAATTGGATTTGAACATTACACAGTGAACCATAGTCAGAATTTCGTTAACCCACTTACAGAAGAACACACCCAGCGTATTGAAAGCCTGTGGAGCTCTGCCAAAAACTTTTTACGTTCCCATCATTATAATGATCACTTCCATCTTGAAAGATATATCGCAGAATGGTGTTTCAGATATAATAATAAATATAATACATTACAAATACTACAAAAAATCACACAATTGCCTTAGTTTTATAAAATTAATTTTAATTATCTTTTTTTTTTTTCCTTCATTTTTATATATTCATAATTTATTTGATTTTATAATCGTTATTTAAATATAATATTTGTATTAATTAACGAAAAAAAGTTCTTGAAGTTCATATAAACTGAAATTAAAATCTATTACAATCATGATATTCAAAAATTGGAAAATTCAATAAAATAAAAACTTTAAGTATTTAAAAAGTGTAATTAATCTATACTGAGTTTTCGGTCTTATCAAAAAGTTAAAACAAAAACTTTATTTTTATTCAATTTTCTTTTTTAAAATTTATAAATGATTTTATAAAATACATTTAGATTCAATGTAAAACATTTTAAGATTATTGAGAAATATTGTATAATTCAATTTTTTAAAATTAAAATATCTAATTACTTAAAACAAAATAAAAGTAATCATTAGATGAATTAGTAATTAATTTTAATATATATAATAATATTAAAATTTATAATTTAAAATATAATTGTACTTCGAGTTAGATGTGAAAGCTTTCGTTGGCCTATCTTTTTCAAAAAATTATTAATCAGTTAAAAAGTTATTATTGTAAAAAAAAATTAACAAAAAGTATTAGACTATTTCTTGATCATATCTTTTCAAAGAAATAATATTTAATATATATTATGCTATATTTATAGTGTTATGCTAAAACATATTTATATCAAAAAGACTATATTGTGAAATATTTCAACATTCTATATATTGTTCTGATCATAAAAATTATCTGAATTTGATATAACTTTTTCAAATATATTTTGTTAAAAAATTATGTATTGAATTTCAAATATTATTCCAAGCTCAAAAAATTTAATCAATATATAAATATATAAAATATAATATTAATTTTATAGTTAGATAAGTATAATTTATTGAAATTTCTGAGGTTCTGAAAAAATAACTGTGCTAAAAAAAAATTTTTTCACACATACGTTTATTATTATTTTTTTCTAATTTTACCCTTTTCACAAAAAATAATCATATTTTCTGTGCTTTCACAAAAAATAACCATGTTTTCTGAGCTTTCTCTCAATATTGGTCCACCGTAATATCATACCCGTTAATAAAAAGTTACCTTTGAAAAATAAAAATATTTATCTTTAAATATAAATATTTTATCCTTTCAAATTTGAGAGCTCTAGCTTAGAGGTTAAATTAATTTGAGGCTAAAGTATTGAGTTCGAAACTAAACCTCTTTGCTTTTTTTTATTTTTATATAAATTATGTAATTACGTTTCATTTCGGCAATTTTTACATTTTAATACGTCTTTTCATTGAATTTTATAAAATCCCAATTACGTCCGAAGGGTAAAATTGTAAAATTTTTCGAAGCATGCAAAGCAATTACTTGTATTATTTATATAAAATTATTACAAAAGTTGAATTTGATTATAATAATGTTATGGAAATTGTCAATGTTTTTGATGATTAGAGAAATGGAAAGGAATTAAATTATTATGTTGATTTAATAGAATTTATTGATTCGGCGTTAATAAGAATTCAAGGAAATCATTCAGTTTATATAAAATTTTATTTTCCTCAGTATATTAAAATAGTTATATATCAAAGTGCTGTATATGAATTTTGGACTTTTATAGTCATCTAATTTATTTTATTTATCTGAAAACAAAAGGGGTCGACTCTCTCAATTTTTTTTTGATTGAAAAATAATAATATCTTAAAAATTAAATATTCTTTCTATTTAATAAATTCTTAAATCAATATCTGATAAAACCTATATTCATTTAATATATCTTAAAAAACAAAAAATTTGTTATTTATTCCATAAATCATTAAAATAAGTGTTTTTATTATGATATTTGAGGCTTTTTCTTAAATGATTTATTATTTACATTATTTATATATAACTTGAAATATAATAATAATTTTTAACAAATTATATTATTGATATTCAAGAAATTATTGTTTTTTATAAATAAAAATTTTGAATTAATAATTGAATTAAATGCTAGTTTTTGAAAAAATTATTTTGATAATATCAGAATTTTGAAAAAATATTATATTTATTAACAAATACTTATTATTTGGATAATATATTAGTTATATCATCATATTAATGATAATATATTTATTATATATAATATAAATTATATATATATTATTATAAAATATTAATTTACATTTTTACTCAGTTTATATGTATATCACAATTGAGAAATAATTATAATAACGTATTAATTCAATTTTATTTTTCATAAATAAATTTATCTTACTTGATATTTAATTAATTACTTTTTAATTAATTTAAAAGATGTAAATAAAATTATAAAAAAAGAATATATGACATAAATGTTACAAAATATTTATATATTTGGATATTTACAAATTCCCAAAATCTCTTTGAATGGTGGAAATTAGATAAGAATAGGCTGGCTAATAAAATTTGTGTAAGCTCTGAGAATTTTCACAAATTTTGAATTATCTTAACAAATTTGAAAGTTAAACTTTTTTAGAGGAATCTTCTGAAATATTGAAACTTTTTTAGAGGAATCTTTTTATTTTTTGAAAGAAGATCTAATATATTCAAAATTCTTATAACAAATAATAATAAGCATTTGATAATTTATTAAATTGTTATAATATTATTAAATGAAAATAAATATATATGTAATAATTGAATTTATCAATACTCTAGCAAGATATAAGTATTTAATATTTTTTCTTTCAATTCAATTTCAAGATACAAAATTTGTATTAACTCATAGAAATACCCATCCTAGATAAGAACTCAAAAATAATTTCCCCTTTCAAAAGTTAAACTTTTTCTGTTTTTATTTTTTTTAGTGAAATATCTCTATTTTGGCTAATAGAATCGGCTTCATATTTAAAATTGCATCATGTTATTGATAATGCCAATATTATTTATTAATAATTTTTTATAATTTTAGAATTTGATAACCGCCAAAGGTCGAACCCTTTTCTGAAAACAATTTGTGTGAATTTCAATTGTTTATTTATTTTTTCAAACAAAATAAAAAGATGTTTATATAAAAATATTTATTAATTCAAAGATTACTAAATAATTCACAGAAAATATTTTTATATTCTCAGAAAATATAGAAATTTAAATTATTTTTATATTTAGTTATATTTTAACATGAATACGCTTTCAACATATTTCAACCAAAGGGAAATAAAAAGAATTGAATCATGTATGCGCGATCCTGTACCAAAAGATTTCCATCCAAAAGGAGCAAATTATATTGAATATCTTTATAAACATATCAAGCCAGAATATTTTGATTTCTGCATTAAATATTTCCAAGATCAAAAAACAAAAATGACTAATCAGCAATATTTGATCGGTCTTGCTGGATTATGCAAATCGATTATAACAGCCCCTAATATTTGGAGATTCTATTTTTCAATATTTGATGATTCCCATATTTTACGTTTACCTGAATATATAAAAGTGCAAAATAAATTACAATACGATTATCTACGTTGTGTAATTATTCCGGATGTAAAAGATAATGTGAAGAATCCGATTGATCTTCAATTAAGAAAACTTTCACTTATGGGATATGATTGCCATTATTGGTCTATTTTTATTAAAATGGTTAAGAAAAATTATTCAGAAGGTTTGTTTCATCGGTTCAATTTTGAAGAAGCAATTTTCTTTCTTTATTATAATACAGTATCTCCATTTATCGTTTTTTCAAAAAGAAAATATCATGAACAAATTAATTTTTATATTAACTGTTTGGCTGCAGCAGTTAAAACTTTTATGGATAAATTTCATTATATATGCGATAAAACATCATTTACTCAAAACAATGATGAAACAGAGTTAAGTGAAAAAATATTTCTTGATTTTCTCGATTTTTATGAATCACATTTAATGATAAATGAAGATACATGCAAATATTATCAATAAATTTTTGTTCATTCACTTATAAAAATTATAATACATTAATCATTTTAATACGACTTTTTTTCCTTGTGTATTTTTGAATTGATAAATGGTCATTAAAAATGAACTGGTTATGTGTATTAATAAAAGTTTGTCTAAACAAGATAATCTTTTAAAATCTGAAATAGTTATTAATATATCTTAATATTGTATTTAAACATGAAATAAAAGAACCAAATGCCAATATTTTAATTATATAAGTGATTAGTAACAATAATTAATAGCGAAATAAACTAAAATGCATAGCATAAACGTTGAAAAAAGATAAAAAATATAAAACAAGTAAATGAATAGTTTATATGATTTAAGGGTAGACTGACATGATTTTTTTTTCTTTTTCAATATTGAATAAGCTCATAGAATATTAATTTCAAAGGAGCTCTTTCGGAAAAAGTTTAGGTCAAATACCTAAAATATTTGCCTCTAACGATCGATATTAAAAGCAAAAAATAAAAAATCGACCAAAACCTAAAAAAAATGTTCAAAAGTTTTTCATCTAACTGAATATGTCAAAAAAACCATCTAATTTCAAAAAATAATATTATAAATAATATTCCAAATTAAGAAAATCGTTCCAAAAAACATAAAATTGAAATGTATTAATTATGAAGGTAATAAATATATACTTTTTGCAAGAAAATAAAAAAACTTTTTTAGCTATATGTAAAAAAAATTTTTTTCTAAATTTTTTAAATCAACTATTAAGATTAATGATTATTATTCCCAAATAATATTTTCCAATTTTTATTCATAATTTCTGATTAATTAATTGAAAAGTTCCTTTAAATGTAATTCAAAAAAAGATTTTAAATTGAGAACCATCGTTTTTATCTTTTCTCAAATAATCATGGTTATAAGAGTTTAGAATATTTTATTTAGAAATATCATTTTATAAAATTATTCTTTATTAAAAATATTTATATTATATATTTAAATCAATCATTGTAATATAAAAAGAAATATAATAATTAAAATACTCAAATTATTCGAAGATATTATTTTTCCAGCTCAAAGAAAATATTTCAATATCTATTGAAAATTAATTCATCATATATTATATTTTATTTCAAACAAATGATTTATATTTTGTAAAAATAAATCATATATATTAAATATAAATAAAATAAAAAATATAATAATATTTATATATTATAAATATAACGTATACACCAATATTTATATATATTTTTTTGTAATAGAATAATTTCAGAAATTTTTTATTTGTTGATTGAAAATATGAATCTTTATATCGCATCATATATTTCAGATATTTAAAAGATAGTTTATTTATAATTGTTTATATATATTTATGTTAAATATTATTTATCTAATTTTAGAAAAATGCAAATTTTCCACAAGGAATGATTTTTGTATGAACTCAGTGAAAATAAGCTTTTCAAAAAGTTTGATCATGTCAGCCTACCCTTAAAATTTGTAGATTTCAAAACTTAATTTAAAAAAAATATTACATAACTAAAATTTATGTATAATTTCTCTTTTTATAAGTCATCTAAACAATAAATTAAGTGACAATGAAAATAAGAAAAAAATATGATTCAAGAAAAAATTAATTAACTTTTCACAAAAAAAAGGTTTTCTGATATTAAAAATTGTAATTAAATAGAATGCTAGAGAAAACAATTTCAAAAAAACAATTTTTGAGAAAATTATCAGATGCATTATTCTAATGAAGCAAAAATTTTTATTAAAAAGGATTAAAAAGCTTACAATTTTTTTAATAAACCTTTTTTTATATAAATATTTATTCCATGTTATGAGATGTTATGACCCGGGGTCAAAAACCGCTTTGGGTAGGCGGTAATTTACGACCCCGGGTCAAAATATACCTAAAATTTTTGACACAATTAAAAATAGGTAAATCTGGTACCTCTTTCAAGGTCTAGTGCAAATCTTTTTTTTTTTTTTTTTTTTTTTTTTCTGTCGTTTTTTGTAGTACAAGGTTTGTTCAAAAAGTGAAGTCTATTAATATCATTTATAAATGATGTAAAACAAACAAAAAAAATTGAAAGACTCTCTAGCATTAGGCTTGTTAAGTCTCGTTTTTCGATATCGATAATTGATCCATTTTTCTGATATCAATATCAAATCAAAGATTTGGTAGACTTTTTTTTGAACAATTTGGTGGACTTTTTTTTTGAAAAAATTATATGTGCTTTCTGAAAAAAATAATTTTGTTAGGATAAAAATTTTTTTTAACGTATCAAAATTTTTAAACTTTTTAAACTGATTACTTCACATATCCATTAAAAATTTAATAAAAGCTGATTCTTTTTCATAATAAGTTAGAATATATTTATTTTATGCCATTAAAATACTATTTTCAATGTTTTTTTCAGGTATTAATTTTAATTGATCAAGATTCGATATCAAAAGAATATTTTTTTTGTATCACATTTCATACTTGATAATCGAATTCATCAATTAAAATTTCCAATCGATAGCATTTTATTATCGATTATCTGAGTTAAAAAAAGTGCCAAACCTGATAATTGATATCAGGATAACAAGCCTATCTAGCATTTAAATAGTTGCATTTGAGATCAGATTTTTTTGTATGAATAAAGAAATTTTAAACGTCATTCATACAAAAAAAAAAAAAATGGATAATCCAAATAGAGTAATCTTTGATCAAGAAAATGATTACAAAATCACAGTTATGGAACCAGAACAATTTAAAGAGACTCTTAAGTTAAAAGAAAGCTGTGATGGTTTTTCAACAGAAGTGAATGAATTTATGACAGCTGTTAAAGAATTTTTATCTATCATGGAAGCACAGAGCAGACGTGTCGAAGATCAGAAGCTTCGTTCAATTGCTCTGAGAAATAGAGTTCAAGAAGAAATCGAAAGAAGAAAATCATGTAAATTAGACCTTCAGAGTGAAATCGAAGCTCGTCAAAAAATACTCGAAAAGTTACAGTCCGAAATTCGAAGTTTTGATGAATATGATCGACAACTCGCAGATAATAATGAAAAATTATTAATGATGTGAAATTAAAATATGATTGTATTATCATTTAATTTATTTATTTAATTTGGGCCAAGTAAATAATTGCTTTGTTTTAAAACACTTGTTCAATAACAATAGTTTACTGTATAGCATTTATATACGTTATTTTTTAACAATAACGATCATTTATCATTGAATGAAAAAGATAAAACATATTATTTTATCTCCAAATTCAATAGATTAAATAAAAATCAATTTGCTAAAACGATAAGCAGACAATTAGTTTGAAAAGGAAAAAAAGGATAAAATTTATTTTAATTGTAAAATGAATTAATATTATTGAATAGAAAAATTATTTAATTTTTTGAAAAGTTAAATTCAAAAATATCACTTTTTGAGTATTGAATTTCATTTGATATTTAATTGCTATTTTTTTAGCAATATCCATGGAGGCATATAATTTCGTCGTCATCGTGCTTCCTGATTTAAAGCCGAAATGTGTTGTTTATTCAAAAGAGATCGGATTAAATATCAAAAAATTATTTGAAACGATAAACGACGATAAAATTACAAAAGGAAACGATTTATATTTAGTAACTCCATCATTAATGGAGAAAATTGACCCTGATATAAATATACAATTTAGTGATGAATTTGTAACAAATTTTCCTCAATATCGAATTCAGTTTTACCCGAAAAATTATCCTCAATATATTTTAAGATTTCAACCAGCTTTAAAAGAAAAAAAAGCAATCACAATTCACAAATGGAATGTAGGAATTGAAAAAGAATCAAATGTTCAATTGAGTGATATACTCAATGCTTTTTCGAAAACTTTTTTTGTTGAAACTGATGATCTAGAATTTGTGTTTGATAAGCCACCTATTAATATCGATGCACCAATTCTTTCACAAATTGAAAATATTAAAAAGCAGGAAATAAAATTAGTTTTTTCAGTAACTGACCGCGAATTCAATCATGCAAAAAAACGAGTTGATGTTTTAAAAGAAATCGAAGAATCAGAAGAAAGGTATGTTAACGATCTTGTACGAATAACCGAAAATTTTACCAAAGAATTTTTTCAATCTTATCATATTGATCCTGATGTTTATCGCCGTACATTTAAGTCAGTTGCTGAAATTTTACCTCTTCATGCAACTTTTTTAAAATCATTAAAAAAAATTGGATCAGCATTGGAAACGTCAATAGGCCCACTATTTCTTGAATTTATTCCATTTTTTAAAGTAGCAGCGCCACATGTTTCCAATTTTTCATCAGTTATAGAAGAAATCACAGATATCTTACAAATTAATCGCCCTTTTGAAAAAGCTGTTTTTCAAATTTGTCGTACAGTATTTGGTGGTAATACCGTAGAATCACTTCTTGTTACTCCAGTTCAACGAATTCCTAGGTATCCACTATTATTAAAAGAATTATTGAAGTGCATGCCAGATTGCCATTGGGACAAAGATTATATTCAACTAGCACATAATAATTTAACGAAATTAAACCAAGAAATAGATCAAAAAACGAGTGAGCAAAAATCTGCGAATAAGATGGCCCAACTCCAAAAGAAGCTTGGTCGTTCGTATAATGTTTTAGCCAGTGGAAGAAGCATTATATCGACTTTAGATATAGAAGAAAGCTCTCTTTACTTATTTAATGATCTATTATTAATTCAAACCAAACAAGATGAGACATATAAATTCAAAGAATTTCCCTTAATCACCACCAAAGTCCTAAAAGGCAATTCGCTGTCGAATTTCACCTTTTCCACCAAGAAAAACGTGTTTAAATGTCCAATTACAGATGAATCAAGAACATTTGTTGACACTTTTTCGGAAACCAAACGTGACTTCCTTCTCAAAAAGTGCACATTTGATGGGTCACTTCGATGGACCTCAAAACCGTTTAAAGGGCCCCCCGAATTAAGATCTGCCGCAATTGCATCCATCCTTTTTGACCTTTATTTATTCGGCGGCCGAAGAAAAGACGATAACTCGGTGTCAAATGAACTTTGGTGGTTCCATGAAGACACGTGGGAGCTTGTTGAAGTGACCAATGCGCCGAGACCACGATACGACTGTTCCATGAATGTTTACGGCACTTCACTTGTAGTTTTTGGAGGCCATGACAACGAAAACCAAGTTTTTGATGATCTTTTAATTTTTGACATTCCAACCGCCAACTGGACGGTTATTGACTCAAAAAGTGACATGAAACCGACACCTCGGTTTGCGCATGCGTCTGCCTTTCTCGGATCTCAACTGTGGATCTACGGAGGCAAAAGCACTGGCATTTATTTCAATGACCTTTATTGTTACGATTTTCAGTACAACGATTGGTGGAAGATCGAAACAAGCAAGACTCCAGAACCGCGTGCATGGGCCACAGCCTTCTGGATACCGGAGAAGATCATCAAGAGACGCAGGAGTAAAAGTTACATTCCAAATAACCAAGAAGAAGAGGAAGAAGATGATAACAACAATTATGAATGTGATGCCAATTTTGCAATTTTCGGCGGCGTTTATAAATCAGCCACATATCGAACAATCTGGGTCTTCGATTACGACCACGTTGACTGGGTTGAAGTAGAGACACAAGGCGATCAACCAACAGCTCGTTATTCACACGTATCGGCACAATTCAATAACGCACTCTACGTAATTGGCGGCAGAAATATGCAAGACTCTTCTTTGGATCCGTATCGTCTCGATATGACAACTCAACCTTTCACTTGGTCAGTTCTTCCTCAAAGCGATGAGCCCAACTCCTTTGACAACGGAATGTGCTGCGTTGTTGACGATTTCGGTCTTGCTCTTTACTCAACAACTCTTTACTTCATTAAATTGAAGCCCGATTTCGTGTCGGTTCATCCAATCCAGCCAAAAGATGACGACGAAATCGTCAAGAACAAATTTGAAGGGACAAGATTATCGTCTCCAATTTATAATATTGAATCGAAAACGGTTTCCACTTTTATTGATAAACCGAAATCAATCACATTTGATTTTTCTTCTTCTTTTGACGAGAAATCAATCGATTCAATAATGAAACTCGTCGATGGCCAAGGTCCAAAATGGAAGGAAGAAGCAGTTTTGAAAACAATCGACAATTTTCAGGATAAGTCATTCTTCATCGAGGAAGAAGAACCTAAACTTCCATTCGAAAACAGTGATGCCGTTTACAGTCAGCAAGTTGCAAGCGGAAGAATAAGGAGCTCTACGTTGAATCCGTTCTCTGATAAGAAGAAATATAAAAATTCTGATAATTCGTCCCAATTGAAAAAGAATAAAATCCCTCTCGATCGTGCCTCTTTCAATCCAAACGAACACGATAAAGACGGCCCTTTGAAAAAGACAATTCCACAGTCTTCAAGCGCGGAGTTTCAACATTACAACAAGGACTCCAGCAATGCTGTTGAAGACGAAAAAAGAGAATCTAAGCCTTTGAAGAAAAGGTCGCACACTGCTTCGTCAGTCAAGCTTCAGCGCATCATTGCAGACTCGAAGAATTCAAGCGAGTTGAAGCCAGTGTCAAAGGCATCAAGCTCACTGTCACCTTCCTTTGCTATGCAGACAAAGAACGATACAAAGCAGCAGATAAGTGCTGCTAAGTCACAGGAAAACACTGAGCAACTCACAATGACAGGCACTAATGATAGTAAAGCACAAATAACGAATCAAAATGCGCAGAATTCAGAAGTGAAAAATGATGAAAAGCAGATAAATAATGGAAAAGAAACAACAGGAAGCAGCACACAGACTCCTGGCCAAAATCAGCAAGCTAACACTGCAGCTAAAAAGCCGCCAAATAATCAAGCTACAACCACGCAACCACAAATTAACACAACAACCACAAAACCACCGATTAACACATCACCTGCAACAAATGCAAAGCCACAAGTGAATCCAGCCCTACCTTCACAGCCACAAAATAACACAACTACAAAGCCACCGACAAATCCAGCATCACAACAACAAACTAGCACAACTAATACTGCAAATACAAAGCCACAAACAAATCCAGCATCACCATCACAGACACAAGCCAGCACAACTACAAATGTAAAACCGCAAACAAATCCAGCATCACAACAACGAACTAGCACAACTAATACTGCAAATGCAAAGCCACAAACAAATCCAGCATCACAGACACAAGCCAACACAACTACAAATGTAAAACCGCAAACAAATCCAATACCAAAACCACAAGCTAGCACAACAACAACAAATGCAGCCACAAAGCAACAAACAAATGCAAATGCACAATCACAGCCCAAAGTTAACACAGCAACAACAAAGCCACAAACAAATCCAGCAGCAACACCACAAGCCAACACAACAAATACTACAGCTACAAAGACACAAGCAAATCCAGCACCAACAACTGTTACTAACACACAAGCAGCAAAGCCACAAACAAATGCATCAGCAGTCAATAAGCCTCCTGCAAGCGTAGCGCAGACACTGAAGCCAGCAGCAAGTGCAGCACAGCAAGCAAGCCGGGCACCACAACAGTCCACCTCACAAGTGAAGCCGCCGCCTGCAGCAGCAAGTTCAAATGCAAAACCAGCAAACGCAGCATCACAGCCAGCTAGCCAGCTGACTACTGCTAAACCGGCAGCAAACATCCAGACTGCTGCAAAGCCTGCAGCAGCACCGCCAAGCACACAGACAAGCCAACCTTCTCCAGCAAAGCCAGCTGCAGCAACTACAACAGCGAATTCTCCAGCAAAGCCTGCAGCAGCACAAAGCACACAGACAAGCCAACCTTCTCCAGCAAAGCCAGCTGCAGCAACTACAACAGCGAATTCTCCAGCAAAGCCAGCTGCAGCAACTACAACAGCGAATTCTCCAGCAAAGCCAGCAGTAGCACAAAGCACACAGAAAAATCCAGCCTCTCCAGCAAAGCCTGCCACTCAGCCTATTGCAGCATCACCAATGAAGCCGCAGACGAGTGCTGCAGGTCAGACATCGCCCGCAAAGCCTCCTGCCAGCCAGACCACAGCGCCAACCGCCAAGCCAGCAGCACCGAGCAATCAAACTGCCTCACCTTCACCCGCAAAGCCGCAAGCAAGCACGCAGTCAAATCCCGCCTCTCCAGCAAAGCCAGCAGCCGGCCAAGCAGCATCTCAAGCCAGGCCTCAGACAGCTACGAGCACAACTGCAGCTACAAAACCTGCAGCCAATGCACAAGCAAAGCCAGCACAGCAACAAGCGCAGGCAAAGACCCAGCCTTCACAAGCAGCGAGGCCGCAGACGTCTATAGCACAGCCAAAGCCTCAGCTGGTGCCTGCCAAGCCAGCAGCGAGCGCCTCCCACGCAAAGCTGCAAAACATGCAAGCAGCGTCTGCTGCAAAGCCAGCAATCAAGCCACAGACGAGCCACCCGTCAATCACTGCAGCCCCAAAGATCCAGACAGATAATGCAACAGCAAGCAAGCCTGCAAATCCTGCGGCACCTGCCAAGACACAGAGCAGCCTAGCGCAGACAAAGCCCCAGAATAATCAAGCAGCAGCCAAGACGCAGCCAAATGCTGCGGCACCTGCCAAGACACAGAGCAGCCTAGCGCAGACAAAGCCTCAGAATAACCAAGCAGCTACAGCAGGCAAGACGCAGCCAAATGCTGCAGCAAAACCACAGAACACCGCAGCGCAGAACAACCAAGCAGCAGGCAAGACGCAGCCAGCAAATGCACAGAAGCAGACAAGCGCACAGACAGCTGCCGCAACTCAGCAAGCAAATGCAAAGGCGGCAGTCAAGCCACAGAGCAGTTTTGCACAGACAAAGCCTGCACAATCAAATGCAGCAGCTGCAGCAAAACCGCAAACAAGCCTTGCTGCATCAAAGCCACAGGCAAACCAAACCGCCGCTGCAAACACAAATGCTGCCAAGCCACAAGCAAGCACAACAGCAGCTGCACGGCCACAAGGAAATGCACAAGCAAACACAGCTGTAAAGCCGCAGGCAAACACAAATACTGCAACAACGAATCGACCGACAGCAACAAATGCACAGGCTGCCAAGCCGCAGACAAACACAGCAACTGCAGCTAAGTCACAGGCAAGTGCAAATACTGCAACCAAGCCGCAGCCAAACACAGCAACTGCAGCTAAGTCACAAGCAAGTGCAAATACTGCAACCAAGCCGCAGACAAACACAAATAATGCAACAACAAATCGACCGACAGCAACAAATGCACAGGCAGCCAAGCCACAAGCAAGTGCAAATATCGCAGCCAAGCCTCAGACAAACACGAACACCGCAGCTAGACCACAGACAAGTGCACAGGCAGCCAAACCTCAGACAAACACAGCAACTGCAGCTAGATCACAGACAACAACGAATACGCAGGCAGCCAAGCCTCAGCCAAACACGAACACAGCAGCAAAGCCGCAAGCAAATCAAGCAGCAGTCAAGCCGCAGAGCAGCATTGCACAGACGAAGCCAGCTGCAAATGCAGCAGCAAAGCCGCAAAGCAGCCTCGTGCAGACAAAGCCGCAGGCAGGCACGCAAGGGCAGCCAGCAGCAGCCACAAAGCAGCCAAACACAGCGGCAAAGCCACAGCCAAACCAGGTAGCCCCAAAGCCAGCCAACCACGCGCAAATTAAGACTCAGGGCAGCTTTTCAGGCAAGCCGCAGCCAAACACAGGAAGGCGGCAGTCCACTCCAGTCGCATCCAAGCTGCAGGAAAGCATCGCACCGAGGGCGCAGAACGGCACAGCAAGACAGCAGAACGGGCAACCAACAGCAGCACAGCCAAACGCAGCAGCAGCCAGGCCGCAGGCAAAGAATCCTCCACCCAGCCAACCTGCAGCCGGCACGCAGCCAAAGGCGCAGGCCCAGCAAGCTGCTGCATCGAAGCCGGGCAACACGACAGCAGCGCCGAGGCAGCAGCCGAGCCAGGCCAGGCCAAACGCGCAGGCAGGACCGGCGGGCAAGGCCGCAGCTGGCAGCCAAGAAAGGAAGCCAATTTTCACTTCACTTCCTCTTAATAAAAACAATTCAAATAAACCGCCAGCAACGTCTTCTAATAACGCGGCTGCTCCCTCAAATGCTCAAGCGAAAAGGAGGGTCTCGACTCCTGCAACAAGACCTATTCAAAAAGTTGCAGCCACGAATCAAAATCAAAATTCTGCTGCAAAACCTCCAGGAAATCTTCAACAGGCCAAAGCAAAGCAATGAGCTCCGAAAAATAATGTCAGACTTAATGAAAAAAATAAGATAATCATAACTTGTAGTGCACTTACTAGGAATCCGAATGATATCCTTGAAGATATCATCAAAAAAAAGTTTTATTATTTGTTACTATTAGTTGTTTCATTTCTGAGATTAAGATCACTTTTATTATTTTATTATTTTATTTATATATTTTTGTGTTAATTATATATAAATTAAAAAAAACTCCCACTCAATCCAAAAATTACCTTTTTTTATTCTTTTAGTCTTTTTTGCATAGAGATGTAGAAAGATATTCCACTGATTTGATCAAATCGTTTGTGCCAATGATTAAATAATTATTTTAAGTAATATGAATACATTCTTAATGCATTTAGAAATCAAATATGGAGCAAATAACATATTTTAATTAAAACAAAACTGTGATGTTTAAAAAATATTTACAAGAATAACTAAAAAAAATCCAAATTCTAACTTCCAAAGCAAATGAAGGCAAAGAAGTTAAGCAAATTTAATTAATTTATCTATAGCATTGAAGGAAAATCGACTAATTCACGCATAATTCTATATAATTTTTAAAGAATCTGGAAAAAAAGAGTTATTATCTCAATTAGAATTCGCCTTAACCGTTTTTATTCAACATTGAATCCACATTGAAAATATAATTAAATTTCAATAAAAGATGTCATTGAATTAAATTGAAAAATTCATTCAATTTATAATGAAAGGTTACAAGGCTATTGAAGCAAAAGTGTGCATTGTTGGTGAGACAGCAGTCGGAAAAACATGTATTATACACAGGACAATTGACGGCAATTTTATTGGAACTACACAACCAACAATTTCTGGAGTTCATGATTACCATTATGACAAAGATGGCAATAAAATTGATTTTAAAATTTGGGATACAGCAGGTCAAGATACATATCGATCACTTGTTCCATTTTATTGGCAAAAAGCTCATGTTATTATTGTCGTTTTTGATGTTACTAATAAAGAATCATACGATGCTCTTCAAGAATGGCACCGATTTATTCCAGAACCTATCAAAAATACTGCTCTTCTAGTCCTTGTCGGTAATAAGAAAGATTTAAGCGATTCAAGAGTTGTCGATACTGTAAAGGCCGAAGACACTGCATCACAGCTCGATTATGCTAGGTACTTTGAAGTTTCTGCTAAAAGTGGTGAAGGCATCTCTGATCTTTGGGATTTCATAGCTACTTCTCCAGAAATTGGTGATATTTCACCTGATGATGAGCTTGCTCCTCTTCCTCCAGAAGGAACAGATTATAATAATGGTGAAGATACTAACACAGATACCAACAATGATAATACCCAAAATCAAGGAGTCATATCAACCGTATTAGGATATGTCTCAAGCGCTGTTAATTATTTCAAAAGCTTCTTCTGATAAGCCATATTTTTGCATTTAAATCATTCTAATTAAATAATTCTAACGCATTCTTCATTTTTTTTTTTTTTTTACCTAGATAATATTGAATTAAAAAAGATTACAAAGATTCAAAGAATTAATATTTTATTGAGATAAGGCATGCCTGATTGGACACAATTTATCAAGTCGTTTTTCAATTGATTTTAATTCTTTATCAGAATCTTTAACAACAGCAGAAGAAAGACCCCAGGTATCGACAACTTCATCGAATACTTTGAATCTCTTTTCGGGATTTTTTCTGATAAAGTTATCGAATCGCATGAAATCTTGTACCATTTTCGCAGATAACATTGATTTCATATCTTGCGTCTCTGTAATTGATCTCTGGATTTCATTTCTGATTGTTTGCGTATTCTTTTTAGATCTGACGAAGTTTCTCTTGAATGAATTAAATGGATCAGATATATCTTTAATTATACTTTCGCGTCTTTCATTTCCTAGTTCGAGTACATCATCAAGCTTGAGTTTAATAAAATCGTTGAAGTCACTGAACTGTTGATTAAGCTCGTTTTGTATACCTTTAAGAATTTTATCATATGTTTTTCTACATTCATTTATGCGTATCTTTTGCCGATCAAGCTCTTCTCTAATCTGTGCTGTTTCATTTCTGTAAATTTGAGTCTGTTCTTCATGCTTTCTGACCTTCTCTTCTAGATTCTGTTTGATTATTATTATCTGTTTTTGTTGTTCGTTTATAATTTCTCTATAATGATTCATTCTATTATTAAAAAGTTCATTCGCTTCTTCTTTAGCCTTCTTCCTACCATTTTTCATTTCTTCCTGAAGAGAATTACTATCCTCTATTAGACGTTCATCTAGGAGATTTCGTTGTTTTTCAGCACGATTTCGAAGTGCAGTAAGTTGCAACGCAATGAAATATCCGATATTTGCATCATGAACTTCTTGTGTTCCAAATATCTCATTGTCTTGATCTTGCTGCAACTTCTCAAAGTCAAGACTTAGTAATAGCGGTACAGCTGTGAAAGGTTGTTCGTTTATCATTTTTAAAACAAATTCTAAGTATAACTGAGCGTCGATTTCTTCATAATTTGCATAATGAACAATTTGGCATAAATTATCAACATTAACTTGGAAAAGACGATCATCAGTAAGACATTTATTGAAAACTTTTGCAACTCTGATGAAATCTTCTTCAGTTTCTTGATGTGCTTCTTGGCGTTCTAAAAGATCACCAAGAGGATCTTCAAAAACAAGTGGTGGTTCTTGCCTTTCAATTCTTCTTTCTTTTATATAACTTTTTACAACTTTATTTAATCTTGGTATTTTCCATTCGTGAGAAAGATCGAGAAGTTCATATGCTATTGCCGGTGTAAGCTGGAATTTTTCGTAGGTGCATGCTGCTACAAAAGCAGTTGTACCTTCCTCTGAAATTTGTGGAAATACTTTTGCTTGATATTGATTTTCTTTTATTAATTCTGCTGCCTTTTGCGAGACTTTGGCGAATAAGTTGCTGTCAAATTGATAAGGCTGTTTATTAATTAAAAGGGTGAAAATTGGCGTTGATTCTGTCACGATGAAGGATTTAATATTAAAAAAAAAAAATCTTCTCTGTTATATTAACAGATGAATATTTCGAATACTAATCAATACAAATCAATAATAAAATAAAATTATATTTATTTATTAAATAAAATATTTTATTTTTATTTTATTCAAGAAATTATAGGGTTATTATTGATATAATAACATTTAATAAAAATTTTATTTTCAATGGTATTTCAGAAATTTGAATTTTAACGGACATCTTTGATGTTAATTTTTAAAACTGTTAAAGGAGATAAATAATTTTTTTTTGATATTATAAATCAAATATTCTTAATTTTTAAATAGTATTTGATAATTTAATGATAGTTTTATTAGAATTTTTTATTTTTCTGATGAGAAAAACTTATTTTAAAATTAAATATTTTTTAATTATGAGAAATTAACGTCTTTTAAATAAAAAATAAATTTTTCTCGTCTTAAATTTATTGATTTTTATTGAATTTAAAAAAACTTATTTTTATTATTAATATTTATAATATTTTTTGATTTATACTTTATAGAAATACTTATTTATGGCAATCCAATTTGCATGACAAAATACGATTTTTTCCTTAAATAATTAATTAAATCATTATATTTTAGTTTAATAAAGAGTATAATCTTATTTTAAAAATTATTCCAAAATATATTCCTTGTTTTTTATTATTCAATCATTTTTCATGATGATTACAATATTTTTGGTTTTTATTTGACCTTCAACTAAATATTTTTTATCATATCAAGCTTTAAACATTAAAGAATATATTTAATTTAGCATATTAATAATAATTAATGCAAAAAATTGAATTTTAAATTTTTGCTTAACAAAAAGTGACACATGCGTTCCTTAATTTTATTAATTGGGCTAAGGCTTATTATTTAAATGATTAATATTAAAAAATTCTCCATCAAAACAACAATATATGAATCAGAATCATTTTCTCTCTATCAGATCGTCGACGAAACAAATGATAATAAAACATATATATCGAAAGTTATAAAACGCCAAATTACTGATCAAGACAGGCTAATCAAAGAAATTGAATTTTTTTTATCCCTTAATCATCCATCATTTTTAACATTTTTTGGCTTTTCACCTACTGATTTTGAGAACAATCCCTATTTAACAATTATATGCGAAGATTTATCATACATACCGTATAAGAAACTTAGTGAATCCGATGAATATACTGATGAAATGAAGAGTAGATTATTTTTGGTCTGTATATCGCTCTTTAATTATTTTAAAATTCGTCATTCATTACTATTAACTTTTTCTATGAACGAATTTTTTTTTAATCCGCATCAAAATTTTTTTCCACATGTCATTTTTTTATCCTTTGAATTTTGTCCAACATCAAAAATAGAAAATTGTGAGAAAAAATTTGAAGACATTTTGAAACAAGAACTCAAATTGAATGAAGTCAAAGAAATAAAAGACGATGCATTCAAAAAGTCAATCTATTTATTTTTGAATGAAGAAGACCAAAGAGACATTCAATCAGCAATTGATGGCAATATTGAAAAGTGCCTCCAGATAGGCAAGAACTTTTTGAATGGCGAAAATAACTTCCCAAAAAATGAAGACGAAGCCATTCAATTTTTGAAGTGGGTAGCAGACGCAGGCAACACCGAGGCACAAGTGTTGCTGATGTCACTCCTCAGCGATGATCCAAGCATGCAAAAGGAGGCATTCAAATATTGTATGCTTGCCTCAAAAAGTGGTGATTTTGGCGCCATTTCTAATCTGGGAGTCTTCCTGCTCGAAGGGAAGCAAATCAAGCAAAATTTGGAGTCTGCCGCAGACTGCTTCAAAGTCGCTGCCGAGCACGGCGTCATTCAGGCGATCATGAACTACGCGTACTGCCTTTCAGCAGGCGTTGGTGTTGAAAAGGACGATCAAAAAGCATTGAAATTTTGGAAAAATGCGGCCGATAGAGGAGTGGTGCAGGCGATGCTGAATTATGCTGAAAAAACAGATGATAGAGAGGAGACCGTTAAGTATTATGTAAAGGCAGGTGAACTGGGATGTAGTGAAGCGTTTGACAGGTTAGGTGATGTGACAAAAAATGTCGAATATTACAAAAAAGCGGCTGATCTAGGGAACGTTAAATCTGCAACAAAATATGCCTATTATAAGGCAAAAAATGATGAAAAAGAAGAAGCGTTGAAGTACTTCGAGATTGCAGCCAAAAATAACGACTCAACGGCCATTTATAACTATCAAATTCTACTTTTTGAATTGAACAAAGTCAACCAAATATCGCTTGAAAAAGTGGTTGAATACTATCGTAAATCTATTGAAAAAGGCGACATTCAATCGATGCTGAATTTGGCTGAACTTTTTGAGGAAGGAAATGAATTTGTGAAGAAAGACGTTAACGAAGCTTTCAAATTATTTCAATTGGCTTCTGACTCTGGAAATTCTGAAGGCTCATTGAATTGTGGCCGAATTCTTGAGGAATACAAAAGCGACTTCATCGGAGCGATCTCCTTCTACAAGCTCGCGATGGAGAGAGAAAACGCCGACGCGTTTGTCTGCCTCGCGAGATGCCTCGACAAAATCGGAGGCGACTCGGGAGTGATCGTCGACCTGCTCGAGAAGGCGGTTGAGTACGAGGACGCGGAAGGGATGTTCATGCTTGGCATGCTGCGCGCTGAAGGGAAGCACGTCGACAAGAACATAGACGAAGCAAAGAGGCTGCTCGCGCTTGCTGACGAAAATGGATATGAAACTGACTCGCCGAGCATTCAAGAGATCATTGAAAATTTGTAAGTAAATAAATAAATAAATAAATAAAAGATCATTTAGATTAACGTTGTTATTGTAGTCAAGTCAAAAATGCATTTGAAATTAATCAATTCAAAAATTCAAAAGACTTTTCATATGAAAAAGTGGATGATTGTAAAGTGGCTTTTTCATTAAATAAATTTTCTAATTCATTACACTTTTCTTGGGCTGATGAAGTTTGATCCCTGAGTGATTCAATGCATGAATTAATATTTTCAATTTTCTTGTTTTTTATTGATAAAACATAAATTTATTTAATAAAATGGTTTTCTATAAATTACATGATTTTAACAATTCATTTGGTAAATGTATCGCATTTTTGATATATTAATTAGGCGAAAGCTATAGACTTTTTTCAATGAAATATTGAACATATTATACTTGGTGAAGAAATTATAAGATGCATTTATGACTTATAATATTAAATAATGAAGAAAAATATCATTAGTTTAATCTGAGTTTTATTTAATATATTTTGATATTTTTATATTAACAACAGCTTCTGTAGCTTAGTGGCTATAGCGTTCGCCTAGTAAGCGGAAGGTCGCGCGTTCGATCCGCGCCAGAAGCATTTTTTTTCAAAATCATCTCTCTTCTTTTTAATTGAAATAAAAGTAAACAATTAAAAAACCTTTACAAGTGAAATATAATATACTTTTTTAATGTCTTTGAGAATTCATTATTTACTCAATGGTATGTTAATCTTTAATCATTTGGCATAATGAAATCATAATATATGAAAATTATCTTTGTTATTAATTATATTTTCTTACTTTCATCTATTATTTCACAAGAAAAGTACATATTTCGTAGATACAAATAATATTGTATCTTTAATATATCTCACAATAGCAATAAAAACTTAACGACTGATTAATTAAGAAAACAATCTGATTATTTTTTTGTTTTTGTCATTGATTTTTTTTGTTTTTTCTTCTTATCGTTCGAATTATAATCTACTGTTTCGGCGCTCATAAAGCAAAATGTATTTGCTTTTCTAATAATTAATTCTTGATTTACTAGCATTCTCAGTGTTGGGACAAAAGATTTATCAATATCTTTAGAGCTTCCTTCATAATATGTATCAACATAGTTTCTAATTTTTTCTAGTGGAACCCATATTTTTTCTTCTGTAGATGATGATGATATTGCTTCGCATATAAGTTGTATTAGCTGTTCTGATACCTGCTTTAACTTAGGATCTTCAAGAAATATATTTTCCATTTTGAATATATTCAATCAGATTACGATAAATATCTCAAATTTTTTACATATAATACATGTTTATCTCTGTTTATTTAAACATTGAAAAAATATTAATATTATTTTTAAGTTTATTATATTATTAATTATAGTTTTTTATTTGAATTAACTTAATATCACATTTCTTCATTTGAAACATAATGGAAGAAAAAAAAAACTAATAAAGGCATTAATATTAATGTAATTGGCTATTAAAAAGTTTTTTTGAATAGCAAGGGATGTAACATTCAACCAGAATCACCTGAATTATAATTAAATGATCAGTGACTCTATCGAAACTACAAACAATTATTCAAGAAAAAGAGTGCCCAGTTTACGCTTGAAGCAAGATCTCATGGAGAAAAACGCATTATACATGAAGAGGGGCAATTGACCACCAACATGTTGAAAAGTCATATGTCTTCAATTAAGAACAATAAGAACAATTAATGGTTCTAAACCTTTTTTTGTTTATTTAACATTTGAACAAATAACAATTAAACCAAAATCAAATTATAAAAAGTTTTTTAAATGTAGCGTGAACTATCAGTTAAAACAGTTTTTTTATTCCTAAATTTCATTTGAGCTTCAATAAATAATATAGAAATTTATTTTTTGCCGATTTATATGGTAATATGCTGAATTATAACAGTTGACTTTTGTTTTTTTCGTCAGTACACATCATTGCATATAAATAATACTCAAAAAAATTAGTACAACTCTATCATATACTAGTATTTTCAATTAATGTCTATTTATTTCAGGTAATTACCTGAAATTTCAGGCTGCCTGCCCAAAACAGAACGGCTATTAATATTTCCCCAATATTTAATAAGTAGATGATTGCTAAATCTATTAATTATAATTTAAGATTTGAGCACTTTTTGTTTCAAAATTTCTCGAAAAAGTTTTTTTACCTTAAATTTCCTTAAATTGGTTAAATGTTATAGTTAGTTATACAATTAAATTCACAAAATGCAAAATAAAAAGGAAAATGGTCTGCAATATTTACTATTGAATCTGAAAATATTACATTTTCAAGTGATATCTGCTTTTAAAATATTTCATATTAGTCTGTATATCGCATTAGCTCTAATATTTGCATTCTTCTCCATTTAAATATTCATAAAAAGACAGCCTTAAATTTCAAAGATCATATTGAAATGAATCAAAAAGTTAATCTCATATACATACAAAAAGTGAGTAAAAAAAAAAATGATAGCTCAGAAAATTCAACATCATTAAAAAGCAATGAATTCAAAAAGAAGAAAAAACATTTACTACAATATTATATATCTATGAAGAAAAAGCTTCGTTGAATTATAATAAATAATATATAATTTCATAAAAAACAACAATAATAAAGAATCATTGAAGTGTTCTTGACAAAGGAGGCAAATTACTATGTTTTGGATTGTAATATCTAGGAATTGATGGTTTCTGAGTTTTTTGATTTTTCTGAATTGTCGGCATTGATGAAGGAATCTTCACGCCTTTCAATACTTGCTGTTGAATTTGATTTAAAACATTGCTAGTTAAAGTAGTTTCAGGTGGAGGAAGGATTTTTTGCCAACCGCCAAATTCATTAGTGAACATCACTTTTAGTGCATCAAAAATCATTTTTGTTTTTAAAGGTTCTTCAATAGGAAAAGTTACAGATAAACTGGGACGATCATTTAGCTCTAAAACGAAAGGCTCACCACGATGATTTATTAAAATGTCAATTCCACAAATGTGAAAATATCTGTCAATTGGAGATAAGTAAGGATGAGGAGGATTAGAAAATTTTTTCTTTGATTCTCGGTTATCTAAAGAATAAAGATTAATATTGTGAATTATTTGTGGTAATAAAGCTATCATTGTTAATGCTACATCTTGCTTTATTTTATTCCATAATGCAGAATTGTTTGGAATTAATTGAAGAACACTAGACGCTAGTCTACATATATTATCATGCTCACCACTTTTAACATTGACTGCTGTATTCGTCAAATGCGAAAAATGATTATCGAGATTTTGGCAATTTGGTGGAGTATAAGGCTCTGAACAAAATCTCGCTAAGCCATCTTCATATATATATACTGTATACGGACTGACTTTTGATATTAATATATATAACCGAAAATCAAACTTATATCCATCAATTAAATAAGGAGAAATGTATCTTTGAATAATAGCGGATCTCGATTCACGAGAAACATCAAGCGAATTTTGAATTAAACGAATTCCAATTCCACTACATCCAGCGCGAGGTTTAAAAATCCAAGTTGCCTTTCCTTGTAATCGATTATTCTCCAATAAAAACTCTGAATATTGGTAAGGAAGTTGAAAGGTTGTTGCAAAAAAGCTATAAAATGACGGATAGATGTTTTTCATTTTTTGGAGAGATTGAAAAAAGTTACTTTTATAGCATATTACGTCCATACCAGGTATTTTATTGATTTTCTGATACGGTAATAAATTAATATATTCATCTGTTGAAATAAAGCCATCCCACCAAATTAATGCTGCTTTTGGATCGTTTGAAACCTGAATGAATTTCGTTCTGCCAATAGCAGTTTTGACAATTGGGTACTTAACCTTTTTAACATCGATTAAATACTGAGCGGGAAACATAAAAATTTGCTGTTACTCGTCGTTTTATTATTGCTAAATGATTTTCTGATATAACGAATATTTCTTTGAAATTTCTAAAAAACTAAAATTTTCATTTTAAATTAAAATAAGAAAATCTTTATAAATTCTTATGAAATACAGATTTAAATAATAGAATAATGTTTATTTAATATATATGATATTTAATAATCTTTAATTTACCTTATTATTCAACAAAACTTTTGAAAAAATTTAAAAATGAAAATTCAGTTCCATAGATTATCTCAGAAAATTGATAAAATTTTGTACAATCTATTCCAAATGCTACTCATCTGTTTAAAAGAGAAATTCAGGCCATTAACCACTCATAAAATGTATATAATAAATAGTATTTATATTTAAGAGCAATATTTAATGATAAATATCGAATTGAGGAAGATATAGAAAATTAAAATAAAAATATGAATATACTTCATATGTAACTGTAATAATATTTTAAATAAGTTATCCTTAATGCCTTGATGAAGATTGCCTTTGTGATGGCGATAACTTATCATCTTCTTTGAAGTGACGTCCAATAGATATGTCCAAAACTTTGTATACTTCTCCGGTTGGTCCTGCATGCATTTGATCATTTCTGTCAGGACCCATTTTCAATTGGATGAGATTTGATGGTGAGTCAGAATTATCATCTCCTATTGCGCCGTTTGGACATAAAGTTTTAATTTGTATTGTTGTATCTGTAAGATGCTTTCCGTTGAAAGTAAAATTGATCTTACTTGAATAATTATAGGATTTACTTAAAACTCTGCTAATATCAGCTAAAGTTTCTTCACCTGAAAGTTCAAGTGCAAACTTTTTGCAGCCGCTGCCTTCAGGTCCATCAAAAAAGATTACCCACATGAACTTTTTTAAAAAATGATAATTTTGACAAAATTTAATATCAAATAAAAATCATTGAAAAAGTTTATATGTCGAAATTGAAATTCAATTAATGAAAGATTTATTACATTTATTAATTTTGTCAAGATATTATCAAATGATTGTTTTGCTCTAGCATTTGAATTTTTTATTTACGCACATATTATACACTCGAGCTTTGATCTATGAAATAATTGGATATAAATATCACTTAATTTCGAGTTTTCCTACCATAAATATTCAAATTTATATAACAATTCTTCATTTACTTAATAGAATATTTTAAAATTAAACTATTTGTCATTATTAACGACTCATTAATTAATAATACATTTAAAAAAGATTAATGATTCAATAAATCAAGGGATTTTTGTTAAAAAAAAAAAAAAATAACAAATGGTTATTACATTATCACGTTAGTTAATACTATTAACTTAATAGCACGAGAAAAACATATTTGGCAAAATATCATAAATACTATAGATAGAGATTAAATATACAAGTACTATATTTGACAAATTCTGTTTTTTTAATCAATTATAGATTAATGTTGATGTTGTCAATAACATTTGTTTTTCTTTTTTCAAAAATATAAAATAGAAATCATTTTGTATGCTTTAATTTAATGATTGCAAAATAAAGCAAATCCCATTAAGATCTTTATATATATTTAAGCAAAATCAAGAACTATCAAGAACCCAGAATAATTTCAATTTACGTTCATAGAAGTCATTTCAATAATTTCAATAAATTTATTATATTTAAGTGAAAATTTTCACTTTTTCATTGTTTTTTATTGAATAGATTTATTACAAAAAGTTTAACCATTCAATTAATATAAAATCGATGATACCGTCTAAAATTAACTCTTATATTATTGGCAAACAAATTGGAAAAGGGAGTAATGGATTCGTTTATGAAGCTATCCACGAAAAAACAAAGATAAAAGTTGCAATTAAAATGATTCAGAAAACGAACATTTCATCGGATCACGACCAAATCCAGCTCAGGTTTTCCCGTGAAATTAATTTATTACAACGAATTAATCATATATTTGTTCCACAATTCTACCAAGTTATTGAAGATCCTTTGTATTTTTATTTGGTAATGGAATATGCTCCAAATGGCGATTTAGTTGCACTTGAAAAACCAGTAGATGAATATACAGCAAAAAACATTTTTTTACAGCTAATTATTATTCTTGAGTATTTGCATTACGAACAACACATCGCGCACAGAGATCTCAAAGCTGAAAACATAATACTTGATAAATATAAAAATATTAGAGTTATAGATTATGGCTTGAGTAATTGTTTCACCGAAGATAATCCGCAATTAAAAACTGCATGTGGATCTCCACGTATGTACTTTTTTAAACGAGCAAACAAATTAGCAAACATCAAAGAAATTGGTTGCTAGAACCATATATGAAAAAAAAAAAAAAAAAAATAGACTTTTCACATAGGAGTGAAAATAACAATATTTATATATCAAAAAACACTTAATTTCTTTTTTGGTCTTGCTTAATTGCTTGCTCGCTTCATTTGAAATATTTTCTAATTCATAGATTATTTACCACCCGAAGTTGTAAAAAAACAGAAATATACAGCAGAGGTTGATATATGGAGTGCAGGAGTACTTCTTTATTATATTACAGTTGGTCATCTTCCATTTGAAAGCGATAATTTGCAAAGTCTTTTGGAAAAGATTGTTTATGCTGATCCTTACTTCCCTTCATTCATTTCTCCACATTTATCAAGTCTTTTAAAAAAGATGCTGACAAAACAGCCAGAAAATCGAATAACTATTGACCAAATCAAAAAACAAGAATGGTTTCCAACAGCCGACTTTTTGAGAATCAAAAAATTATGCAATCAAATAAATTCTTTTAACGACGAAAACATAATTGATCAAGATATTATTGGTAAAATGAATGATTTTGGAATTGAAACAAAATATTTGAAACACAATCTTATTTTAAAAAATTTAACTGATGAAACAGCTGCTTATCGTATGCTTGAAAGAGAAAAGCTAATCGAATCAATGAAAGATGATTTGAGACTAATCCAATGTTGTAAATTTGAAAAAATCAAAAAATCATCAAGTGAATCTATTAAAAGTATACCGACCAGCACGGATAATAGCAACAATCAAAATCATAACGGAGCTAAAATTAAACCTTTTCTTTCACCTAGAATTTTGTCTCGAAATTCGTCAAAATTAAATATTCAAAAACGTTTCTCCCATGAAGCTCTTAGTTTTTCTAAGAAAAAATCGTGATGAAATCAATAATTGCCAATCTTATATATATAAATTGTATATAAGCAACTATTGATATATTTTCATTTATGATTTACGATTACAAATCGTTAAATCGTATTTGTATATAAAATTCACTCTAGTATGCTTTATTATGAAATATAATTTTATTATTATATACTTGAATAATAAAATGCATACTAGTTATTTTAAAATATATATGTTAACAATTCCTTATCTTTTTTATAAAAAAAAGTTATAAGCTTTTTTTATTTTGATTATAACTTTTAGAAGGATATTTAATTATCTCTTTCTTTTTTTCATGAATAAAAAAAAAGCATCAACGTTGATAGCACCATCATTGATAACATAATACATTATTAATTTGATTGTATGATAATTATATTAAAAAATCAAATTTAAAAAAACGTTTTGGTCAAAAAAATCGTTAAATTTTATTATTTTGATTTTCAAAGGCATTAACCAATTAAACATAGAAAATAAAATATATAAATCCGCTTAGAATTTCAACTTTCAGATGAGCCAGCCCGTGCTCGATAAAATTATTGGAAGCTCTCCTATTAGTCGAAGCAACTTATCAGTTCACTACAAAACAGGTGCATGCGCATTTTCAAGTCATAGTTTTTTTTCATTAGTATTACCAAAAGATCAAAAGCGATATGATCTAGAGGTGGCCGATGATTGTCGCGAAATCACCTCCATTGCATTTTCCAATGGAGGGCAACATTTAGTTATTGGAGAAATCGGACCGAATGCTCGATTTTTCATTTTAACTTTTTCAGAGCAATTTGATAAAATACTCACAAATGTAGAAACACGAACAAAAGAAAACGGATTTTCATGTTTAGCCATGAGTTCAGAAACGGGACGGTTAATTACGGTTGGCAATGATTTGCAACCTTTTTTCTTACTTTGGGACACCAATCAACCACGACCGACATGCATTGGCTGTTACCATCTTCCAGTTATTCCCACCAATCTTCGCATATCTGGGGATGGCATGTTTGCCATGGTTTCTGGCAACAAAATGCTCAAATTTATCGACACATCAATTCAATCGGGACCAACACCAGTTATACTCAAATCACGCAATGTCAACATAGGCCAATTCAAAGACTCGAACTTCATTTCTTGCGCCATTTCAGTTGATACTCCATACTACGCATACGGACTAACAAACGATGGGATTCTTTGTTCGTTAGATTCGGCCTCGATTCCATTTAACAAGACGAAAAACGCTTCAAATTTGATCGTTATTGTTCCCAATTACTTGAATTGCGGTGAAACGACCTCGATATCGCTTGACAAGAAGATCATCTTGGTGGGAACTTCCTCTGGCTCAGTATTGGCCATCAAAAAAGAAAAAAACGGTCACAACATCTTCGGCCAATTTAGCTCAGAAGGCAAAGGCGTTGTAACTATCGGCATAGGCGAACGTTTAACAAGCGCAGCATACAGTGATGGCCATTTAATGTTCTGGCAAAGAAAGATAAACTCGCAGCCAATCTTAACTTTGCCCAGCCATCGCGGACCAGTCTGCGGCCTTTGCGTGATGAATGATTGCATTTTGTCGTGCGGAAGCGATGCCACTGTTCGTTGTTGGAAGGTCCAAGTAAACAAGGCATTGATTGGCATTTCTTCCCAAGAACAAATTTGTTGTCGAACGATAACAAAAGTGGCAGACAATTACGCTTCTATTCTAACCGGCGTCAGATGCATCGCCGCAAAAGATGGACTCGTTTTCGCAGGCGACAACGGCGGAAACCTCCACTTGATGAAGCTTGAAAAACTCGAGGAAATAAAGAAAATAATCGAATGCTTCCAAGGTGTAATGTGCATCTCGGTCCATCCGGACCAGCCTTACGTTGGCACCGGCGGCGGGGATGGAAAAGCTCGAATTTACAAAATCAACAATGAGAACAAAAATTTGGCCTTAACCGTCTCAAAACAATACCATTCATCACCAATAACCGCCGTCGCTTTCACTCCAAACGGTTTCGTATCGACTTCTTCTGAAGGGATCCGTTTTTGTCAGCTCCCGTCGGGCGATGTTTACAGCTCAACGAACACGAGCGAGCCACTTTTGTCACTCGCGACGATACCCAGTGGAAAAGCGGTTGTAACCGGCGGTTGTGACGGTTGTGTCTCCTTATGGCTTGTCAAGGATGGATCCTTGTTCCGCCGCCACAAATTGTCACCTTCGTCGTACCCGCTGGCACTGGCGGTTGACAAGGCAGGCCTGTTCATTGCAGTTGCGCTTTCGGATGGAACGGCGCGCGTCTTAGATCTCTTTAGCGGTGATACCATTTATTCCTTCAATTCGCACGCAGGCATTATTACTTCCGTATCGTTCCATGAAAGTGACCTCTTGTTCTCGTCCTTCGGCGGAAGCATACTGAGGTGGACAATGCCTCAAGCAATCCACACAGCAATCACCGAAAGAATGGGCAGAGCCGATCAGCCTCTTCTTGACATTCTGAGGTCTTCAGAAAACTTACTTACGCCTCAAATGAACGAGTTGTCAGTCGGAAATTTGGCCGATAATAATTCAAACAGACTCGTTCGATCTGGAACGGTTATGAAAGGAAGTATGCCGGACAAAAATTGGGTGTTCGAAAAAATTGACAATAACAAACTTAGATCTGAAAAGCCTTTGGCCCAGGAAATTAACAGTAATCAAGAAGAAGAAGACGAAGAGGTCGAACAAACCGGTTTTGACGCACCAAGGCCAAGTGTGGAAGGTGAATATGAAACTAAGGTCGATGACATGGTTAGAATGTCTTTTATTAGAAGAAAAAAGGAGGAATTAAATCATCAAAACGAAACTAATAGTAATACTAATAGTACTACTACTAGTAGTAGCAATTTAAACGATATTAATAATGATGACGAATTAAATAATACTAGTAAAGATAAAGATAAGAAAAGTGTTATAGCTAATGATGATAATGAACCTTCTGCTATTCAAAAGATTCAGCCACCAAAGAAAAAATCTGAGATTCCTCGATCAAAATATTTATCTAGTAATAATAGCAATAATAGCTCTATAAATATTTCTAATGATAAAGAGAGTGAAAATAGTAAAATTAAGGTTTCTTCAAGTAAAGCTGATGAAATGAATATGGCTGCATTAAACTTGAAAAACGCTTATGAAAAAGCAAGAGATTTACTTAGTATGAAACCTTCTTGTCCAGAAGAAATTGCTGCACAATCAATGATACAGAATGCTATGGATATGATTAAAAGAGATCTTTATGATGTACAAGCTGCTAAGCAAATTAAAGAATATGCTCAATTTATTCTGAGCGCTGTTGATAAATTGTAAATGTATATTAAAGATATATTTATTAATAATATTATTTATTGTTTAATTATTTTCAATTGAATTTTTTTAAAAAAATATTTAAATTAAAAGATAGGAAACTATTATTATATAACTTTATCAATAATATCAAATATTTTATTATTTCTTGCCTTTCTTGAAGTTTGGACGACTTTGAACTTTAGGCTTATTATTATTACTCTTGTTATTTTTAGCATTCTTCTTCTTAAAGTTATTTCTTTTTTCATTTTTCATTTCATTTCTTTTTTCTTTAGCTTCTTTTTCAATTTTCTTTTCGTACTTCTTTCTCTTTTCTTTCTTATCTTTCCTCATCGATTTTTCAATTTGAGCTGCAGTTGGTCCAATTTTTCCACCTGCCGCAAGAATTTTAACTTTTTCCATTGCTGCTGCTTGTGGATCTTGCGCATCTAACTTATCTTGATATCGAGCTTCACGAAGTTTTTGATATTTATTTTTACCTTTTTTCTTGTTTATATCTACATTAACAGGAACTTTAATTGCTGAAAATTTGTATTGGTTCTCTTCACCATTTTCTTCATCATCTTCACTATAATCATTAGCATCTTCATTACCACTATCTTCTTGTTCGGGCATTTCTTGATCAGATTCTGAGGCAGCTTGAAGGGTAATTGTTTTAATTTTTTTTTCTTTTTCGGGTTTTGGCTCTTTGATTGGTAACCTGTTTTTCTTTTTTTCTTCTTTCTTTTGTGATGGTTGCCTTTCATCACTTAAATCACAAATCATCTTTTCATTTACTTGATCAGAAAGCCAGAGAAAATAACTTAAATCATCCATCCTTTTGGTCAAGAGATTTTCAATTTTCTTTCAATTTAAAAATTTTTATTATTGAAAAAATATTATCAATTATTTTTTTTATACTACATAATATAATATTAATTAAAAATGCATTTATCAGATTAATTACCAAATAATTATAAAAATTGTCATTGTTTATTCTAATTGAAAAAGCTGATATGATTTTACAAAATTATTTAATTCTTATTTCTCTTTTCTCACAGATATTTTTGAAAATACATATACTATATATCCAAATATTACTTAAAATTCAAAATTCAGTTTGTTTATAGAAATATTAGTTTTGAATTTTTTGAGAAAAAATATTGTGGCGCCTTTTCAAAAAAGAAAAGAAAATTTGGTTTTTAGTTTTTTAAAAAAATTACATAATGTCAAAATCTACGTCTAGTCGATCTTCACACCACAGACATTCTTCATCAGTAGCAAATTCAGAAATCAGTGAAAACCGTATACGGTCATACCAACCTGTTCCACCACTAAAAACGCAAATTCAAACACTCGAAGAAGATGGCCAAAATATTTTATCAATAGTCACTGAATCTAACGATATTCCTTCTTTTTTAAATCTAGCTGCTAATTTTAATGAAGCTCTGATCAAAATATTGAATGATCTAATTCGATGCTTCACAAGTTTATATCGTCGTCAAAATCCCGTCAAAAAAGATATTTTGGCCATTACAGATTTGAACTATGGCTATTTTAAAAAATTAAAAGATATATTTGGTACTTTCAGAACGTTTCAAGGCACAAATTTATTAAATTATCTTGATCAATTTAAAAAACTTCAAATGCTCGTTGAATTTTGGAGCTTCGTTGAAGATAATGAAGCTATTTTTATAAATGAAATATGGCATTATTGCTCAGAAGTTTATGTTCGAACCGAATCAAATTTTGATGACAAGAAAAATAAAAAAGAAGACGATCATATAGTATATAAAGAAGCATACCGATTTTTCTGTAATTGCTTGAATGATCATTATGATAACCTTAATAAATTGCAACTTAAATTTATAAGCGGAGTGAACCAATTCGACCTTTCAAGAGGATACCAAGATGAAGAAGAAGACGAAGAAGAAGATTATGAAGACGATGTAAACGAGGAAGAAGAAGATACAAAACAAATGAGCCCAAGAGAACAAAGAAAAATCGAACGCCAACTTAGGAAAAAAGTTGGTGATGCTATTAGGAGAAGCTATTCTGTAGTATTTCCGACTTTGAAAGAATATTGGAAAAATGCTTTTGATTGGAAACTTAAAGAAGTTCAAAGAAAACTTAGACTAAAAGAGGATAATGCAAATGATGAAGATTATGATCAAGAGGCAGATGATTCAGATTACGATGTTATAATTGAAGATAAAATTATTTACGAATTATTTGATAACAGACTTTCTCAGATTGAAACATTTTATAAAATGATTGACCAATTAAAAGATAGCAATTCCACTAAGTTAGCACAATTCATTTCAAAAGAAGCATCTTTGTCATTTAATGATCAGATTGCTAGTCTTCGAGAAATGTGGGAATTTGCATCTCGAATTGCACCAAAAGTATTTTGTGAATATGAAATGACTCATTTTGGATCTATCATTGTTGATAACTTGAAAAGTGAGGCCAAGTTTAATTTAACACCAAGTTCGCTTAATCGACTCGGTGAAATATTTGAACAAGCAGAAAACATCGAAGATTTACAAACTGCTCAAGAAGTAATTAATTTAATTATTGAAAAGATCAAAGACAAAATTGCAGAATTGGAAAACTTATATAAAGATGAAATTCAAATTTTCGGAGAAGAATTTGACGCTGATTACTACAAAAAATATGTCAAACAACAGCATGATTCTAGCAAAGCCATTCATGAACTTGCTATGAATATTGCTGAATCAATCAAGAAAAGTGAAGCAGCAGCTTTTGTACATCAAAAACTTGATCCAGATGTTGATATCTATAGATCTGATGATAACAATAATAATGATGATTCAGAATATCCGATGAAAAATGAAATTAAAAAACTTGTTGATATTGCTCCTGATTTCTATATCATGATATCGAATCATATTACTGACTTAAACCGTGAACTAAATCTTATTTATGATAATCTCGACGGAGGAAACAATTCAATTGGTGACAACCAATCACAAAGGAGCAGCCGAACATACAATGTAGGCAACGATAATGATCCAATGGCCAATTATCATAACCAAATGCATAGAAAGATGGAAAAAAGAGCTAAAAACAAGCAAGCCAACGATGCTCTTTCAGTTTATGCTCCTTCTTCGAAAAGTGTTAGTTTACGTTCAAATACAAAGAACAGAAATCTAAAGAAAATTTACCGAATTAGAGTTGAATTGATTCAAGAAGCAATTTGTCGTACTTATGAAGAATTATTTGCCTCAATTCGTGTTTTAATTATTAATGCTGTCCGTTATACAAGTGATGAACTTGCTGAAAGTTACAACAAAATGCTTGAAACTTCATACAAAAAGTACTTGTCTCATTTGAATGTTCTCAAAAAGTGGTACATTCAAGAAATGAAAGTTGATAAGGTTCAAGCGATAGAAGCAAGAATGGCAACTAATCAATCTGTTTCTAAAGAGATAATTAATGACTGCATTAAAGAAAGTCTTAGAGAAATGGCAACACAATATGCAATTTATTATATTAAACGTAATGAAAAATTTGACGATACTTTCGATGAACAAATTGAAGATCTTGATGGAATTTTGTTCGAAAAAATGGAAAATATAAAATCAACTGTTCATATTAAGCAGCTCGAAATTATCGAACGTCAATATCGAATTGAAATGAAAAAAGAAGAAAACAGAGAACCTGCTCAAGTTACTGAAGGTGAAAGAAGAGTTCGTACCCTTCTTGCTTCAAAGCAATATGATGAAGCAAGAAAAGAAAAAGATAAGGTTGCAAAATTGAGAGTAAGTTTATGGAATGAAAAGAAGAAAGAAATCCAGAAAAAGTATAAGAAAATTAGAAATGAAAAGTTAGAACAACAAGCAAGAGATTTGGAGTTTCTTGAGCAATCATATCAAAAGAAGAGAACTTTGATCGAAAAAGATTATCGCTTAAATCAAGAAAACTCTAGAAAGTCATTAAAGGCTTCTCTTCATAATCAAGTCGATTTTCATGTCAAATTAGCGGCAAAATTGAATCTTAGTGGTAATCCAAATAAAGTTGAATCCAAAAAAACAATTAATAGTAATAATATGCCATTAGTGAAATCTTATGAAGCTATTGTTAGCAATGTCTTATATGAAAAACATATTGAAATTTAAAATCTATTTAATTATATAATTCTTAAAGTTGTGGTGATTTTTTTGATTAAAAAAAGTTAAAAAAATGCAATATTCTTTTCCCTCTTTAATTCTTTTCTGATGAAATAAAGCAAGATTAGCAAAGAATAAGCAAATCATTCAAAAAAAAATTTATTCAAAAAATTGAATAGAATTTCGATAAATAAAATTTTTAATATCAAAAAGTTTAAATAACACTATAAATATATTACAAATTGTTTTTTTATTTTTGATAAATTTCAAATAATATTTTTTTTATATAATTTTTCATTAAAATTAAATGAAATTATTTTATTATTGCAGAGATAAAATGAAAATTTGAATTGAAATACAATTGAATCATATTCACAGTTTTAAGATTTAAATTTTATTTAAGTAAATAATATGACATTAAAAGCAGATAAAAAGATATCCCGAAGGCATGCCTCAGAGAAGGTTGTTGCCCAAAACCTTCTTGGCGATTTTGAAGTTAAGAATAGCCGAGGGTTAGCAATTATAGAATCAATAATGGGCGAAAATACTTTTGATTCAATTTCTAGAAACTCTTTACTATCTCTTACTACTGTTTTAAGCAAGCTCACACAAATTCCCTTTCCAAGAAATTTTTCAAGGCGAAAAGCATTAATTGTTAAATGGTTTGATGATAACGCAGATGAACTTGAAACAGCAGGAAAGTTTGTTTGTGTTGAGTTCAATCGTGAAAAAACTTGAATTTTATGAATTTTTTTGGATCTATTTTTTTTTTAATTATAAATGTTTGGATTTTATTTTTATGCATCCTGTTTTCTTTTTTTATTTTGAGGAATTCTTTATAGCACATACAACTTTTTCAGAAAAAAATAATCGTCCATTTTTTCGAGCTTTTTTTCACATAGAAAAGATTAAAAGTTCCTTGTATTTTTTATTGATTTCTTAATTTATGCCATTTAGAGAATATGTTAAACGCGAAATAATCGAAAATTTTCAAAAATGAGATTATTATTTGATTAATAATTATTCTTAAAAATGGTTGATTTAGATAATCAAATGGCTTAATGGGCTTCCTACATTGATATAATTTAGGATTTAATGGTTAAAATCAGTATTAAATAAGAAAACAAATACTTTTAAATTATTTAAAAGGAATAAAAAAAGCATGAATAGGGGGGGGGGGGGGTCATGCTATTTGGTTTAAAAATAATTAATTTTAATTTCTCAAAAAGTTTATTTAGACCATATATATACACAAAAAGTTCTCTGTGCTAAAAAAATACACCCTTTTATTTTTGCTAAATATACTATATTTATTATCAATATATATTTGCTTTTTCTTTAATTGACAATACCTAATTGAAAGATAAAAATCTGTTTTTCTTTTTTTCTAATAATCATACTAAATAATGATATTATTTGCTTGCATTTATTATTCAAAAGCGATCATTATGCTTTTCAATAATTTTGAATAAAATTTCAAATATAAAATAATTTATTCAAAATTTTCAATTTCTTCAAAATTAAGTCCATATTTTTTAATTAATAATATGCACAATAAAATTTTGAATCTATAAACAAATTTGATGATCTGACTAACAAATTAATCGACTTGTCGAGGTCTTGCTTGATCGTTTCATCATACATGCAGATGTGTGCTAAATTGTACATCGATAAACAGTCATTTTTTTGGCGAATTGCTTCCTCAAAATAAACAGCAGCGTTGCCTGCTCGCCCTTCAATGCTGCCGTATCCGTGCCTGTAAATGATTCCGAGATTGTTTTTGGCGTATCGATTGTTGAGTGATGATGCTTCCTTGTAATAATGAACGGCTTCTTCAATGTTTCTATCATTGTTTTTGCCTTCATGAAGTAAAAATCCATGCGAAAAATTGGCGTCTTCATGGCCATTCTTTGACGCTAGCATAATATAGAATCTGCCTTTTTTATTATTTTTTGTGTGATTTATGGCAAAATAATAAATGAGGCCGAGATTATATTGTGCTTGTGGATCATTTTGATTTGCAGTAAGTTGAAAATAATGAATTGCTTTGTCGATGTCACGTGTGACATAATAAATGACACCAAGATTTGCTTGTGCATTTCGATCATTATTATTCGCAGCGAGTGAATAATAATGAATTACTTTGTCGATGTCACGTGCGAGTATATATCTTTTTAATAAACAAATTCTAAGAAAAATTTTGAATATGATGATTTCGTTTATGAAGCTGAGTGATTTTTTCAGAAAGTAATAAGACATACATGCTTGGTCAGTCATGTTTTATCCTTCTAAGAAAAATTTAGTCTAAATTAGACTAAATTTTCAATTTAATTATAATTAAATTTGGATATTTTGGATATCCCTTATTTTTATTCATATCTAAATTTAGATATGATTTTTTTGAAATATTAAATCATATCTAAATTTTCAATTTAATATTTCAAAAAAATAAAATTCATTTGAAATATTTTTTTTAATTTGGATATTTTGGATATCCATTATTTTTATTCGTATCTCGTAATTCATATGAACCGATAGCTTCTAATTCAATATCATATAACAAATCCATCGCATGACAAATTTCCTTGATTTTTCAAATAATTAATAGTCAGTGATTAAACCAATTACTTTTCTTGGAATATCTCATGTTTATGCAACTTTTTCAATTTCTTCTTTATTTAATGCAATGTTATTTCCACATTTTTTGATTAGAACTAAGCTCAACAACATCTGTGAATATTTAAATTCAAATGATTTGATTAAAACTATGATAAATAGAAGAACAATTTTCAAAAGAATGAAATCTTCTTTCAATTAAAAATAGAAGATTTATCATATATATAAGAATCTTAAATCCAAAGAAAGCTAAATGATCAATTTTATTACTGATGAAGAAATTGCTATGAATGCAAGAAATCTATTCTAATCAAAAGTATTTTTAAGGATTACTTGAATTAGTGGATCAATTTAAAAAAAAGATGCAAATTCATTGAAACTTGCATTATATAAAAATACAAACTTGGAAAATGAAATGGCAATGTTGATCACATCAATTTAAACATTTTGATAAAAAAGAAATCTCATTGAATAGAATCTAAAATTGTCAAAAATATCAATAAAAACAAAATTTATGAACAAGTTATTGAAATAACGCATTTCATCATTTGGTTCTTTTTGCTATATTTTTGCAAAAGTGGAATCATCGCATTTTTTTTTTTTTTAATATTTTTACAAAAAAATTCATTTGTTTTTAAAAGCAACCAGTAGTATTGTATTTAGAATTTGTCTTATCACATTATTTAGCTCAAATTTGACATTTTGAACATCAGATTTTGTAATAAATGTATTATTATCATCAATGATTTCATTATTTCTATTTAAGATGATGATTTTAGATGCTATTAGATCAAACTTTAGCAACAAGAGATATTTTTTATATATAAATTCAAAAGAATAAATTTCAGTCAGTTCAAAACTGAAAAATAAAAAGTTTTATATAAAAAAAGATGAATTTTGTAACCTCTTCACAAACCAAACCCAAACAAGATTTAATTAAATTTATTGATATTAACGAATGCTCAAATGATTCTACATACGATATTAATTTACTAGACCATCAATCATTTAACCCTGTTTCTTTTCTCTAAAAAGATTTCACTATAAACACGTCAAATGGCTCTTATAAATTTTTTCTTATATGATCAATGAATCAGTTTCATTGATTCTTTTCAAGAATAATGAATTTAATATAAATATGAAAGATGATCACAATTTTATGAGAAAAACTGAACAGCTCTATAATGGAGAACAAGTTTCTTTTTCTCCAACCGATATTTTAATTCTCAAAAAAATAATATCAATTACCTCTTTTAAATGTTTTCCGGATTACATCTCAAACTATGAACTAAAAAGCAATTTTAATGATATTATCAAATGCAAACTTTTTATAGATAAAAATTTATTTTTAAAATTTCTTCAAACGTAATTCCAAATGAATTTACAATAATTACCAAAAAGAAAGAATACCAATGCAATTTTTACGGAGTTGCATCATCAAATATAATTCTTAATCATGCTAAAGAAAATCCAAATTTTAATAAGTATTTTTATGATTTTGAAGATGAAAATAATGAATTTCAGTTAGTTTGAGACTTTTTGAATTATAATTCAATTAAAGTCATACCTCAAAATTTTGAAATTCTTAAGAAAATATCACAAGATTTACAAATAGATTGTCTTTCTGAACTAATTGATAATTTGATTAATGATTACATGTTCACAATTCAAATAAATAATAATAAACGATCAAACATTAATTCAATTAGTCAACTTTTTGAATGCTTATATAATCGGAAAAAATTGAAAACAGAAATTGTTAACGAATTGATTGTTAACTCAAAATGGTCCCAAGCGAAAGAAAATGTTGAAGAATTGGCGGCTTGTGTCATTCAAGTTATTCACAGCGACATTCTATTACATCCATTTTTACTTGATTTAATAATAATGCTAGACAAAAGTAATTCAGATAATAATCAATTAAATGTTTTACTTCCATTTATAACAAAGAATTTGCTGAGTAACATTGGGCACAATTTATTAAATTGCTCATTCATTTATCGTCTTAATCAAAAAAATTTATTTTGAATAAAGATATTTATGACGAAATTGTCAAATATATTCATTGCTACATGTACTTGGATAATTATATAGTTGGATATGCTGTTTTTAATAACAAAAAATATTTATGTTGTGAACGAATTAACAATTCCCTTATTCGGTTTTTCAAAGAGTTATTAGATAATAGGAGTTTTAATTATGACGAAGTAAGTAAAGATTTAGAGCCTGATAACTTATACTTTATTAGAGAATATTATGTAGATAAAAAGAGTGAATTTAATAAAATGAGAAAGAGTGGAGAACTAATTGATGAATTCACTTTGGCTATTAGAAAAGATGATATTAATAAAGTAAAATCAATATTTGAGAAGAAAACTCAATTCAGTTTTTTCAAAGAACCAATCGAAATAAGAATTTCTAATATATTTTCTTATAACAAAATACCATTTAATATCTTTGAATCCTTTATAGATAACGGGGAAACAAATTATATAAATTATTCAGCAGCATATGGCTCTGTAAATTGCTTTATATATTTATTTTCACAAAAAAATGATTATAAAGATAAACTAACATTATCATATGCTGTTTTTGGTCAAAATAAAGAAATAATTGAAATGGTTATTCAAAAGAACATTTCAACTGACGTTAATAATGAGCCGGTAAACAATTCATTAATAAGCTATGCAAAAGATGATCAAAAAGAAAACCAAAGATTTTAATCTAGCATATCCAATTGTTCTGATAATAATAAAGCACCAAAATAGCGTTTCTGATGGTCTTTTTGATGAGGAGTATAATAATATTGATGATTCATTAGTATTACTTGTCATTAGAAATGGAAATTTTGATTCATTTTTTAAATTAATCGATAAAGGTTTGTACTTTATGTCAATTAAAAAAGATCTATTAATAAAAATGGTACACATATCAGCAACATGTGGTTACTATGAATTCACAAAGCTTTTATTTGAATTGATATTCAATGATCGTAATCCACAGTATCTACAAGATCCATTCCAAATCATTAAATTAGAAGATTCTGTCTATTTTGGAAGTTTATCAATTTTTCAAACTTTATACATCATTTAACATCAAAGAGTATAATGTTGGAAGTGCTTTAACTATAGTAATTAAAAAAGAGCACATTGAAATTATCAAATATATGTTTGAAACAGAATTTCGACAAAAGTTTCAAATTACAAATAATAGTGCATATAAGCTACTTAAAGTATCCTTGTTTAGCACCAAAACTGATATTTTTAGTTATTTGCTCAAGCATTTAATTGATGTTGAACACATTATTCCCGACTTTTACAATCAAAATATCACTTGGCTATTGAGTCATTCATGCTCAATTGGCAATATAGAAATGTCCAAAATATTATGTGAGTTAGACATTGCATGCACAAAGGCTATTATGATATTAGCCGATTTTTAATAGAAAAAAAAGTAAAATTGTCTTTTGAGAGAAATTACGATTTTCATTATAAATTTGGTGCATTACCACGAGAAATATTTTCTTTATTATATAATTCTGCAGATCCTGAAAAAAAGGAAATGCTTTCTAGGGATATATTAGTTCAAGCAATAAGAAAAAAGAATAAGGATCTCATTGAATTTTTATATGAAAAAAAGTTCTCATATGATTCTGCATTACTTGAGTCTGCAAGCACCAAAATTATACTTAAGCATGATAGTTCCCCATCTTTTATTAATAAATTATCAGAAAAAGGAACAGCTTTGAACATTGCAGTTGAATTGAATAATATAGATATTGTCAAGCTCCTCCTTTCACTACAGGGAATTAATCCATCATTGTACTCCAAAGGTCGTAAGACTCCTCTTATAACAGCATTTGAGAAGGGAAATTATTATATAGCATATTTAATTTTTGATTTTTATGGTGATAATGTTCTTCAGAAAACATGGCAACTGAATGAAATATTAAAAAAATTTATATCATCAGTAATGTTTAATTTTTCTCTAAGCTTTGCCAATCCTGAAGTTGATGGATATACAGTTTTCAAAAAATTACTGCAATTATAAAATATTGACTTAAATTATCAAATTAATAATCAAACCCTTTTTACACATGCTTGTGATATAGGCAATAAAGAAATTATTTCATTTCTAGTTAATTTGGAGGGCTGTGATGTTAACTTTTACGACACAGAAAAAGGTGACACTGCATTACTCATAGCTGTTAATCGAAATAGATTCGAAATAGCCGAGATTCTGATTAAATCGCCTCGAGTTAATATAAACCACAATAATTTTAATGGCGAAACAGCACTTACACGAGCTGTTGAAAGTAATCTGACACGAATAATTGATCTAATCGTTAACAATGAAAAATTTGATCCTAAAGAAACTCGTCTTGATTACGCTTTTAGCATTTCTCATAGAGAAACAACTAAACAGCTGATTTCAGTAAAAGGCTTAAATGTTAATTATAAAATATTTTCAGATTATGAACTTGATTCATGTGGAACAGCCCTAACAAATGCATATAAATATAACAACATTGAAAAAGCTGATATGATTATTAATCATCCATCATTTGATCCAGTTAAATCAGAGATTAAATTGGCAATTATTTTGGCAGCTGAAAATAATGCAATTGAAATTTTCAACAAATTATTTCCTCTAATAAATAATGATGTTAATATTCATTCAAAAAATGAATCTCTTCTTGTTGCAGCTGCTAGAGGAAACAGTAAAGAAATCATTCACCAAATATTAAATAATCCTGCTTTTGACCTTTCAAACAGTGGTATTGATGAAGCTTTTTATGAATTATTACGTTACCATAGATCACCTCCTATGTTTGATGTTATTTCTGAGTTGCATGAAATAGATCAAAAGCATTCATGCTTGATTGACTTTAATAAAGCTTTAGGAAATGTATTGAGGTAAATAAATACATACTAGATCATGTTACTGATCTAGATTTACCAGATAGTTATGGTTATTTTCCACTTCAAAATTCAATACTTTATTCTAATATCAATTTTATTGATTGTTTGATTGGATCAGGAAAAGTTAATATAACAAGAAAAGTTCAATATGATGGTGTAACAACAACCTATCTTCATCTCGCAGCGAGAGCAAATGATTGTAATATTTTAAAGAAAATTATAAGTTTTAATATATTTGATATAAATGTGACTGACAGTAATGGTGGTACTCTTTTGATTTATGCAATAAAAAGACATTTAAGATCTAATATCTGCGTTCTTTTCGAAAAAGATAATTTGGATTTTGGACATATTAATAATTCAGGTGAATATGCCATTGATATTGACAGTAAAAAAGAAGGGTCGAAACTATCGAATTTATAACAAATATGATTATAATTAATATATTTTATTTAATGACATATAATAAAATTAAATTATTAATTATGATATATTTAATGCGGTAGAAAACAAGATATTACTATAAAAAATAATGACTTTTGAATTCAAATGCTGATCGTAATAGGCAAATTTTTAACTTTGAATAATTTTGTTAAAACTTTTCTATAAAAATCATTTTATTAATCATTTATATCATAAAAGTATCATATATTTGCTTTTTGGTTGGTATAAATTGGAATTATTTACCTAATAATGTTGGACTTGGCTAATGTATATTAAATTAGATATGTAATTTTTTTGATGATTTGATGAAATGAAGCTCCAAAACATAAAATATCCTGTTGATTATTGATAATCATCATTAGGAATTTATATTTCTAAAAAAATAAACTTAAATAAGTAAATCATATTTCTGTTACGAAAAATGTAGCGCACCAAATTCAATGAAATTTAGCCATCAGAAAATACATATATGATAACGATGATTTTATCAATATTTCAAAAATTTGTTATGAAATTGGAGAGAAAAGACGGATTTGAAATTGAGAGGAAATCTTGTAAAGTTCTCAATTCTGATTTTAAAAAACATAAATTTCTCATTTAAAATAATAATAATAATAAATCTAATAGATTAAAATTTTTATTATATTTGTGCTTAATAAAAATTCAAACTATAAATTTAAAATATTCAAAATTCATCGTTTTTCAAAATCAAAATTTTGAAAAAATTATAAACGGTTTAGTGTCTACCGTTCTAGTAAAAAAATTGAAAGCCATTTTATTGTTGAAAAGCTAGCCTCCAAAAATTCTTACCTCAAAACTTTACGTAATTTCATATAGAACAATTCCTTTTTCTTTTTTCTTTTTTTTTTTAAATTAAATGATTAATTAAACAATCATTTTAAAATACCATTATAGATCTATTTACACTATAAGGAAACATCGGGTAGTTTATCAAAACAAACTACGTTAGAAGACGTTTTGGATATTTCTGGTTTCTATTATGTTAGAAAGCATGTCAAACATGACTATCTGAAAGCCAAAATCAAAATATCGGGTGGTGAAAAAGTTCGTGCGTTTTAAATAACTCTTTCAATTATAAACAATTTTTATAATTCATATGTTATTAAAATACCTATTTATTTGCTTCAATTTTTAATTTGAAAATATTGGTTCTTTATCAAGCACACACAGAAATGTTTTGAATTAAAAAGCATAGGCTAAATTTAATTTTTTTTTTAAAAAAAAAAGAAAGTTTGCAAAATAATACAGTCTTTTCGGGATTATAACGGAAATATCCACTTTAATAACGGAAAAGTTCATTATGATAACAGAAAAATACGATTTCATAACGGAAAGTGTAACCATTTTTTGTGAAAATCTTTTTTTAAAACATTTATTTAAAAATAATGGTTTTATTTAATAAATTATAAATAAAAAGATTTACAATCATCATAAATATGGAATAGATACCGAAAATTGGAAAACAAACATAAAGAAACTTTTTTTCAAAAAATATCATCAAAAATTTTTTCTCATAAAAATTGGATTCAATTATTATAATTACTTACTAGTAATTTTTTTATTACACATTTGATAATGAATGGAGGAGACTCTTCAGTCTTCTGAAAAAGTTATGAGATTGAAATTGTATAATTGATTTGAGCAGGCAAGGATGATTTAATGTTATGCTCAACTTATATAACTGCAAGGACAATAATATGCAAGTGAGATTAGTTTCTGTAATAAATTGGTTTAATTTATTAAAATTAGTTTTTTATATATAATATAAAGTATTCAAAGCAACAATTCAAAAAGTTTTAACATGACCATTTATCATTTGAAAAAGTTACCGTTTTTTATATGCCGTAATTTCAACTCCATGCACATTAATTCCAAAATTCAGCATAAACTATTTAAAAATCGGTGATGTCACCGTAGTTTTCTAAACCGTCGAAAGGTTACATATAATAAAAACTATATGAACCATCATTTTAGACACAGGTGAAAATCGAATCAATATTTAATTTAATATTGCACAACTATATTTAAATAATTATCAAAATAGTTTCGTGCGATTTGTATATTCCTAAATCTCGATCTTCCTTATGATAAAGACTTCGAGACAGAGCCTTCTCAAGCTTTGTTAAATAAAGCATTAATTTAATAAACTATTTGATTATGGTCAATAAAATATTTAGGTTTGAATGATAAATAATGATTATGTGCATACATTTTCTAATTAAATTAAGCAAAATACACTCTACAATGCATTTTTTTTTTCAATTATAAAAACCTTCATAAAATAGAGGACCAATATCAGGTATTTTTGGATTGGTTGGCTTAGAATCTCCTTCTTTTAATTTGCTGGATAATATATATCTGTTTAGATAATCATATACAAAGTCAATATTTTTATATTGTTCATATTTTTCCTCAAAAAAAGATTTAATATATAAATGTTGATTTTCAATCATTTGGAAAATAGCCATTAAATTTTCATTTGATTGATAATCTTGTTTTATATTTTCCAAATTACTTTCATAATAAATGATCAAAGCAATGCATAAGAGCTCTTTAGCTGGCTGAAAATATGTCTTAAATAAAGAAATTAATAATTCTATTGCTTTTTTTATCATATTTTGTTGTTGATCTTCATATATAAATAAGTGTGCCAAATTATACTTTGAGATCATGTCATTTCTTTGTTTAATTGCTTCTTCAAAATATGTTATTGATAATCCAATATTTTTTTGTATTTCATCATCAAAACCATTTTTATAAATGATTCCTAAGTTATTCTTCGAAAATTGATCATTGAATGATGAAGCTTCTTTGTAATAATGGATTGACTTTTTAATGTCTCTTTTAACATATTTTCCTTCGTGATAAAAATATCCAACTGGGAAATGGGAAGATTTGCATCTATTTTTAGAAGATAAAGTGAAATAAAATATAGCTTTTTTCATATTTCTCATTGGCTTATTTTCGTCTGAATAAATAAATCCCAAAATATTTTGTGCATTGGCATTATTTTGATTAGAAGAAAGGGTTAGATAATAAATGGCTTTATCAATGTTAATTCCATTTTTATAATAAAAGACTCCTAAATAATATTGTCCATTTGGATCTTTATTGTTTGCTGATTGCATATAATAATTGTAAGCTTTATTTAGATCACTGACAACATGCTTCCCATTTTCATAAATATTTCCTAGATTATTTTGCGAAACTGAAAAATTCTGATTTGCAGCGAGTGAAAAATAATTGATAGCTTTATTTATGTCAAATCTACCATACTTGTCACTTAAATAAATACTTCCAAGATTATTGATCGCTGGCAAATAATTTTGTTGTGCAGCCAGAGTAAAATAATAAATAGATTTATCAATATCAACAGTGACATATCCTCCTTTACAATATAAAACACCTAGACAAAATTGTGATTGAGCAAAATTTAGATTTGCAGCAAGTGTATAATAATGAATAGCTTTATCTATATTAAATGTATCATATTCATTATTCTCATAAATAGATCCAAGATTATGAAAAGCTTCTGGACAATTAAATTTGGTTGAAAGCTCAAAATAATGAATAGCCTTACGGTAATCACGTTCTATATATTGACCACTACCATAAATTAAGCCAAGTTCAAATTGTGCATAAATATTATTTTTTGCCGACAGAGAAAAATAATGAATTGATTTTTGGATATCACGAGTTATATATTTACCTTCTTTATAAATCAATCCAAGATTATATTGAGCAGCTATGTTATTAAGGTTTGCAGCAAGCGAGTAATAATGAATAGCTTTGTCAATATCTCGTGGAATATATCTATTGCAATCATAGATGAATCCGAGCATTAATAGGGAATCTGAATGGCCTTGTTTACCTGAAAGTTCAAAATAATGGATTGCTTTTTTGATATCATGAATGCTTTTATTGTCATTATAATATAAAAAACCAAGATTATATTGCGCAAGTGAATGATTTTGCTCTGCTGCAAGCGTATAATAATGAATGGCTTTATCGATATCTTGTATATTATATTTACTTTTTTCATAAATAATGCCAAGATTAAGATAAGCAAGAGCAAGATTTTGTTTTGCTGCAAGTGTATAGTAATTGATGGCTTTATTGATATCTCGTTTAACATGCACACCATTTTGATAGAGTGATCCAAGATTATTTTGTGCTAATGCATGATTTTGATTAGCAGCAAGTGTATAATAATGTATAGCTTTGTCAATATCTGGTTTGATGCACTTGCCATTATGATATATAAGACCAAGTGAATATTGTGCAGGTGAGTAATTCTGACCTGCAGCAAGTGTATAATAATGGATGGCTTTATCGATATCTTGTACATTATATGTATTATTTTCATAAATAACTCCAAGATTATATTGCGCATATACACATTTATGATTTGCTGCAAGTGTATAGTAATTGATGGCTTTATTGATATCTCGTTTAACATGCACGCCTTTTTGATAGAGTGATCCAAGATTATTTTGTGCTAATGCATGATTTTGATTAGCAGCAAGTGTATAATAATGTATAGCTTTGTCAATATCTGGTTTGATGCACTTGCCATTATGATATATAAGACCAAGTGAATATTGTGCAGGTGAGTAATTTTGATCTGCTGCAAGTGTATAATAATGAATAGCTTTATCCATATTAAATGTATCATATTCATTATTCTCATAAATAGATCCAAGATTATGAAAAGCTTCTGGACAATTAAATTTGGTTGAAAGCTCAAAATAATGAATAGCCTTACGGTAATCACGTTCTATATATTGACCACTACCATAAATTAAGCCAAGTTCAAATTGTGCATAAATATTATTTTTTGCCGACAGAGAAAAATAATGAATTGATTTTTGGATATCACGAGTTATATATTTACCTTCTTTATAAATCAATCCAAGATTATATTGAGCAGCTATGTTATTAAGGTTTGCAGCAAGCGAGTAATAATGAATAGCTTTGTCAATATCTCGTGGAATATATCTATTGCTATAATAGATGAATCCGAGCATTAATAAGGAATCTGAATGGCCTTGTTTACCTGAAAGTTCAAAATAATGGATTGCTTTTTTGATATCATGAATGCTTTTATTGTCATTATAATATAAAAAACCAAGATTATATTGCGCAAGTGAATGATTTTGCTCTGCTGCAAGTGTATAATAATGGATGGCTTTATCGATATCTTGTACATTATATTCATTATCTTCATAAATAACGCCAAGTTTATATTGCGCTAATAAAATAGTGTATTCTGCTGAAATTTTATAATCATTGATTTCTTTATTGATTTTTCTTTTAACACGCACACATTCATGATAGAGTGTTCCAAGATTATTTTGTGTTAGCGCATGAGTCTGATCAGCAGCAAGTGCATAGTAATGAATAGCTTTGTCAATATCTGGTTTGATGCACTTGCCATATTGATATATTTGGCCAAGAGAAAATTGCGCTAATATATAATTTTGATCTGCTGCAAGTGTATAATAATGGATGGCTTTATCGATATCTTGTAGATTATATGTATCATGTTCATAAATAAAGCCAAGGATATATTGCGAACATGGTAAATTTTGGTTGGCAGCAAGTGTATAGTAATGAATAGCTTTGTCAATGACTGGTTTGATATATCTGCCTTTTTGATATATAACGCCAAGTTCATATTGTGCAGGTGAGTAATTTTGATCTGCTGCAAGTGTATAATAATGGATGGCTTTATCGATATCTTGTACATCATATTCATTATCTTCATAAATAACGCCAAGTTCATATTGTGCATCTGGTAAATTCTTATTAGCTGCAAGTGTAATATAATGAATTGCTTTTTTGATATCTGGCTTGAAATAGTCACCATTTAGATACATTAAACCAAGTTCATTTTGAATTGTTTCAAAACCTAGATCGGCAGCAAATGTATAATAATGGATGGCTTTGTTCATATCTGGTTTATGACACTTAGCATATGCAATATCTATATTTTTGTGAATTATCGGATCCGTAACAAATCTTCCAAACTGATTATAAAATAAAAATATCAATTCAGAAATAGATGGTCTTTTTTCAATATCTATTTCTGTGCACATTTTAATATAGTTTTGCATAACAATGTTTGCCTCTAATTTATTAAATTCGATTTTATTTTCTTTATCAGGAATTATACCTTCAAAATTTTGCAATCACGTTAAACAATCAACATCATGACATCTAAATCATTTTATTATTTTATTTTATCATTTCACAATATTAGTTTTATTTTAACGTGACAGCATCGTCTAGTTTTTTTTTTTTTTTTTTAAAAAAAAAAAAAAAATCGCAAATTCAAATATGTCAAGTCCTTCAATTTGAAAGTTTTTTGAACCAAAATGCATTAGCACAAAATAATGTATAGAATAAAAAAAGAATAATTTCAATTTGGATGCCCATATTACTAAACAAAAAACTATGCATGCGTTTTAAAAAAATATCTGATATTCATGTTTTTTTTTACAAAAATAATCATATCTCATATTCAAATAAAAAAGTTAAAAAAATAATAGTTAAATTGTTTATAATAGATCATTTCTAATGTTATTCCTCAGTTACATTCAAAAATTAAGATTTGGTAAAAAGAGATATTTTGAGATTATCTTTTCTATGAAGTTCAGTTTTTTTATTGTTTCAATAAAATATGTGGCATATAACAATCATAAATATATTAATTTAACTTTTCAAAACAATGTATATAACGAGATATTGAAAACAAACTACACCTTTAAAATATTTTGCAAATTTTTTTTTGTTTTGAATTTTTTCGTTTGATTTTTATTACATTTATGAATTATATTTCATTTGTAATAATGAAAATATTATGGTTCGAGATTAATGCATAAATTTCAGAGGTCGGTAAACTTTTTGAATAAAAATAAACGGTTTTATGCACTAATCTCGAACCATAGAAAATTTTTGCTAAGTCAAAAAAATAAGATTAAAAGCATATCATTAATAAAATTTTTTATTAAAAAAATGATAAGAAAATTAACTTGATTTACCTTCTTTAATTAAGCTCAAAAATATGGTATTTACTTTTTCAGTTGCCCAATTTAATTCAGTTCAATTAAATTAAATAGTAATGTAATCCAAATACATAATCTTGAATGCAATTCATAAATGTATATGAAAACTCTCCTGAATTATATTAAAATTTTCAAATCTCAGAAAACGTAGATACTCTCATGAGAGTATTGTTATGGGCAGAGAAAATGAAGTAAAACTTTTTCAAAAGTTTATTTATCAAAAAAGAGCATCTTTTTATGCTACATAATTTTTACTGATCCTTCATTTAAATTGAAAGTCTCGGTAAAAATTATGTAAAAATATAAAAAGATGCTAAAATTTTTATAATCTACCGATGGTGATTTAATAATTAGATTGTGAGCGCTTTTTTCTTTAACTTCAAATAGTAATAACTTATGATATAATTATTTTACAATAATTATTTTGGGATAAATGCATTTATTAAAATGCATAATAAATAATTTCTGGAAGAAAAATTAATCCATTTGAATAGTTAAAAGAATGCCCGCTCTAAAGTTAATTGTGAAAATTATATTTTTTGTTCATTTTACAAACATAAAAATTTATTAAATTATAGTTAAAGCAATTCTTTATAATATAATCAATGTTATAGAATGCTAAATATTATTTACATAACAAAACATGAAAATAATGATGAATGAACAAATATAAATAAACATTTTGAAATGATGAATGAACAAATATTGAAAAAAAAATATTAACATATTTTCTATTTTAGATAAGATTTATTATTATACAATTCACTTTTATATACAAAACATTTTAAGCTATATATTATGATTTGTATTTGCTTCTATATAAATATTTTGAACAAATCATAATATTATAGTGATCATCTTTTTTCATTTATTCTTGTAATAAAAATCTTTTATATTAATGTAATTATGATTATTACTTATTAAATAATTTGTTTTATTGATTTACTAAAAGATTTTGACTTGAGAAAAAGATTTTTGTTTATAAAGAAAAATAAAATTTTACCGCTCTGTATAAATCACCACTCACAATTAAATCACCATCTGTATACTATTGAAAAAGTTTTACTTCATTTTCTATGCCCATATTACTAAACAAAAGAATAATTTCAATTTGGATAATTATATTAATGCAAATAAAACAATTTGAATAGAAAAGAGTCGTCTTCTGATCTTGAAAATCAACCAAAAAAACATTTATAACAAAGATATGATTTTAAACTTAGAATTTGATGATTCTCAGTTCTTTATACACAGGCTTTTTACAGATTTAGGTTTTTTTTTTTTTTTTTTTTTTTTTGATTTCATGATTATTATTGAGAAACTTCTAAATTCATTTACTCAACAAATTCAAAAAAATTTATACCTTCCACCATACCAGATTTTATTTGATCAAATAAAAGGTTAATCATAATTCAACATCTTACATGGAGAAAATCCCATTTATGAAGGATATTAATGAAATGTTTTCCCAAAGTTTTGGAGACGATTTAAATTCAATTTTAATTTTAATTATTTAAATTCATTTTAGAAGATGAGGATTCAAAGAACTTTATATTTATATCTCATTAAAAAATACTAATGAAACCCAATGAATTAATATAAAAGCAATACCATTAAACCTTACATTATTTGATTTTGTAATCATAAAATATTCAAATCAAAATGTATACATTTATAATTGAATATACTCAATTCTGTGTATTTTCAAACTTTAGCTGTAACACATCAATAAATATTTTAGTTTATAACTAACAATATATGTATATAAATTGGATGATCTAAATTAAAAACATCATATTAATTAAAAGGCTGTAATTCGCAAATGAAGTGACAAACATCAAATACCTTATTTTTGGCAAAAATATGCCACTCAAAAGAGAAAAGATTATTTTTTTTTATTTATTCATTTATAAGAATGCACAACATTAAACAATGATTTAACACAAATATAATCATGTAACAAAAGCAGCAAATCAAATGTTTGAAAGAAATAGTAAAAATATTTGTTTTTGATTTGCCTTTAGGAATGATAAAATCTCCAATTGATAAGGCTCAAAATCTTGAAAATAAAGGTCAAAGCAACGCACTTGATCTCTTGTCATTTTAGGAAGTTTAATATATTTCATCATATATTTGTGGATCACTTTAACATATTCTTTAGGGAATTTTTTCTTTTTTGTGAAAAGAGAAAAATAGTAGTTTTTAAAGACTATTGCATCATCGGAAAGATGAACTTTCCTTTTAGGTTTTTTCTTTCTTTCAGTTCTTATATTGCCCACTTCTCTTATATTTATATTTCTCTTTATTTCATCAACTTCTATATCATTCAAATCATTTCTTTCAATTGCCCTTTCATTCCGACTTACAATATATGAAACATTTTCATGATTATCAATGTTCTCTTCAAAATAAAGATCATAATACTTGCATTCTGGTTGCCCATTGTTAAGATAAATATCATAGTTTTCTGGTTCATTCAAAAAGAAAGAACTGTCATCCATTTTGATATTTTTTTAAAAAATGATATGATATATCTTTTCAATAGAAAATCATTGGGTTTTCATAATGGCACGTTTTTTGAAAAAACAAAAATGATCAGACCAAATAAAATTTAAAATTTTGGTAATATTTTGGCACGAAAAATTAAATTTAAATCCATGTGCAGCTTTACAAATCTAATTAAGAGAGAATATAACTTTGAAATTGTAAAAAAAAAAAAAAAAAAAAAAAATTAGACGATTGAATGAATTACGTAAATGGCACATATTTTTTATTTTATTATTTCACAAATTTGTGCAATGCTCTTTTTTAAAAAAAGCAAAGAATAGAATCTTTATTACATTAATGTCAATATAGAAATAAAATGAGGTGAAAAGTTACACAACTTATGTTATATTCTTGTCTTATTATTCATTTATACTAAAATAGACTTGTATATTGATTAATATATATAGAACTAGCAACTAATCAACATATATTTATATAAAACAACAAAAGATTACTATAAAAATATATTTTAATAATAAAAATGTTTGAGATATATTTCTCATTATTCTTTCTTTTGTTCTTGTTGTGAAAATAGTGAACAAGAAATGAACAATCAAATATTCAAAACAACAATAAAGAAAAACAGATCAAAAAAAAAAAAAAAAAAAATTGAGAAGTGTCATGCATTTGACATAACTTTGTCTTATCATTTATAAATCAAATTTTAATATAAAACAACAATAATTAAATTACAATAAATAAAAACTAACATATATACATATATATATATATTCTTATTTTGTTTGAGCAGATTCCCATTGTTCTTTCTGTTGTTCCCATTGTTTTTTATTTTTTTCGAGTTGTTCAGAAACGTCAGCCAGTGCAGGTATGAAGTTGCCGAGAGCAGTTAACAAAGGAGACGCAATGAAACTGTAAAAGTTTACCTGACTTGTACTTATATGAGGTGCCTTTGCACGGTCACAATTTTGAGTTACTTCAATTCCCAGTTGTTTTTCAATATCGCCTTGTTTAAAGTACTCGTCATTCAACTGATGAGCCATTTCAGAAGCGACCTCGAAAGTTCTCGTTGTATTTGACACGTTTCCGGCCTTCATTACGATTTGAGCGAGCAAGAGACGATGTCTTTCATTTCTCTTATCGAAGTTTGACTGAATTTCCTCGAATTCTTTGATGTAAGCGAAATGACGGTCCATGTCTGTTGCCAAAATAATCTTAATAAAGAATTCGAAAAAGTGACATTTTTCAGTCTGGTTTTCAATCCCTTCGAGCACGTTATTTTCACTCAAATTCAGCAACCGAATTGAGAGAGAACAATGATGCATCTCCATGACTGGCCGCTCATCATAAAGGATTCCCAGCGATGTCTTTGCCTTCTTGTGGAAGGCGTTGTTCAATCCGCGGTGGTCAATGTCATGGCAGACAGCAGCGAGAAGAAGTGCAAACAACTCAACATCCTGCAAATAAAGACGTAAACGTCCTCTCATTATACAACTAAAAACAAACTGCGTCACATCACATGCGTGCGTCCAATTATGATACGGAACGTCGTTGTTATAAACAGAGCGAACGGTGCAGATGAATTGGACGAGCTTTTGGAATGGAACTTGAAGCTTTCGAATGACGCCCAATGAGACAAACATCTTCAAAATCATGATGATTCGATCATCTTCATTATAAGAGAGAACGTTAAATAACCGTTCTGAAAACTCTTCAAGATCAGATCGAGTTGGACTAGATGAGCGGCTCATGTATTGTGCACGTTGTTCAGCCGTCGCTCCGCATGATAATGAAGGATCGCCGCTTTCATTGAATGCCCGTGATAATTGAAAAGCATGCTCAATCAATGCTGAAGACGATAGAATCGCTCCAACCATTTTCTTAGTGAACTTTTTCTTATCAGTTGAAAGGAGAACCAAAAATAAATTTTTACTCAATTTACAATATATTGCAGAATTGACCTCTTCAAGGCCAAATGCATCGGTTGCACCATTGAAATCAGTTTCATTGCAAACGTCAGAATAACAACGTGATTCATTGCTGTTGTATAGCTTGCCAATGATGCCTTGAGTGAGCGTTATTGACTTCGGTGCTTGCTCACAATTGCTCTCAATTAAATTCAATGATTCAGCAAGACCGTCGGTTTGATAAAGTGCAATGAAAGACGCACCAAATTGCGTGCAAATTTCAAGCAGAAAGTTGCGCAATGTGTCATTTTTAACGGGCTCTAAAGTGGTCATTAATTTGTCCTCTAAATATGTCAGAGTCTCTTCATCTTTAAGCTCGTTCTGGAGCTTCGTGATGCTGCTCGCAACAAGAAGAAATGACGAGTATTCAGACATCCCTTTCACATCTGATTCTGAAAAACGTCCTTGCGAAGAGAGCGAGTTTTCAGCCATCAGAACCCAAAGAACATTCCCTTTGTCGTCTTTGACAGGGAAGGTGATGTTCGAGTAACTCTTGTAGCCAATGTCGTCATCAAAGGAGCCAATCATGTGGTGAACTTCAAGTGCAACTGAAGTCTGCCGCGCTGCGCCACTCTCCATGACTTGGAAGACGATGGGAGGAACCGAAATTGGCTGCGTGAAGGATGTCTTGGATTTGTATATGAATCGCTGCTTGAGAACATTGGGACTCTTTGGATTCTCCGTGTCATGGATGACCTGCCAAACACCGACCAAATCGCAATTCAATCTTTTGGAGCATTCAATTGAAACAGCTTCAGCAATTTTAACAAAAGACTCTTCTGGTTCTGATTTTATAGAATCAATGAGTAATATTGGATTTTCTGAGGGCTTTGAATTTTCTGAAGAATTTGTATTTTCTGTGGTCTCTGAATTTTCTGAGGGCTTTGAATTTTCTGAGGGTTCTGAATTATCTGTGGATTTCGTTTTGTCTGAATCTTCAGGATTTTCAGGATTCGGGGTTTCATTGGTGTTTTCTGTGGTTGATGTATTTTCGATTTTTTCTGAATTGTCAACCAATTTGGGTCGATTTAATGGTGATGGCAATTTGATTGAGAAATAATTAAGAAGAGCGATAAGTGGCTTTTCAAAGCAGCCTTGATCAGACATGCCAGAATTGTGGCTGGCATTCAAACTTTGGGCTGCAAAAATATTTGTGAGGTTTACACCAACTTGGACAGCTATTTGCTGAAGAGAAGCAACATCTAGTGGCGAAAATAGATTTGATCCTGCTTTTCCATATGCAGCAAGAACAGCAATAGGTGTTTGACCAACAGCAAAAACAGGAACTGCAATGTATGGTCGACCGATAGCATTAGCATCTGTCTCTCTTGAAAAATATTCGCATTTTTCTGGTGTCAAACGAGTATAGTTGACGGATGATAGTGAATGAACAACATGAAACGGAATTCCTGATTTACTAGAAAAATATTTTCTCACAAATAATTGAACTCCATTTTGTGAAGACTGTGGTTCAAAGACATAAAGGAGGTTTTGTTCTTCATCAATTAAATATAATTCAGAATTTTCTGCTTTTATTGCTCTTTGGACAACTTGTAAAATTGATTGTAAAAGTTCTTCAAGAGTATTTTTCCCGAGAAGTGATTTAACTGCTAAAGAAAGTTCGTTTCGATATGTTCTATCTTCATTTTTCTCCATATGTTCAACATATGCTGTAAGAAAAGGTGAAATCTGAGATGATAGGCTTTCGCCAATTTGCTGGTCTTCTGGTGTAAAAAGAGCACCTACTTTGGGAGTATGCACTAGTACAACTGAAATGACGAAATTTGATGATGAATCAAATATCGGAATTAATAATGATGGATTGCTCCCAATTTTGAGAAATTCATCAATTTCTTGATCATATTGGGGACCATCTTGTGTTGACTGAAAAATCATTATTTTCCCATCTTTTGCACATCTTCCAACAATTCCATGCCCGACAGGAACTTGAAGAGTGAATCCGTCATTGTCAAAAAGTGTTGTTAGTTGATTTTGTTGTGGTTGAAGAGTAAAAACTTGGCAAAATCCAGCTTTAAATAATTTGCAGCAAAAAGTTTCAATTTTATGAATAAACTGATGATTATGAATTGATCTGCGTAGTGCTTGAACTAGTTCAGAAATTTCAGAAGAACGAAATATTTGTGCAAATGCTGCTGAAGCAAATGGAATAGAAACTTCAGGTGGCAATGAATTTAAAATTGTGTTAATTCGTTCAGCTGCAGTTTGTGGCGATGTGTGAGTAAACTGAAGAGGAAAAGGATTGTGGGCTAAATATAATGGAATTTGATCTGGAGATAATTTTAATAATTGTTCAACAATGAGTTTGTCTTCTTGTTCAATATTTGAAACTCCAGGAGGGAGATTTTTAGGTTCGATAGGCGTTGCAGATGAAAGACGATGTGATAAATCTGATAAATTTACAATTCGCTTTTTTTGAACAGCAATCATTGATAATGAATTGGATAATCGCTCTTCAAGAGCTTGCACGCGATCAACAAGATCATCTCTTTCGGAAAAAAGTCTGTCGATAATAGAATTTTGATGAGAAAAAATATTTTTTAAATTTTTTGCAGGTGATGCTGGATCAAACTGATATTGAGCTACATTTGAACGTTTAAGAGGAAGTGAGAGGTCAGGTTTGCTTTGTTTTTTATTTTGTAATGGCGATAAAAGAGATGTATTCATCATTAACTAACGAACAAATTTGAAAAAAAATAAATAACGATTGAAAATATCAAAGATTGAAAAAAAAATTTCTGATTGATAAGGTAGAAATAAATTATTAAGTGCATCTTATTTATAAAGTAATTTAGATACACCATGAAATTTGCTTTATGTCCAATTCAGAATTAGCTAAAAATTGCTTTTATCTAAATCAGCTAATTGAGTTTCAAAAGAAACTTATAATCATTTATATTAATAAATTATTGAACATTCTTCTCAGCTCAAATAAAAAAAAAAAAAAAAAAAAAAAAAAAACATTAAATCAATTAAATAAGTTTAAGATAAAACTTAATTAAAACTTATTAAGAACTTAGAAAATATTAGGAGAAGTCCAAATAAAAAAAGTTTCTAATGAAAATTCAAATACTTTAAATGAACTGTATTTTGTTGTTGTTGTTGAGGTAGTGATCAATCCATTATTAAGTAAAATTGAATTTTTTTGTGTATGAGTCGCTTTTTCTTTTCTATATAAGGTATCCGAGTGCCTAATCAGTTAAATTTCAAAATTGAAAAAAAATTGATTTCATAATTTTTAAAACCTCCCTAATATTTCAATTAATATAAAATGATTTTAATGTAAATCGGAATTGATGTTATTTGAATTTGCTGAAGGAGAATATACCATATCTTTTTTGCTCATAGGCGGTCGATTTTGATAAGGGTCTCTTCTTGGTCTATCAGGATATCTTCTCGTTTGTGGTGGTGGTGGTGGTTGACTATCTTTTCTCTTCTTTTCATCAATTTGATGTTGCGTGTCACTAATTAATTTTCTTGTTTTTTTAATATCACCAAAGACTTTTGAAATGCTGGCTTCCTTAGATTTTAAATGTTCTGTAGCTGCTAATGCTCTTTTGGTTGAGTCTTGATATGCGTCATGTAAATGAAATGCTAAATTTTTGAGTAAATCAGGAATGTTTGAATTGTTCATTGGATTTTGAACAGAAATGATGTTAATATCAAATAATTGATTTATTTCAGAAATATCTAATCGAGAAACATCAATGTAATTTAAAATTGATTTTTCTTTTGGGCTTTTTTGGAGGTTAGCATACCCTATTATAAACTTAAAGAAAGCATGATAATTTTTAATATCGCACTTTGGATTTTCCAATATTAATTTCATATACTTCTGAGGAACACGCGCAAATTGAGGATTTTTAATTAATAAGTCAATATTTTGAGCTAATGATGGAATCATTTTATCAACTGGTTGGTTTCTAGAAATGTTATTTTGAAAGTTTTCGAGCGTTGAGTTAATACTATGAACAAATTCGAATTCTTCAATCTTCTTCAAAAGATCGCTTGCTTTCCATTCAATTGCAAAGCTTTTTAAATTAGATACGTTATCACGTGTAATTTGTATTGGTTTTCCTTGTACAGCTGGTAAGAATTGTTCAAAGGCTTCAGCTGGTAATTCGTATTTAATGTTCATTGTTTCATTTGGATTATAAAATTGTTTAAAAACGGGTGAACATTGCGAAAAAATTATCGGATCAATTGTATATTCTACACCGTTGTAATTGACATGGTATTCACTCATATCAATTCCTATAATATGAAATATGATATGAAAAATAGGAATCGAAAAACAATTGTAATCAAATTTATTTGATAATGCAACAAAAATTATCAAATAAAATTTAAACTCAAATATTCTTTTGTTTTTTAGAGGGGAAAAAAAAGAGAAAAAAATATTAGCTTTTTTTATAATCATATTTAATATTAATTGGTAAAATTCTAAACAAAAGATATTAAAAAAAAATCAATAAAAAACAAAATAACAATTATAATTAAGAATTGAATCAAAGATTGCAAATCATAGATTCTTCTTGCAAAAACTATTTTGGAAAATAGTCTGGGTCAACTGGTCTTTTTCTTTTAACCTTTTTATTTGCATTACTGTTCGAACCATCATTTGTTCCACTGGAAGATTTAATTCCAATTCCAGAATTTCCTTCATTTATTTTCCTTTGCTGATGATTTTGAATGTGCTGAGCATGTGGACGTGAATTCATTAATGAATGTTGTTGTTGTTGCTGCTGCTGTTGTTGTTGTTGTGGCTGAGATGATTGGGAAGTCTGCTGTTGTTGGGGCTGCTGTTGTGAATATCGCATCTGAATTAATGGACTTATTTGATTTAATTGATTTAGATAAATAGGAATATTCCTATTTATAGTATTGTTATAATTACGTGGATTTTGGGAAATTTGAACGGGTTGTTGTGGTTGGTTTGGATTTGATGGTTGAGCTTGTTTTTGTTGTTGAGATTGATTAGGTTGGATATGATGATGACGTTTACGGTGATCGTTTCTTTTTTGAGGTTGGGCTTGGTTTTGTTGTAAAGAACTTGACTGGATTACATTTTGATGATTTGATTGTGGTTGCGATTCACTTCTGATTTCTTTTATCTTATTCTTTTTAATTGCCAAACTGGATTCTGATTGAAGATTTTGTTGTTGTTGTTGAGATAAATTTGAATAGACAGGTGGAATCGAATTTTGTGCTAATTGTGGTTGAGGCGGCGCTTGCCTTTGTGGTTGATTTTGAATGAATTGTGACTGAGGTGGCTGTTGCTGTCTCCTTTGCTGTGTATTTGAAATAATACGTTGTTGCGGTTGTTGCTGCGGTTGTTGTTGTGGCGATGTTTTTCTCCTTGGTTGTTGATTTTGAATCATGTTTTGAGATTGAGGTTGCGATGATTGAGAATTAACAGGCACAATTCGAAAAGTTTTCGAAGATGAGTTTTGTAGTATTGCTTGTGATCCTGATGGTGAATTTAAATAATTTGAATCATCAGCCTTGGAAATTATATGCGATTTTGGTTTAATTGCATTCCGTTGTGGTAATTTTTGTTGATTAGGCGAAGAAGAAGACGAATTTAATGCTTGAGGCTGATTTTGATTTGGAATTTGTGATGAATTATGTTGTTGAAAGATTTGAGTTTGAGAAACTAATGGTTTAGCTATATTTTTAGTAGGTTGTTGTAATGAAGAAGATGGACGAGGATTTTCTGATATTATTCTTCTTCGAAGTGTAGATGGCAAAGTCATCTCTGTGTTGTTATTTTTGGGTTTTGAAATGTTGGGCTCTGTTAAATTTTTGTCCTTTTTAAGGAGACTTTCTTGATTTACTGAAGAAATCACAGTATTTGTTGAAGCTGATAATTTATTAATTTGTGGTTCTAGTTTAGTTATTGCCGAATTTATTGGAATTGGTGGAGCTTGTGTTTGCGTTGACGATGATATAGTTGATGCTGGTGTCGATGTATATGCTGTTCCTTGTGAAATATTTTCTTGTGATTTTATTGTTTCCATAAATCCCAATTCATATTCAACCATCGCTCTAATATAGCCAATTATTCTATCCTGATCAATAAATGTAACTCTTTTACTGGTATAATATCTTTGTATTTCAATTTTATCACTTGGTATTTCTATCATTATGAAGTATGGTGATTTTGTTATGTTGGTTATTTTATTTTTCTCTTTATATTTAGTATATATTGCATCAACTGCTGCTTTGATGGGAGGGCAAGAAATTAAGCGTTTGTTAAGATAAATACCACGTATATTATGCTTGAAATTGGTCATGAAATTTGATAAATATAATTCAAATTTTGCATCACTATATGAGTCTGATTTAATTTGAAAAAATTGATCGTTTCCTTGTGGTTTCAGTAAATTTAATATATTTTGCCTGTCAGTGGGTTTAACTGTATCAAAGACCAAAGAATCATTTTGAGAGTCAATTTCTCGATTTGAATATACTAAAAATCGGATACTTGGGAAAATAAATGCATATTTGAATACAACATGCAATATTTTAAGTTCTTCAAGGCTATCTTTTTTTCTATTTTTTCGAACTTCTGGATAATTATATAATAAATCTCTTAACTCCACAATGGTTCCTCTCGAAAAATTTGCTTTGCATCTAGATGATTTAATTGGAACGTTATACAAATAACTGCAGCAAGTAGCTTCTTCATCATATTGAGTTCGAGTTGTAATTAAAACTTTTGATATACAAGAAAAGTGCGCAAGAGATGAACCTTTGAAACCAAAATATTCTAATTTTGTCATATCAGATTGATTGTGTACTTTCGAAGTTGAATAATACCTGCAAACATCAGGTAAACTATCTTTAAGAATTCCGCATCCATCATCAACAACTTTAATCGCTGAATATCCACCACTTTCTGAGTAAATTGTAATTTTCTTTGGCCCTGCATCAATTGAATTTTCAATTAGCTCTTTTGTAATATCCGATACTCTTTTACCTGGATCAACAAGGGTTAAAAGTTGTACTGTCTGCGAAGGAAGACTAATTATTTTTTGCGGTAAATTAGTCTTCATAATACAACTTATGATTGGAATGACAGGAGAAATATTAACCGTAAGAATATTAAGCTATTTTTTGTCCAAAACGATTATATTTTGAAAGATCTAATGAATTTTATATTTTTCAATAGCCTTAGATTTGAAAAGACATGAGAGATTGAATGTTTTTACAAACGATAAAAATTTACAACACTGCGGTTTCTACCTGAATGATCTCGAAACAAGTTGCAGATACAATTATTTCTATTATTTCAAGTGAGAGTGAAACCTTATCGAAATTAACGGAACTTTTTCAGCGATCGTGCAATAAAGTCGAGCAATTATCAGTTCTAACGAGTTTAGCCGCACTTCTAATGGATGACATTCTCGAGCCAACGCAGCAAATTATTACAGTATGGCTCCTTCAATCTGCTTTTCCAGGTGAAATAAAAGAAAATCCATTTTATGAAGTACTGCATTTTATATCTCAATCTGGTGCATCAAATTCAAATTCATACTCACAAAAACTTTGTGATATTATTAATTGTCTTTTTTCGCCTGATATTCAGCTAAATGATTTTGCTGAGAGATCAGTGCATGAAATATTAGATCCGAATTTTTCTTTGGCCGATCAGAGTGGTTCTGAATTTATTAATATTTCATTTCCTCCTTCTCCAAGAATTTCACCAGTTATTATTTCAAAGGCTGACCCTGCTGCAACGCAGCTAACGCAACATCAATTATTACGAGAATTATTAATTGATCCTTCACTATGGACTGATTTTGATGTACCTTTTTGTAGGCAAATTCCTGATATTTCAGTTCCATCTGTAGATGAATATCAATTTATGAATATTAATTCTATTGATAGCCCTCCTTTTTTATTTGACGAGATGAACTGCTTAAACACTCATGAAGCATCCAAAATTTTTATTGAATATGCTCAAAAACAAACGTTAAACGAAATGGAAATTGATTCCATACTTGATGAAATTAATAATAATCCTAATTTCTTTAATGAAAATATTCTTCAAAAATCGCAAACTGAAAAAATATTAGATTATAATCCAGTAATAGGCGCTATTTTTACTGTTGAATCATTCAAAACAAACCCTTCAGTACTTAAACAATATGAAAAAGCAGATATTGTTCAATCAACAATTGAAGTTGTTAAACAAGCAATGATAAGGATAACTCCTCCTCAAAGTTTCTTTAATCATTTTTTGTCAAACTGTTCAAAAATTTTCACAGAAACTAAAGATCACCAAGTGCTTCGGACAAAAGCATCTTTATTCTGTGATTTAATGTTATTTTTAAAGGATAAAATTCAATTTTCAACAGATGATCTTTTAGAATTACATTCAATCAATATTCTGATGGAGCAACGTGGAATTTCTGAAGCTAAAGAATTAAAATCTATTCTAGAATAATAATATTTAAATAAATAAAGCATATTACTTTAATCTGTTATTTTGTAATTTCAATACAATAAAAAAGCAAAAATTTAAAATTTAAGAAACATTTCTTTATATATAACAATAAAACATCAACAAATTTGAAATTGATCGCAATATATATTTAGAAAGAACAAAAATTAATTATATATCAAGTATGAATATACAAACAGAGCAAAATATAAATAAAAAAAAAAAAAAAAACAAATATCAGGCCTTATCTAGTATTGCGTTGTCAAATGGCTGAGATTGGCTTTTTTTAATATTAGCGTTTTTAATCCTTTCATATTCTTTCTTTATTGCAGCTTCGCATTTTGGATACAAAGCCAATGATTTCAGTGCAAAGACAGCTTCTGTTTTTAAATCAGAATTTCTTGATAATCCAATTATGAAAGGTATAAAATTTACGAAATCAGGAACAAAATTAAAACTAACCAAAATGCCAATAACCATTAAAAATTCAGCCGTGATCATTCTTGTTTTAATTGTTCTAATCGCATTAAAATAAATTGGAAAGAAACCATTTTCACCCAAATTTATAATCAACTTTTTTGAAGGCATCATTTTCAAAATTAAATGGGCAGTTAAATCAACCATTTTAATATCTCCTGAATCAGCCATAGCTGAAAGAACATCTGCGAGTTCTGGAATTGATGCAAGACTTTCTCTAAGAGTTTGATAAGAAGCAAGAATGAGGACAAAGCCAACAATTTCTCCTGTTTCTAAAGATGCACTTAACATCCATTTATTGGCAGATTGCATGAATAGTTTGCAAAGATCAAGAGAACTGGAAAGGTAATTGTTAAGCATTCCAATTGCAACTTTTTCATATGGGGCAGCTCGTATTAAAGCATTAATTAAGCTTGCTTGAACTTCAACATGAACTTCTTTGACAAGGAACGATAAAGCGTACTTTCTTAAATCATGATCGTCAATATGAGATATCATAAGCTTTGATTTAACAGTAAATCGTTCTGTATAGAATTTGGATGCAAATTGATATGCCGATCTAACTGTTCCAACATCTCTTAATGTAAGCGCAAAGTTAATAATATTAACAAAATAGTCAAAACGAGCATTCAGGATATCTTTATAAGTTGTGCTTAAATAATATATTGTATGTATGAATTTTTCGCCCGCTCCAAGTAGAAATGGTTCGCAATTTTTAATAATGAAATCTAAAACTTGCCATTGGTTTTCTTTTTGAGTGTCAAATTTTTTGAAAAAAGGTGCAACAATTGATAATACTTTGTCTGGATGGCTAACAATTGCGGGCTCGATCGCATGCATGAAGCTAATATCAACTACATCAGGTCTTCTTGTTGTAATATCGAGAAGTAGTAAAAGAGATAAGTTTGATGCGCAAACGCTTTGAATTGGTAGCATTTTGTGATAATCAAGATTCAAATATACTGTTAGACGATCAGGATCAGATAAAATTTTGTGAAGTTCTCTAAGAATCATTATCATTGTATCATCAGGTACCCCGACTCCGTTACCTGAAAGACAAGTTGAAATTGATTTGAAAAAATCGCTAACATTTTCTTTTGTTATGTAGTTGATATTTTTTGTAAATTTTTCTGCAAATTTTGAAGAAGATGGATTTGGTAAAGTCTCAAAATCACTTGTTTCGGGATGTGATGTAACTGAGTCATAAGTTGTTGGCGGTCTACGTTGAATTTCAGATGGAACAAATAAAGGAGGAATTCGATTTGATTCGTTTTTAAGTCTTCTCCTTTCATCTATTGTTATATCTGCTCTTAGTGTGTCAACAAATTCTAGGTCAGTGCCCGGAAAGTAAATTTTTTTCTGTATAAAATATTTGTATATTTGTTTGAATTCTGGTCTTTTGTTTGGATTTTGATGCCAGCATAAATTAACAAAAGATTTGAATTCTTCGGGAGTGTCAGCTGGCCATGGCGGGCGATATCCTTCTTTTGAAACTTGAAAAGCAATTTGAACTGAGTTCATTCCATGGAAAGGAGCATCTTCATTGTACATTTCCCACATCAGCATTCCAAAAGCATAAACATCAACCTTATTAGTATAATTGGTGGATTCGAATAGCTCAGGAGCCATCCAGTGTGGAGTTCCAACATCAGCTGTCATTTGTGATATCTCATCATCTTGAAATCTGGAAAGCCCAAAGTCACCTATTTTTGGTAACATCTCTTCGTCAAGAAGTATATTCAATGATTTAAGATCGCGATGAATAATGCCTACACTATGCAAAGAAGCCATTCCAGAAGCTATTCCTATTGCAATTAATGTTTTGTTCGTTGCTGACAAGGTAGGTGCTTGTGGGCGATGATGCAAAGCACTAAATAGTGATCCATTAGGAATATGTTGCGTTATAATAATGTATGGAAAAGTTGCTGACCAGCCATAAAAAGGTAAAACAAAAGCGTTATCGCATTTAACTAGAACCTCAACTTCGCGACAATATGAAACAAGATCTGGACCCGCCATTTCTTGTATAAATAATTTTTTGACTGCGCACTTCTTTTGAGTTGGTTTATGAATAGCATAATATACTTTACCATAAGCACCTTGTCCAATTAGCTTTCCAATTTTGAAATCATCATACTTGACAATGAATTTTTGTAAGATAGGACTAACATGATCATAAATTGATTTGCTCATTCTGAAAGTATAAAGAGTATGAAAGAATTTAAACTTTTTCAATTAAAGTTGATATTAGAATTTCAAATTTAGAATTTTCGATTTTTAACGTCTTTTTAAAAAGCCGAACAAATAGATATTGAAATTGATTTCACATATTAATATAAGCATATATCAGTTTTTGTTTTTAATATTCAATGTTCTAAAGATATGTAAATATTTTTGGTAAATTGCCACTTTTGAAAACTAAGCCAACGAATGTTATACAATAATTGAAAAAGGATTCAATTTTTTAATGAAAAAAAAATTTTCAGAATATTATTAGGCCCCCCAAAAAAAGCACGCTGTGGAGGTGAAGTGACCACCACAGTGCTCTCAAAAAGTTAAACTTTTTGAAAAACAGAAATTTGATAAAACAGCTTTTTCATATATTCACTTTTTGATATAATAACTTTTTGATAAAAAAAATATTTAAAAAAAATCTTTAAAAAGAGTACCCAACTAAGAAGGAGAATTGTATTCCTAATAAATCAACATTTGAGGAAAGCCCTATTAGCAAAATTTCCCAATTTATCCATTAAAGTATGAATATGATATTTCAGAAAACTCTAATTTGATCAAGATAATAGCACTAAATGCGATTCTTAATTTAAATTAAAGTCATTGAATAAGTCCGCTGATTTCATATCTCACAATTTTCATTGTTCAATAGTGTTCAATAATTATCATTTAGATCTTTTACTAAATTATTTGAAATTTCGAAGTTTATGGTTAATAATTAAGTATTCTTACCAAATTTACTAACTTGGTAAAGCCAATTTGCCAAAAGTGCCAATTCTATTAATAAGATTAGCAAAATAAACAGAATAAGCATATTAATTCCTAAAAAAACTTGTTAACACGTGTTAATATAATTTTTAAATTAATATAATTAAAAAAACACGATATGTTATTCATTAATATCTGATATTTAAATTATACTCAAAAAAGCAATAGATTATTGTTTTAAAATATAAAAATTCCAAATAATGTACTCGAAAATCTTTTTTGATTTGTTTTGTTTTACTGGAATATGACCTTAATTATAATATTAGCAATAATAGTAGTAATTATAAAAAGTTAAACTTTTTGATAGAGTAAAATATAGATATTAATTCAACTATATATAAGAATTTAGAAAGATTATGATTACTACTATTATTGCTAATATTATTACTATTTTTGAGATATATTATTGCAAAATTGAAACCAAAAACTCAGTAACACTTGGAAACTTTTTAAGGGAGCAGTCTCACTTTGAATTTTTATAACTTTTTCACAATTTTTGAATAGGAAATAAATTGAATTTTTTTCAATCAAAAAAATAGATATATACACATTTTATATATTATTGGTTTTCATAAACATCAGAGAATATATATATAAAGGCAAATCATAGAATTCATAAGACATGATAAATATTCCTTTAATTTTTTGCATCAATAATTTTGATGATTATTATTTTAGACATATCTTTTAAAATAAACAATAAAATGAGTAAACATTTTCTCAACTTATAAAATGTTTATCTACTAATGTATTTAAACTGTATTACTTTTAGTTATCTCTATGATGTAATTTGCATAAATCACAAAAACCATACCATAAAAACGCTTAATTACGATGTAATTCTTTCGATTTACCTTAAATGCATGATAGGTTTTTATATTTTTATATTATATTTATATATAATATAAATATAATTAAAAAAAGTTGAGAAAGCATTTATGTAAATTATTGATTTTTCATTGAGATGCTTTTAAAATAAAATTATTCAAAATTACATATGTCAAAAAATTGAGAGAATATTCATCATGTCTAATGAATTCTATGATTTGCCTTTATATATATATTCTCTGATGTATATGAAAACTAATAATATATAAAATGTGTATATATCTATTTTATTGATTGAAAAAAATTCAATTTATTTCCTATTCAAAAATTGTGAAAAAGTTATAAAAATTCAAAGTGAGACTGCTCCCTTAAAAGCAATTGATTTTTTTAGTGAAAATAAATGTTACTGAGTTTCTGTCCACCTCAAAAAGTTTATAAAAAGTCTATTTTTATTAATATTATTCATCATCTTTGGAAATATATCCAGAGAGCTGAGAAATTAAAGTAGCATATTCTAAGTATTAACACACTTATAGTGGTCGGAATAATATGTATACCTTTGAAAAATATGTATACGCTTGATTTTCAATTGTTATATGGCTGTTAATTCAAAAATTTGAATATATTTAATATGAACAATTCATAAATATCTCATTTAATATCTGACAAAAATCTTTTTACATTTAATAAATATATTAAATTAGGAAATAAAATATAATTTCAAAGTAGAAAATAAAAAGTAATTAATTTCTTAAAGAGAAACATAACGTATACATATAATTCAATATGTATACATATTTTTCTCACCACTATAATAGAATTATTGCTCCATTGAACTAAAGGTATACATTAAAAAAGTATTATTTTTCTTGAAAATGAGAAATTCGATACAAAAAATCGATTCATTCGTAAAGATCATTTAGATTTTGTTGAAAATATTTTCTTCTAATGATAGAGTTTTGTATTAAATAAAAACAATATGTCAATGCATCTAATTTGATAGTTTTGAAAGCGATAAATATATTAAACTACTTGGGTGTTTTGCTTAATTTATCATTATGAGCTTTTTAAAGGTGCTGAGCTTTTGTTTCCAGTTTAGAAGAAAAAAAAAACGCCCGTCGCTCTTTTTATACTGAAGAACAAACGCACATTCCTATAGAATATGCTTACCAACAGATGAGTTTACAGTTCACAAATAAAATGACTTCAATATAAAAAATTCTTCAACTGGATTGAGAGATGGATACATTTCAATCATGGTAAAACAACTACTTTTTTTAGAGTTTGGGTATAAAACAACAGCTTGATTTAATAAATAGGAGGTCTTCTTTAATGGACAGGTAGCTTTGCTGCAGTCTCACCTCATCGAACTCGATGGAAGTTTAAAAATTGGCGCCATTCATATATACTACTAAAAATATTCATTTTTATGTGCTAAAATAATTTTGAAAACGAGACATAATAAATTTTTGTTTGGGATTTTTTAAATTGCAAACTTTTTGAATGAACAACGTGGTTGGAGCTTTTTGAAGGCTCTGAGGTGCTTCCAAAGGTTCCAAATGGCTTTGAAATGGGCTTATGTATAGGCTTGGTGATAACGGAGCCTATACTATAATACTTATATCATCATTATGAATACGGGATTTAAACACAATAATTTGTCATTCTCTAAAGCGAACTTCGAATTAATCATTAATGTTTTTTCATAATTATTAATGACATCAATAACATAAGATACATCAATTATTTAATCAACTTTCTTCTCAATTATTATGATGTAATGAATTTCAACAGAAGCCTCAACATATTATACATCCTTACATTCAATGTCATCTATTATTTTCAGATCTTTTCACTTATGCTAGTAAAATTATTATTTTACTTGAGAAAAATATGAAGAAGTGCTCTGAAATCAGAAATAAGTAATTTAATTAACAGTAATTTCAGTAATGTTTGCATATTGGGATTTATATATTTACTAAATTTTCTCTTTCAAAAATTGATCTTCTGATGGTGTTTTAAATTTTCAGACTTTATAAGAGGCAAATTGATCATGAAAAAGAAATTTATTGCAAAGAATTAAGAATTTTTTAATTACTTACAGTTGGTAATACCAGCTAACAACACAGCTTGTATTTTTTACATTTTATTTATGCTCAGATATTTCAATGGAGTCCAAGAAAGCTAAATGGTTCCTTTCATAAGATCAGAATGTGGCTAAATGATTTATTGCAATCCCTGAATCTAATGCTAATCTCGGGCATGAGCGTCTAAAAGCATGCGAATACGCTCAAAATAATGGCTTGCGCAAAATAAAATAATGGTTTAAAAACTCTCTAATATTAATACTCTTGTATAATCCTAGTATAATGTCTTATTTACACTACTCTTGATAAAATCAAATTTATTTATATCTAACAGATATTTTTTGATATATTTTATATTTTATATTTATTAGTTCTTTTTTATTTACTCGATATTAGTATTAATTGATTTTTTTTATATAAATATCTATTTTCAAAAGTAAATCCTAATATATATCCACTTTTTGGTTGTGACAATTAAGAAAATAATTCAAAATTTCTCTGACATTTTAATAATAAATGTCCAAACGCCAGCATTTGAAATCAAAGATAAAAATCTTATAAATTTAATTGAAATTTAAATGCTATATCAACACAAATATATATATATATATATATCATAATTTTAAATTGTTTTATTTATTAGTTTCAAGGGATTAGTAAGCTTTGTGCTTTCTGAAATATTCATAAAGTAATATTTATAAGAACTCATTGAATTTTATCTTTTGAAATAGTAATTGTAAACGTTTTTTCTATATTTTATATATATTCTTATTTTCAAGCATGTTTCATATTTTTAAACGTATTACGTATTTTTAAACGCATTATGTATTTTTAAACGTATTTTACTTTTTAATTTGTTTTTGCTATAAATGTTTCAGCAAGCCTCAACAAATAATGCTATTTTCGTGACGCCAATGAAAAATATTCAATCTATTATTCTCAATTTTATTAAGAATAGCGATGATAATGAAGAAAATTATCAAATCATTATAGATTATTTAGAAAATCAGAAAATTCGAGAAAATATTAATAAAACAAAATCAGTACTAATACTACTTTTAAAAATTACCAACAACCATCACCGCGAAACAGATTTTTATGGAAAAGTTTTGAAAATAATTATATATTTTGAGAACCAAATCATTAATTATTTTTCAAATCTGGAAATTTTTAATATTTTTAAGAGTAACAAGAGAATTCTTCTATTTCTAATTGAAAAAAAAATGTTGTTATTTAATGAATTGATATGCAAGCAAATAACTACAGAAAAATTTATCACAGCAAAATATCTACAATATTTTTCTTCTGAAATCAAACCATTTATTTCTGAAGCATGGTTTAAAGATAATACTAATATAGATGATGATTTAATTCAAGAAATCAATGAGAAAAAATCAGAAAATTTTTATACTCAAAGAAAGAAAGGTGAAAATAACAGTCTTATATGTAAATTGGTACGAAAAGATTTGATTGACGAATTTATCAATTATGCCCGTTCAAATAATATTCAGCTAAACCAAACAATTTCTTTATCAATATATGAAACTAATTCTTTTTTAATTAAAACAAAACAAACTTCTTTAATAAATTACGCTGCTTTTTTTGGATCTATTCAAATTTTTAAGTTTCTGATCCAAAATGGTGTCAAATTAACCTCATCGACTTGGCTATATGCTATTCACGGCAACAATATGGGAATAATTAATATTCTTGAAAATAATCATATTAGGCCTGAAGATGAAACATATCATAAATGCCTATTGGAGTCAATTAAATGTTACCACAATGAGATTGTTCTTCATATTAGAAGAAATTATTTCAATGATGAAGAACTTTCAAATGATGTTTTACGATATTGTTCAAAACATTATAATTATTCTTTTGTTAGTCAACAATATATAAGTAATACGAATGACTTATCTAATCATATACTTTATAATCATATTGATACAAATTGCAATAATGATTCAAATAAGAATTCGATGAATAAAAATAGAAAATTGTTAAAAAATCCTCTTGCTATAAATCCAATTTATAATTCGTTTTTATCAAAATTGACATCGAACAATAATCTGTCAAAAAAAAGTATTATAACAAATAATGATTTAACCAGTTCAATCAATTTGCCAAACAGCAATATTGTAAATGCAAACAGTATGAACAACAATAATAATTCATTCAATACGAATAAAAGTATTATAACAAATAATGATTTAACCAGTTCAATCAATTTGCCAAACAGCAATATTGTAAATGCAAACAGTATGAACAACAATAATAATTCATTCAATACGAATAAAAGTATTATAACAAATAATGATTTAACCAGTTCAATCAATTTGCCAAACAGCAATATTGTAAATGCAAACAGTATGAACAACAATAATAATTCATTCAATACGAATAAAAGTATTATAACAAATAATGATTTAACCAGTTCAACCAATATGATAAATAACAACAGTTCAAACCAGAATACATTTTTTACTTATGACAATTTAAGGAAATTAAAATTTTATGATGGAAATGTGTTTTTTAATTTCTTACAAAATAAAGCTAATATCGAAGGTTTTAAAATATCAACAAATTATGCTAAAGATGATCGATTTTTTATAGTTAACTGCTGGAAACATTCGAAATCAAATATGAATCCTTGCAAATTCCATATAAATATTCAAGCATATGATTATAAAACACCAAATAAATATTATAAGATAACAAATAATTTTTTTTTGCAGCATAATCATCCTATAAACCCAATATCATTCGCTCATTGCATTATAAATGATGATACCAAAAATGTTATTAAAAATATGTCCAAAGCAAATATCAATTCAACCAAAATATCTGAATTTCTATTTTATGATAAAAACATCAACATAACAGCAACCCAAGTCTCATCTATTACAGCACCAAAAATCCAAAAAGAACAAAACTTGGAAACAGATTTATTGATAAATAAAATGGTGAATGAAAAGGGAAGTTATTTTGTTTTCCCACCAGAAGAAATTGGGAAAACTAATTACAGGAGAGGTGTAGCCACATTTACTCAAGAAGAAATGAAAAATCTTCAAAATTTCGGTGATTTCGTTTGCATAGACCCAACGTATAGAGGTTTAAAGAACAATTGGACCATGATTCCTATCAGCCTTATAGGAAGAAATCGTGAATTAAGATCTGGTGGCATTGTATTTTGTTCAAATGTAACCTCAGATATTTTCGAATGGATCATGAAACTTTTAGCATACAAACTTCCATCATCAAATATGATCAAAACAATATGTTCAGATGATGATTTAATGCTTAATTCTGCCTATCATAATCTCAAAAATGATCCAAAGTGTTCCAAAATTGCCAGAATAGTATGCATTTGGCATAAGCTGTGCTTATTCACTGATATTGTAAATCAGATGAGCATACCAAAAGCTGAAAAAGATATATTAATTCATAAATTTCATGAGCTAGTGTTTACAAAGAACACAGAAAAATGTTTAACATTAATAAGTGAACTGAAAAAGTTTGATAATATAAATGAATTCTTTAATAAATCATTCAAAGATAGATTGGGAACGTCTACCAAAGCTTTTACAAAGAATGTATGGTCTCTTGGTTATCTTTCAAACATTTTTTCGGAATGTAATAATTCAAATATTAAAAATTTATGTGGTTCCCATTTGTTATCACTTGTAGACATGCGAAATATTATTACACGTGCAGATCAAAGACGTATGATGAATCGAGAATATTTCAAAGGTCGAAACCTGTGCAAAATATCAGATAAACGTATATTTGAATTCATGAAAGAATTTAATATTGAAAGACGAATAAGTGAATCTATTATAGGATCACTTCAAAAAGCAGAAGATCCTGAAAAGGAGTTCCTAGAAAAAAAAAAAGAAGGAGAATGGAAAATCTGTGTAAAGAAAACAGGAGATTCTTTTATCGTTACCAAGAACGATCATTGGGAATGCAGTTGTGGTAAGATTACCACAACTGGACTACCATGCTCTCACATTATTAAAGTTTTCATTGAAAATAAAATTGATCTAAAAATATGTAAAGATATAATTTCTAAAAGATGGATATTAAGTGAAATAGAATATACAGAATGCCAAATTAATGAAAAAAATGAAATTCCTTTTATAAATTTAAATGCGAAGCATGGATCAAGATCAAAAAAAAAGAGGTACTTAGATATCGCGGCTGAATGCAAAAGCTTGGCTGAGCTCGGGTGTCAAAGCAATGAAAACTATAAAAAAGTTATGACAACTTTGCATGATCTAGAAAATGAACTTTTAGGCATTCCAAAAGTCCAAGAGCCTTATGGAAAAAGGGCGGGAAGACCAAAAGAAGGAAGATATAAAAGGCAAAGAAAAAGCGAGAAAAATAAGAAAGAGAAAAAAGTTAAATGTCAGATCTGCAATGATAATCATGATACAAAGAATTGTCCAAATTTAAATGAAATACGAAAATTTATCGATTTCAGTCCATTAAAAGATAAGATGGCAAAAAGACATTGCATAATTTGCAACGGGGCAAAACATTTTGCTAGAACATGCCCTGCATTAAAAAAATGGCAACAATTGCAGCAAGAAAAAAATGTAAATGAAGATGAATATGAAGAAAGTAATAGCTATAGTGTTAATGAATATGATAATGAAATCATTAAATACAAAGAAGGCAACAATGAATATGAAGATAACGACAATGATGATAACGACAACAATGAATATGAGTATGAATATGGATATTATGATTAATTTGTTTAATTACAAAATATTATATAAAAAGCAAGTTTCCCCTTGACGTTATTCAATTAATTTTTTGTTATAATTATTATTGTTTATTTGGAAGATTTGATTATTTTTAAATTTTTGAAAATATAAATGTATTATGATTTTAAGTAATTAGTAACATCGAGTAGTTTGTTTAATTAGTAACATCGACTAGTTTGTTTAATTAGATGCATCGAATAGTGTGTTTAATTAGATGCATCGAGTAGTTTGTTTAATTAGATGCATCGAGTAGTTTGAATTAATTGGTAACATCGACTAGTTTGTTTAATTAGATGCATCGAGTAGTTTGAATTAATTGGTAACATCGACTAGTTTGTTTAATTAGATGCATCGAGTAGTTTGTTTAATTAGATGCATCGAATAGTGTGTTTAATTATATGCATCGAGTAGTTTATTTAATTAGATGCATCGAGTAGTTTGAATTAATTGGTAACATCGACTAGTTTGTTTAATTAGATGCATCGAGTAGTTTGTTTAATTAGATGCATCGAGTAGTTTGAATTAATTGGTAACATCGAGAAGTTGTTTAATTTATAACATCGAATAGTGTGTTTAATTAGATGCATCGAGTAGTTTGAATTAATTGGTAACATCGAGTAGTTTGTTTAATTAGATGCATCGAGTAGTTTGTTTAATTAGATGCATCGACTAGTTTGTTTAATTAGATGCATCGAGTAGTTTGAATTAATTGGTAACATCGAGAAGTTGTTTAATTTATAACATCGAATAGTGTGTTTAATTAGATGCATCGAGTAGTTTGTTTCATTAGATGCATCGAGTAGTTTATTTAATTAGATGCATCGAGTAGTTTGAATTAATTGGTAACATCGACTAGTTTGTTTAATTAGATGCATTGAGTAGTTTGTTCAATTAGATGCATCGAGTAGTTTGTTTAATTAGATGCATCGAGTAGTTTGTTTAATTAGATGCATCGAGTAGTTTGAATTAATTGGTAACATCGACTAGTTTGTTTAATTAGATGCATCGAGTAGTTTATTTAATTAGATGCATCGAGTAGTTTGAATTAATTGGTAACATCGACTAGTTTGTTTAATTAGATGCATCGAGTAGTTTGTTTAATTAGATGCATTGAGTAGTTTGTTTCATTAGATGCATCGAGTAGTTTGTTTCATTAGATGCATCGAGTAGTTTGTTTTATTAGATGCATCGAGTAGTTTGAATTAATTGGTAACATCGAGTAGTTTGTTTAATTAGATGCATCGAGTAGTTTATTTAATTAGATGCATCGAGTAGTTTGAATTAATTGGTAACATCGACTAGTTTGTTTAATTAGATGCATCGAGTAGTTTGTTTAATTAGATGCATCGAGTAGTTTGTTTAATTAGATGCATCGAGTAGTTTGTTTCATTAGATGCATCGAGTAGTTTGTTTAATTAGATGCATCGAGTAGTTTGAATTAATTGGTAACATCGAGAAGTTGTTTAATTTATAACATCGAATAGTGTGTTTAATTAGATGCATCGAGTAGTTTGTTTAATTAGATGCATCGAGTAGTTTTTTTCATTAGATGCATCGAGTAGTTTGTTTCATTATATGCATCGAGTATTTTGAATTAATTGGTAACATCGAGTAGTTTGTTTATTTAGATGCATCGAGTAGTTTGTTTAATTAGATGCATCGAGTAGTTTGAATTAATTGGTAACATCGAGTAGTTTGTTTAATTAGATGCATCGAGTAGTTTGTTTAATTAGATGCATCGAGTAGTTTATTTAATTAGATGCATCGAGTAGTTTGTTTAATTAGATGCATCGAGTAGTTTGTTTAATTAGATGCATCGAGTAGTTTATTTAATTAAATGCATCGAGTAGTTTGTTTAATTATATGCATCGAGTAGTTTGTTTAATTAGATGCATCGAGTAGTTTGTTTCATTAGATGCATCGAGTAGTTTGTTTCATTAGATGCATCGAGTAGTTTGAATTAATTGGTAACATCGACTAGTTTGTTTAATTAGATGCATCGAGTAGTTTGAATTAATTGGTAACATCGAGTAGTTTGTTTAATTAGATGCATCGAGTAGTTTGTTTAATTAGATGCATCGAGTAGTTTGAATTAATTGGTAACATCGACTAGTTTGTTTAATTAGATGCATCGAGTAGTTTGTTTAATTAGATGCATCGAGTAGTTTGTTTAATTAGATGCATCGAGTAGTTTGTTTAATTAGATGCATCGAGTAGTTTGAATTAATTGGTAACATCGACTAGTTTGTTTAATTAGATGCATCGAGTAGTTTGTTTAATTAGATGCATCGAGTAGTTTGAATTAATTAGATGCATCGAGTAGTTTGTTTAATTAGATGCATTGAGTAGTTTGTTTCATTAGATGCATCGAGTAGTTTGTTTCATTAGATGCATCGAGTAGTTTGTTTCATTAGATGCATCGAGTAGTTTGAATTAATTGGTAACATCGAGTAGTTTGTTTAATTAGATGCATCGACTAGTTTGTTTAATTAGATGCATCGAGTAGTTTGTTTAATTAGATGCATCGAGTAGTTTGTTTAATTAGATGCATCGAGTAGTTTGTTTAATTAGATGCATCGAGTAGTTTGAATTAATTGGTAACATCGACTAGTTTGTTTAATTAGATGCATCGAGTAGTTTGTTTAATTAGATGCATTGAGTAGTTTGTTTCATTAGATGCATCGAGTAATTTGTTTCATTAGATGCATCGAGTAGTTTGTTTCATTAGATGCATCGAGTAGTTTGAATTAATTGGTAACATCGAGTAGTTTGTTTAATTAGATGCATCGACTAGTTTGTTTAATTAGATGCATCGAGTAGTTTGTTTAATTAGATGCATCGAGTAGTTTGTTTAATTAGATGCATCGAGTAGTTTGTTTAATTAGATGCATCGAGTAGTTTGTTTAATTAGATGCATCGAGTAGTTTTTTTAATTAGATGCATCGAGTAGTTTGTTTAATTAGATGCATCGAGTAGTTTGTTTAATTAGATGCATCGAGTAGTTTGTTTAATTAGATGCATCGAGTAGTTTGAATTAATTGGTAACATCGACTAGTTTGTTTAATTAGATGCATCGAGTAGTTTGTTTAATTAGATGCATTGAGTAGTTTGTTTCATTAGATGCATCGAGTAGTTTGTTTCATTAGATGCATCGAGTAGTTTGTTTCATTAGATGCATCGAGTAGTTTGAATTAATTGGTAACATCGAGTAGTTTGTTTAATTAGATGCATCGAGTAGTTTATTTAATTAGATGCATCGAGTAGTTTGAATTAATTGGTAACATCGACTAGTTTGTTTAATTAGATGCATCGAGTAGTTTGTTTAATTAGATGCATCGAGTAGTTTGTTTAATTAGATGCATCGAGTAGTTTGTTTCATTAGATGCATCGAGTAGTTTGTTTAATTAGATGCATCGAGTAATTTGTTTCATTAGATGCATCGAGTAGTTTGTTTCATTAGATGCATCGAGTAGTTTGAATTAATTGGTAACATCGAGTAGTTTGTTTAATTAGATGCATCGAGTAGTTTGTTTAATTAGATGCATCGAGTAGTTTGAATTAATTGGTAACATCGACTAGTTTGTTTAATTAGATGCATCGAGTAGTTTGTTTAATTAGATGCATCGAGTAGTTTGTTTAATTAGATGCATTGAGTAGTTTGTTTCATTAGATGCATCGAGTAGTTTGTTTCATTAGATGCATCGAGTAGTTTGTTTCATTAGATGCATCGAGTAGTTTGAATTAATTGGTAACATCGAGTAGTTTGTTTAATTAGATGCATCGAGTAGTTTATTTAATTAGATGCATCGAGTAGTTTGAATTAATTGGTAACATCGAGTAGTTTGTTTAATTAGATGCATCGACTAGTTTGTTTAATTAGATGCATCGAGTAGTTTGTTTAATTAGATGCATCGAGTAGTTTGTTTCATTAGATGCATCGAGTAGTTTGTTTAATTAGATGCATCGAGTAGTTTGAATTAATTGGTAACATCGAGAAGTTGTTTAATTTATAACATCGAATAGTGTGTTTAATTAGATGCATCGAGTAGTTTGTTTAATTAGATGCATCGAGTAGTTTTTTTCATTAGATGCATCGAGTAGTTTGTTTCATTAGATGCATCGAGTAGTTTGTTTCATTAGATGCATCGAGTAGTTTGAATTAATTGGTAACATCGAGTAGTTTGTTTAATTAGATGCATCGAGTAGTTTGTTTAATTAGATGCATCGAGTAGTTTGAATTAATTGGTAACATCGAGTAGTTTGTTTAATTAGATGCATCGAGTAGTTTATTTAATTAAATGCATCGAGTAGTTTGTTTAATTAGATGCATCGAGTAGTTTGTTTAATTAGATGCATCGAGTAGTTTGTTTAATTAGATGCATCGAGTAGTTTGTTTAATTAGATGCATCGAGTAGTTTGTTTAATTAGATGCATCGAGTAGTTTATTTAATTAAATGCATCGAGTAGTTTGTTTAATTAGATGCATCGAGTAGTTTGTTTAATTAGATGCATCGAGTAGTTTATTTAATTAGATGCATCGAGTAGTTTGTTCAATTAGATGCATCGAGTAGTTTGTTTTATTAGATGCATCGAGTAGTTTGTTTCATTAGATGCATCGAGTAGTTTGTTTAATTAGATGCATCGAGTAGTTTGAATTAATTGGTAACATCGAGAAGTTGTTTAATTTATAACATCGAATAGTGTGTTTAATTAGATGCATCGAGTAGTTTGTTTAATTAGATGCATCGAGTAGTTTTTTTCATTAGATGCATCGAGTAGTTTGTTTCATTAGATGCATCGAGTAGTTTGAATTAATTGGTAACATCGAGTAGTTTGTTTAATTAGATGCATCGAGTAGTTTGTTTAATTAGATGCATCGAGTAGTTTGTTTAATTAGATGCATCGAGTAGTTTGTTTCATTAGATGCATCGAGTAGTTTGTTTAATTAGATGCATCGAGTAGTTTGAATTAATTGGTAACATCGAGAAGTTGTTTAATTTATAACATCGAATAGTGTGTTTAATTAGATGCATCGAGTAGTTTGTTTAATTAGATGCATCGAGTAGTTTTTTTCATTAGATGCATCGAGTAGTTTGTTTCATTAGATGCATCGAGTAGTTTATTTAATTAGATGCATCGAGTAGTTTGAATTAATTGGTAACATCGACTAGTTTGTTTAATTAGATGCATCGAGTAGTTTGTTTAATTAGATGCATCGAGTAGTTTGTTTAATTAGATGCATCGAGTAGTTTGTTTCATTAGATGCATCGAGTAGTTTGTTTAATTAGATGTATCGAGTAGTTTGAATTAATTGGTAACATCGAGAAGTTGTTTAATTTATAACATCGAATAGTGTGTTTAATTAGATGCATCGAGTAGTTTGTTTAATTAGATGCATCGAGTAGTTTTTTTCATTAGATGCATCGAGTAGTTTGTTTCATTAGATGCATCGAGTAGTTTGAATTAATTGGTAACATCGAGTAGTTTGTTTAATTAGATGCATCGAGTAGTTTGTTTAATTAGATGCATCGAGTAGTTTGAATTAATTGGTAACATCGAGTAGTTTGTTTAATTAGATGCATCGAGTAGTTTGTTTAATTAGATGCATCGAGTAGTTTGTTTAATTAGATGCATCGAGTAGTTTATTTAATTAGATGCATCGAGTAGTTTGTTTAATTAGATGCATCGAGTAGTTTGTTTAATTAGATGCATCGAGTAGTTTGTTTAATTAGATGCATCGAGTAGTTTGTTTAATTAGATGCATCGAGTAGTTTGAATTAATTGGTAACATCGACTAGTTTGTTTAATTAGATGCATCGAGTAGTTTGTTTAATTAGATGCATCGAGTAGTTTGAATTAATTGGATGCATCGAGTAGTTTGTTTAATTAGATGCATTGAGTAGTTTGTTTCATTAGATGCATCGAGTAGTTTGTTTCATTAGATGCATCGAGTAGTTTGTTTCATTAGATGCATCGAGTAGTTTGAATTAATTGGTAACATCGACTAGTTTGTTTAATTAGATGCATCGAGTAGTTTGTTTAATTAGATGCATCGAGTAGTTTGTTTAATTAGATGCATCGAGTAGTTTGTTTCATTAGATGCATCGAGTAGTTTGTTTAATTAGATGCATCGAGTAGTTTGAATTAATTGGTAACATCGAGAAGTTGTTTAATTTATAACATCGAATAGTGTGTTTAATTAGATGCATCGAGTAGTTTGTTTAATTAGATGCATCGAGTAGTTTTTTTCATTAGATGCATCGAGTAGTTTGTTTCATTAGATGCATCGAGTAGTTTGTTTCATTAGATGCATCGAGTAGTTTGAATTAATTGGTAACATCGAGTAGTTTGTTTAATTAGATGCATCGAGTAGTTTGTTTAATTAGATGCATCGAGTAGTTTGAATTAATTGGTAACATCGAGTAGTTTGTTTAATTAGATGCATCGAGTAGTTTGTTTAATTAGATGCATCGAGTAGTTTGTTTAATTAGATGCATCGAGTAGTTTGTTTAATTAGATGCATCGAGTAGTTTGTTTAATTAGATGCATCGAGTAGTTTGTTTAATTAGATGCATCGAGTAGTTTGTTTAATTAGATTCATCGAGTAGTTTATTTAATTAAATGCATCGAGTAGTTTGTTTAATTAGATGCATCGAGTAGTTTGTTTAATTAGATGCATCGAGTAGTTTTTTTAATTAGATGCATCGAGTAGTTTGTTTAATTAGATGCATCGAGTAGTTTGTTTAATTAGATGCATCGAGTAGTTTGTTTCATTAGATGCATCGAGTAGTTTGTTTCATTAGATGCATCGAATAGTGTGTTTAATTAGATGCATCGAGTAGTTTGTTTCATTAGATGCATCGAGTAGTTTGTTTAATTAGATGCATCGAGTAGTTTGTTTCATTAGATGCATCGAATAGTGTGTTTAATTAGATGCATCGAGTAGTTTGTTTAATTAGATGCATCGAGAAGTTTGAATTAATTGGTAACATCGAGTAGTTTGTTTAATTAGATGCATCGAGTAGTTTGTTTAATTAGATGCATCGAGTAGTTTGTTTCATTAGATGCATCGAGTAGTTTATTTAATTAGATGCATCGAGTAGTTTGAATTAATTGGTAACATCGACTAGTTTGTTTAATTAGATGCATCGAGTAGTTTGTTTAATTAGATGCATCGAGTAGTTTGTTTAATTAGATGCATCGAGTAGTTTGTTTCATTAGATGCATCGAGTAGTTTGTTTAATTAGATGCATCGAGTAGTTTGTTTCATTAGATGCATCGAGTAGTTTGTTTCATTAGATGCATCGAGTAGTTTGTTTCATTAGATGCATCGAGTAGTTTGTTTCATTAGATGCATCGAGTAGTTTGAATTAATTGGTAACATCGAGTAGTTTGTTTAATTAGATGCATCGAGTAGTTTGTTTAATTAGATGCATCGAGTAGTTTGAATTAATTGGTAACATCGAGTAGTTTGTTTAATTAGATGCATCGAGTAGTTTATTTAATTAAATGCATCGAGTAGTTTGTTTAATTAGATGCATCGAGTAGTTTGTTTAATTAGATGCATCGAGTAGTTTGTTTAATTAGATGCATCGAGTAGTTTGTTTAATTAGATGCATCGAGTAGTTTGTTTAATTAGATGCATCGAGTAGTTTGTTTAATTAGATGCATCGAGTAGTTTATTTAATTAAATGCATCGAGTAGTTTGTTTAATTAGATGCATCGAGTAGTTTATTTAATTAGATGCATCGAGTAATTTGTTTAATTAGATGCATCGAGTAGTTTATTTAATTAAATGCATCGATTAGTTTGTTTAATTAGATGCATCGAGTAGTTTGTTCAATTAGATGCATCGAGTAGTTTGTTTAATTAGATGCATCGAGTAGTTTGTTTCATTAGATGCATCGAGTAGTTTGTTTAATTAGATGCATCGAGTAGTTTGAATTAATTGGTAACATCGAGAAGTTGTTTAATTTATAACATCGAATAGTGTGTTTAATTAGATGCATCGAGTAGTTTGAATTAATTGGTAACATCGACTAGTTTGTTTAATTAGATGCATCGAGTAGTTTGTTTAATTAGATGCATCGAGTAGTTTGTTTAATTAGATGCATCGAGTAGTTTGTTTAATTAGATGCATTGAGTATTTTGTTTCATTAGATGCATCGAGTAGTTTGTTTCATTAGATGCATCGAGTAGTTTGTTTAATTAGATGCATCGAGTAGTTTGTTTCATTAGATGCATCGAGTAGTTTGTTTAATTAGATGCATCGAGTAGTTTGTTTAATTAGATGCATCGAGTAGTTTGAATTAATTGGTAACATCGACTAGTTTGTTTCATTAGATGCATCGAGTAGTTTGTTTAATTAGATGCATCGAGTAGTTTGTTTCATTAGATGCATCGAGTAGTTTGTTTCATTAGATGCATCGAGTAGTTTGTTTCATTAGATGCATCGAGTAATTTGAATTAATTGGTAACATCGACTAGTTTGTTTAATTAGATGCATCGAGTAGTTTATTTAATTAGATTCATCGAGTATTTTGAATTAATTGGTAACATCTAGAAATTGTTTAATTTATAACATCGAATAGTGTGTTTAATTAGATGCATCGAGTAGTTTGAATTAATTGGTAACATCGAGTAGTTTGTTTAATTAGATGCATCGAGTAGTTTGTTTAATTAGATGCATCGAGTAGTTTGTTTAATTAGATGCATCGAGTAGTTTGTTTAATTAGATGCATCGAGTAGTTTGTTTAATTAGATGCATCGAGTAGTTTGTTTAATTAGATGCATCGAGTAGTTTGTTTAATTAGATGCATCGAGTAGTTTTTTTCATTAGATGCATCGAGTAGTTTGTTTAATTAGATGCATCGAGTAGTTTGTTTAATTAGATGCATCGAGTAGTTTGTTTAATTAGATGCATCGAGTAGTTTGTTTAATTAGATGCATCGAGTAGTTTGTTTAATTAGATGCATCGAGTAGTTTGTTTAATTAGATGCATCGAGTAGTTTGAATTAATTGGTAACATCGAGTAGTTTGTTTAATTAGATGCATCGAGTAGTTTGTTTAATTAGATGCATCGAGTAGTTTGAATTAATTGGTAACATCGACTAGTTTGTTTAATTAGATGCATCGAGTAGTTTGTTTAATTAGATGCATCGAGTAGTTTGAATTAATTGGTAACATCGACTAGTTTGTTTAATTAGATGCATCGAGTAGTTTGTTTAATTAGATGCATCGAGTAGTTTGTTTAATTAGATGCATCGAGTAGTTTGTTTAATTAGATGCATCGAGTAGTTTGTTTAATTAGTAACATCGACTAGTTTGTTTAATTAGATTCATCGAGTAGTTTGAATTAATTGGTAACATCGACTAGTTTGTTTAATTAGATGCATCGAGTAGTTTGTTTAATTAGTAACATCGACTAGTTTGTTTAATTAGATTCATCGAGTAGTTTGAATTAATTGGTAACATCGACTAGTTTGTTTAATTAGATGCATCGAGTAGTTTGTTTAATTAGATGCATCGAGTAGTTTGAATTAATTGGTAACATCGAGTAGTTTGTTTAATTAGATGCATCGAGTAGTTTGTTTCATTAGATGAATCGAGTAGTTTGTTTAATTAGATGCATCGAGTAGTTTATTTAATTAGATGCATCGAGTAGTTTGAATTAATTGGTAACATCTAGAAATTGTTTAATTTATAACATCGAATAGTGTGTTTAATTAGATGCATCGAGTAGTTTGAATTAATTAGATGCATCGAGTAGTTTGTTTAATTAGATGCATCGAGTAGTTTGTTTAATTGGTAACATCGAGTAGTTTGTTTAATCAGTAACATCGAGTAGTTTGTTTAATTAGATGCATCGAGTAGTTAATTATTGTTTGCGTAATATTATCCATCAATAACTACCTGCGAATTGGTATTTTGGAGAAATAATCTGTAAATTATTATCTGTCTGATATTATTCGTAATTAACTGTCTGAGAATTACTGTTTGCGTAATATTATCCATCAATAACTACCTGCGAATTGGTATTTTGGAGAAATAATCTGTAAATTATTATCTGTCTGATATTATTCGTAATTAACTGTCTGAGAATTACTGTTTGAGTAATATTATCCATCAATAACTACCTGCGAATTGGTATTTTGGAGAAATAATCTGTAAATTATTATCTGTCTGATACTATTCGTAATTAACTGTCTGAGAATTACTGTTTGCGTAATATTATCCATCAATAACTACCTGCGAATTGGTATTTTGGAGAAATAATCTGTAAATTATTATCTGTCTGATATTATTCGTAATTAACTGTCTGAGAATTACTGTTTGCGTAATATTATCCATCAATAACTACCTGCGAATTGGTATTTTGGAGAAATAATCTGTAAATTATTATCTTCGAGATATTATCAGTAAATAAATATCTACAAATTTGGCGCTATTTCATATCAAAAAGCTATTTTCTCAAAAAGCCATTTTCTCAAAAAGTTTTTACTTCAAAATTTAAAAGCACCGTGGTGGTCACATCACCATCACAGTGTGTGAAATATAATTCCTCATATTATTATATAAAATTTTAAGTTATTTATATCTTGTTTAATATTATTTTTCAAATACTGATCTAAGCAATTATAAGAAATAATGAAATGATTTCATGTCAATTTTTTTTTATGTATAAAGAATCACAAAATTACAATTTTTCGTAAAATGAAATAAACTAGTAGACTGAAGATAAAGTCAATAGCAATTTGAAAAATATACATATGTTCTTTTCCCTTGTTCAGTATGGCTTAATTTTCATATGAATTTGATAAATCATCTTTTTCTTCAGATTTATCGGTATCTTGAGTCAAATTTCCTCTAGATTCAGTTTCTTCATTTAATTTCTCAGGGCAAATTTCATGAGGAGGATGTTTTATTGCTTCAAAAAAGTTTGTTACAATCTTCTGCATTTTCCTTAGCCATTCTTCTTCTTGTGTTTGTGGAAATTGTTTCATCTGTTTATCGAACCAGCATGAAGCTTCCATTGCCATATTTGTGATTACATTATCATCCCCGTTATATTTCCTTGCATTGGACCATATAAGATTAATATCTTTTTGAAATTCAGAAATATCTTTATATTTCTTTGAAACAATTCTTTTACGAACCTCATTTAACGACATTGGATTTTTAATGATGTCATAATAATCTTGAACACCATCATTAACTGGATCTACCATTTCAACAAAAGGAACGCAAATGCTAAAAGAAATCAATTTGTCCACGATTTTCAAGCATTTTTCTGATTGAAATTTCGAGAGAGACATTTATATATCTGATTTGAATTAACAAAACATTTCAATTTATTCAAATATTTTTGAAAAAAACAAAAATTGAAATATTTCAAGAAATAATCCATCATAAATTGAATGAAAGCATAATTAATTTTATTTTAGAGATAAAATTAAATTTAATTTGCAAAAGTGCTTTTTAAAAAAGATATGATGTTTATGAATATTTTTATTTTTTTACAACATTAAGGGTGCCGTCTATTTGCTGTTTTTTAATCACCAAATACTTCTAACACAAATTAAATAGAGATGTAATTTTGAATTATTTCATATCATCTAAATAACAATTTTTAAAAAATTTATTTATTATTCTCATGAGATATAAATGTTTTTCTTTTACTAATTTGAATTTGAATGACATATTGAAAAAAATTCAATGTTTTTTTGAATAAATAATAATAAACGTATCCTCAAAAAATTCAATGTTTTTTTGAATAAAAAATAATAAAATAATAATAGAACAAAAAACCACCTGATGATTATCAATCCCAATCATGATTTTCTTTAAGTATAGGAGCATAATTACTTGAATAAATCTAGGTTTGTAAAAAAAAATTAAAAACTATCTTCAAATTCATATCTTTTTAATGCTGAGAAGAAGATGTTGCATTTAATTGTAAATATATGAGCATAATTACTTAAATAAATCTAGGTTTGAAAAAAAATTATAATAATAATAATTATCTTCAAATTGATAATGCAAATAAGGTAGTCATCATTAATATTCCAAAAAAGTGACAAATGGTTTTCAAATTTCAAGATTTTGTTTTTAAATAAATGAAAAACGCAAAAAAATTACGAAAATATAAATCATTGTTTTCAATAAATTAATTGAATTTTTTTCTAACAAGTCATTGAAAAATAAAAAACATTAATATCTTAATATTAGATCAATTTAATAATAATTAAAATATAAATAAAAGTAATATAAAAATAATAACCTAAATAAAAGAAATATTTTAAGATAACTCATTTCTATTATTCAAAAAACAACAAGTAGACGCCAACCTTAATTTGAATATAATTGAAATTTGAATAATAAAGGAGATATTTATTTTCAATAATTAATATGATAGTTTATCTTGAATTCTTTCATAATCAGAAATGTAAATATTATAATACTTCTTAATTAAATGAAATCTAATATCATTATTCTCATTATGAGTGAGCAAATCATTAAAAATATAACATCACCTTTACAAAAGGTCAAATTGAAAACCTATGATATTTGTTTTTCTGTTTATTAGCAAAGTCTCAGCTAAATATCATAAAATGCCAGCCCAATCAATTGCTGTTGGTATTTGGGCAGGGAAAGAAACTATTTCAAACAGGGTTTTAAATCAAGCAAAATCTTGGATGAGATTTTGGGACGTAATTAATATTTTCACAGATGATATAAAGCCTGGAGAATGTGAAGAATTAAATCGAGAATCAAATCCATGCAAAGTTGTTTGTATTAACATTGGTAATCTTGCTGAGCATCTTGATGGTACTGAATGGGAGAATCGATGGTATTCAGCGCAACCTCGTTTTCTCCCATCAATGTTTTCATTATACGAACATTATCCAAACTCTACATGGTTTTTATTTGGAGATGATGACACATACTTTTTTAGACCATCGATAGAACGAAAACTAAGAGAATTTGATAGTAATACAAAGATTGTTCTTGGTAAATTTTGGTCATCATGGCAACGTGTTACTCAAGATGTTCCTCCATTTCGTCATGAACATCCTTTTGCACAAGGTGGAGCAGGTGTTTGTATATCTCATGCGATGATGACAAAAATTGGACCACATTTAAAAAATTGCAGTATGTTTTTTAACGATCCAGATTTTGCTGGTTCAATGAGATTTGCAATGTGTGCAGAAAAAGTTGTTGGTCAGCATGAATGGTCGCTTGATGGTGCTATTCGTACCTGGTATACTGGTTTTCATTCATCTCCTCCTGATTTCGAAATATCAGATCGAACTGTTTCTGAAGCACCTGCTTCATTTCATCGTATTACGAAGCCAGAAATGTTTGTGCCAATTAAACGGGCTCATATTATGGAAAGCTTAAACGATGAAAAACTATCTTTTGACTTAGGTTTGTTTGCTTTTACCAAGCATTTTCTTTATTTAGGAAGCGAAGTTAACCGTTTTGAATGGAGATTTGGATTATGGATTGGATTGCAAGATTCTAGTAAAGCTTTATTAAACGCGATAAGTGATTGGATGCCTTTAATCAAAAATGGTGAATTAATTGAATTTTCTCAAGAATATCAAAATGGTGTCAAAGTTCACTGTAAATGTGATGAAAGCATTCCAGAAGGGAAAACTTACTTTTCTCACTTTAAAGATAAATATGGCTCAGAACCTGTGATGCTTCTTCCTTGTTCAAATATTACTGTTGTTAAGCATAGAATTCAATTCTGATTTTTTTTTGTTTATTTATAATATTGTTTTTAATGTATTGATTTTTAAATAAATATTATTATGTTATTTGCTTTCCTTTTTGTTTTCTTTGAGTTATGAAAGGATGCTTCAATATCAAATTATTATAATTGAAAAATCATCATTCTCGAAAAAAGTATTTTAAAATTTAAAAATTTAATGCATGATAAGAGTATTAATAAAAATGATTTTGGTATACATATAAAATATTTAATTATAATATTTAGAACAAAGAAGTCTTTTTCATGATATGAACAAATTCTTCATATGAAACTTCGTTATCATTATCACGATCTGCTTCTTGAATCATTTCTTTTAATTCTTCGTCAGTTAAATTTTCTCCTAATTCGATTGAAACACGTTTTAAGTTTTTGAATGTTATTCTTCCTGTATTATCATCATCAAAAAGACGAAAAGCTTTTCTTATTTCATCTTCTGGATTTCTTTCTTCCATCTTTTTGGTCATCATTTGGAGAAATTGTGCAAAACTAATTGCACCAGTTCCATCAGTATCTACATCGTTAATCATTCTACGAATCTCTTCTTTGGTTGGTTCAAATCCCAATGCTTTCATTGCAACTTTGAGTTCTTTTGCATCAATTGAGCCACTTCCGTCGGTATCAAAGAGATCAAATGCTTCACGAATTTCTTGTCTCTGTTCTTCTGAAAGTTCGCCACGTCCTTTTCCTTCTGCTTTGCTTGGAGTTGCTTGTTGATTGCTCATTAACCAATAATGTAAAACGTATGTGAATTGAAAACTGCTCAGAATAGTATTTTTAAAAAAAACTTCAACTTTTAGGCTATAACCAAAACAGTTCAAGAGAAAGAAATGATTAGTGAGTTGGTTAATCTACATTTAAGTAATTCTATTAAGCATATGATTAATCTATTTCATTTTTTATATGGTATTTATAAATCTTTTTGGAATAAATGATATTTAACAAAACAAGAAATTGTTTTATCAAATTTTACTTATGAATCATAAACAAAAAAAAGCAATATTTTGCGTATCAGAAGTTCTAAAATCGTTTATAAATTTATGAGGAAAAATGGTCACCAAAATTTTAAATAAGAAATGCAAAATCCGCATGTTCCTTTGGTAGATCCAAATTTTAATAGACAAAATCAAACGCAAAAAACTTCTAGCATTCCGCGGTATGAAAGAAATAACTTAAATAATTCACACAGCGAAAGAAGTGTTAGAGGCAACCAAAAAAATGAGCTTCAAGTTACTGGCAATCCACTTGATATCTGGTTTCGATCTGCACAGTTCTTTCAACCATTGCCAACTGCTGAAGATATAGATAAAATTTGTGATGAAATGACAATAGATAGCAATTCTTTTATTAATGATAAGAATTCCAGGAAACGAAATCAAAATGATCGTGGTTCTCATCATTGGAGTGAGCAATTAAATGAAATTGTTCAATCAACTCTAAAAGACTCAAAAAAATCGAATTCAAGCAAACAACTTTTACACCTTCCACGTCCTCCACCTGCTCCAAATGATATTTCTGAATATTGGGTTAACCAAACGCCGACATTTCCAATATCTGATCTTCAAAAAGAAAACCGAAGTATTGTTCATTGTTTGCTTTGTGCTTTTGTTGAAGTAGGTCCTGATGATTCAGACCAAGAAAACAAATTTCTTACCACAAATGTAGAAGCTGATTCAGATGAAGATGATATTAATGATGAAAATGATGATTTATTGAATATACATACCCCTGCGCCACAAATTGAGTATGATGATTATTTGCGCCTTCCTTTTGAAGATAGGCTTGAAATTGAATTGAAATGTGCTGGTCTCGACAAGCCAGCCAACTCCAACGATAAAGGAAGTATTATATTTTCTCAAGAAATTGAACAATATAAGAAAGAAATGGCAAACTTGAACCCACAAATAGAATTCTTTAGAAATGATATCAAACAAAAACTTCCTCAATATAAATTAGATGAAGAAAGGAGAATTTCTGATCAGCAAACTTTCCAAAATCTCATTCCCGAATATAAAAAGAAGTCACACAAAAAATGAATTTTATAGTCATCTATTTTTGTATAGATATAAGAAGTCTTATTATATACCAAGACTTCAAAATGTTTGTAAGTATTGTAATAAACTTATCATTTACAAAAAAAAAAAAAAAAAAAAAAAAAAAAACGCTCAAATGAAGTACAGATTCTTTTGTTCTAATCAGACTCTTGGTTTAATTTCCGTATTTTTGCTTGTTTATAAAATTGTTTTTTATTTTAAATGATAGATATGTTATTGATTTCATACAATGTTTTATAATTTGTTGAAAATATTTCTTAATAAATTCAAAAAATTGATTTGATTCATAGTTAAAAACCAAAAAATCAAAATTTAAGAGGCTAGCAAAGATGATATTGTGAAGTATATCAAAATGAATCAATAAATGAAATTTAAAATTCATAGAAATTGTTAAAAGAAAAAGTTTATAAATAAAATTTATAATTTCAGAAAAATTATAAAAGATTGAATTGGTTTTTGATTTCCTAATGAAATTGAATGATATTACCCAAAGATTTATATTGAAAATTGAGATAAATAAATTATAAAAATGTTATCAATTCAATTTTATAAATAAATTTTTCACAAATTTGAGTTTTAAATAGAATTTTTTATATGGACATAAAGATATCTTATATTTCATTTTTTAATTAAGTTTTAAATTAGAAAGTAAATGACATCCACAGACAATTTACCACAAAGTCAAGATGAAGATTTAGTTGAATTAAAAAACATTGTTGAACAATTAAAGCAAAACATATCGGATGTTCAAAATCAAATAAACGAGGCTAACGATAAAGCTGAAGAAGCTGACAAAAAAGTTAATGATCTCGCTGCTGAAAATGATGTATTAAAGAGAGATAACAAATGCCTTAAATATGAAATCAAGAAACTTAATGATGAGCATCCATATGGAACCCAAAACGTTAAATCCACATCAGTTTCAATCACCGATGTCAATCAAATGAAAGGTGATGTTGAAAATGCAAAGAATTCAGCAAACGCACTTCAAACCGAAAATGAAGAAATGAAACAAACAATTCAGCATTTAAGAACTAACATTGGAAGTCTTAAACATGAAGTTAAAAAGCTTAAGGATGGTTCTGAATCGCAAGTTCCTACTGAAAGAGCCATCACTGTCAATGATATTAATGTTGATCAAATTAAAGGCGATGTTGCAAACACAAAGAACTCAGCATCAGCACTTCAAGCTGATAATGAAAGAATGAAACAAACAATCCAAGAAATGGAATCTAGAATTCAAGAATTAACATCCCAAATTCAATCAATGACAAATGCAACCGTTACAATTCCAGACGATTTGGTCCAAAAGATCAACGATGCAGATGAAAAGTCAACAACTGCTTACAATAATGCAAGAGAAGCACGTCAAAATATAACTGATGCTCAAAATGAATCTAAAAATGCAAATTCTGAAGTTGAAAGATTAATCGCTGCTAACAAACGCTTGGATTATGACGTGAAATGCATGAAATATGAAGTCAAGAAACTTAAAGACGCTGCAAAAGATAAAGAAGCTCCAGTTGAAGAAGTTCCTGTCGCATCACCAATTCCAGATGATCTTGTTGACCGTGTCGATGACGCACAGAATAAGTCTAATCAAGCTAACGAGCAAGCAGACTCTGCAAAAGATCGTGCTTCTCGTGCAAATGTTAAAGCTGAAGATGCAGCTTCAAAGGCAGAAGAAGCTAAAAACAAAGCTGATGCTCTAACTGCAGAAAATGATAAGCTCAAATATGAAGTAAAATGCCTTAAATATGAAGTTAAAAAGATAAAGCAAGAATTTGAAGACCTTAAGGGTAAAAACTCAGATGGCGTTAAAGATAATAATATCATGAATTAAATATAAATGTAAAAAAAAAAAAAAAAATTTTTTTACATATTTAATTAATTATGTCTTTGTTTTATATTATCATTTTTTTAGTTTTTGTTTTGCCACGATTATCATTTATTTGTTTTTGATATATTATTTTTGGTTTATCAGAATGAAAACTTGAATTTGGTTTTGTTTTCAAGTTTAAATGGACCAATATATTGAATATATTTTTTAATTCATGATTTTGTAAAGTAAGTATTAAATATCAAAGTGTCTTCCAATTTTGTGAAAAAAGCTTCATATGCATTACCACGATATAATTAATTGAAAAATCATGTTTGTTATGATTTTCAATCAGCATTTACCTAAAAAGCTTTAGTAAACTTTAAGTTTTAAAAATTAATATTGAAAATTTTTTTCTTATTGAAGAAATCATTTTAATATACTATGTTTTGTTTTAAAAAAAAGATTGTATCAAATACTTTTTTTTTGTTTTTTGGATTCATTCAAAATTATACTCTTATTGTTTCAAAATAAAAATCAATTCAATATTAAAAAATAACTAATTCAATGACACAACCTTTCCGCACGCCATTTTTCTCTGACACAGAGTTTAAAAACCTAAAGGAAATTCTACCTTACTCTTCTTCACAACCTGCACAGATTGAAAATGTTTCTAATTTTCTCGAACGAATTCCCGCTCAACATTTTGAAGAAGCAGTTAACCGAATTCGTCTTATTATATCTTCAATGCAGAAAGAAAGTCTAACGCCAGACGATTTTAAAGACTCTCATTCTGTTGTTGAGATTAAATTAACAACTCCTATTCCTGGTTCAAACGTTGAACCAAGCTCTCAACAATATCAAACAATATGTAATGGAATCAATGAACAACTTAAGCAAAGGATAGCGCAACTTCAAAATGAAAATGAACAATTAAAAAGTCGTTTACAGAGGCAAGGTGAACAATTTAAACAAATATCAGCACTTGCTGATCAACTTATCAACCCACAAAGTAGTTCTACACAGCAAGCACAAGCACAAGCGCAAGCGCAGACTCCAGCTGCCCCAGCAGACAGTCCAGATCCAGATGCTCCAATTCCACCTCCAGTTCAACCTCCACCTCCTCCAAGCAAAGAAGTCTAAAAAAAAATTGATTGAAAAATAATGATAATAGATTTATGCAAGAAAAATGATTTATTTTAATGATTTTCAAGACTTCGAGTATATATTAAAATGCTTTTAATAATAATTATTATTTAATCTTAAACAATGCCTAATTTTTTTTTTTATCTATTGTTATTTCTCGCGTTATCTTAATTTTCAACTAAAAATATGAAATCTTATCCGCATTAATACAAATTTAATGGTAAAAAAAAAAAAAAAAAATGAATGGCTGAGTTCATTATTAAATTTTATTTAATCATCAAATTCATTTTCCGCAAGTTTATCTTTAGTTTTATTTTCCATATTTATAAGGTCCTGCTCGCTTAAATTGAACCATTGATCAATCCACTTTACCATTGCGCGATGTGTATCCAGATATACATCTGGAAATACATTTCCTGTAACTATCTTTTCAACAAGTGTTTGAATGCCAGGCCACTTGAACCTAAATTTAACTGTTTTGATGATGAGGCATAATGGCCCTGATTCATACTCTTGAACCCATTGAGGGATATGATGAAAATGGAGTTTTTTCGATTTACATTTAAGCACTGGGATTCCAGCTGGTGGATATGAAAATCCATGAAGATCAAACTCCTTATGTTTTGGTGCTTTACCATTTAAAAGATCTGGATATATAACTTCACGTTTTTTGAGTTCTGCCTCAGAAAATCCCATAATATTTTCTGGGATATCAGCTTCACTATGATAATCAATATGCTTAGTTTCAGTGTTAAGTATAAGTTTATCTCCTATATCAGGAATCTCAAAAGTTGCTACATAATGTGGGAAAGCATTTCTATTATGTTCATGAATGTGAGAATACTTTTCAGGAACAGCCCATCGAACAGCATCTGGGACTTGATTTTTAAAATGTAGGATTCTATGCACATAACGACCAGTAACACCATTTTCATTAAACTGGCCAGCTTCAACAATTTCAAATCCATCTCCATTCTTTGATTCTTCAGTAGTTCGTCTGTTAACCGAATACTTGGCAGCTGCTCTGCACCATTCAACTTTTAATGGGACAAAAATACGAAATTCGACGATTTTCATATATAAATAAATTGAGAATCGATAATTGAAATATATACGATCAGAATTTGATTATCAAAATTTTCAATATTCAATTTATTTCTCATAATGAATTCAATTTTAGAGAATTCAGAAATTCTTTCTTTTGTGGAACAATTAAACAAAATATTTTTTTATTTGATATTATAATATTTCTATATTAAAAAACGTAATCTGACATTTATCTTCTTTCAAAAATTTGTAAAATAAAATTCAATATTTTCGGTTGTAAATTGTTAATTTTTGAATTGAAATTTTTCATATAGCATTGAATAATATGAATATTAGATGTTCATTAATTATGTATCAAAGTTTGAATTTCCATAAAGTAATTCAAATTTCACAAATTTTTGAATTGACTGAATAAATGCAAAATTTGAGAAAACTTATACAATATTTTCTTCATGAATTCATAATTGACTATTGTAAAAATTTTATATATTTGAATTCAGAAGGGTCGAAACTATCGAATTTATAACAAATATGATTATAATTAATATATTTTATTTAATGACATATAATAAAATTAAATTATTAATTATGATATATTTAATGCGGTAGAAAACAAGATATTACTATAAAAAATAATGACTTTTGAATTCAAATGCTGATCGTAATAGGCAAATTTTTAACTTTGAATAATTTTGTTAAAACTTTTCTATAAAAATCATTTTATTAATCATTTATATCATAAAAGTATCATATATTTGCTTTTTGGTTGGTATAAATTGGAATTATTTACCTAATAATGTTGGACTTGGCTAATGTATATTAAACTGGAATCAAAAACAGGATATCGATTTTGAGGCAATTATTTTTTTCAATCAAACAAAAATTAAGAACTCTCTGAAAAATGCTTATCAAAAAGTGAAAATAATGATATCGAGATTTTGATGATCTCAAAAAGTTTGAAAATTATATAATTTTTATTCAAAAAGTTTCGATTTAAGATGTAGCCAGTAATAATAAACACCAACTTCTTCTTTCTTCATCACTTATTTTGGTGAGTATAACTTCTTTTAATGAGACATGCATCGATTTTTGCATTGTATTGAAGAAAAATGAAGTAGTTGTGGTAGAATGATTGAAATTAATTATGTAATTGTATCAATTGAAAGCCTTTCGAATGCTTATTGTATAGTTTAATTGAGTTTTCTTTATTAAAAATAGTAGAAAAGCTTAATTTTTTTTCATTTAATTCCTATTATGTTAATTGATTGAAAATAAAGAGAGTAAAAACTACATAAAAAGACTAGAAATGCGTGGAATCATCATAATTAGTAGGCTTTCTATTGCTTTATCGACTAATTTTGGATTATTTTGGAGCATCACTCGAGAAATTAATGTTATTTCAAAATTGAATATTGAAGTTGGGTTATAGCAGAAAATTGAAATGATTGAACTTGTGGAGTATTTTCATTGATAAAGTTTAGTGGTTTGCTGGCTTGGCGCTAATCACTTATTTTTTTTGCTCAAAAATAATAATTCTGTTTTAAAATAAAAAATTCAATGCTTATTTGGCGATATCGACTTTTCGATTCCAGTTTAAATTAGATATGTAATTTTTTTGATGATTTGATGAAATGAAGCTCCAAAACATAAAATATCCTGTTGATTATTGATAATCATCATTAGGAATTTATATTTCTAAAAAAATAAACTTAAATAAGTAAATCATATTTCTGTTACGAAAAATGTAGCGCACCAAATTCAATGAAATTTAGCCATCAGAAAATACATATATGATAACGATGATTTTATCAATATTTCAAAAATTTGTTATGAAATTGGAGAGAAAAGACGGATTTGAAATTGAGAGGAAATCTTGTAAAGTTCTCAATTCTGATTTTAAAAAACATAAATTTCTCATTTAAAATAATAATAATAATAAATCTAATAGATTAAAATTTTTATTATATTTGTGCTTAATAAAAATTCAAACTATAAATTTAAAATATTCAAAATTCATCGTTTTTCAAAATCAAAATTTTGAAAAAATTATAAACGGTTTAGTGTCTACCGTTCTTTGAATTCTCAAGATTTTAAAAATATCTTAGAATCATTTTTATATAAATACAGTGTTTTCAAAGAGATTTTTCCCTATATATTTTATTGATATTTATTATATTGTATATTGTGATAATAAATATTTAATATTGTATTATTCATTTGAAGTTTATTGTTATATTGTTATATCTCATATAGCACTCATGACTTTAACCTGCTCTGTCTTTTAAATGCATGTGATAAATGTATGACATTTATTGCTTGACAAAATTTGTGTTATTCATTCTTTTCTTTTCAATCATGTATTATATCAAATATTTTTCGTTTAAAAAATCTTTGCAAAAGAATATTTTATGTATATAGTAATAATTAGATAATTGTACAGCATTTTCTAAAATAAGACAGAAAGATAAGAACAATTTATTTTTGTTTTTGTTTTTGAAGTGTTAACGATCATGAAATAACTCAAAAAATATTAATAATTATTTACTTGATTTTCTATACAGGAAAATAATATTATTTCATAAAAATCAGTTATTATATGAAAGAAAAATATTAAATATTTAAATTTTTTTTAATCTATTTACTTTATTTTTTTTTCAAAAGATAATGATGTATTATTTTTTGTAAAAAATGTATCTCTGTCAGAATTTAGTAAAATGGTAAAAATCATTATTTATTATCATAATCATTTAATTCAGCTTGAAGCATCTCCAACTGCGTCAATTAGCTTGTTGTTTCCAGTGTTGAAAAATGCTTTCCAACTTAAAGGAACGAATTCAGATTACTATTTATGGGCTTCAGAGTTTCATGGATTTGAAGATGAAGATGAAAAACAAAAGAAAAAGCTATGTGAATTAGGAAATTTGCATGAAGCCAGATTTTTTTTGATTGACAAAGCTGATAAAGAAAAGTTTGATCCTTTCCTTAAAAATATCCTTCCATCAATGATCTGCGAAGCTGCAAAACTTAAAGAAAGTGGCATTTTTATTGTTTCAAGTATTAACATGATGTATAAATTTATTTTGAACTCTACAAAAGAAGGAGTTGCCGAGAAAGTACTTTCAATTATTCCATTTGATCGAATTGATCCATTCGAAGGTGATGCAAAAGTTGCTGAAATAACTAAATGGTTTAAAGAAGATTTCTTTACGTATGTTAAAGAATTACCATGTCATATTTGTGGTAGTCCCACAATTCGAGAGAATGACACATCAGTTCCAAGTTATCCAACCGAAGAGGAGGCTTCGAGTGGTGTTGAAAGATTCCAAATCTTCAAATGTAAATCTACTAAATGCGGTGCACTAAGTCGATTTCCATGTTATATTAATGTTTGTAAATTACTTGATGTGAAAAAAGGATTAGAAAATGAAACTATTTATGCTTTTGCTGCAATTTTAATAAATTTAGGTTATGAAATTCGCTTGGTTAAAAGTATTAATGGTGATTCCTTGTGGGTTGAGTACTGGTCAGATGAAAAAGGGCGATATATAAACATTGATCCATGTGAAAATATCATTGATCAGCAATTTTTAAATGAAAAGAAAATGGAAAAGCCAGAAAGTTGGGTTATAGCAGTAGGTGAAAATCAATGTGTTGATGTTACACTAAAATATGCTCAAAATATAGATAAATGTATTCATTTTCGAAAGCATTTGTGCCCAGAAGAATGGTACACTAATTATATCAAATTTAAGAACGAAGAACTTTTATACTCAATTGAAAACGAAGAAGAACGTAAAGCCATTTTAGAACATCAACAAAAAGATATTGAATCTCTGAAAAAAATTTAAGTAGGGACTTCACAAAAAAAAATCTAGTATATGTATAAATATTTATTAGCATTTAAATATAATATATTGCAAAATATCGGAAAAGAACTTTTTTTTAATATATACATATCATTAAATGAATAATTTTGTAAAGATTGATCTACCAAATTGGTGGTATTTGATCCCAAATTTCAATCTTCATGATAAATCAAATTATGTTTTTTATATATATATATATATTTTTCAATTGTTTTAAAAGCTATGAAAATTTATATTAAAACATTGATATTTTAGTAAGACAAAGGAAAAACACGATTAAACAATATGGTGTAGTTAACTTCAGGAAAATCAAATAGGTCTCTTTATTCATTACCACTGATTCTAGATCTTTCTTCTTCGGGTCTAGTTTCTGTTCTAACATTTTTCATTGATTCAGAGTCTTTCTGTTGATGCTCTAAAATCTCATTACGTCCATCTTCACTTTCAATTGAACTTAAAAATTCTTCATTTTTAAATTTGATATATTTGGCATACCATTCTTCTGGGCATAAGGATTTTCGACGGCGAATACAATCATCGATATTTTGCGTGTATTTTGGTGTGACATCCGCACATTGGTTTTCACCTACTGCTATAACCCAAGTTTCTTTCTTTCCCCAGCCTTTTTCATATGTGAGGGGTTGATCAACGATGTTTTCACATGGGTCAACATGAACATATCGTCCCTTTTCGTCTGACCAAAATTCAACCCAAATATGATCATTAAAATCATCAACTAATCGAATATCATATCCAAGCGTTTTAAGAATTGCTCCAAAAGTATTTGCGAATTCACCACAGCGTCCCTTTCTGGTTTCAAGTAATTTGCATACATCGTTATAACGTGGGAATCGAGTAATAGCTCCACAAGATTGACAGTAATATAGTTCGCATCGACTAGCTAAATATTTTGCTTCTGTCTCGGATGGAAAAGGTGGAATAGATGGGTCGGTTTTACGAACTGTTGGGCCACCGCAATTATGACATGGAAATTCTTTAACAAACGTAAAGAAATCTTCTTTAAACCATTTAGTTATTTCAGCAACTTTTGCATCACCTTCGAATGGATCAATTCGATCAAATGGAATAATTGAAAGTACTTTTTCGGCGACATCATCCTTTGAGAAATTTATCACAAAATTATGCATTGATTGAATGCCAGAAATAATTGAATGACCATCTTGAGTAGCATTTGCTGCCTCGTAGACAATTGATGGAAGGATATTGCTCATGAAAGGATCAAGCTTTTCTTTATCTGCTTTATCTACCAAAAATAATCTAGCTTCATGTAAATTTCCTATTTCTTGAAGTTTTGTAGTTCCAAATTCATAAAACTTTGATGCCCATATATAGTAATCAGCTTGATTTCCTTCAAGCTGAAACGATTGTTTTAATGTATCGAATATTTGGCTAGTTTGTGATGCAGGTGATGCTTCAAGCCTGAGTAAATGATTGTGATAATAAACAATAATTTTAACCATGAAAATTTATACTTTGATATATATAGTCAAATTAGTTCAATATAACCGTCAATGTGAATGTCAAAAAGAAAATTCTTCTCTTGAAAACTTTTAAGTAAAAATAGGAATAGGCATTTCTCTATAGGTGAAAAAATTTGAAAATTCTCTTTATTCGTTAATAGATCATTATTGCAATTCAAATCAAGCCTCTGGAAATGGAATAAATTAAAATGAAAAAAGCAAAGAAACATTTTTTTAAAACATTTTGGTGTATTTGTGCTTTTTGGATAAAATAATGTCATAAAGAAAATTTTAGGTAAATTTATTCAATTTTTCAATTATTGAGATTTATAAATCTATATTTAATGGATATTCATATATGCTATAACCATAATGAACAAGTTTTTAATGTTCAAGAAACCACGCCAATAAATAATATTTTTGATATGGCTCAAAGTGCAATGGAGATAGAAGGTAATATTATAGATTACTATTTTTATTTCGGGAATTCTATTCAAATAATTGATTCTAGGCCTATATCATCAATAATAGGTAATAATAATAATACTTTATTTCTTATCTCAAAAAATGATTACGCTTTTCTTGATAATTATTTAAAAAATATTAGTCCATCTCTTGTTGCCACTTCAGCTGAATTTTGTTGCGATACGCAAAGAATAATTAATGTAATTAGTTCATTGCATAGATTCATTGCAAATTTTTCTCTAGAAGATGTAATGTTAAATGTTTATTCAATTATTCCTGTTGACAGATTTGACGAGCTTGATGGTGATGCAAAAGTTATAGAAATTACAAAATGGTTCAAAGAAGAATTTTTTACCTATGTAAAGGATTTAAAATGTCACAACTGCGGATCTGAAACTCAACGTTTAAATAAAGCTGGAGGCGTTTCAAAAGAAGAAGCAAAGCATTTAGCTAATCAATGTGAGTTATATTATTGCAATAAATGCGGAGCAACAACGCGGTTTCCACGTTATAACGACATTAGCAAATTGATTGAAACAAGAAAAGGTCGTTGTGGAGAATTTTCAAACATGCTTGCTGCTATTTTAAAAGCATCTGGCTATGATATTCGACTTGTTGCTGATATGAACGATTATCTTTGGATTGAGTATTGGTCAGATGAAAAAGGACGATATGTCCATATTGATCCCATCCAAAATATAATTGACCAGCCTCTTATGTATGAAGAGAAAATGGGTAAAAAGCATACATGGATAATAGCAGTTGGTGAAGGCCAATGCGCTGATGTTACACAAAAATATACAAAAAATATCGATGAATGTATTCGTCGTCGGTCAATACAAACCTCAGAAGAGTGGTACTTTAAATACATCAAATTCAAAAATGACGAATATGTCAATTGTATTGAAGATGTTGAAGAGCGTAAAGAAATCCAAGAACGTCAGCATAATGATTCAGAAATCGTAAAACTCACTCAATAATATCAGACCGAATATAAATGTCTATAAATGAATAATATATTAAATTTGAAAATTATATTTACTTAAAAAATAAAATAATATATTAATGAAATGAAATTGTGTAAATATATCATACAACAAAAAAAACTGTATAACTATAATGCATAAAAAGAGGATAGCCCGTTCAAAAAAATAAAAACAAACAAATCATTATAAACTGTTGGGATTGGGATTAAATATCAAAACATTACCCCAGAAATGAGGGAAAATAATATCGCAGGTTTTAAATACTTCTCCATGGTGCATATAAATATCAAATATGGGAAGAGCAGTAAATAAGAGTGGAATAAGAATGTCAGCTATGTCCATATTTTCAACGACAATGTTGAATAATGTAATTAGTACGGCGGTAATTAATCTTTTTGAATAATGAATTTCATATGCCATTGGATCATATCTCGGCCTTATGAAAAATCGGTCAAATAAGTCGACGAGAATTGGTGAACAAGAACAGCATGTTGAAATAATAAAAACTCTTAAAAATTGGCCTTCAAAAGCTGATGCTGCTGTTTCACATGTAATTACAAGGCATCTGCCAACAGTGAAAGAATCAAGAATTTGGACAATCCATAAAATAGGTCGTCTATTAAAAAGGATAAAAATAATGTCAAATGGGCAAATATTGAAAAGTGCCCATACAAAAAAGAATCCTTTAAAAGATGTCATCTCAACAAATTCGGGTAATTCTTTGGTAAGAAAAACTTGAAGTAAGTAACGAGGGCAAATCGATAAGCAATAATTTAGAATAATTGATCTGTACCACGATAGTCCAGAGTTATTTGTTGTTAAACGAATGTTGAGGCAAGTATAAATAACATGAAAAATGTAGTATACAGGATAATACTCCGATCGAAAAATGAAGTTGCATATGTTATTTGTGGTAAGTGAATGTAAAATGCTAAAGAATGAATTACTCATTAACAATTTTTGAATATGACATGTTAAATGAATTAATTTTAAATGAATGTAAATACTTCTTCAACATCTCCATTATTGAAATCAAGCCAAGATGTGATTGAACTCAGATTTTGCGAAAATACAGATCCTCTTACTGTATCAATTCCATCGGGATTCACTCCTCATGCTTTAAATTCAACACTTGCATCTTTATATGATTTTGGCCCGACTGCATCTTTTTCACTTTTAAATGACAAAGTTCTGCCGAATCGTATAGATTTGACTGCAACCGATGCTTTTATTTCAGATGCCTCAGGAAAGAGCTTTTTATTAACCGTCAAACAAGATGTTCCAGATATTGATGAAAGATACGACATGTTTGTAAAAAAAGGTAAGCGCATACAGCCAGGTTTGGCATGCAATCAATTCTATTTACTTGTATCTGGAGAAAAAAAATATAATTCATATTTTTTTACGTTATATCTTCAAAGATTTTTAACTCGCGCTATTCTTGATATAATCAACAATCGTGTATCGCCTCTTGCTAAATCTCTTGTATATTATTTAAGTCCACAAGCTCCAACAACAATATTTCAAAAACAAGTCGTTACAAATGCTCTTATTGATGTTTTTACTGAATCTTTTGGAGATTCTTGTCTTTGGGAAACAAATCAACCACCAAATACACTGCCTATATGGAAAAGATTAATTGGTTTTTTATCTGCTCTTATAGCAAAAAGAGAAATTAGTTTCATAAGTATTAAAAAAGCAATTGAGCCTTTTCAACCATCCAAAGTATCAGAATCATTATGTATTGAATTAGCAAACGCCTTGAGAATGATGATGGTTGATAGTGAAGTTTTGTCAATTATTTCAGAAATGTTTCCCGATAAATTTTTCATAAACTGCTTTACAAAAAAAGTAAAGCTTTTCAATATTTTATTGACTGGTGATTTTCCGCCAATCTTGCCATTTGTCACAATTACATGCTTAGTTGATTTCTCACTTAAAGGTAAGATGTCTATTGATGGAACAAAAGAAATTATTAAGCAAATTGGTCATCCTGGCTTATTTGCTTCAAAAAGAATCATTAAAGCAGTCATTGATCCTATAATGAACTATATATTTAATAAAATTTTAGCCAATGACGTGCCATACCTCGAAATGACAAAGACTCAACTTGATAATATAATGGAAACTCTTAATAGCATGGTACCAATCCTTAAAGCTTCAATTTTCATGAGGCCTATTCAATACTATACGCTCATAAGAATTCAGAAAATTATGGAAAAGCATGGATTTGAACCAAAAGGTCTTGTTTTTGTTTTATTCTCTTTCCTTTATGATCATGAGATTATTCATCCAGATGTTTACAATTTGTATGTGCAATCAAATAACTCCGATATGGCAGGAAGGAATTCTGTCTTGCTCGAAATCAACGCATACCTATTGACAATAATTCCAGGCCCATTCCCATCAATAAGCAAAGATACGCCACTTCCACCAAAGAAATAATTACGATCCTATTGAAATGTTATTAATTGTACTAATAAATTAAAACTATCTAAATTATTTATTTATATTTCGATTTTAATTTAAAAAAAAAAAAGTAAAATATAAAAAAAAACGGACATTCTATTTCTAAACATATATGAGAGAATATCAAAGAGACTTGATCATTCTAGAAGCTCTTTTTGCGCTCGCACTAGCGTATTGCCTTATCCGTATTGCATGGGCAGAAGAACTTTAATAGATATCTATTTTCAGTTTAAATTCAATGTTATTATTATAATTTGCTCCAATTTTTGCCATAGAGTTATTGTACTTTAATAAAAAGATTTTTCTTTAATTATTATATACGGTTTTTCACCAAAAAGATTTTTTGGAATGTCATATTAATTTTATTGTATTAAAGTTTTTAGCTTATTCCTATTTTAAAGAATATATTATTTAGGTAATGATTGATTTGTTAAAAGTATAAAAATACAAGTAATATTTTTATATAAAGATATATAATATTTATAAAGAACAAGGTTAACAAACTAAATTAGAAAAAAACCGAAGATATCGATTCTGTTGGAGATCTTAAAACAGCTTCGCTGCGGTCTTTGAAAAAACTATCATCAAAATTTTTCATCATTTTCAAATCTAAAGGCTTTAAAGCGATTTCAATGCCTGATTCAAACATACTTAAGGCAAATGATTGAATGGCACCAGATGCAGCTTGTTTTGTCATATCAGCAGTGCCATTTCTAATAGACATAATAGCACTTGAGGCTGCGCCAGTAATAATACTTTGTAAAATTTTGCTTTCAACTTTTTCTTGCACAATCGGTTCAATCAAAGTATTTAGTATTGACCAAAGTGCCATTGTAACGCCATCAGATTTCGAATTCTGTTTAAATTCATGATAAAAATCGCTTATTTCTTTTCCAGAAGGAGCTTTAAAGACTGCATGATATAATGAAGAAATAGTTGCAATTCCTTGACCTGAAATAAATCCAATACCAGCTTTTTTAATCATTTATATTTTTGTTTACACATTTATCGTACTATTCAAAATACATTTTGTTTATTTCCACAAATCATACTTCAAAAAAACTTTTAATATTGTGTTAATTTCACCATATATTTCCATTATTTAAATTTTTTAACTCAACACCATAAATAAGCATTTAGATTATTTTGAATATTATAATTTATAACAATATCGTTATAATAACTGTATGAATCCATTTGTATTATGATTATTATATTTTGATAACTGTATGAATCCATTTGGGAAAAGTTATTTTATCCAATTTAAAATTTTGAGAATTAAAATATTCAAAATACATTATATTATTATTTCCTCCAAAGCCTATAAAAGAAAATACAAGAAATTATATGGTTGATATCTTCATTATTTTTATAATTATTATTATTTCGAATCATTATTTTATCTTTGTCAGATTTATCAATGAAATTATATTTATCATTCTTTCTTATAATAAAAGAAAACTTTGAAATGAGTTTCATTTTATTTTAAAAAAAGATCGTTCATGACATTATGGTCTTTAACAAAATAATTTATTTAATTTGATATAAAAAAAAATTATATAAAATAAGCATTAAAAATGGATATTCCATGTATTTGATTATAATTTCATTCTATATTTCAATTTTGATTTCTATTAATATTATTTGAAAAAATTCAATAATTTTGTGAACTTTTCAATATGTTTTCTAAACCTTGTTCAAAAAACATTACCTCCCTCTCAATTTAAAATAATCATATCTTTATATTTTAAATATGAATTAATTTTTTATAATTTAATTAATATTATGATAATTATATAATATATTATTACTGAAGAATAATGCAATTAAATTGTTTGATAAAAAAGATAAAATGATTTAAAATTTGATATGGAGGTAAAGTTTTTTGAACTCAGTTTATACGTTTATTAAATATCAATTGATATTTAATATCTTTTATCAAATCATTTCACATCTCTTAAATTATTTATAAAATTGCAAAATCATGAAACAATCAATAAAGATTGCCATTATCTGCACTCTAGTTTTTTTTTTAGTTTTTTTCATTTTCAATATTTGTTTATTTTATTTGTTTGAAAATTGAAAAAAATGTCAAAATCTTTAAAATATTTTTCATTTGTTATCTTTCATTATTTCACCATGATTTAATTATTTTCTCAATTTATCATCGTAATACTCAAAAAGTCTAAAATTAAAATCTTCGTCATAAAACTAAAAACATGTCCTCTATGTTCTCGCAACAACAACAAAGAGAAATCAAAAAAATTAAAAAATTACAAAACTGTTTAAATAATATTAATATTTCGAATGTTTACAAAACCAAAGACTTCATCGTAGCCAATGGATTTTTAGATTCAAACGAAGGGCGATTAGAAGTTGTTAATAATTTAATTAACGCATCAGATATTCGGCCTCTTTCTATATCAATGTTAGCAAATTTAGCCAGAGATTTAATTTCAGTTGAAGAAGATCTATTAGACACAATATTGAAGAGAGTATTCGAGCCCATTCCAGAAACATATAATGATATGTTTTCAAAGTCAATTGATCTCAAATTTTTGAGAAGATGCATGGATAAAGGCGTTTTCACATTTGAAGAAATTAAATGTGAAATGAAAATTTTCCGAGAGCAATATCCGAATCATAAAACTTTTCTTCTCACATTCTTTTGTTGGTTCGCGCCAGAGATGGATAGTCAAATGTTTGAAGAATATTATTCATTAATGAATGAACAAATTATAATGAAAAAATGTCCAGGTTTTCTTATTGATTTTGCTTCAGATTTCCCCAAATTACGAAGAAATGGATGGAAATTATTTAGAGAAAGAGTTAAGTACGGTCACTTCATGGATACTCTTCCTTATTTGATTAAATATGATAAAATCGAAACTTTTTCAATGTATGCAAATAAACCCAAATTCAATATTGATCAAAACATAATTTCTTCAATATATGAACCTTCAAAAATACTAAGAGAAGGAGCCCCTCTCATACATCTTGCTGCCTTTTATGGTTCAATTCATTGTTTCAAATTTTTATTATTAAATGGCGCCAATCTTCAACTCCGCACAGATTCAAACAGAAGGCTGGCTCAATATGCAGTTGCTGGTGGTAATAGTGAAATCGTGAGAATTTGTGAACAAAAGCAACTTGATTTTTCAAGAACTTTATTTGTAGCAACGTTATTCCATCAAAACAAAATTTTCAATTGGATAAAAGACAGTAGAAATTATCCCATAGATGAGAGAGATCAAGGACTCGGAACGCCATTTCATCAGGCTGTCGTTGGTTACAATATGAAAATGATGTATGATTTAATACAAAACGAAGGAATTGATCCAAACATCGTTGATCAAAAGAAGCGTACACCTCTTCATTATGCAGCATTAAATAACTCAACAAGTTCGATCAAGTTTCTTTTATCCCTCAAAAATATTAATCCAAATATTAGAGACAATTCAGACAATACTCCGTTTCATTATGCTTGCAAACATTGCCAAAAAGAAATAATTAATGAATTTTTAAAATGTTCTAAAGTTGATATTAACATACCGTGCAGATATAACGTAACTCCACTCCATATCCTTGCTGAAAAAGATCATTTTGATGTTCTCCCGCAATTCCTCCAAATGGATGATTTGGTTTTCAATTGTTTGGATGATAAAGGACGCAGTCCACTTCATTATGCTGTTATTAATGAAAATGTGAAAGCAATCGAAGAATTATGTTCAAAGAAAGGTGTTAAAGTTAATATTACAGATAAAAATGGAATGACTCCTCTTCATTTAGCTGTTATTAATGGTGAAATCAAAGTAATAAATGCTTTGTTGATTTCAAACGATATTGATATTAATGCCCAAAACGATAATTATGAAACTCCCCTTCATTGTGCGGTAAGTAAATCATTTATGGATCCTAGTACTTATGTCAGAAAATTTGTCGTCGAAAGACTACTCAAAGTTAAAGGAATTCAAATTGATATTAAAAATAAAGACGGTCAAACACCCTTGTCATTGGCACAAAAGAATAAATTTTTTGAAATCGCTCGAAAAATTCAATTGGATGCTTAATCCAAAAGGTATCTTTTTTATTTTATATTTTTAAAAATTTATGTATTTGATAATTTTTTTTTTTTTGTTTTTGTTTTACTATTATTGTTATTATTGGAAAAAATGAATTTTTCATAGCCCACAAACATGATTTTGGTTTATTTATTTAAGTACATTTCAAAGATAGTCTATTGATTTACTTACACTATCTCTAACTTTTTGTTCATATACTTTTTTATTATGTTGAAAATCACGATTTGCAGGAATATTTAATGGGGATTCTGGATTTGGACTTTGTAACATAGATAAAACTGAAAGAACAATCGATTCAACTGTATGAATAGGATTCCATCGTTCACTTGCTGATTCTTGTGGGTTAAGTTCATCAACACCTGGATCATGTAATATTGATATGCAAACATCGCCTGTTTTGGAGTCGATATTTGGATGCCACATTGGGCATTTGAAAACCATTTTTGGTGGCGAAAGTGGAAAGTCTTCTGGAAATGTGAGTTCAGCTGGGAAAAATCCTCCATAGAAAATTGTATCTTCGACTCCATTAATGATTAAACGCCAATGAAAAGGATTGTTTTCGATTAGTCCGCAATTGAAGTATGGTGATGGATTAGATCGATAACCTCTATACATTTTCATTATAATTCGAGTTGCAGATTGTCTGCCTTTCATTTTATAAAATTTTTTCTATTAAAACTTTTTAAAAGCTTGATTACTCAAAAAAAAAATAAAAACTTTGTCAATAGTTTATTTTGGAATAAAATAAAAGATTTGATGAAAAGAGTTAGAATTTATTAAATAGAATTTGAATTTATTTGTTTTTGAGTAAATTATTAATTTTAAACAGATATGATCAAATATGGTCTGAATTTTTTGCATAACGACCGTTACAAATTTTAACACTAAATAGATTTTGCAAATTAAATGACAAAGATATATAAAAACAAAATACTTGCTGAGTACACTCGCGAAGAGCTTGAAGAAGAGTTTCTCAAAAATTGCGAAATTTTAGATTCCAGAGCATCTCAAATAATCCAACTCGAACAAAAAGCGCAATATTTATCTTCCCGCCTTTCACGTCTTACGCAAGATATTGATGATCCAACAAGAACCAGAAACAGATTCACAGGAAGCCAAGCCCCTTCAGCATTTCATCAATCACAAATGAACGTTCGTGAATTGCAGAATCATATAGCCGCATTTCAACGAGAGCTTGGTCAATTGCAAGTTCAACGTGATAATATTGCTCGCCAGGTTAAATATTTCAAATCATTACAGAATTTTACAACTTATCGATCAAAATCAGTGAAATCATCGTCCAAAAACCAAGTAAGAACCAAGTTAGAGCGCGATGACATAAGAATTGAAGTTCAACAGCTTATAGACAAAAAGTCTGTTCCGCAAATGATGAATCGACTTAACGCCACTGTAGCTGTTTTATCAGGTGACTACAAATCAGCAGAACAGCATTTAAGCGGTTTAATGAATTCTATAGGCGAAAGTATTGGTCTATATGAATGCCTTGAAAGGAGAAAGCAGCTTCGAGATCGTGAATCAAAAATAAGTCAACTTTCAAGCAAACTTGAAGAGCTGAAGCAAAGATATAATGAAATGCTCCAAAGGCAAAGAGAGCAAGTTGATCAATACCAAGCAGAAGCAGATCAAAACAAGCAAAGAAATGCTGAAGTTATAAAACTTCGACGTGAAAAAGAAACTAGAGAAATGGAATCTGCAAAAATCGCTGAAATGCAAGTTATATTAGATGGTTTAAAAAGTGAAATTGAATTACTTGAAAATCAAAAAGCCAAATTGCAAGGCGATAATAATGAAAGACAGATGAGAGTTCAGACCCAAGTTCAAGATGCACTTGCTCAGTTGAGACTCGAAATCCAAGATCTCGAAGATAAGTGTAATGCTGTTCGACAAACAAACGAATCACTAGAAAAGCAAACGGTTGATCTCGAAGAAGCCAAAAATGAAGCTGCTAAACGAAGAGCAAATGCCGAAGAAAAATTCAAATCTCTCCAAGGTGATTATAAGAATGTTCTTGGAACATTCAATCGTATGGTTGATACATCAGATGAAACAGATCCATTTGAAGATCAGCGATTTGTAATCTTTTTGACTCAAATGGCGACAAAAGGATGGGATCCAGAGCATGTTAAACAATTATCTAGTGAAATTGATGAATTAACAGAACAACTTCAAAATTTGAAAGATAAAATATCTGAATATGAAGCAGCAGAAAGCCAGATGAACCAACGTATCTCAGCCAAAAGAGATGAAATATCAAGCCTTGAGGCATCATTACGCGCTCTTGCAAATGACCTTGGTCAAAATTCGAGTGAAGATACTCGAGAGAAGCCGCAATATGTTGAAGGAGCAGAACATATCGAATTTACAGATGAAGATATTAACCAGATTGGAGAAGGTCAAACCGCTATCATTATTAATTTCAGAGACTTTAAATTGTCTCCTTCATTCATCGGAAAGAAACCTTCAAAAGTCTTTCTTATTATTGATTTCCTTGAACATAAATCTCAAACTGATTACGTTGATCCTACTAGTGATTCATTTAATAGCAGAATCTTTTTCGTTTGTAAAAATGATTTTATTCTCAAAGCTTATTTAGAAAAAAGTGCTGTGCCTGTTCAACTATGCAGATCTCGAGATGATCAGGTTACTGAAGCCGGACAAACAGAATTAAACCTTCTTCCATTTTTAGATAATTGCCTTAAATTTACATCGACTGTTAAAATATGGAACGAAACTGGTAAAGCAGTTGGAAAAGTTACATTTGAAGCTGCTCTTTACTCGCCTCTACAGCAAGCCTAAATGTTTATGATTATTGTAATTTTTTTTAATGTAATTTGATTTCTAGCACACACGTTTTATTTTTATTTAAATGATAAATAATGTTTATGGTTTCACTCATTTGGATTTTTTTCTTTTTTAAATCAAATTTCATGGTGAACTTTTTGAATGCATATACGACCATATTCGTGATGAAGCGTGACTACCTACGTGGGACGTCACAATTATTATCACTTTCATATTGGAATGTCATAGTCCAGTGTATTCTTTAGTACACTGGCCCCAAAAACCAACAATTTAAGATTATTTATTTTTTTTTTTATCATGAATAATATATAATTATGTAAGATATGAAATATATCATTTTATGTTTGATGATCTAATTTGGTGATTGTATTCAATTTTGAAGATATTCTCGTTCGTAATTCTGTTAAAAAGAAAAGGAGAAAATGCTTATTTTCTTTCTTTCTTTCTTTTATTTCTGTATCCAACGACTTATTCAACCAAAGCATTCTGCTGCACATTATTTATAAAAAAATAAGTTATTTGCCATTTAAATCTGTAGTAAGTTCTTCTTGAATGGCTGAATATGTATTCAATTTTTTTTAAAAAAAAATTATAAACGTGCATATTTTTAAATGTCTGCTAAAAAAAAACAAATTCCGATTCTTCCAATGAATAATTATGCTTTAAAAGCATTATTCGAAGAAAATAGACGACTTAGAGAGCAGCTTGATCAAGAAAAATCTACATTATCTGATGATATTGCTCACCTTAAAAATCATATAGTTCTTTCTGACAAACTTGCCAAAGCAAATCGAATTTCACCGGAACTTGTAGACTTATTTATGACTGTATCATCATCTTTGGACTCAATAGAACTCAATCCAAATTTAACTTTTCACCAAACGCAATCTAAGCAGATTAGTGATTCCTCAATTCAAGTTAAAAAAGCTCAAGATGAATGCGAAAAAATGGATTCGATATACAGGGATACTGTTCAAAAACGAGCCACTCTTGCTCTTGAGGAGCAAAAGCTCAATACAAAAAGAAGTAATCTTCTCCAATCAATTTCAGCAGGCCGTCAACAACTAGACGAACTTGTTTCAAAGAAAGAAAAGCTTGAACACGAAATTGAACAACTCAAAGATTTGAAAGATTTTTGGGAAAAGCGGAATGACGACGTTAAAAATGTATTACAATCGGCTGAAACAGAAATTAGTTCAATTTCAAATATGAACGAAACGAAATCCATTGAACTACTCAGTAGATTAAAGGGGTACTATAGTGCTCTTGAAGATGCATCTCGCATTGTTAATGAGAAAGTATAACGTAATTATATATTTATTTTTTGTTTTGTATGTTTTTCATTGTTTATATAAACAATATATATATATATTAAAAAAACGCTTTTTATTACTTACAAAATTATATATATAAACAAACAATTATATGGCTTGTCTATCAATTAACGCTTGAACAAGTGCGACAAACCTTGAAGTGAGTCTAGAAACAGGAGAATTTGATGTTGCGCCATTTGTGCTTCTCAGAGCTTGATGAAATCTGCTAACTTGAGATTGAAGTAGCTGAAACTGTTGTTCATTAATTGTTGATGTCAAAGAGTCTTTATTCAAATTGTTGTCTTTTAATGTCTTTCCTTGATCATCAATTCCCTGGAAAATTTCATCAAGAATTTCAAGGAAAGGCTTTGTTGAATTAATCGTTGACTGCATTGTGAGATACTTTTCACAGACTTGTGGGATAAACTCAGTTGGGTGTTTGTTCTCATCATGAGGAATATTAGAGAACATTTTATTAAGATCAGTTGATTTAACAAACTCATCAGAAAAACGAGGAGAAACAACAATATCACACAAATTTTGAATACGTTCAATAAGGAAGTTCACTTTGTCAAAATCATCATTCAAATCTTCAAAACCGTCTTTTTCTTGATTTTGGCTTCCTAAATCTGATTCAGATTTTTTGGTTGCATTACGAAGCCTCATTTCAATTTCATAAAGAAAGTTTTGCATTAAATTTGTCTTTTTTTCAAGTGTTGTGACTAATTCAGTTTTTTCATCAAATTTATCTTGAATAACTCTAAGTAGTTTCATCATATTAGCATTTGTATTGTTTTTCTTTATTTCATAGTATAAGTTGGAATTAATGGTTTTGAGAGTGGTTGCTTTTTCATCTTCAGTCAAAACTGAATTTGATTGCGAAGTGAGAAATAGATTTGATTGTTGTTTACAAATTGCTGTTAACCTTGAAGTAACTTTCATTTCTTGTGAATCTCTTTTTCTGAGTTCATCTGATAATTCAATAATTTTATCGTTCAATGGATTTTGCTTATCTGTTATAATGTTAACAGCTAATGAAAGAAGTTTTGTAGGTTCTTCATCTTCAATACCAAGAGCAGTGCCAAGTTCTGTTTTAAATCGATTAATCAACATAGTTAATTCACGTATCGTTTTTTGATTTTCTTTATCGTTGTTTAAAAGAGCTCTAAAAAGTTTTTGTAATGCTTGAAATTGGTCACTTATTAGTCCATTCAACTCAATTCTCGAATTTACTAGATCTTCTAATAAAGCTTTTTCATCATTATTTTTTAGAATTTCTTTGTGCGCTGAATCATATTGGCAAGCGATCAAACCATCAAGTTTCGAAATAACCAATTTAAGATCTGAAAAGTGGCCTTCACGAGATGAAACAAGCTCCTCACTAATCTTATCAACTTCTTCTCCACGCCTAGGAACAAAGTGGTTGCTGCTGTTTGTTGAATGAGTATTGTGTAAATTAGGTGATTGAGGTGTCTCAGGAATTTGATGCTCTTTTTCTTTATTTTCAATATCAACTTTGTCAATTTCAATCTTTGGTTCATCTTGAGGTTGTGTATCAGGTATATTTTTATTGTCTGATTGTTCTTCTTTGTTTGAAGCACTTTTATTATTGGTATCATTTTCATTGTTTGTGTTATTATTATGATCATTGTTATTAGAAGTGCTTTGTTCTTGAAAAACTTTAGAATCGATTTTTAATATTAAATTGGTCAATTCCTCATGGGTGAGTTCTTCGAAATTAAGAGAAACAGGTGTCTTCAAATGCGAATTAATAGATTGAGCAATCTTTTCCATGCCATCTCTTAAACGACCAACTTCATTCTCTCTGACGATGTTTTCCATTTCTTCTTGTTTTTCATTAATTAAATTTTTCAAACTTGATATTTGAGCTTTTAATGATTCAACTTCTCTAAGATTATCGCTGCTTTCTTTTTTTCTTAATTCATCAATTTCGTTAGCAACTTGTGTTTTTTTTCTTGCGAATTCATGAGCATCTTTAACGTCCTTTTTCATTTCATGTATCTTCATTTTAAGATCTGTAATGCTATCATCATTAACTTCGTATTTTTTAACAAATCCTTTCATTTGATTGCTCATATAAAAAAGGGCTTCCCAGCAATCACCAAAATCAGTAAGATTTTTGTTAAAAAATGGAAGTGTATCATGCAAAAAAAGTTCAACTTTACGACTTGGCTCCATGTTTTTTAATCTGCCTTCCACATCGTCAGCAGCAATTTTTTCCAATGTTTCTTCTTCTTTTGTTTTCTTTACTGGAGCAACATTATATTGAATTTCATTTCCATTCTTTGGTTTAACTACATTAAACTGTTGTTGTAATGTTTCAATGATTTCTTTTGTTTCATCATTGAACGAATTTTTTAATTTTTGAACAGATTTAAGTGAGTTAGGAAAAACAAAAGCTGCTTTCAAAGCTTCAATAATTTCATTGCATGATGCAACAACATTAAGTTTGATTCGTGCTAAATCGCATAATGCAACACCACTTTGAGGAAACTCGTTGTAAAATGCATCTGTAATTACTCGCAAAAAACTTTTAACATCAGCTTTGTACATTGAGAGAGAGTCTATTTCAAAATTTGGAAATCTTTCTTGCATAAAAAGTTCATAAACTGCGTTTGTGATAGAATCGCATAATGATTGAATTGATAATACTGATTTTCCAAGTCCTGGATTAGGAAATTTCCTATTCGCATTGGTTTGTAGAATAATTTCAAGTGATGATTTGATAGCATCAAATTTTCCAGAAATTTCTTTGGCATGTGGTGGTGGGTGCCTATCTGCATAAATATCAATAATTTTTTCCAGATCATCCCAAGCTTTCGTAAAAGCAGTTAATGGTATTTTAACAGACGCCGTACTTAATACTTGATGTGTTTTTGTTGTTTCTTGAATCTGATAGTATGATTGATAATATTTTATTGCTTGAGTATGGAAAGTTGGAAAACTTTGTGCGACATTTTCTACAAGTGGTGAAAGCTTTGTTTGAACTTCTGGGGTAGCGTCGTTTTCTTTAACAACTTGGTTAAGTTGCTGAAGAAGTTTGTTCATATATTCTTTTGATTTATTAAGAGCTTGAATTTCATGAACATGTGCAAACGGATCTGGTGGCGGTGGCGGTGGTTCACTCGATATATTTACTGAAGAACGACGAGTAATTGGCGATTTGATTGGCGTTTTGAAATTTGATGGGAATACTGTTTCACTTGATCTTGATTTCTGCTCAACTTTTAAAACCTCGGGACGAACAATATTAATATTAATTCGAGGACTCGCTTCACTCTTGAGCATTTATGACGTTAGTTTAATTGAGTGTATATTTGTTCTATAATTAATAACGATTTTTATTTTATTTTAATTGTTGATCGTTTTCTCTCAATTATATAATTCAAATTTGAATTTAAAATGAACTTCAAATGCTATCACTTGAATATATATATTGAAGAGAAAAATGGCTTAAGTGATTATTGTTATCTTTAAATAAATGCAAAATCTTGATTCTGTCAGTAAAATGTAAAAGAGAAAGATTTAAAATAAAAATTTAATAAATTATAAGTATTCAATTGAACGACGAACATGCCTTCTAACATTTTGCTTGTATTTCTCTGGATCATTCATAAATTCACGGTTTGCAGGAATATTTAATGGGGATTCTGGATTTGGACTTTGTAACATAGATAAAACTGAAAGAACAATCGACTCAACTGTATGAGTAGGATTCCATCGTTCACTTGCTGATTCTTGTGGGTTAAGTTCATCAACACCTGGATTATGTAATATAGAAATGCAAACATCACCTGTTTTGGAGTCGATATTTGGATGCCACATTGGGCATTTGAAAACCATTTTTGGTGGTGAAAGTGGAAAGTCATCTTTGAATGTGAGTTCAGCTGGGAAAAGTCCGCCTGAGAGAATTGTTCCTTCGACTCCATTAATGATTAAACGCCAATGAAAAGGATTGTTATCAATTAGTCCGCAATTGAAGTATGGTGATGGATCTTCTTGATATCCTTTATACATTTTCATTAGAATTCTTGTAGCTGCTGCTTTTGCTGATGCGTCAGTCTTGTTGGACATTCAGAAAAAAAAAGATTCAGAAAAGATCTATTTATCAATTTTGAATTTATATTTTATGAAAAATTTTGGCTAATCACATGTCAGTTTTTCAGGGATCTATAAGGACTTTAAGAAGGGATATAACAACACTAAATCTTTCTATTATTAATCATATTTATGATCAAGTATCTCCTCTATTACAATCGATTTTACCGCAAATTCAATATTTTATAAATGATAAAGATAGTCTTTCCAGGATCCTTGTTAATTTTGATTTTCATGGATTGTTTTCTTATTTGTTTCTAATGAATCAAAAAAAAATAGATCTAAAAAATGCTATTTATTTCTTATCGATATTATGCAAAACACAAATTTTTGATCCAAGATATCTTTTGAACAAGCAAAATGTGCTTTTAATATTTTCGTTAATTGATGCAAATTCAACTGATCCGCCTGTCATATCAGTTTTACTCACAATTTTATGCAAATTAACAACGCCGTATAGCTTATCCTATTTATTATTTTACAATAATAATCTATTTCAACGAATTATTGATTATAAAATTTTTTTTCCAATTTCACATATTCTTTATCATGTTGTTCTATCATCATTTCATGATAATTACGCACTTAAGAAACAAATTTCAGTTAATATTTTACGATCCTCCCTTAAAACATTGCAGTCTAAAGCCAGTATCTATGAAAACGAACAGCTTATGCATGAAGAAATCGCATATTCATTGAAGATTTTTGCAATATTTATCAAAAATTCAACTTTTCCAATTGATTTTAATATAGATATCTTACTTAACAATAGACAAATTTATTTAAAAGGACCTGAAATTATTCAAGAATCATTTTTAGATTTTATTTATAGTTATGACTCTGTTGGTATCGAGATTTTGAATGAAATACTTCCTTTTTTCACTGACCGAAATATAAAATCATCTTTGACTGCTGTTAAAATTTTTAAAAAGTCGCTCTTTGAACAAGACAATGAACCTGATGATATTGACGAAGACTCTGAAGAAGAAGAAAAAGAAGAAGAAAATAAAAATACCTTGAATTTATCTTTGTTTCCAATTTTACCAAATATAATATCTGAGTTATACCAAAAAGAGCCTAAAATTGTTCAAGATGAAGCCCTTCCACTTGTTGTTGAATTGTTCAAGATTCAAATGATTACTTCTGATTTGTTTTCAATTTTATGTAGCCGAATATCTACTGATTATATTTCAATTGAGATAATCTCCCATTTAATTGATGAGTTCAATGCTGGAAATAAAGCTCAAATTGGGCTTTTACCAATTGGCACATTTTATCAAATTTTAAATATACATTTAAATGATTTAAAAACGCTTTCTATTCGTAATTCACAGATGCCATTAACACCTAATAGTACTCAATTGCTTTCCAAGATTTCCCAATCAATAGATTCTTATAATGGATCAAAGAAACAAACTTAAACAAATCGCCACAAGCATTCAAAGTGACAACAAATCCAGTTTAATGTCATTTGTATACATGTCCAGAAAAGTAAAAAATCCTTTTATTACAGTAAACTAAAAGTTTTCTCATAAATCATTACTGATATCAAAGATATTTACAATCCAAAAAAAGAATGTGTTTAATGGAAACGGGGTTTTTTTCAACTGTATTTTCCAGTATCAAAAAAAATTAAGGATGTCAGGTATGACCGAGATCTAGAGATCTCAAACAGATTTATCTTTTTTTATTATTGGTATTTCTGATTTTAAAATGTTTACAAATAAATAATATAATGTATTGGTGTTTATATTATTTTTACAATAAAAAAGTACTTTTTTTATGTTATATTTGAGTCTCAAATAATTTGAGACTCAATTACGATCATATATTTATCAAAAAGTTTAATTAAAATTTCTGATATCGGCAAAGGAATCCGATATAAGGAAAATCCGAGTCTAAAATTGAGAGGAAGGAATGATCGTAAATGAACTTTTTGATAAAAATAAACGAATCTTGAAAAACCAATAAAGAACCATCAAGAGATGAACGCCATCAAAGCCCTCTGTAAATACTTTCTCTTTCGCTTTTTTCTTTAGATTTCTTATGTATGTTCTCAGATTACATAAAGAAGATTGATCTAATTGTTTTAGTCTATTCATTATATGTTTGGCTAATAAAGATAATCGATTATTTATGGTATATCTTTGATCTCCTGCAATGCTATTTATTTTTGAGTGATACGATTCACAATGATTATTTGTAGTTGGTACATTCATTGAAATCCTTCTATATAAAGGAGAGTATGATTCTTCTGCAGGTATATAATTACCATGTGGATCTATTCCTAATGATTTACCAACTTTAATTTAGTGTGAATCATCGAATTTTTTGTTTTTTGAAGCAGCTAAATCCTCTGCTATTTCATACAGATTTTTTAAATAAATGAATATTTTAATTGATTTCTATCAAACTCTTTATCTGTATAACTGTAAAAATATCTTTGAATAAAAAACCTAAAGTTGAATTGGTTCCCACAGATCGAATTAAATGCATTATACATTTATATATTTTTATATTATAAACTGATTGCAACTTGTTAAAAGACTTATGCTCATCTGATATAAATGCTTTTCTTTGAAGTGTTTGAAATGTGTTATTATCAAGTTGAAAAACAGTTTCAAAAAATAAAGAATACAAAGCAAAGGATTCAGATGGAGCAGTAGCGATTCCAAGAGGAACACCTGTATTATTTATTATACACTGAGGAACACATAATTTGTATGTCTTTAAAACTCTGAATGTAGCGTCTAGACCGATGGCATTTCCTTTATTTAAAAATTCGTTATAATATGGATGCAACCAACAAAACCTTTTTATTCTTTTTTCTCTAAAAACAAAAGGACCATCTCCTTCAATCATTAGTAAGTAACCAGAATGATTTTGAAAAATAAAGTACAAATCATCTGAAGGATTGATCTGTCTCATTTGATTTTTGATTTCAACTTTGTGATTAAATGGCGAATAACGATAAAAAAGCATCGCTGTAAATTGATTTACCTCGGCACTAGTTGTTTTATTATTGAAAATAACAGATATCCTATGAAATAAATTTTGAGGATAACGAATCTGATATGGTGTTGTAAAATTGTAATCTTTGATAAAAGAAAAAGTATATAAATACATTTGCCTTTTTCTTCTCAAGCGTTTAAACGTAATTTCTTCATATCTGATATAATGGCTGGTGCCTATAATTTGTAAATAAAAGTGTTTTCCAAAAGAATCAAACTGCAATTTAAATACTTTTTTCTCCGGAAATAAATCTATAGATTTTTGTGTTATTATCAATCTGCAATCAACTTCATTCCCTTCTATTTTACAATCTAAACCTTTCTTTAATTTAAAATCAAAAATATCTTCATTTAAAGTGGCGAGGAAAAGCAAAAACGTTTCAGGATTTATTTTTTTGGTGAGATAAGGATATTGCAAAAGATAAATTGGATCATGAAGGTTCAACTTTAAATTTTCATCATTTAAATTTTGATTCGTACGAATTGTAGCTAAATCGAGTTGTGGGAGAGTGTCGGTTGGGTGAATCAAATTCATTCTATGGAATAAAAGTAAACGATGTTTATTTTCAAATATTTGTTAAAAAGGTCAAAGATTGATATATAAAAGTCAAACAAAAATAAAAAAATAATTATTTCAAATGTAAATTTTCATGTTATATTTGATTGGGGTTTATTAAGTAATGAATGAGATTGAAGACATTTATAGTTGAGGAATGCGATTGGAGATCATCTGTTGCTGGGAGGCTCTGGTGGAGTCCATAAAATCGTCAAGGAATGTGATTGGAGGTGTGAATTCGATGTTGTACTTTTTTGGGCGTCGATATCTTGCGGATGCGCTTCTTTGGAGATGTGAATTCGGTGCTGTACTTTTTTTATCAATGATTATTTACAGAGGGCTTTGATGGCGTTCATCTCTTGATGGTTCTTTATTGGTTTTTAAAGATTCGTTTATTTTTATCAAAAAGTTCATTTACGATCATTCCTTCCTCTCAATTTTAGACTCGGATTTTCTACTTTAGCAATTCCTTTGCCTCTGATATCAATACCTGATAAAAAAAACCAATTTCTGAAATAGATCTCCAGTATCTGTATATATTTATTTGTCGATATCAGATCTCGAGAAATGGGAAATAACAAGCCTATATCTGAGTTAGAAAAAAAAAAAAAATGCTGATTTTAGCTTCTAAGGAATTCCGCACGATCCTTGTATTTACCCAACTTGAAAACATATATTTTCTTCAGTGAGTCTCCATCCTAACTAGTATAAGCATATGTTGCATTGATGTCAAGTATCTTGCATTAATTTCTGTTGTTGTGCCAAATAACTATATCTGATCTGAGGAGTTTCAAATTATCTGGTTGCAATAAATTTCATCTACTTCTGACAACATCTTAATGTATTCAAGGATAATAAATGAAGTCTGTTATGTCTTTTGGTGTATTGAAGATACTTTGAATTTGTACCAGAACGTTCAAAATGATTGAAGTCTTCTGTCCAATTGAAAAATCATTGTGACTGAACATTTGATTCTTTTTCAACATTTCATAAGAGCTTTTAGCTTTCATTGATACTCTTAACTTTTCCAACTTCGCAACATATCTCTGATCTATGGTATTGATAAACCGCCATCCTTCCATGAACCATACTTTAAGTAAGAGTGTAGCATGCTAGAGGGATGATTCCACCAACGGCTTTATTGATTAGAGAGCTGATCATGCTGTCAAGCTTCTTAATGTGTTTAATTATAAGTTGTCCATTCACAATGATAAAGTCAAGAGAATGAAAATTTAATTAGATAATGAATCAAATGGGTAATGAGAATTGAAGATTTTATTCAATTTCACTGAGGTTTTGAGCATGATTTCGCTTGATGTTTTAACTTTACTTGATTTTTTTGCAGCAATGGGGACTCCAAGTTAGCATAAAAATTCTTCAAGACTGACATATGGGACATCTTCACAGACAATATTAAAGTTATATCTCAAACCTTGTCTAACATTGTAAATGTAACCATATCCATAAGAGCATGATTTCGCAGTAGCTAATTACAATACATTTCACCAACTCTTAGAATGTTAATCATTCCTGGTTCAGTTTTAGAGATCAATATTATATGGTCAGCATAAGCCAGTATATTTAAAGTAACTTCTCCCTTGTTTGATCTTAATCAATAAGAGTCATTTTTGTTAGCTTCAGAAATTGATAAGAGAGGGGAAACTGGGCATCCTTGCCTCGTTCCTTTTTAGATCTCGATATCATTTGAGGTCAATTTATCAGTCACAAATTGGAAGTCAAGGTCTGTGATATACAGACCGTGATCGTTTCTTATGGCCTCATAAAACAATTAGGAAACGATTGAAGAATTGTTGCTGCAATCGTTTGTAGCTTTAATAAATACTCTTGGAAATGGGAATAAATGTTAATTCTTTCGTTGAATGTAATAATTGCTTTTGCCCAAGTACAGCTAAAGATACGATATTATTAGGTTTGTTTGGACATGTTCCTCCTAGTGATAGATTTCTTCAAGCTTTGAGGAACATGACCAATTTTCATGTTAATTTTCATAATGTTTTATGAGGATTATCAGCATTTCAGTTTCTTAATCTATTAGTCTGACAATGCTGATTTTTCAAATTCATCTCCTCTTTGACGAGTTCGCTATTTTTCGTTTGCGACCATTCTCCGAACGTTTTAGCTCTATCTCCTTGATAATTGAGTTCATCCAAAACATCAGTATAGTAAGCTATACCAAACAAATTAATACAATCAATCTTTGGCAGAGGAGCAAACCTTCTAGTGATATTCCCTTGAATTTTAACAAACTCTACTTCATCCATCAATAAGCTCAGGGCGATTGATTGAATGTTAGCAATTCTATCATTGCGTTTGTTGAACCATATCAGGTCGTAAGTTTTACTGCAAAGTGGAGACTTAAATGATTATAACCATGTAATAGAATACCTTCACCATCAAAGAATTCTTTTAGTCCATTCGTGACTTATTTTCTCTTTTATTTATCAAGCTTTGGTAATCCAACAAGTTTAGCATCATTAAAGAAAATATTTTGAGGACCATTTAAGATAATTACATGGTCTTCATTGTCTGATAGCACTTAATCATATTTGAATCTTTTGGATGCGAAATTGTAAGATGTGGAGAATAAAATTTATAAGCAACAATCTTAGAAAGAACAATATTAAATAGATGAAATGACCTATCAAGTACATCAGAGTTGCCGTGATTATCATATAATATTTCAGAGCAAGCATTATCAATTAACTTCTTACCTTCATCTAAATTTATAGGTTTACGCAGCTCATCAAACAAATGGGCAATTCGATTTTTCTTTACAGATGCATTTTCTAATGTGCTTGAAAAAAAAATTTCACAGAAGAAACTTAATCAATCAGAGAATTATGATGATGATATTTTGCCGCATTTCTTTCATCTTAACTATGAACTTCACACCCTTTAAGAAGTTCGAATAAACATGTCAAACGATTACAAAAGTAAGTGAAAGCTTTGACGGTGCCCTAGAAAGGACCATATTGGCTACTCATTATCTCATACAAAAAATGATTTCTATCCTTTTTTGCCCCATATGACTATGGAGTTCTTCATATGAATCAGCTACAAAAGTGCACACTGAAACTCTACAGATATGTTTAAATGTTTAAAAACATCAGATGAACCATCTGCATTAACAAAAAGACATTAAATCTGCCTGTTTGATAAGTGTCTTAAATAGCATAGAAGTTGATCTATTGTAAAATGAATGAGATTTGCAAAGAATGAGAGAAAAATAGTATTAGGGTTAATTACTTCATTACATATTAAACAACAATCTCCATTGGTGAAAGGTGGCCAACAACGAGTAGGAGTTGTTCAAAGTATAATGGAAATGTTACCTTCATTGCCAATTTCGGCCTCATTGACTGTGTTATTAATAGGACCAAACTCTTCTTGAAAAATATTGATTAACTCTTTTAAATGTGCATCTTCTGATTCAAATGCAAGAGAAAGGAAGTTAGTAAAGATATCATCATTAACTTTGCAATTGCTAGATGCACCATTATTAAATACTTTATTGAGGTCTGTGAAATCGTTGGACTACATAGAAGCCATTTCGGCATAATTTGAAAATATATCGTTATACCCAAATATTGGGGTTAATGATATGGGGAATTGAGGGATAATATTTTGATTCTACAAGAATTTTGAGGTTGAATTGAAGGTATATTATGATTTTCTATATAAAAATTAAAATTTATAGAAAAAGTTTGATTTTGAGTAGAATTAATTAGAAGGCTCAAAAAAAAGTTTGGGACTTCGCGGACTCGAACCACGTACCTTACGATCTTCAGTCGTACGCTCTCCCAGGTGAGCTAAAGTCCAGCTGATTAAATAAATCATTTCTTAATATATAATATAATTAAATTCAATTCCTAATTATTTTATGGATTCAATTTAAAAATTATTTTTAAGAGGTAACCTTTCAACGACAAATTAAATTATTTTATTTCGTTAGGTAATGAATTATTGAGCCTTGGTATGGATTTTCTCTCTTTCAAAAAAATTGAATTTTTTTTTAATAAAAATATTAAATAAGTATGAAAATAAAATAAAATAAAAATGAAAAAAGAAAGAAAGAGTATACATACCAAAACAGATATATTGCATAAACGATAATTATTCGTGAATGTTTTTCTTTCAAAATATCAAGGTTAAAAGAAAAGCGTACACGAATAATAATAAAAAAAGAATTTCTCAAATTAATCTCAAATAGCTCAACAATACTCAACATTTCATATCCTACCTGTATAGCTCTCTCAGGTTGAGCTTCAATGGCTTAAACTTATTTTAATAATTATCATAAATCTTGTCAATCTCATTAACTCGAATTTTGTTCAAACAATTGTATTCGTGCGATTCATTTGAATCAAAAAATGAGAAAAAATGGTCAGGAGAGTCATCAAATGGTAATTCTTTATCTTGAGGTTTACTTTCTACTTTTTTTTTAGATTTCTCCTCATTAGTAGGTGCTTCATAAGGAGGAAACTTTTTCTCCTTATTTATATGCTTATGCCACCTATTTTTAACATTATTCCCGCTCCTTCCGACAAGGAAAGACGAAATGGTGACCCATCTTGGGCCAATTTCAAGATATTTCTCTATAATAATATCATCTTCTTCCTTTGTCCATGGTTTCTTCTCAATATAATTTTTTAAAGTAGCATTATATCTGTCCCGGCATTGCCTGGCCGTCCTGCCTGGCATCTGTTTTGCAACATCTTCCCAATTGACAAGATTAGGAATGTTGCATAATTCTTTTAATTTTGCATCTTCATCTGGTGTAAATCGTTTGCGGCACGTACTCCGCAAAGAAAATGGAGGTGGGAAAAGGTAGTTGGAAAAGATCATGCGCTCAGAAAAAAAGTAATGATATGAGCAAAGAAAAGTTTTATTTTTTAAATGATTATTTTATAAATTTCATTAAATTGAATGGAAATTAACGTTTTTTTAACTCAAAGAATAAATTCGCCTTTCAATAAAAAAACTCAAAATTAAGATGCAATTTAAAAAAAAAAAAAATGATTTAAAATGATTTGAATGAATTATTCTTTTATAATACATCAACACTTCTTGTTTATATTGAACTTTAATTATAATTGCTTTTTAGAATAAAAAACAACTGCCATATGGGGATCAAGTTTTGTTCAAAGTTTATTTTATGATAATATTTAAATTCATCGGGAAATAATGTTTTAAATGTCTTGCATTTAATAATATAATATATTAAGTAATAATAATTATTAAGATCATGTTTAAAAACATTTTTTAATAAATATGAATCAAGATAATCTCTTTAGGTCAAAGAAATATTTTCAATTTATTATGAATTTTTATGCAATAGAGAGTTTAATCGAAAAAAATACTAACAATGATTAAAATAAACCGTTTTTTTGAATCAAAGCAAAATTGTGATTTATCCTTATTTTACATTTTTGGAAAATTGGTATAATTCTTTATTTTATTTATTACACAATCTTTATGTATATTGCTATTGGAAGAAAAACAAAATCCTTTTTTTATGATAAAATATTTTAAAAATATAAATCAAATTGAAAGTGCCAAAACAATGATATTTGATTTGTATTCCATTTTAAATACTTTGGCGAAACTACTCCATTAATTATATGTAAAAAATTTTTTTATTATGGAAATATCTAATTTAAGGAAATAAAATTAAAATCATTGAAAAAAATCTTTTATTTAATCTTGTAACATAATAATACCTGAATTTTAGATATACAATATATCTTAGATAAATAATATAAAATTTTTTAAATATATTGCCAATATTATTCAATTTTGTTCATGTACAATTAATATATGCCCACCAAATCATATTAAAAATAGCTTGATCTTAAAGAATCCAAATTTATATTCAATTATTTTTTCTTTTTAAATAATGCAAATTCATATCAAATCTATTTTACTTACCTTTCCATTTAAAATTGCTATGCATGATATATAAAAATTATAAAATTTATTATAAATATTCTTATGATTAATTTTTTTTATGTGAAATTTATTCCAAAAAATAAAAGAGAAAAACAAGCCATCATCATCTAATAATAATAATAATTAAAAATAGATTTTCAAAATTTTTAAAACATCAAATTTTGAATTATGTATAATATCATTATATTGAATTTTTTCAATATATATCAAATTTAGATATTAACCTCATTCAATATTTTTAACCTCATTCAAATAACAATTTTGAAATCTTATGATTGCATTTTTTACTTATTTTAAGATAATATTAAAACTTGAAGCTTATGATTCAGGATACTATATAGTATAACAAAAAAAAGCAAATATCCATTTTACTTTATTTTCGTTTTAATACCAAAAACTATCAATTTTTATATCGCTAAATCAAAACTTTGTTTTGGATTGATTTTTTAATAGATTCGAGCATTCATTGACTAGGAAACATTTTTATTTAAATAAAATTTCACATTTTTATTATTATTTTTTTAAAAACTTCATATAATCTTGTCATACACTAACAATCAGAGTAAAAAGTAAAGGAAAATATTTTAAATTTTAATTTTAATATTATTATTTATGCAGAAACTGGGTGGTGACATAATGGACAAACACTTAAATCTTCAGCAAGATCAATTTGAACATAATGCCTACAGAATTTGCATTCCCAGTAAGATTGATCTAGAATAAGAGATCCTGTTTTCACACAAACTTTCATTCTTGTACCGCATTCTGGACATTGACTCTGAAACATTGAAACCTTAGAATTACATTTCATGCATGGTACTGAATTAACCATCTGAGGGTCTTGGGGAGGATTTTTAAGGAATATATCGATAGCCAAATCCGAGAATCTATTTCTTTTTTCTTCTGAATAATCATCAAAATGTTCAAGGGTAGTCATAGCCCTTGAGCATTGACCATAATGCCTTGTTTTCATTCCGCATACGGCAAGTAAAGCAGCTGCTTTATCTTCACCAATAATATCTGCATAATCATCAAAAACACGACAAGCGCAGAAAAGTGCTTCCATCCACTTGTGGCTATTTATATATCTGTGACCAAGAAGATAAAAATGAACAGCTTCGGCTTTTCTCCAAATTGAGTCCAACAATCCACTTGTTGAAGCTTCATCTTCTTTCATTAAACCATCAAGCCTTTCTGCAGCTGTAACAGAGCCATCGAAAGCTCCTTTTCGATGCTTCTCTAGTTGTAAACCTGCAAATACAAAACACATCTTTGCTGACAAATAATCAACTTCATCTTTCAAGATGCTGTCGCCTTCTCTTTCCATGAGCTTGGCTGCTTCAACACCAAGTCCAGCACGTGCATAAAAATCAATAGCAGCAGCTGTTTGCCCATTTTCAATGAGTTGCGATGCATATTGATTCATTCTAATTCGAATTTCTTCTGTTTTTCCTTTTCCAGCAAGCTTTAATGCTGGCTTCCAATGGTTAAGTCGAGCACAGGCATCAATGGCTGAAGCTGGATCATTGGCATTTGTAAATGCTGTGACTGCTGCATCAACAGCTCCAATAGATACAAACATACGACCTAAAACTGGCAACAATGGCGAAGTGCTAGGAAGTTTGTTCATTAAACGTTCCAAATTTGGAAAATCGTCTGATAGATAAAGACAAGTTGCATATTTGGCTTCGTCACCAGCATATGAATAATGTTCAGCAGCACTTGTCCATTCCGCAGCTTCTGCATGCTGATCACCGACATTTGAATATGCTTTTGCTTTAGATTCATCATTTCCAACGCTATTTGGTCCAATAATATCAATAACTCTTTCGAAATCTCCGATACTAGCACGCATCTCAATTGCAAGATCAAGTCTATCCATTGAGTTGTAGATTGACTGTGCTTCATCAAATCTTCCGAGATAAGAAAGAACTTGGGCTCTTTGAATGTTTGCATCTTTTAATAATCTAATCCTCTTCAAAAATTGAAGGCCTCTATAATTTGTCGTTTCGAGATAGCATTTTTCAGCTAATGTAAAGTTCATCTCAGACATAAATGTTTCAGCAAGTTCATCCCATAATTTGTTCTTCTTTTGCTCTTTAGCGTAATTAAGAATGTCATCTATAGAAACGGCTGGCCTATCTTGAAGCTTTATTCGTAGTTCACGAAGAACCTTTGTTGGATATGATCTGAAAAGACGTTTTCCTGGATTGATTGGATCTTGCATTAAACGAATTAAATCGACACAAAGGATTTCAAGATCAGAAAATTGAGCAATATGAGAAAGAGATTGAAGTGGTTCTTCTGGTTCAAGATCATTGTAAACAAATAATTTCTGCCTTTCGCTTGCTGCAAACTGGTTTGGTGTATCTTGTGACCATGCAGCATTCCAAACTTCTCGACGTGCTGGGCCAACAATTTTTTGTTCCTCTGTATTGAAAAATTGAAGAGTACCGGAACTATCAGTCAAAGCAAGTGTTAGACCATCCGATGACGATGTAATTGATTCTGTTGGAATTCCTACCGAATAACGATTAACTTCTGCTAATGATGGTATATCAAGAGTAATAACATTGTTGGAAACGCCAAGATAAACAAGTTTTTCACGAAGGTGTAATGCAGTTATATTTTCGTTGAAGTTAATTGTTTGTGGAGAATCTTCTTCTTCATATCTCCATGCTGATATTTGATTTGGTGAACAAATTGCAATTGTTTTACCATAAACTGCAATACTAGTAGGAACATATGGGATATTTGATGTTGCGATTGAAACTCCTATTGTGTCTGTAACATATATAATTGAATCATCAAATTGGCCTTTTGCAGCAATTGCAAAAACGCCAGAATGCCCAGAAACTGCAATAACATCTGCAATTGTGTGAACACGTTTATCATCAGTTTTATAGTTATAATAAATGACTGTGAAATCGTTTGAATCTGATGAGTTATACGCATAAAGAAGGGTGTTTTTGGTGAATGCCCATATAAATGTAGGAATAATTTGAGCCAAGCAGAAGAGGTTTTCAATTGATAATGCAATCATTGTATCGTTTGGATCTAAGCTCATTGAATTAATTCTTGTTCCTGAAACATCAAGTTCACGAATTGCATCTCCTTTTGAATTGAAAAATATAACACTGCAGTGCTCATTTGGTTTAACACCAGCAACAGCAAATGAAGTTCCGGACTTAAACCATGTGGCAGATGTAAGTTCTAATTCGCATGTGATTACTATTGGTTGCGTATCTTGTTCATTACGCATCAATTGAATTTGACCACCTTGATATGCAATAAGAAGGCCATATTGAGATCTACGATGCCATTCAAGTGAAACGAGTTTGGGTTCTGTATTTGAATTTGCAAGGCAAGGCATTGGAACTGTTCCTGTTTCAACACCTCTTGGATCGAGAATCATGATTTCTCCGAAAGAAGTTCCACATAAGAGATTTCCGCCGTGAAGAGTCCATTCAACAAAATCAATGGGCTGACGCATTGAATTGGACCACGATAATTCACCCGATGGGCTAACGCAGGCAACGGTTGAATCAGCATAAGCGATTGCTGTCAATTCGGATCTCTTATTCCAGCGAATTGAACGAACAGGCGAAGAAACTGAGCTGTTAGTAAGACAATGTTTCCATGTTTTTCCGGGATGATTCCAGAAAGCAACCCTTCCTGAAGAATCACCAGATGATAAGAATTGTCCGTTATCACTCCATGTAAGAGCTGTAATTGTTTTCTTATGATATTCAATTGGTTGAACGCTTTCGAGAGATGAAGAGCCGGGTTGTTCACGCGAAGGATTAACATAATATAAATTAACTGTTCCATTGTGATAACCGCATGCAAGAATTCGATTCATTTTATTCCATGCAATCACAGTCATTGGATTGTCCGCGGCGGACTTCATCCTTTTGGATATAAAAACTCGGAACTTCGAAGACATTCGTTTATTTATGCCTTTCTAAAACGATAGACCTTTTTGATGAAGAACGTTTAATAATTTCATTAATTAACAAACTTCATTTCAGAACGTTTTTGGTCATATAAACATCAAATATTGGCCTTTACGATGAAATTTCAAAATTAAATATAAATTTGGTCGATTAAAGAAATAAAAAAAACGTTTTTTCTAATAACGAGATTTTATGATTTTGAAATTTTCTTGTGAAATTCAAGACTTGAATTTCCCTTTCTCATTAATGTTTGATAATATGCATTAATAAATGAAAAAGAAATCTGTTAAATTAGATAATTTATTTTAAAAAACATTAATAACTGAATATAAGTGTCAATATATTCGAATTAGTTGATCAAATAATTGAAATTTTATATTTCAGAGTGCCTTGCAATTAAATTATTTTCTTTAATTGCTTTGAAAAGTTCGTCAACCTTCAGTTTGATTTTAATAATTACATCTCCATCTTTTGAAATTAATTTAATGCCTTTTTCGTCCTTTGTTACTTTTTTAACATTCGCTAAACTAATATCTTTTTTCAAAACAAAGTACTTTTTTCTAGAAAGTAACTCTGTCTTCTGCTGTACAATTAGCAATCGATCTGTTAAAACGTGTATAAGCATATTGTCATTTGAAAGTTGCCATGTGCCAACAAAAGATCGACGAATTACTCTTAGAGGAGGGCATCCTCTAATTTTTCTCTCGAGTTTGAGTAAAGCAAGAATTCTATCACCTTCGTCAAGTTGTGTTTGAGCCTTATCATGGGTTGGACGAAACTTTTCAATAATTTCTTTTAAGTATGCATAATCTTCATGCCATTCTGGTGTGTTTTTAATTATCTCTTCAAGTGATGTTTGATACTTCACTAATCTTTCAAGAGGCATTCTAAAAATCCCTTTAAACGTTGTGTCTGTTCTTCTTTCAACTGATTGGATTTTCTTTTTGAAATTCTTGTCTGAATGGTAAAGATCGTTGAATTTTAGTAAAGCTTTCAAATAATTATCAACATATGGATCGAGAAGCAATAAATAATCGTATGCATCTAAGAATGTCTTTCCAATTACTGTATCATTCGGACCAAACTTCGAATCTTCTTTTGCAGTAACATAAACACGAACTGATGTATCAATAAGAACACTAAAATCTGTTCCAAAGAAAAGAACTAAGGTATCTTTGTCAACAATAGGGCTCAGTGCAGGATTGTAATAATCGGCAAATATATCTAGCTTGTCTTGATATAGTTTCTCTGTGACTATAATTTCATTGATTAATTGTTCGCGACGTCGAGCAAGATTAAATGGAATTTCAATATTCTCCTCTTCTTTCTTTTGATCGGCTTCTGGTGCTTTTGCTTCAATTTTTTTAACAGGGTGTGGCAAACCAAATACAAAATATTTGAAAAAGAAACGAAGTTGATTAAAAACAAAAAATATTGGATAAATAACTGATTGCGAAATTAAGCAAAGCGAGTTAATAATCAAACGCTGGAAAGAACTAATGTGTCTCAAAAAAGGTATCATTAAATTTTGAAATGTGATATGAAATAATCAAATTCTTCATTAATTCCCATTAGCTAAAAAATCTACAAATGAGTAGACTTCAATCTAAGAGCATAAAAAAAAGTAAGATTAAAATTTCATCGCTAATATTCGATGAAGATAGAATTTTTGAATTCAAAGAAATGATTAAAATTAGGTGATTTTTAAAGAAAAAAAGAAATAAGGAATGTTATTTTAACGAGAATTTTTTAATGACTTAAAAATTTAATGTGGGGATTTTAGTAATTACACGAAAAATTAGACGCAATAATTTTTGAATTATGGCACTAACTGGTTGATAAAAGGTGTCAAATCGGTGTTTTCTCTCAATTTCAAAAGGCAATGTGCATTAGATTGTTCACCAATTCGATCAACAAGACCTGAATATTGTGGAGGGTTGAATTTCATTTCGCGATAAAGTGCGCTAAGGTGAGATGGTGGTTCTGGTTCTTCTTCCTCTTCACCATCAGGGATTTCTTCTTCTTCAACCCATTCTTCTTCTTCATTTTCATCAATTGGTGGAGCAGATATACGAACAGGAACATCTCTGGTTTTAATTGGTGGTGGTCTTTCTTCTTCTTGCTGCTCTTCTTGTTTCGAATGTTTTGAATGCTTTTCCTTTTTAGATCTGGAATGATGTTTTGAACGAGATGATTTTGACCCAGAATCACTCTTAAAGCCAATATCGAAATCTTTCTGAAGTTTATCACTGATATAAAGTGGGAATTCATCAGTAAATTCTGAAACATAATAATCAAAAGGTCCTGAGAATATTGTATAGTTTGGATCCTGATATTCATCGGCTTCGGCAGCTTTTGAACTGTCTTTGGACAAATTTGCTTTGAGATTTGGAACACGTAGTGAGAAAGATCTTTCTCTAGGATTCCTTCTGTTTGCGCCCTTTTTGAGCAAATCTGCTGCTTTGAGCATTGAAATATTTGGTTTTTGTGATTCTTGTGTTGGAGCTTCTCTAGCTTTGCGTGCTAATTCTAATGTACGCTTTATCTCTGACATATCTTTCAGTAATTGGTTTCTCTTCTGTTTATCTTTTTCAACTTCTGCTATTTCTTTGAGGTCAGGAATTGGGTATTGAACTGAAATTGGTTTCATACGTTCTTGTGCGCATTTGGCAAGTTCATTTAAAACTGGAAGGTTATCGAATTTTGCGTTGTCGAATATAAGATATTGAAGTTTTGAGCGTCTTTCAACGAGGTTACTTAACTCACGAATGCCGTCATTACCAATTTGTTGATTTGAAACATCGAGAAGGGAAAGAGATGGGTGATCTACAAGTTTCTGAAATAGAGGATAAATTTTTTCGCCAAGATAATTATCATCAACGCCTTTGATAACAAGATTCTTAAGTGATCTAATGTCATTGATTGAGTCTACAAATGAATTGAATTGTTCTTCTTTATCGTATGAAAATGTTCCACTGATGAAAAGAGTAGCAAGTTTGGTATTCTTTTGAAGGAATGAAAGAAGGCTTTCGCTGATTGCATTACCACTCCATCCAAGTTCATTGAGTGGGAAATTATCAATAGTATCAAGAATGTGTAAAGCATTTTCCCAATCTTCTTCGGAGGCATGAGTATTTTCAATATAGAGATTGAGTCCTTTCTTATATTGGTGATTAAAAACTGCTTCAATAAATGTTGAGAAAACGCCGTCTTCCCAATCAACATTATTAACATCAAGTCTAGTAAGCTCTTCAGGCAACTCAAGATCATCTGATATTTGGTTCTTTCCATGATTTCCTGAGAGATTCAAATATCTCAGGTTTTTCAAATTAGCTTCTGAGATGGTTTCGAGAGTCTTATTGATATCAAGATTACAATCGGCAAATGATAATGAATTTATGACTGGAAGATCCTTGATTACTTTTGAAACATCAAGACCTTTGGTTCCATCAAGATTGAACATTCTCAAGTTTTTGGTAACATAGCCAGTTAGAAATTCATCGACAAAATCATCGATGCTGGACTTCTTTAACACGTTCTGGAAAGCTAAGCATCTGAAATTTTCAATGAAAGGAATAGCATTTTGAAGGAACTGGAAATTCTCTTTTGACATTGTAATATCTCTGAACGTAAGTGCTTCAAGTTTCTTAGCTCCTTTAAGTGATGAAGTAAATGCACCAAATTCATTGTCTGGTTGAGTGGAAAGGCTTAAATGTCGAATTTGTAAATTAAGAACGAGAAATATGGTATTAAGATTTTCATAAAGGTTGGATCCCTCCATAAGAGGTGGGATAATAAGACTTTCAAGTGGAGTGTAAGGAGCTAATGCTTGGCATAAAGGTACAATATAATCCCCTAAATTATCATCACTTTTCAGTTTAAAAGTCTTGTTGTATGTTGGAAGGTATTCGAGAAGTTGTCGTTCGATAGATTTTGATCCCTTTTTCTGATCTTGTGCAAGAACAGAATAATATCTCTCTCTAATGCCGAGTCCATTAATAGTATATTTTGGAATGTTAAAACGTCGCAAATCAAGAGATGCAAGTTCATCTTCAGAAAGAACGTGACATAATATGTCAAAAATTTTCCTCTGAATCATCTCAGCGTCTCTGGTTGTGAATCGGAAGAGGTCATTACCTTCTGTTTTGTCCCCTTCAAATTCGAGATCTATTTCTGGTAATTTTGAATTGTATTTTTTGATATGGTTCCAATAGTGTTGACGGTCACATGTTGCCTTGTCATCATTTCTATAATAACAGATATATTGTTTTGTAAGAATTAAAATTCGTGGTTTGGTACCTTTACCTTTATCGTTGATCTTGTTAACTGCGCCTTTAAAGACAATCTCTTGGTTATTTTTCTTTGCATCTGCTTCTGCTTTTGCAATATATTCTTGTTTGATAGACACTGGCTGCATTTTAGAGACTTAGGAATGTTAAATCTATTAATAATTTATATCACATTTCAATATAAGTATTCAATTTTTATAAAAGAGAGTAAACGGTTAATCTTTAACGGACATGAAAAGGCCGTTATTTAACGGACATATATTTTATTTCTCAAACTCTCATATTTGAATATCACTAATGCTAAAACATTAATGATTGTTAATATACTCTTGAGAAATAATTCGTTAAAATTCTAAATTTATTATATAAGAATTGATTTTTAAATATAATGCAAAGTTATTAAAGTTTTAATTATTATAAAACATTTGAATGCTAATTGATAAATAATTCAATATTGATATCTCTCAAAAAAAAAAAGAATTTATTTTTACCTTTTATTTCGAGCTTTTTCATTAATTACCTGCTGAAAGCAATTATTTTACCATAATTCCCTATAAAGTGGTTATAAAATCAGAAATAGCATTAAAAATATTATTCTTCATAAGTTGCAAGTTATGATTTTCTTTTTGAATTAATTTTTTCCCCAACGAATCTTTTTGTATTTTTGGCAAATATTCTCTTGGCACTAGCAAAGCTAAACTTCTTGCTAATAACTGATTAAGCAAGCAATCTCTCATGGTTGAAGGGACTTGAAAAGCTAAGCCAATTTTAGCCAGTAGAGCAGCACCTACCATCAAAAACCCATGAAATAGACTATATTTTTATCATTAACTATATAATATCTATTTACTACCTTATTCACACTGATACCCATGTTTTCCTCACATCACTTTTTTATAAATATTGATACTCAAAGACAGGAAAGCGTTATTCAACAATTCAATGACTCATTGGAAAAGCTCAACGTTGGCAGTTAATAATTAATAATATTAAGATGACGACAATGCACATGAATTGATGAAAAGAATTTGTAAATCTTATGAATTTAATTTCACTATATATTCTGTGGAAACTACCTCAATAACAGGACCTCTACATATAAATGCCAATTTTATGTCAAAAAACAAATTTTACAGTCCTCAATTTAAACGTGCTGATGCTGGATCCTATTTGGAAAAATGTAAAGGCAGTTATAAATCCAATATTGAATACATTAAAAAAATGGAAAACTCTAAGAAATTGGCGATCTTTGTAGTTCCTGACAAAAAAATGAAAACACTGAGAATATTATCATCAACTGATCAAGGACACTAAAACTTTACATGACAATCAATTCGTGGATAAATATCCAGATTATTATTTCCTTCATCAAAACATTCAGAAATCGGTTAATAAGAAGTGATAATTAAGTTGTAAAAACTAGTTCCTACATTTATGCGAAAGCCTTTTCTTTCATTAATAAAATGAAAACTGTCGGACCAGATTTGAATGTTCTGACCTAGCATTTTCATATCTGATAGGAAATTTTCTATGATCACGACTCTGTGTGTCAATGGCTTGAAACCATTCCACCATTTATTCACTGCTTTGGTGTAGATCATTGAGACTGGAGCTGCGAATGTCCCATCTACTCCTTCTGCATTAAGACTTGCTCTACAACCAAAAATTTTTGGATTTCAATGTTCCAGACCAAGGAGCAGAAACATGTAAACAGTTGATCTTATATTCCTCAATTCAATTGAATATAATGATAGAAATATTCATGAGGATATTTCATTTCAAGTTGATCATCAAGGAGAGATTTGATGTCTACAAGCATCTACTTGAGATAATCTTCTTCATGTAATTTATCATGCAATTTACCTACAGGGGCTTCCAGTATCCAAGTCCTTCTTAAGGATTTCGTACAATAATCGTAGTTTTCCATTTTGTATCATTTTCCACTTCTTTATGGAAACCTTCCAAAGAAATGTTTACTTACAATAATGATCTCTCCAAATCATTCTTTGAATATCAGGGTGATAGAGTTTTGTTTAAAATGTTATCATTTTACTAATTTTTCACAACTCTTAAACATTCAATTACAAGAAATTGGTGATTTAAGCCAAATAACTAAGGATTTCATTTACATGGTTGTTGGCATTGTTATATAGATAGAATACATTAATTTTTTCGGAAACTTTGTTAATGAGGAATAAGAATAAACTGATTCTATTGTCAAAATCTATTAAAAGAATATTTAATTCTAATTTATTTATTAAAGATTTTCATTTCTTGTTAATTGGATGGTTATAGATTAATTCAGGACGAAGCAATTTTGTAAGATAAATAAGATTGCTAAAGATGAATTCCTCACTAACACCACGGTTATCTATATATGCTTTTATCATCTGGCGATTTTACATATGTCTCCAAAATAAATTGCAACTTCTTCAAAAGTTTATGAAAACCCCATCAATATCATATTAATGAAGCCGAAAATGAAATAATTATGAAAAGAAAATTTGAATAAAATTTGTATTGAAAAATGACTTTTTGATAGGCCAAAAATTTAAGTAACTTAAAAAGTTCTATTCTCACACTTTTTGAATATAGTATTGAAAAGTTAGACCATACTCCTGAAAGAGTCAAGTTTTGCTGTCTTCGGCAAAAACGTTACATTTCAGGGACACATGCTCTTGATTTCCTCGCTCTAATAATAATTAGGGCTTCAATGATAGAGTAATATTTTATTCTTTTCATATTCCAATTTTTATTTTTTTTATGCTTTACTTATTACTCGCTTGCAGTTTATACAAAAGTAAGATTAAATATTATTGTTTTGTTCTTACAAAATGAATTTAAAATATTAACTATCTGCATGATTAAATTGATTTCTTTTCTCTTCAAAAGGCCATTTATGATTTCAAATTTATTGATGTTTTAAGGAATCAAAAAATTTTAATATGAGCTTAGAAACTTCTTCTTAATTACTATAAATATCATTTACAATATAAGGAATTCTAAATGTTCATTCTAATATGTTTACAGTGTCAGAAGTTTTAAATATCATAATAATAATAATATTATTGTTAAATCAAAAATTTTTAAAAAAGCTTGAGAATTATATATACATTATAATTTAAATCTGTATCAATTCAATCAATTTTTACTCATTCTTTCAAAAAAATATTAAAAAAAAACTTCTAATTCAATCAAAATCATCTTTCGATTAAAGATATAATAATATCATATATATACTTTCATAATAATCAATTTTTCATTTAACTCTGTGACTGGAGTGCATTTGCCAATTTTTCTCTTTGTTCTGGAGTTAGTGATTTAGGCCACTTGAAAGTGGTATGAACGATTAAATCTCCAAACTCATCTGGATAAAGATATTTGGGAAGTCCCTTGTTTTTGATTGTTAAAACTTTCCCGCACCCAAGAGGATTTTTAGATTCAACAACCAAATCTGTTCCATCAATAAAAGTAAAATTACGTTTAAAACCTAGGAGGGCCTCTTTCAAGTTGAGTTCGATATTTATATGTAAGTCAGCACCATTACGTTTGAAAATAGGATGAGGTCGACTAACTATTTCAACTTCAATATCACTTGGGGCATTCCTCTCTGTAGTATCTCCTGCGTTTTTGAATAAAACGATATTTCCTTCATCAGAACCTTTTTCAACAAAAAGGCTTAATGTAACGTTTTCACGAATTGTTGGTCTTCCGTGACATTTTGGACAGAAGAAACCTGCTGTTGGACAACGACACATTGTACGACGTGTAACAAGGAGATTATAATGCGCTGATGTATAAAAGTCAACAAGATCGACAGGGAATTGAATTCGAAAAGTTTTTCCTTTTTTCCTCACGATTGCGGCACTATTATCAGTTGATTCTGAACGTGTTAATCCAAGGATTTCATTCATATCATTCTTTGGCGATTCGTAAAGGTGGAGACCTGCTTCTCCATAAAGATCGTAAATTCTTCTTTTTTGTGGATCTCTTAAAGCAGCGTATGCATCATTTATATTTGCAAATATTTCAGCAGCTTTTTGGTTTCCTTTATTTTTATCTGGATGGTATTTTCTTGATAATTTTTGAATAGCACGGTCAATTTCTCTATCTGTGCAGTCATGCATTAAACCAAGAATGTTGTAAAAGTCTCTGTTTCCATCTCCACGAATGAATGCAAGACTAAATAGTATATACCAAAACATTTCGAAGAATTAGATATTTGGCCAAATAAAGCAGTTATGGAGAAATAATAGGTAAATAATTTAACCAAAATTGACCAATATCTCAAATTTCTTTGAAAAAATGATATGAACATATACGCATTCAATGAGACATCAGTTTATTATTTATCAAGCGAAAAAATACAAAAAATCTTTTTTAAAATATAAATATATCGCTTATTGATTAATAACTAATGAATGGCGTTTATTCACCTGGTTCATGTGAAGCACATGAAGTGCTTGCACATAGAGAAAAAGAACTCAACGAGTTATTAAATAATATTGATTCTCTTCAAGAAGAAGTTGATGATTTAAATCAAAAGATATCAACCATGAACTATGAAATAGCGAAGTCAGAAAGAGAAAATTATCGTTCTCGGAAGATTAAAAATGCAATTGATAACGAACCATACCATACAAAAAATCGAAATGTAGATGATTCAATGTTTTCAGGAGAACATTTGGAATATTTAAGAGAAAAAAGAAATCTTATTGCTGACTTAGGAGAACAAATTAATAAATTACATAATTCAATGGCACCAGATGAAGAATCTCTTTTACATTTACAACAACAAAATGCCTATTTATTATGCGAACAATCAAATACAAGAAAAGAACTTCAAAAAGTTCAAATGGAAAGTAAAAGATTAGATGAAGAAATTTCTATAATCAAATCTCAATTAAAAGAATTAAACATTGAAATAACAAATAAAGAACGTTTGAGACGTGACGCAGAAGCAGCAGTTAGTGGGCTTATTTATAGAAAAGAATTATTATATAAGGATAATACAAATAAAGATACACAAGCAATTTCAACCTTAGAAATTCAAACAGCTATACTTCAAGAATCAAATTCTCGTTTACAACAAGATATTGATAATAGCGCAAAATTATTTGAAAATGATAAACAAACTATCAATGATCAATTTTCGTTTGTTCATAATAAAATTAATTGGACACAAGAACAAAATAATTTGAAAAACGAACTTAAAAATGTGCAACAACAGCTTGCTGAAATTAGGTCATCACGTGACGAAGTTATAAACGCTGTTAACGAAATTGAAGGACGATTCAATAAATTATTACCTATTATAAATAAATGGTCAAACAAGCTTCAAAATACTGAACTGCCTGAAGAAGATGATGAGAATATTGATTTTTTGCTTCAACAATATCAAAGAAAGCTAAATGGCACAAAGAAGAATTCAAAAAAAGAAATTGATAACTTTGATAATATTGTAGCTGAAAACACAAAATTAGAGGCAAAAATAGCTCGAAAGCAAGAAGAATTGAATAGGCAAATGGTTCGATTTTTGGCCGAACAATCCCAAATAAAAAACAACATTCAGGCCTGTAGAAATAACTCCTTTGAAGAAGAACATCGAATTATTGAACAAATCAATAAGCTTAATGTCAAATTAGCAAAGATGAATCAGGTGTAATCAATAAACATGTTTATTATTCCTAGTTTTCTTTATTTTACCAGAATTAAAGCAATACGCTTATTCACAAAATAAATCTCACCATTATTTAATCAGCAGTAATATGACTTTAATATTATTTCTTAAAAATAATTTTAAATACACAAATTTAATTGGTCAAAGTAAGAATAAAAAGAATAATAAAAAAATGGAATTCATTTTAAATTTATTTTTGACCAAATTTAGATCCTTTTAAGAGTTGTTCACATAGCTTTGGATTTCTCTCTCTTATATGATCGAAAAGATCGTTAAGCATCCTAACTTCATTATCATATTGAGAGAGTTTATATGAATACCTATATTGAGCTTGTTGGTTGAGATAATCAAGTTCATTATCATCGAGGTGGTGGAAATGAAGCTTGAAGATATCAACACGCTTGAACTCAAGTTGTTGCTTAATTGTTAAAAGAATGCCATCTTCTGTTTCGTCAGAGAAAACTGCTGAAAAAGATGATCTGTTTGTACGAACATTGTCAAGGGCTCTTGTAAGCTTATTGGTAAAATCTTCAAACTTAAGTTTCTTGAAGGGCTGAGTTCTGACGAATTCTGGAAAATCATTTTGTGTAACTTCAAAACGCAAAATTGAATAAATGTCGGATTCGACTGTTATTTCTATTCTGCAGACATGGTCTTCTTCTTCATCATTGAAATAGATTTGTATATGATACAATTTGTCGTTACCATCAGCATCATTGATGATCAAATCCTGCTCGTTATTTAATTTGAAACCATTTAGAAGTAAAGGATGTTGAAATTCGTCTGTATTAAAAGATTCTTCCTCACTCATTATTATGCGGTTACTTAACGGATGATTGACTACTCTATTTTACCTTTATTGCTGTTTTTCAATAACATCGGTGGAATTTTTGACCATTAATTATCTTTTTCAGAAAAACCATTTTTTTATTATATCAATTTGGCAAAAAGCTACAAATAAGATGAAATATTACATTAAGAACAACTCTGTTTGAATTGGCTTAATTATAATGGGCCATATTTTTATCAATTTTTGAGAAATTATTCAAATTTTTTTTATTTGATAAAAAAACAGTTTATTTTTAATGCTTTTTCATATAAATGCATTTATATTACTTTATTGACTACACTAGAATATTTTTTTCATAAATTGCATGTTTATATTTGACATTTATCATAAATATATACCTAATATTATTTTACAAGATATGACTTTTCTGGAAAAATAATTAATTCGTTTAAAATACAATTATTTCAAAAAATACATTGAAAAAATTCAAAAAATGAGAAAACCCACTCAAAATATTAATAACTGGAAAAATTCAAAATAATGTACTGTATCTCAATAGAATAATGATAACATCCTGAAATAAATGAAAATCAGAAATGCTATTGACACGAAATAAATCTTTTCTTTATTGTATCTCTTGATTTTTGAAGTATTATTCTATTTTTTATATCAAATGTCAATTAATATTTTAATGTCTTCTTTTCATACATATTTATCAAATAGAATTTCAACCCCAGAAGAAAAATCTATTACAACTGTTGCATGGAATCGTGTAAATAATTTAATTGCGTGCGGTCAAGTTAATGGCGTAATTACAATTGCGTCTATTATTCTCAATCCAGATAGGCCAGGCCTTTTCAATATAGATATCAATCTAACATTAGTCGAACATAAACATGAAATTACTGCTCTTTGTTGGAATGAAAGATTTAATAAACTCTTAAGTGGAGACTCACAAGGGCATCTTGTTGTTTGGATAGAACATTCTGGAAAATGGAGGCCAAGTATGATCAATGATGTATATACCTCTCCAATAGTTTCACTTTCATGTTCAAATAATAGTGAATTAATAGCAATTATTTATGAAGACGGTAGAATTATATGTGGTGACTCATCAGGTAATCAGAAATGGACAACTATTATTCACAACGCTCCTACTGTTTGCTGCTTTAGTCCATCATCAAAAATATTATTTGTTGGTACAGCTGAATGTCAAATGCTGATGGTAAAATCTCGTGGTGCACAAGCACCTGAAATGGAATTAAATGTTACAACAGAAAATAATCGAGTAATGGCTTCTTCATGGAGTAGAAATCAACCACATTTAATGCTTGTTGCTTTTCAAGACGGCCGCCTTATGATATTAACATCAGAAAATGATGTGAGCCCAATAACAGTTGATTTAGATATGGAAATCACTGATGCAGTTTGGTCAAATTCCAGTGAATTTATAGCAGTAAGCGGAATTGTTGAATCTGGCCATTGCCAGCTAAGATTTCTTTCAAAGAGCGGGAAGCCTATACGTACTTTGAATATTCCTGCTCAAAATATTTCATCCATCTCATTTAATCAGAATGATACACAACTGGCTCTAGGAGTTGATGATACTATATGCCTTGCTCAAATAGTTCCAATTAATCCTTGGGGATACTTTGATGATACACTGGTTTATTCAATTAATATGGATGAAGATAAAGTGAATCCTAAATCGGACGTTATTTTCTTTAACTCTAAGACAGGTGAAAAACACATAAAAAAAATTACAAACCTTGTCAATATAGCAGCTGGCAAGTCCAGCGTATTATTAGCGTCATCATCTCCTGAAACTCAAGAAACAGCTCTTCTTCTTTGCAATAAGTTCGGGATTCCTCTTTTTTCCTCATTTGTACCTTTCCTCCCAACATTTTTTGCAGTTACTTCACATTATGTAATTTCTTGTTCAAATCAGAGAATGTGCCTTTGGGACACTGACACAGATGAAATGAAATATCATCGTTTCAAGAACGAAGCTACAGCGATAACTGCTCGTGATACAACTCTTTTTGTTGCATTCAGCTCAGGAGAGCTTGTCATGTACGGAATTCCTGAATTTGATGAAGACAAAGCACGATATAACTTATACAGTCGAATTGAATCAATAGCAGTCTCTACAGATTTAACAAGGCTTTCTTTGATTGATGTTTTCGGCAATATGATTTTCCTCGATGTTCATTCGGGATCGGTTTCAGAAGGCAGTAGGAAAGAAACATGGTGTATGAAATGGGCTGATGATTCACCTGATTTGTTTGTCTCTCTTGAGAAACAAAAATTATATGTATATCGTGATTTTGAAGCAATTGAACCAATTATTTCTCTTACTTATATTTGCTCCTTTACTGATCTTGTTATAACTGCTGTTGATTTCATTACTCTCTATAGAGATCCTCTTCACCCAAATCTTGAACTCTTCCACCGATATGAAAGCAAACCACTCCGTGATGTTGATTATTTACTCGAATCAACTGATGTTTCAATAGATGAAATTACTGCCTACATCAAAACTAATTCACATCCTCGTTTGTGGCTCATGCTCGCAGAAACTGCACTTGATCAAATGAATCTTCAACTTGCAGAACGTTGCTTTATAGAAAGCCAAAATAATGCGGGAATCACATTAATGAAGAAATTATCATCACTACCAAAAAATGGTTTAGTTCAACGTGGTTTTGTTCTTTGGTATTTGAAACGTTATCAAGAAGCAGAAGAATGTTTCAGAGGTCGTTTTGACCCAAACTCAAAACAATTCAAAAATATACAGAAGAAGCCAAACAACAACGCAAATACTGATCCTGATTACACTATTCAAATGTATGCAACAATTGGTGATTGGCAGAAAGTAGCCGAGCTTGTCAATGAAGTTGAAGACGAAGAAATGTTTACTCGCTGCCATATTGCTCTTGGAAATGAAGCATATATGAAAGGTGATTGGTCGACAGCTGCAAGCGAATACAACATTGCTCATGATCATAAAAAACAACTTAAAGCCTTGTTTCGTGGCGATGACTTTAATGGAATATCAAGATTATGTGACTCGCTAAAAGCAAAAGATCCTCTTCTTGATGAAATTGGAATTAAATTCGTTGCTCTTGGAGCTCATACAAAAGCTGTTGATGCCTTTATGAAACTAGGTGACGTCCAAAAAGCAATTGATTCATGCGTCCATTTGAATCAATGGACGATGGCTCTTCAAATTGCTGATGAACATCCACAAGAAGTAAATAAGCGCGCTCTGATGGGAAGATATGCTCATCATCTTGCCGAGAACAGTCATATTGCAGCAGCAATCAATATGTATGTTAAATACAAATTACCAAGAGAAGCAGCTTTGCTTCTTGATAAAGAAGGCGATATTGCTTTCAAACAAACTCGTCAATACTTATTTGCAAAGAAATGCTATGTTTTTTCAGCTGACCTTCTTGAACAGAGTATCAAATCTGAAGAAGAAGAGTTGAATAAATTGAATCCAAAACCGCGAATTTCCCCAACAACAGCAACCAAAGTTAAAACAACTGTTATCAAAGGACCAGTTTCACCTCTACGAAACAGGCCAATTATCATCAAATCAAACAACAACAACAATAACAACGATGATGAAGACAACAATAATACTGCTCCTCAAGCTCCATCTTCTCCTCTTGAAAAATCAATTAATAAGGGAAAAGATCTTCTTCAAATTCAATGGCATAAAGCTGAAGCTCTTCATTTCTTAATATTGGCTCATCAACAAATGTATAGGGGCGAATGGATTGATGCATTGATAACAGCCGCAAGAATTTTTGCAGTTTATTATGACATAATTGGAAAGGATAGATCAGCAGCTCTTCTTGCATTATGTGGATTTAACTCTGGTTACTTAAAACAATGCTCAAATGGATTCATTCAATTAGAAAATTCAGAAAGTTTGACAAAGAAAAATCGACAAAGAATGGAAAACATGGCTGTAAAAATTTTCGGTAAACATCCTCCAAATGATCCTTCTGATTTACCCACATTTGAATGTAAAAATTGTAAATCTAAATTAGTTGAACCTAATTGTAAATGCACATGTGGATATATAACATGCCCCAGTATCGTGTCTGGAATTGTGATCCCTGATGTTAGATCAAATGACGTGTGGAGATGTCCAAAATGCCACCATTATGCTCTACAGGATGAAATTAAACAATACAAAGTTTGCCCACTTTGCCACACTACTATTTAGTTAGTAATATAAGTTTATATTATTTATTTTTACATAGAGTGTTAATTATATTGTAATTAATAAAGATATTTCAAAAAAAACCTCTGGAAGAGAATTTCGTTATTTAATGATTTCCATTTTCTTAATTCCTTCTTTTTCATGCTTTATTTTGAATATTCTATTTTTTCAAAAAAACCCATTCTTATCATTTCTTTGAAGAAAAATTTTGAGATTGAAAAAAAGATGAATTTTTATTTTTAAATGACATTTAATGCTTATTTGTATAAAAAAAGCTAAACTTGTTACAAAAAGAAAAAAAAATATCATTAATCAATAAATTTAAAAATTAGAATTTTAATTCACAATCAGCTAAAATGCTGAAAGAAACAAGCGAGTAACCTTATAAATAAATAATAATTTATTTCTACCTAATGCTTGATTCTAATGAATGCTTTGATATTTTTGAATAGAATAAAAAACCGATTTTCAGTAAATTTTACAAATGAGTGATGAAATCATAACAGAAGAATTTTCGATCGATGTAATGGGCATCATCCCAGCGCATTTAAAGGATTTTAATAATATTGAAATCGAAAAAGATACATTAACGCCATCCGAAATTTATATGAATATAGATGGAAACAGATTAAAAGGAAAAATCGCTGATACAGTTTCAACCAATTTGTTTTTTGAACTTAACCCTGAAGAAGAAGATACCAACTTAATTGCAAATGTCAATAAAGTTGCAAAATTTGAGCATGTTTTTTATATTCCAAAAGACGAATTTACAAAGCCATTTATTCCAAGGGATGCATTAAAAAAACCAGAATAAATAATTGTGTGATCATTATTAAAAATTTTTGTAATTTGATTCTGTATTTAGATGATTATTTATATTTATTTATTTTTTTTGAATCAAAATTAAAAATCAGGAAAATTATAATAATTATTAAATATATTTATAATTTAATAGCATTATTTTTATTTTTCCAAATCTTAAATTTTGTTCTTTGAATTTTTGAATATATTTTGTATCGTTCAACCGTTATAAACCAGCCAAAAAGTCAAGTTCGGCCTTTCTATCAATGGCCGAGCTTTTGTTCATCGCTCCAGTCGAGAAAAAGGATCCAAGACGTCCAACATGGCGCGGAATTCCACGCGTTTCATTTACCCGCCCAGCTGTTGCTGCTGAAATCGATCCAATCAAAGCTGATGTCCCACCTCAAGTCGAACGTAAAACACGCGAATCTCTTTCAGTCGGAACAATCGTTATCATTTTAGATGGTGAACATAAAGGCAAACGCGCAGTTGTTGTTGCAGATAAAGGTGCTGGTGTTGTTAAAGTTTGCGGTGTTGTTGTTCCAGCTATCGAAGTAGATCAAGATTATTTAATTGCTACATCCGTTAAGGTTGATGGCGTTAATGATGGAAGTAATGAAGGAGCTATTAAGGCCGCAGCAGAAAAAACACCAGAACTTGTTGATTATCTCAGCACTCCATTTAGCCTCAGACCAGGTGACCGCCCACATTTAATGAAGTTCTAAATAAATGATTTAGCTATAATTTAAATTTCGATATCAATATTCACTCTTTTTTTTTTGTTTTTTGATATCAAATTTTCAAACTTTGAAATGTTACATAAAAAAAATCTTCATTTCTATTTAGATAACAATATTTTTGTACTTTCTTTTATTACATTAACATCCAACATTAATTGCCATTATCAAATTTTTTTATTTGGATTCACTTACATTAATATATTTTAGATTTTGATCTATATATGATTTCATTTAATATACAATATAACAGAAAATATGACATTACTATATTTGATCTTTATTATTATTATATTATTACTCTCAATTTTTATTTTTATTTTGAGATATAATTAAAATAAACTTGAAAAAACGGGCATCAAAAATTTTACCAAATAGAAATTGAATGCTTCAAGATATAGAATCATCAGCTCAAAGCGAGCCGATTGATTTTATATCAAAATTACTTCAAGAATTTGATAAAAAAATTGACTTGGGCGATGCTGATCAAGTTCAATTATATACAGAAATTCTTGCTGAAAGAAATCTCAATATTCAATTTCCAAAAATATGCAAATTAATGACTTTGTTTCTTCAGAAATCAAAAAGTGAGCGTTATAAAAATTCTGTGACAGACCAAAATCGGCGACTTATTTCTCATCTTCAACAATGTGTATCAGTATTTGAAGCATTTGCATCAAATGATGAAAGTACCATTTCAAAAGTTACATCAATGCCACATATTGCGACAAAACTGATTCCAAAAGATTTCTTTCAAAACGAAGCCAATCATCTACGTTCTTTTTTACCTCAGGTTCAATCTGAATCGCCAGATATTCCAATAAAACTTACAAATATCAAAAAAATTCGGCAAGAAATTGAATTAACAACAAGTATTGATGATATCAAAAATGGATTTGGAGAAATATGCTCACTTTTTGAGTTTACATCATTGATTAACGATGTTTTAATTCAAAAAAATATTGAAAATTCTGAAATCCGAGAGAAGAATGAAAAAACAATTCAAGAAATGACCGAACAAATTCGAATACTACAAAATCAAATTAAACAAAAAGAATCTATTATCCAAGATAATGAATATCAACAAGAAAATAAGATAATCAATGAGTTTAGAACAAAAAATCAGCAAACCAGTAAAATAATTGATGATCTCCAACAAAAAGATCAGCAAAACAATAGATTAATCGATGAGCTTAAAGCAAAAAATCAACAAAGTAATATTACAATTTATGATCTTAAGGCAAAAAATCAACAAAACAGCTCAACTATTGATGAACTTCAATTTCAGAATCAACAACATAACATTACAATCAATGACCTTAAAACAAAAAATAAACAGAGCAAACAAATAATTGAGGAACTACAAGCGAAGAATCAACAAAACAAAGAAATGATTGAAGATCTTAAAGACAAAAATCAAAAGAGCGACAAAACGATTGAAGATCTTAAGGCAAAAAGCCGACAAAATAGCAAGCTAATTGATAATATTCAATTAAACAATCAAAAAAATAGTGAAATTATGGAAGGAACTAAACTAAATCAGATAATTGAAGATCTCAAAGCAAAAAATCAAGAATTGAAAGAAAAAAATAACTATTTTTCTTCATTAATAAATCAAAAGAATAGTGAAGTTGAAGACTTGAAAGAATCAAATGATGAACTCACAAATACCATTACCAAATTGAAAGATAGAATTGACCATATTCAAAGTGAAAGTGAAAAACGAATGATTAGAATTATTTCTGAAAATGAAGACCTTAAATCACAGTATGAAATCTATGAAAAAGAAAAAATTATAATTAGAAATGAGAGAGAAAACATTAAAAAAGAGAAAAATAAACTGAATGAAACATTAAAACCTCTAGAAGCAAAAATAGAAGAACTTCAACAGGCATTACTCTCTGCCACTAATAAGAATGCAAAACTCAATCAGACAATTTCTTCCCTTCAGTCTGAAAACTCAAGTGCAAGTGAAATTTATGAGTCCAATAATAATGAATTAAACAAGAAATTGAGTTCACTCAAGAAAGAGAATGAAAAACTAAGCTCAACAAATTCTAGACAACAGAAAAAGTTGTCAGAATTAACAACAGAAAATTCTGAGCTTAATTCAAAAATTTCTGAACTCAAATCAAACAATTCAGAACTCTCTGAAAAAGTGGATTCAATAAAATCGAAGAATGCAAGCCTTCAACAAAAAATTTCTGAAACAGCCTCTGAAAATTCTGAACTCAATTCAAAAATTTCCGAACTCTATGAAAAAGTCGAATCTTTGAAAGCAAAGAATTCTAATCTTCAACAAAAAACATTAGACATAAGTTCTGAAAATTCTAAGCTCTCTGAAAAAGTTGATTCTCTAAAAACAAAGAATTCAAATCTTCAGCAAAAAGTGACAGAAATAAGTACAGAAAATTCAGAACTTAATTCAAAGATTTCAGAGCTCTCAGAAAAAGTGAATTCTCTAAAAATGAAGAATTCCAATTTGCAAGAAAAAGTATCAGAATTAAGTTCAGAAAATTCAGAGCTTAGCACGAGTAACACTGAGACATCTGATAAAATGAATTCTCTTAAAACCAAGAATTCCAATCTCCAGCAACAAATCGCTGAGATGACAACAGAGAAGTTAGAACTCACAATGAAGCTGAAAGACCTAAAAACAGAAAATTCTGACTTATCACAAAAAGTTGACACATACAAATTGAGCAACAAGAATCTCCAAGAGAAAATGTCTGAAATAACAGCAGAGAAGACAGAACTCACAGCGAAGCTGAAAGACCTAAAAACAGAAAATTCCGACTTATCACAAAAAGTTGACACATTCAAATTGACAAACAAGAATCTCCAAGAGAAAATGGCGGAGATGAAAGAAGAGCTCCAAGAGCGCAGCAATGAATGCAAATCTCTGTCAGAGCAAGTTGAAGCACTGAAGCGAACCTCAGCCATTTACAGCGAGAACAAAGAGGAGATAAAGAAGCTTCAGTCGCAGCTCCAGGGTGTCCAAGATGAGAACCAATCATTGAAGATCAGAGAGAAGACAAACAAGCAGAAAATGAGCGAGCTTCAGAAAAACTTGTCATTGATTGAAGATGAGAAAGAAAACCTGCCAAACCAAGTCAATTCATTAAAGAATGAAAACAAGGACAAAGAAAACTCGATTAATTCGCTGAGTAATGAAAACTCGGAATTGCAGACGAACTTGAATTCAACGATTTCAAAGCTAAATGAAAAAAACAGTTCTTTAAAAAAGCATAACAAAATTTTGAAGGATTCTTTGGCCAAGATCAACTCATCCATTGAAAAATTGAAGGATGAATCATCGTCACTTCAAATTGAGAATGATTCTTTGATGAAGAAAGTTTCTCAACTTGAACTAAAGAATTTATCTTTAAATAAAGAAAAAGATGAATTTGAAGCAAAAGTGCAAATTGGCCAAATTGACCTTTCTAAGTCAAAGAAAAAAAATGAAGAACTTGAAGAGAAAATTTCTGCATTGAACAACAAAATACAGAAACTCAAGAAGAAGAAGAATGATTATAAACAAGAAAGCGAGAATTTCAAAAATGAAATGAAAAACATTCAAAATGATTTGAATAAAACTCGCTCTCAAAAAATTGAAAGAGACTCTGAAAAAGAGAAAATTGAATCAGAAAATAATTCACTCCGTTCAAATATCGAGTCTTTGAAATCTAAGAACTCGGAATTGAATGAAACCGTTCACAAAATTCAAATTGAAAACGCTAAGTTAAAATCAGAAGTGTCACAGTTGAACGAGAAACTGATTCTGGCTGACAAAATTTCTCAGTCAAAACAGGAGTCGTATGAAAAGTGCCAGAATAAACTCGACAAGGCAAATGAAACAGTCAAGTCGTTGGAAAGCGAGATTGAAAAGCTGAAGGAAGAAAACAACGAGTACGAAATCAAGAATAAGAAACAAGAAACAGCAAATTTAGAAATGAAACGAGAACTAGAAAAGACAATAAATAACAAAGAAGAACTTGAAGAGAAACAAACAAAAACATCCAACAAAATCGAAGAACTTGAAGAACAAAACAACAAATATTCAGAAATCATTAAAGAAATCAAAGCAACACTAAAAATCAACAACAACAACACTAAAGCAGAGCTTATTGAACAAGAAATTAATTCTAATTTTGAAGGAATCGTTGATGAAATTAAAAAAATTTCTAAAATTAAAGAAGAAATGAAACAGAAGAAAGAAGAACTTGAAATATCAGAAGAGCAATTAAAAGAGACCCAAGAAAAACTGAAAGAAACGAAAGAAACACTAAAAACGATAGAAAACACGAACAAAGAACTTCTCGAAGACAACAACAACTACCAAGACACACTGAAAACAATAGAAAACAAGAATAAGAAACTTCTCGAAGACAACAACAACTACCAAAAAACACTGAAAACAATAGAAAACAAGAATAAGAAACTTTCAGAAGACAACAACAACTACCAACAAGTAGTTACAAAATATCAGACCGAAATTGCACATTTGAAAGAAAAGCTACAATTGTCAGACGAACTTGCACAAACGAAAAGCAACCTTTACGAGCGAAGTTCGAAGCAGAATGACAAGTACAATGCCAAAATACAAACGTTAGAGAGTCAACTTTTTCAGATCACTCAAGAAAACAGTCGGTATCAAAATGCGCTCACCAAATATCAAACAGAGCTGGCACATTTGAATGAAGAATCTCAAAACAAGCAAAAATATCTCGAAAAGTGCCAAAAACAACTCAATAAATCTAACGAGTTGGCAAAATCATTCGAAAATAAAGTGTCGCTGTTGTCACAGGAGAATAACAAGTATCAAACAGAGCTCATTCAAATCAATGAAAAGTTGCACTCACAGGAAGAAATTGCTCAGTCAAAGAACAACTCATTGCTGAAGTGCCAAAAGAAACTCGACAAGGCAAATGAAACAGTCAAGTCGTTGGAAAGCGAGATTGAAAAGCTGAAGGAAGAAAACAACGAGTACGAAATCAAGAATAAGAAACAAGAAACAGCAAATTTAGAAATGAAACGAGAACTAGAAAAGACAATAAATAACAAAGAAGAACTTGAAGAGAAACAGACAATTTCATCCAACAAAATCAAAGAACTTGAAGAGAAACAAACAAAAACATCCAACAAAATCAAAGAACTTGAAGAACAAAACAACAAATATTCAGAAATCATTAAAGAAATCAAAGCAACACTAAAAATCAACAACAACAACACTAAAGCAGAGCTTAATGAACAAGAAATTAATTCTAATTTTGAAGGAATTGTTGAAGAAATTAAAAAAATTTGTTTGGAAAAAATTGAAGAAGAAGAAATTATTTTCAAAATTAAAGAAGAAATGAAACAGAAGAAAGAAGAACTTGAAATATCAGAAGAGCAATTAAAAGAGACACAAGAAAAACTGAAAGAAACGAAAGAAACACTAAAAACGATAGAAAACGCAAACAAAGAACTTATCGAAGACAACAACAACTACCAAGACACACTGAAAACAATAGAAAACAAGAATAAGAAACTTCTCGAAGACAACAACAACTACCAACAAGTAGTTACCAAATATCAGACAGAAATTGCGCAGCTCGCTTCCAGCAAAAAGAGCAGCACTGACATGATTGACTCTTTACAGAGCCGAGTGAAAGAAATCTCAAACGAGAAAGAGATCATATCGAATGAACTAGCAACTATTGCTGCAAAATATAACGAGCTCTCATCAAAGAATGTTCGACAAAAGAACAAAATTAAAAATTTGAGAGAAAGCGAATTAATTATTATTAATCAATCCAAAGAAAAATTTGTTGCTTTAAATAGTGCTAATAAAAGATTAACAGCCGAATTAAACCAACATAATTATAATTTGGACCTTTTAAAGAGAGAAAATAACATTTTAATGACTCAATTGGCTCAAAATAAAAATTTGACTACTGAAAAAGATGAAAATATTCAAAATTTGGAACAAGAAAAAAATTCTTTGGAAAACGATTTAAAAATAAATCTTCAATTGTGCAAGAAGTTGAAAAAAGAGTTGGAATTGGCTAACGAAAAAGTGAAAAATTTGTCAAAATTAAATTCTGAACTCAATCAAATTAAAGAAAATTATGAAAATAAAAATAATTTCCATGTTGAAAGCGAAATCGATGATTTGAAAACAATATTGGAATTTAAAGACGGAAAATACAATAAATTAAAGAATGAGTTTAGGATGTTACAAAAATCTTTCGATAATATAAAATCTAATGAATATAATAATTTATTCAAAATAACAGCTGCTCTGGCTGACGCTTTGAATGAATCTTCTTTCTTCTCTTCAAGATTCCCTCCTTCTGATGCTGTTCAGGTGAAAAAAAAGGATCTGATTAACAATTTGGTAGAAGAGGCTTTGAGAATGATTTCATTGCTGAAAAAGGAAAGATCAAGATTGAGACTAATTAGAAATAGCCAGAAGGCTTTCTTGAATAGTAATGAGCCATTGAAGGTTATGCCAAATGATTCAAATTTTGACTTTGAAATGGGACATCTTAAAAATGAACTTTTCCCCGGAAAACCTAATAATTATTTGTATTAAATGTATATTAGATTTTTTTTAATTATTTTTTAATATTTATTATTTTTTTTTTAATATGTATTGGCAAGAAATAATTAAATCATTTTGAAATTATTTCATGTATTAAAGCTTTTTTTTAATATAAACTTTATCATTATTAATAAATATAGAAATAGTATAATATCATTTGAAATAAAAAAGAAAAATTTAACAATAAATTTGATTGTCTTGAAACAAATAGAAAATTTTTATAATCTACGCCAAGAAAAATCAATTTTGAAAAATATATCTCTAAAATTATTCATAAATATTATATATCAGTGAGATTGCGCCAAAATCTCCATTACTTCTTGAAGAGTTGGAACTTTCTGTAATGGTTGCGAAATTGTATCAATCGAAAAAGATCTCTGAAAAGAGAAAATAAATCTAACAATGCATGCCTTTTCATCAATGAGAGTTTTTATACCGCCATGATTCCTCAGAATATTACTTGGCATATTTGCTATCTCACAAAGAGCAATGCATTGAATTCTATTTCCAATTTTTGAGTTTCTATACAAATTTTGAGTTGGCTGCGAATAACCAATTGAAGTTGATGAATTATGGGCCAAATAAATACCTTCTCCATGAGCAGCACCATGAGCAACCTTTCCAATTCGTGACATATTCTTGAGTCCATTGTGAAAAATTGAGTGCCAACGATCACCACCACTTCCATGCCATAAGAAACAGCTTCCATAAGATTTTTTCTTGGATTGAAATTCAAGTTCATTTTGGGGAGTGGATATCAATGTCATAAATTGATGATCAGTAGGAATGTTGGGAATTTTTAAGGAATTTGGTAAAGATATGAGTTGAGATTTGTTTGTCATTAAAACCCATCGAAGTAATGAAAGAGCATCTGATCCATAACGTTGCGAAATATCTATATCTCTTTGACATTGTTGAGCTATTGTATCCATTGAAGGAAGATTATTAAAAACCGTAGGCGCAATACTAAGAATTTCAGGTGATGGTTTTGGATCCATGAATTCTGTATTTGCAAAACTTCCTGAAAAGAATGAAAAAACAAGATCTGCAGCAAGTGGATCTCTTTTGATTTCCATTGCAACAGAAGAACATAGACCAATTTCATTGTACCCAAAAACACAAAGTTGGTTGTCGCAATGTTGTGGACGGATTCCTGCAAAAGGCAGTTTTTCTCGACAGATGCAACAATGATCATTTAGATCGAGAAAGGCTTCGACAATTTCCAAAATAAGGTAAATAAATGGACATTCATCGTATGAAGGAATATAAAATGAATCATCCCGATAATTAATATCAAATTCATTTGAATTGGAATTTGGTACTTTTCCAGTAAGCAAAAATTGTCTGGCTTCTTGTAAATTGTTATTACAAAGCGATAATGCTTCTGATGCTTGCTGTGGATCGAAATTTTGATCAACTAGTATTTTAAGTTGATTTTTATCAACAATTCCCGAATGCTTGAATATATATAATTCTGATTTATATATATTGCGTGGTTTATAACTTGATGAGAAAAAATTGGTTATAACATTTTTAATAAGTGGAAATCCAACAAAATTTGATTTGTAAATGGGACTTTGGACATTAAAAGAAGCAGGCGGCATATTCCATTTATTAAAACTGAGCTGTACCGATACATTTATTATAATTGGGTGATAATAAAAACCACATGCTACTTGCAAAGATAACGGTAAATATTTTTTGGGAATACAGAAGTATATAGTTGAATCTTGGCTGAAAGGTTCAAAATCTGGTAAAAAAGCTTCACACAATCCTACAACTGGTCCTAATACTTCTGGATTAATATTCATATCATCTTCATCAGGCTGAAATTTTTCTTCATCTTCATCACCACCAATCAACATTTCATCAAAATCATCATCACCACTTCCATAATTCATTATTACCAAATTTCAAATGAGGATTTTATTAAATTTTTATAGATTTTTTTTCAATTTTTTTTTTCATAAGTCATTTTTTTTTTTTTTTTTGACTCCTTAAAAAGCAAATATATGTTGATGCTCATTCAATACTATTACTTTATTTACTAATGCCATAAGCTTTTGAATTTCATTTGACTAATAATACAATTTTTTTTTGTTAACAATTTTTTGAATTGCTATATAAATTTGAAAAAAAATCTTGATTATGCTTTAAAATAATTTTATCTTATTCATCATTTCATAATAATCAGTTATATTTGAATAAATATTTTTAATTAATATTTTTATGAAACAATATAATTAATAAATATCAATTATTTTATCTATATAATTATTATTATATTTCTTTTTAAATTAAAAGGCATAAAAGTATTTAATCTAGCTAATTGAGAACAATTAAAAATAATAATGCTCATTCACAATATTTTATTTTTGAGATTTGAATCAGACATTTAAATTTCAAACAATTCATTATCAAAAAAGATTAATAATTAATACAATGTCAATTTTTAATAGATCGCAAAGGTTCATTTATTATATTAATGAAAATGCAATATTTGGAAGTGTCGCTTATATGAAATATGATATGAAAAATTTTAGAATTTAGAAGAAAAAATGGGTTTTCCAGATGAAGTTTATGTAACTTTGTCATCAAACGTAGAAATGGTGCGCTTTTTTAGTGTCGAGCAATATTCAGGCGATACTCCATATGATCCAATGATTACAATTGGAGAACTAACAACTTTTTATAATTTAACATTGCTGTTACCAGTTAAACCTTATACAGAAAATTCCCCCAAAAAAGAAGAATGCGCTTATTTACCAAGTTTTTATCAAATGATATATCATAAAATAAAATTTGTTGAACGAGAAATTTTAGAACAACGAGCAAAACATAGAGAGAAAATGAGAACCTTTACAGATTTCATTATTGATTTTCTCAGAAAATGGCCTCCTACAGATGATAATATGATTATTTCAGTTAAACTTGATGAGTTAAAAGAACACCTTATTAAAGATCCAGTTGAAGTAGATCAGTTAATCAAAAAACATAATTTTTATCTTAGCTTAATCAATTCAGTAAATAATTCATTATCTACCAAAGCAATTGTTGAAGAAGAACTGCGTACTGTTGTTGATATAATTTCCAAAACTATTGATGAAAGAACTTCCTTTTTCCCAATTCATGAGCTTCAACACAAATTTGAACGCTTGTTTATGCATCCTTTGCTCCCATATTCTACCCGATTTGAAGAAATAGTGTTATCTTTCCAAACACTTGATTCTCAACTTTTTTTAAAAACTTTATTCAGCATTATTCCTCCTTTTCTCAATGATTTAGGTATCAACAAAAAACCATACGATTCAGCTCTAGTGCTTCTTTTAATCCGCTTTTTATTTGACAGAATTTATGAACAGAATCCTTTTATATTCAAAGAAGGAGAAGATCTTCTTCACGACTTGGTAAATATTACATTTGCTCAATTAAATCCTCCAGCAGAATTTTCTCCCCCAGTTGAAGACAGAAATACAAGAATTATTGATGTTTTTGCTTATGATGAACATTTTGGACAAGGTGTTCCACCTTTACAAGAAATGCTTTTTTGTACTAATCCTTTTGATATACTAGATTGCGTCGATAAATCACTTTTCTCAATTGAAAAAGCAGCTACTGTTTATAACAATTACCAAACAATGGTTTTTCCTTTTGAAGTTACTTTTGAATTGTTTATGGCAGTTGCAATTGCGTCGCAGGTATCTAATTGGGAAAATATGTCTGTCTTTGTTGAAAATTACACTCCACTTTCTGGGCTTTGCCCATCATTTGAATTTTCAAAAGCGAAAGTTGTTGCATCAACAATGCAGTTCCAAGTTATGGTTGCTGAAATGAAAGGTGAAGCACCAAAAGGTGATATTGATGATAAAGCTAAAAAGGCAACCGAATATGCAGCAAATTACTCCGAATCTATTGCTGATTATGTATCAAATGGAATCGTTACACTTCCAGAAATTCAAATTATTCAAGAAGATGAAGAAGAAGAAAAAGGAGAAATTACCAACAATGAAGAAGAAGCAATTCCTGATACAACAAATAATAATGAACAAAATGAAACAGCTAATGAAAACATCAATAACGATGAAGAATCAAATATCTGTAATGATCAAGAACAAACGGTAAATGAAAATTCTGACAACCAAAATAATAATGAAGATACTAATGACAACAATAATCAAACTGAAAAAGAAATTACTAATGAAGAAACCAATACTGAAAAAGATAATAATGATGATGTAACCGAATACCTTAATATGGAAAAGGACAACAATCAAGATACAAATGAGCCAGTACCAGAATAAAACCGTAGATTGAACTTTGCAAATTAAATTCAAGCATAAACTATTGACGTTGAACTTGAAAAATGCGGCCGAATTAATGTTTTTATTTCTTTTTTTTTTCTTGATCAGAATCTCTTTTAGATTCAAAATTAAATGAATATTTTACAAAAATAGTTGATTACAAAACAAATTAATTTTCATTCACAATAAATGTTTTTTTTTTTTATTATTATTATAATTTATATACAATATTATTTCATGGTAAAAAAAATCTATACTATAATTAAATGTTTTTTCCAATATTAGTCCAGTTTGGATTATAAAGAATCTCAGCATTTTTTCCAAAAAATGCTCTTTTGGCATCTAAATCATCTTGAAGCCAGTACATAAACCAAGCTGTCATATACCCATCTCCATTTGTTAACATATCAGCATGATCTGCATTTAGTCTCCTTGCAAGGACTTTTGGAACTTCATCTGAAATTGATTTATACTTTTCAACCATTGATGACAATGGAGAAATACCAGAATTTTCATCAATACCAGCATCAAACCTTAAAGTACCAGCTGTCTGAAAATATGGTATACCAAGATCACTTAAATCATAGGGAATATTAAGGACTTCTTTAGCTATTTCATATGATGGTGCACTTGCAGTATAAATGGCTTTGTATATATCACCATTGTCGTGCAATGTAACTGCATTAATCGAGCCTAAACCACCTTGGGAATGCCCTGCAATTCCAATATTATATAGATCAATTTTATCATAAAATTGACTATCTTTGGTTGAATTAAGAGTAAGCATAAATTCCAAGCTTGCTGATGATGAATCACCTGAGCCTGATCTCTCATCTTCATTTCCAACAACAATAAAACCCCAGCTTGCTAAATGATCAAAAATTGGTTTATATTTTGACGCAATTATACCTGATCCATTTACCATAATAACCAATGGAAACTTTTTAATACTGGGTTTATTCATAGAAAGTTCGCTTGGATACCATATTTCAAACTTCTTTATAGCATCATCTTTTGATTGTTGTTCAAAATATGAAACATGATAATCACCTTTATTTGAATATTTACTTTCAATTGGCATTTTGCTATTGATATTATTAAAGTATCCATTTTTTACTGCTGGCTGCTTACTTGCCCAATAACCAAAAAGAATAATAGCAAGAATAAAAACTGCTGCAACAGAAACGAGGGAGATAATTATGGTAATTAAAATCATTATTGAATTTTGAATATCAGATTTTTTTTGTTCTAGCCCATTCAAATTTGATAGATAGAAAAAAGAATGTTGAAAGGTTACGATCCAAAACGTTTTGCTTCAAGCGACTACATTACTTCACAGCCAAAACCAAAGAACGATATTTTAGCTACTGCTTCATTGCGAGTTATTCAAAATGCCAATAGAGCAACATTAATTTTCTTAACTTCCTCACTTTATCAAAAACTTTTCCATAGACAATTGAAAATTGCGCATTCTCTAGGTGATGGATTATATTGCATCGATCTTGAGAAAAACATTATCACAGAAGAAATGATAACTCATTTAAAGCATGAGATTTCTGAGTTTATTTCTACACACGAATCACTAGAAATAATTGACGTTCCACGTGCTGAGCTCCTTAAGAAATTTGTAGAAAACAAAAGGCAAGACAAAGTCGGAATTTTAAAAACCATTTCTACTCCAGAAATAAAGTGCGTTAAATGTGATGAATTCCTCGATTATATTATTGAGCCAATGGAGACAAATCTCAAACGCCTTCCTATTTATACATTCCAAAAATACCATAATGGTTTTGTATTAAGACTTCCTACTTTACTTTCACCAGATTCTCTTCAAGAATGGATTGAACCAAAGTCTCAAGCTGATATGTTTGATGAATATGCTGAATGGGCTGAATTAGTTGGCGTTGACAATATTTCAAAATTAAATGAAGCCATTTATCAAAAAAAAGTTGATGACATCAAATGGGTTTGCGAAGGATTGCATCAAAGAAAACTTGCAAATCTAGCTATCAAGTTAATTGAAGGATATCCATCAAAAAGAGTTATTACAATTGCTGGACCATCATCTTCAAACAAAACAACTTTTGCTAAAAGATTAGGCATTGCACTTCAGGTTAATGGATATAATTCATTAGTCATTGAAATGGATGATTATTTCCTAAATAGAGAAGACACACCTTTTGGTCCCGATGGCTTACGTGATTTTGAATCTATAGTAGCCTTAAATGTTTCTCTTCTTTCGGAAAGAGTTCATAAACTCATTAATAACGAATCTGTTCCTCGAAGGAAATTTGATTTTATTGAAGGAATTGGCTATGATATTCAAGAACAACAACAAAAACTTGGTGATAAATGCTTCCTTATTCTTGAAGGAATTCATGGATTGAATCCACAACTTTTGAAGGAACTTGGTCGAGATGAAGTCGTTCCAATTTACGTTGCACCATTATCACCACTTTCAATCGACAATACCCATCGATTCCCAACTACTGATCTTAGATTAATTCGGCGAATTATTCGTGATCACAAATTCCGTGGCTATTCAGCAAGAAAAACAATTCGACGATGGACAAGCGTTAGAATAGGCGAAGAAAAGAATATCTTTCCATATCAAAACAATGCACAATTGTTTTTCAATTCATCTCTTGTTTATGAATTACCAGTACTATCAATTTTTGCAAGAGGTTTACTCTCTGAAGCAACTGTTCCTGAGGAAGGAGAAGATTTGAATGACCCAATGACAAAAGAAATTACAAGAGAAGCTAAAAGACTTCTTTTATTGGTCGGCATGTTTTATGCAATTCCTCAACAAGATGTTCCACACATTTCATGCATTCGTGAATTTACTGGCGGTTCTGATTTGAAATACTAATGAGTATTTGAGAATGAATGTGCGTAAATCTAAGAAATTGAAATTGAATATGAGATAAATTTAAATAATAAAAGTTTCTTTTTTATTTTGCTTTATTACTTTTTTATATTTCAATACTTCTGTTTTAATTGGCTTATTTTTGTAATCAAAATTATGGAATTAATACAATCTTAAAATCACTAAATCCTACTTTGTAATCATTCAACCCAATAATATTGTTGCAATGCTAATGCATTATACATTATATATGATTTTTTAGCGTCCACTTTGGGTCCGATTAAAACAAACTTCCATTTATGCCCTATAGGAGTCTAACATACTTATTAATAATAATATAATAACACATATAGTAGATATATAACTATAATATTTTTTAATATAATGATTAAATTAAACAAAAATTAAACATATTTGATACCGCTTAGATATTTTTTGATATTCATTATTGGATGTAACATCTTATAAATATATTTTTTTTGGCTTATCGATTGAATTTTGGTATTTTTTCTGTATTAAGCTCAGCTTCACACTCTCTTTGGACAGGAACAATTCCACTTCTGAAAAACGCAGAAAGCATCATTCTAACTATTACAAAAAATGGAAGTGCAAAAGACAAATATGTTGACCATCCATCCAAAAATGAAAAAAAGCCATATACTTGAACAACTGTTTTAACAACAGGAGCTCTCATGGAAAAATGCACTTCAAATAAATCTGTAGGACCAAGATTCCAAATTACATTTCTTTTAATGAAAATTGGGTCTCCTTGAGTTACTGGATATGACGAATTAACCCTAATTGGCCTTTTTCTTGTATATTGAATATATGCATCAGATAATGGAACAAAAGTTTCTGTGTAACCATTAAGAACTTGCTCTTGTGTGAATATAAGTGATCCAAATATATTAACAGCTGAAGCATTTAAGTAAGAGAATTCATCAATATCAACATAAGATGTAAATGTCTTTTTTTGTTTGGCAAAATTTACAAGAAATGAAAATGATAAATGAACATTGTTGATTGTTTCATTTAGTTGAATTGGGAAATAGGCCGAAAACTTTAAAGTGTTGCTTGGTGGAAGCTGCGGAATTTGAATAACAGGCACACGTGTGATTCTACTTATTGTCGAAGCATATTGGTTCATTTGGAAGTATAGTTCAGTGCCACTTTTACCAGTGATACTAAACTCTATATCTGGATTCAAAGATACGGTTGGAATTTGAGGCTCAATTTCATATCTAGTGAATAAGTGGTAACACCATCCTCCAATTAAATAAGGAAAAATTATTGCACTGAGATATAAGGCAACAGTAATAAAAGTGGAATAAGATAACAAGTTTGATTTATAATTTATGGGCGCTCTTCCGATTCGATATACAACAACCATATTTTAGTAAATTTACTATTTCTATACAACTCTCAATACCGTTTAAAAATTCTTTTTTATTCACAAAAAGTTTTTTTAAACGTGCTTTTTATATATAAATAAAATCTATAAAAAACACAAATTATTCATCAAATGATTCAACCACGTCTAAGAATCATTACTGTTGGAGATGAACGAGTGGGAAAGACGTGGTTGATTCATATGCTATGCGATAAAGAAATTCCAAAAGAGTATACGCCAACAACATACGAAAATTTTTGCATTGATAAAACTATATGTGGACAAATGGTAACCTTTTCATTAAGAGATACTGCTGGACGTCCATCCTTAGATGATTTTCGCTCAATTTGCTTTAATAATGCTGATGTTTTTCTTCTTTGCTTTGCAGCTGATGATCGTGAATCTTTTGTGAATTTACAAACAAAATGGATTCAATATTCAAAATCAAAAGTCGAAAATGCTAAATTGATTCTTGTCGAAACCAAGTGTGACTTAATACATCCAGAAATATGCAAAAAAGAAATCAGCACGGCAAATGAGAATGATAATACAAAAATAGAAACCAATGTTGTTCCTAGTTTAAATTTAAAATCAAAAAGAATTGATTCTGCAATAAGAGCAATAAACTCCAAAAATGAGTATAAAGCTCAACCAAAAATCTCAATACCAAAATCATCCAGAAATACAAGAAATCATTATTTATTAGATGTTCTTTCTTCCAAAAAAAGATCAAAGTCACCACCTAAATTACTAAATGCATACATTACTCCAACAACAAGGTCACTTGCAGACTTACCAAAAGAACGAAGTCTGAAATCAGCAAGAAAAAGGAGCGTACAACCTAAAACAATTTCAGAAAGCTTAAGCCAATTTGAAATCGGTCCAAAAGATTCAATGAATATTGACAATTTTATTGATTTAAACAAACCTCAAATTCATATATCAGTATCATCAGAAATAGAATTTACAGAAAAACATCAAAAAAATCTAGAAATAAATTCAAATGAAAATACAAATTTCAATGCAAAATCTCTAGATTCTGAATTTACAACAGAATTAAATGAAATACCAGAAATAGATCAAATTATTAGCGAAGATGAAATTAAATGTTTATGCATCGAAGAAGGAATTAGTGGGTTCATCAAATGCAGCTCAAAAGAAGGATTTCAATCATATTCAATACTTGAACTTGCTGCAAAGATATGCGTTCTTAAAAAGAAATGGACTCCTCCATTTAGAAGAAGAAGAATAGCAAATTCTTAATTCTAAAAAATTAAATGATTCATTTCTCCAAAAAAAGAATATGCATATTTATATTATTTAAAATCAAATACCAAGGAAATACCGATAGAATTCCCATATTTAATATATTACAAATAATTATCGAAAAATATAGCTGGATCATACCAATCGTGTAAATGTCTTTTTTTTCAGGCCCAATTCCAATTACTATCTATTTTTTCCATCCTTTTGGAAGCACAGAAGGATTTTGAATGATTCCATCTTCAGTAATTTCAAGACCAGACAAGCCAAACAAAACAATTTGAAGAAGGGCACCTACTCCTGTTACGAAATATGGATTCTGTGAGTTTGGTGTCTCCGAAAGGGCACCAAAAGGAGGCCTAAAATCAGGCTCATAACATTTAGACAATAGTTCAGTCACTTTTTCAACGTTTAAATGCTTTGCATACTGAACAACGAACACAGAATAACTCATCAAAGGTCCATCATTTGGATCAATTCTACTCTCATAATAAGATAAATCTTTCTTTTGATCATTTGATTTAGCATAAAATATGAAACCTGATAATTTGTCATGAACTTTTCTTGCAAAACATTTTTTAAATATTATACTTTTTTGATACTAAACATTTTCAACCCTTTTTCTACATCTAAATCCAAATATCTATCTTATCTTCTGACATTTGTACCTCGAACTATAAAGGAATCTTCAGACAAACTAGAACAAACAAACAAAATTTTTTTTAAAAAAAAATCATTGCTGATTATAAAAGAACTAATTAAAAATCTTAAAATTACTTTTTAAACATTTGAATGAAAAAGGGAAAAAAAATAAAAAGATTCAAATTTAAATGCAAAAATGGAGACATCAAACTTTCAAAATTGAATGTATTTTTAATTTTATTGAAATATGATCTAACAAATATTTTTTCTTTTTTATATTTTTTGCTTTGACTCGATTAGATCAAGTTCATTATCACGGCTTGAAACAATTATTTCATCAATATCATCTGCGAATGAATAAGAATTATTTTTCATGTCTTCAAGAACTTCTTCGATTGAAGGACGTTCCGCAGGATGAACAGTTAAGCACTTCTTGATAAGATCGATACAATATTGCTGCATTGAATTTGTTGGTTCTGGAAATTGAATAGATTTTTCATCAGAATTAAAAATCAATGTTTTACCTGTAAATATGTAATATAGAAACATTCCAAATAAATAAACATCTGTTTTATGGTCATAATTATCTTCATTCAATAATTCTGACTTGTTAATTTCAGAATCATCATTAGATATTAATGGTGGTATTAAAATATCATCAATTTCTGAATCTTTATCAGGTTTTGAATGACCAAACCCGATAATTTTAGCTTCAAAATTACGATTGAGCATAATTTTAAAATAATTCAAATTTTCAAATAATCTGCTTTTCATATGAATCATTCTTAAACCATGAGCAATTTCAACTGATATTCGGGCCTTATCAGTATTACTAAGTAAATTGTTCTTTAAGCAATCGGATAACTTATAATCTAAAAATTCTGTATACAAAGCAAGAGTATCTACCATTTTTCCTTTGTCATTTCTAATTTTTTCATCCAAATTTATCGCAAAATTACGACAAATACTTGGATGATCAATTGGATTAAGATAATTAAATTCTCTTAAAGTTTTTTCATGATATTCTTCAATTTTTTCATTTTCAATTGGCTTTAAAACTTTTTTACAAAAATGTTTTTTTGTTCTTGTTTCATTAACTTTGTATCTGAATGAATTTTCATTTATACAGATTCTTTTGACAACTTTAAAGAACTTTTCTTCTCCTGGATCAATATAGCGATTGATTGTCAGCTCTTCAGAGGGATATGATGGAGACATCATGACAGATTCGAGCAAATTGAGAGAAACTGCTTGTTCCGTAATTTTGACAGTAAAATAATGAACTGTCTTTGGTATTTGTAATTCTGTTAATACGTTAAAATCAGAAAGTCTTCGATTTCCAACAAAAATCGTAATATCTTCAAAAAGTACGTTATTTCTTTCGCTTATTTTTTCTTTAACGTTTTTAACAGTGACGTCCTTTGGAAGTTGAAGCTTAAATGGTTCTCCATTTAGAACAAAATCAAAAATAAATTCAGTATCAGGACAATCTTTGCTTGGCTTAAAAGTGCCATTTCCTCTTTCAAAGATATCTGGCTTATTTTCATCTTCATCTTCCTCCTCTTCATTATCATCCGATTTTTTGGAAACTGGATCGTATTTAGGCTCTGATAAGTGGATCTTTTTACTTGTTGTAAGTGCTTTGTATATATTAGATTCGGTTTGATTTAGCTTTTCGTATTCGTTTTCATCTTTTATTGTGTTTCCATCCCCTTGATCTAAGTTGACGATTATTTCGATATTTTCAATTAACTCGTCATTATCATCTAATTGATTATCATTAGAAGTGAGAACGATTTGATTGGGATTTTTAATTGAAGCTAACTGAGATGCTAAATAACGGACATCATATATAAGTGTGCCTTTAACCATTGCAACATCAGTTGACATGCCATCATCTTTAAATATAAATTTGAGCGTAATGGTAATTTCATCAGGACGCTCATTTTCAATAATAATTGGCGCATCATCTTCAGTTATAATTGAAGATAGAGAATTATTATCATCAAGAATTCTTCCTCTGAAAACAAATACTGAATTTGGCTCTATTTTTTTGTCTCTGGCTTGCAATTCTTTTATAACTTCTCTAATTGTTAACGATGGAGCAAAATACATATTGAAAAACATGCCATTGCTTGTTTGGAAGAGAATTGGTTCTGCCTTTTTAACTATAATTTTATATAAGCCGTTTTTATTTTTTTCTGAAAATGATGCAAAGAGATATGATTCGTTACTAACTGCTTTATCTAATTCATTAAAAAGTTGAATTTTTTTAGGGTCGATATCTGCTTTAATCTTGATTAATTCATTAACTAAATCTTTGACCTGCTTGGTGTTTTTAATGGTAATTCTATATTCTTTATCATACTCAATTAGGAAATTCATGTCATGAAGATTAATTATATCAAATACTTCACCATTTATAATTTGATGAATATTGTCAGAAATTTCCGTAGGTATTCCTTTATGTCCGATAAAAAATGATTTTGGTGGGAGCATAAAATGCTTTTGAACTTCATTTTGAATTTCATCAAATGATAATTGTCCACTAATTGGGAGAATATTATTTTCATAAGTGAAAATATACGTATTGTTTGCATATGCTATGATCTCATCATTATTTTTGATACCATATGACTCAAATGTTTCTTTCTCATTTAGGATTAAACCATTTCCTTCTTTACAAATGTAGAAAAATGTACTTTTTTGAAATTCTTCAGGAATTATATTCTGAAAATCATGAGTTTTTTTAATATAATTGATTTTATTTGTTGGTGATAATCCAATGATGATTTTTTTTGGTATATCATCAATTCCTAAAATATTTACTTTAACACAATCACCACATTCTTTAATTTCCACTTTAATTTCTTCGGTAGGTAGTATAAAATAATTTGCAAACGATAAATCTGACTTGAGGATCTCTCCTCTAAGTGAAAATGTAACAGATTCAGCTGAAATATTTTCATTTTTAAATTGGTTAATGTAATAATCAATTTTTTTTTGTGGGTCAATTGCAATCAATTTTTTTTCCCCTTTGATTTCAAATGTACGTTCAAATTTTAAAAAATCTTCACAATATAAAACTAAATTCGTTTTATTTTTTATCAAATTGACACTAAGGCTTGAATTGAGAATTTCTGATTTGCTTTTTAAAAAAACTTTTTTATTTTTGATATTAAAATATTGCTTAATATTTTCAAGAAGAGCTTCAATTTTATCAGATTTGTCATATTTGATTTGGAATTTAATATTTCTTTTGTTAATTGGAACATATATACCAATTATATCTTGGACTGTATTCTCAATCCTTATATAGACAGGTTCATTAGTATATTCCTTTAAAATTTCATGAATTGGAATTTCATTAGATATTATTTTTTCTTCTGTGCGAAATATGATATCCGATGTTTCTAAATGGAAATGTTCTTTGATTTCTTTATCATAATATTTAAGTGGTTCATTCCGTTTTAATAAAAGTGTTCGTTTTTGTTTCATGTATTTAAACTCAACTTTGATTGGATATGTAAATGTAATTAATCCTTTCTTGTGATATATTTTTAAATCTTGTTGTTCATCAATTTCTGAAAGTTCTTCATCGTTCTCAAAAAGATGGAGAAAAGTTGGATTGATCTTATATGTAGTACTTATGTGATTTAGAACTTCATTGTATTCATTACTTTCAAATTTTAATGGAATTTCAATGTTTTCTTCTTTATCCTCTTTCCTAACTAAAACGTTAAGATTTAAAAATAACGCAAGATAATAAAATTCTTCAATATTATTATCTTTAAAGATTTGGAATGCTTCTTCATTATCATATCTTGGATTAAAAAAGTTATCTGGACTTTCCAAATTCTTTTCGAGATCTTCGACTGACACATGTTCTGATGAATTCTTTTTTTTAGCATAAAATATGAAATCTGATATTTTATTATGAACTTTTGGTGCAAAGCAATTTTTAATAATCATTTTTTTGAAGTTATACATATCAAATCCTCTTTTAAGTTTCCATTTAAGTTTTATTTCTTGATGTCTAGCATTTAGAGATTGTACAATTATAAAATCATCATTCATATACTAATTAGAAGAATGGGAAACAGTATTTGATAGTTTATCTTCCATAACTTTTTCAAAAAAAATTGAAATACAAAAAAAAAAAAAAAATAGAATTATCTAAAGATAAAAGTTTTATTTTAAAATTTAAAGATTAAAAAAATGATTAAAATGAAAATTACTAAACTTTTATATAATTATATTTAAATTTTAAAAAGTATTAATTAAAATATATAATTCCAAAAGAATAATAGATAGCATATTTTAACTCTTACGATTTATGCACACATAAACGATAATTTCAAATCTATTATCCTCACTGTAAAATAGCGAATAGTTTTTGGAATTATTAAAGCTTATCATAGTTTTTGGAATTACTAACGCAGTCAAGATGTTAAAATCAGCAAGTCTATGGTTTCCAACAAAGATTGTAATGTCTTCGGAATCAACACTATTTCTTTCACTTATTTTATCTTTAACATCTTTAACTGTAACATCTTTAGGAAGTTGAAGTTTAAATGGCTCCTCATTAAGCTCTTTAAATTTGAAAACATACTCAGTATCTGGTAAATCAGCGTTTGCTTCGTATGTACCATTACCTTTTTCAAATGGATCTTCATTTTCATTATCATCACCTAATGGAGCATTAATATTAATTTTGTTTGGTTGAACTTCAATTGGATTTGTGTATGCAATTAATCCTGTTTCTTTATATTTTTTCATATCAAGATTTTGATCAACTTCGTCTAAATTTTTATTATTAACAAAAACTTTAATTAATTTTGGATCACATTGACATCTTTCTGAGATATATTTTATCAAATCCAAATAACAGTTGTTGTCATAATTTAATTCCATTTCTAATGGCTCATTTTGAGAATCATTATTAATGAAAATTTTTAACTTTTGAAAGACAGCTAAATAATAGAACTCTGTAATATTATACTTTTTACAAATGTTGCATACAATCTCATTATCATATTGTGGCTGGAAAAAATTTATTGAGCTCATCCTATGTCCATGCACTCCTCCAATTGAAAAACTTGGCTTATCATTTTTTACAATAAATGCTAAATCAGTGAGTCTATTTTGAACATCACTTGAAAATGAGTTTTTAATAATATGCTTTTTAAAGGTAAACTATGAATTTAGATTTCTCTTTACAGTTAATTGCACGAACAGTAATCGAGTTGCAGAACATCAAAAAAGACAATTATTATATGAACTGATTTGCCAAATTAAAGATGACAATCATGATTGACCAAATAATTTCACAAATTTTTTTTTTTAAATATTGGCAAACTTTATTATTAAATTGTCAGTATTATGAGTCTAAGCCTTTCAATATTGAAATAACTCATAGAATATTATGATTTTGAGAGTACTACCTCTGAAAAAAAATAATAATTGTATTGATTTACTGTATTTTCAATGTAAATACCTGCCCCGTCGGTTACTTCCTGTGTCGGAAAAATAACGGATACCGTAGTGGAACAGTAAACATCCTTGTTGATAAATCACCGATATATTTAACTTTTTTTCAAAGATTTTAAAATTTTATTCTTAAATAAAAACTTATTTGATTTTGTAGCAAATAATTGATACCTTTAAATCTACTATTTTCACTGTAAAGTAGTGAACCGTTTTTGGAATAACTAGCGCAGTCAAGATGTTAAAATCAGCAAGTCTTTGGTTTCCAACAAAGATTGTAATGTCCTCGAAAGCAACATTATTTCTTTCACTTATTTTATCTTTAACATCTTTAACTGTGACATCTTTTGGAAGTTGAAGTTTGAATGGTTCTTCGTTTGGCTCTTTAAATTTGAAAACATACTCAGTATCTGGTAAGTCAGCGCTTGCTTCATATGTACCATTACCTTTTTCAAATGGATCTTCATCTTCATCATCTGAGAAGTCGTCTGTAGAATTATCACATTCATGTGCAGCTAATATTGTTGAAAAATCATATCTTTTCGATAAACATTTCGAGTCAAGTAAAAGAAGTTCATGATCTCGATTCGTTAAAATAGTTTTATCAATGTCCGATGCAAATGAAAATGAATTCTTTTTCATGCTTTGGAGAACTTCTTCAAATGTTGGTCGATCATCTGGATTAAATGAAGTACACTTTTTGATAAGATCAATACAATATTGATTCATCGATGGTGATGGTCTTGGAAGTTCAATCGTTTTCCCATCAATTTTGTTTCCAATTGTTATTTTTGAAAGAGAGCCATAAAATATGTAATATAATACAATTCCAAATGAATAAACATCTGTCTTATAATCAATTTTACCTTCTGATAAGAGTTCAGGAGACATATATTTCATTGATTCTTGACTTTTGTCCATCGTTTTTGTAAGTGATTCAATATCACCATTAGCATAATCATTTGCCAAATACTCATAGACATAAGCATGACCAAATCCAATGATCTTTGCTTGTAATTTTGAATTCAACATTACATTTTCAATGTTAAAATTCTTGTGAATCAAACCTTTCTGATGAATGCAATGAAAGCCATGAGCAATTTCACAAACAATTCTCGCTTTCGCTGTGTTATCAAGTTTATTTTCCGATAAACATTTCTTTAGTTCATATCTCAAAAATTCTGTATATAAGGCCAATGTTGTCACATTTTCTCCTGATTCATTTTTAACTGGTTCACTAGGATCAGCTGCTAATGCACGACAAACAGATGGATGATTAATTGAACAAAGAATTTCACATTCTTTAAATGCTTTCTGGAAACATTCAAAATCTGCGTTATTGACTTTTAATACTTTTTTACACATTAAAAGTTTTGTTTTCGTATCAACAACTATATAAATGAGACTTTTTTCCGTTTCTTTTATTGTGTCTAAGACTTTCAAATGCTTCATGTTAAAAGAAATTGAAAAATCTTGATCTTCTTTCAACTTTGTAGAAAATTTACTTGTATTGAATTTTTTGAATTCACATAATGTTCGATAGAGAGTTTCATCATTCATTTGCTTATTCTTGTTTGGATCAAAATCAACAATAACTTCCATTTCATCGATTAACTCATCATCATCATTTAATACATTATCATTTGCAATAAGACATATTTGATCTGCGTCTCTAACTTGAATTGGCTGAGCTGCTAAATATCGAAGATCATAGGCTGTTGAACCTTTGACCATTGCTATTTGACAAAGAGGTTTTTCTTCATCTTTAAGTTTAAGTGTGATCATGATTTGGTCAGGTATTTCTTCTTCAATACTAATAGGTTCATCATCTTCATTTATTATTGATGATAGCAGGTCATTATCATCAATAATACGACCTCTGAAAATAAAATAAGATTCTTCATTGACTTTTTTATTTCGATTCTTTAGTTCTTTTTTAACATCTTTGATTTTCATTAATGGATATAAGTATTCATTGAAGATTTTCCCATTACTCATGATAAACGAGAATAGTTCTGTATTTTTGGCCTGAATTTTATAAATATAATTCTCTTCATTTCCTGAAAATAATGAATAAAGATATGCATTTGAATTAACTGGTTTATCTAATTCATTGAAAAGTTGAATTTTTCTGATATCTATCTTCGTATTTTTCTTTTTTAATTCTTCTAATAAGTCTCTCACTTTTTTATTGTTTTCAATTGTGATTTTGCATTGACCTTCATAATCAATGATGAAAGTAAGATTTTGTTTATCTTTGATTTCAAATATTTCACCATTTGGATATTGATCAATATCTTCATTATTGATACAAATTCGTCCTTGATGATCAATGAAAAACTTATTCGTTGTTAGTTTGAAATATTTAATAAGCGAACTTTCAATCTTTTTAAATGATTTATGGCAATCAATAGGAAATTGTTCTTCTTTATATTTGAAAATTTTATAGCTTCTAGCATATATTGTAATTGTTTCATCTTCTTTAATTCCATAGTCATTGAATGTTTTATTTTCGACAAGAATTAAAAATCTTCCTTTCCTTTGAATGGAAAAGAAAACATTGATTCGATCCTTATTATGAATAATATCATTAAATCCTTTAGACATTTTGATTGAACGAATCATCATATTGGGTAAGAAGCCAACTTTAAATTCTTTACAATATTCTTCAAATACAAAAACAAAAATTTTTAAAAACTTTGTCAATTCTTTGATTTCGACTGTTATACTTTCATTTCTAGGTACAAAATAGTTATTAATATATAAATTTGGATTTAAAACTTTTTTGTCATAAGAAAGTTGAACAAGAGACGGATCTATGCAATTGTCTTCAGCTATTTGTTTTATAATATTGCTTATTCGCTTGGTTGGATTGATTTCCAATATTTTTGAATTGCCATTAATTACAAAAGATCGTTTGAAGACAATCTTATGTTTTGAATGAATTAATAATGGATGTAATACTTCTGTGAAGCTGGTGACCTTTGTGTTTGATTCAATTGGACGATTTCCATTTGTTAAAAAAACGTCATCTGATATTCCAAAGTAATTTTGAATTTTGGATAAAAGAATTTTGATTGTATCATTTTCATCAAAATCAAATTTGAATTCAACATTTTTATAGTCAAATGGAACATAAATATTTATTTTGTTTGGTTGAAAATCTTCTATATTAATAATTACTGGACTTGTACTTTCTTTTAATATTTCATGAATTGGTTGATCTTCTGGTATATTTAGACCATTATGTGTAAATACAATTTGTTCTGATTGAAATTTGAATCCATACTTTTGAATTTCTGAAATATATGATTTAAGAGGTTGATTATATTTTAAAAGAATATTGTCCTTGTGACCTAAATAATTAAATTGAACTTTAATTGGAAATGTGTATGCAATTAATCCTATTTCTTTATATTTTTTCATATCAAGAGCTTGATCAACTTCGTCTAAATTTTTATTATTAACAAAAACTTTAATTAATGCTGGATCACATTGACAATTTTCTGAGATATAATTTATCAAATTCGAATAACTGTTGTCATCGTAATTTAATTCCATTTCTAATGGTTTACTTTGAGAATCATTATTGATGAAAATTTTTAACTTTAGAAATAAAGCTAAATAATAGAACCCTGTAATTTTATATTTTTTAAAAATGTCGTATACAATCTCATTATCATATTGTTGCTGGAATAAATCCTTTGCGCTATTCCTACTTTCTTGCATCTCATCAACTGAAGGAATATGTTTATCATTTTTTCCAAAAAATGAGAAATCAGTGAGTTTATAGTGAACCATTCTTACAAAACTTTTTTTTAAAATTTGCTTTTTAAAGGTAAACATATCTAATTGGCCTGATATTATCCAATCAGTGTACCTGTGTTGCTTTTTGATGTTAATTGCACGAACTCTGATCGAGTCGCTGAACATTAAAAAGAGAAGATTATTTTCTGATAAAAATAAATTTATTTTTAAGAGGTATTCACCTTAAGTGACTTAACGGTCATTTTTCTTCTTTAAAATGTATTTTTAATTTTTTGAGCTAAATACTGATTATTTTTATTTCTTTTTATCATCAAAATAATCTATAAAATGTTTAAATGACGATTTGAATATTAAATTAAGCTTGTAAATTTGGTGAAATAAACGTTTTTTGGGTTTTAAAAATCACCAAATGTAACCATATTATTGTCAAATAAATTTTTATTAATATTTATTATTGTCATAAACCATTGAATTATTTGAAAGATGAATTAAATGAGTTTTATCAAAAGTCATATTAATAATCGATTAGATTTTCTCAGTAAAAAAATGTTATTTTTTGAATATTACAAAATAATTGTATGATTTGTATAATATATCATATAAAATAATAATAAAAAGCTCATTTATATTGACGATGAAAAGCCAAATAACCGATTTCTCCAAAAACCCAGGTCTTGGGCTTTTGGCGACAGCATTCAATTTTGAATAGTTTACATATATTTTGGAGATCACCAAAACGGTTTTTTTGGCGATGGTGATTTGTAAAGCTTTCAAAATATCATATATAAAATAAAAAAAAAAAATAAGATATAAATATATAATAAAATCAATAAAAGCATTTTTTCAATTGAAAATAAATTTTTTTTCATTTATATTTTAAATATATACCGATATAAAATGTATTTAAAATACTAATAGTATTTATATTTTTATGAATATATATAGCCGAATAATAAATAATACATTGAAATAATGCATTGAAATATTAATAGTATTTATATTTTTATGAATATATATAGCCGAGTAATTAAATAAATTCATTGAATTTATTGAATATTGATTCGTAAATTGAATTATTATTTAATCAAATATCTTTTAATCATTTTATTTTAATAATTCATAAGAAATAACTTTTTAAAAGATTTATTAAAATCGCCAAAAGACCAGAAAGAATCACCAAGACCAGGTCTTTTTTTTACATTTGGGTATATTTTACAAGCTTAATTAAATTGAAGAAAAAATCATATTTTAGTTAACAATATAATTATATCATTTTATTTATAACATCGAATATATTTTGGATATCTTCATTATTCCAAAGTATTGTCACAATAAATGAAAATTTCTAATTATTTCCTAATTCAGAAACTGCAAAATCTGCATTCTTCATACTTTCAAACCCAAAAAGCATTTTTAAAGAAAAACAGATGATAACTTCAAAAATTGTCTTTATATGATTCTACATCTTTAATATAATGATTATATTGGCCATGAGAATTTATTCCTAGAAGCATTAGTGATTTTATGCGGCCAATTTTTTGGAAAATATGTTTCATTTATTAGACTCAAAATAAAAAATAAACGTTTTTTAACGTACATATAATTACAAAAATATTCAAAATTTTTAATAAAATTAAAGTGGCATTTTGGAACATTTTTCTTTCAATTTTTTTCTACGATATTTTACGGTTTTGAATGGCTCATAAACATTGAAAAAAATAATTTTTTTTATAAAATCGAATTTTCTCAAAAACTAGCGCATAAATAATTTTGCAATTTTTAATGTATCATTTATTAAATAAATGTGTTTTAATTTTTATATTTTTTTTAAAAAATACAGTCAAAATCCTCAAAGTGAATACCTCTTATTTTTGCCCTCCTGCCACATAATTTTGCAGTAAACTTTTTGAAATATCTTTGAAAATAATAACTTTTTAATATCATTCAAAAATAAAACTTTTTGAATAACATGGTCATTCCATTTATTAAAATGAATAATTCTTGGGCAAAATGGATTGAAAAAAATGAATTGTTCGAATCAATACCTCAATGCATTAAGAGAGGTCCATATATATCCTATAAAAATTATCCAGATGCAGTTGATAAAATATTGAAAATATTTTCCAATTATATTGAAGGTGATGTTGCGAAAATTGCAAAAAAAACTGGGTTTAAAGAAAGAACATTATACAAATGGTTAGCAAATTATAGGCTAAACCCAGAATATAATCCATTATCTAAACAAATTAGGAACAAAGCAAGAATTTTTACAGAAGATGAAGAAGATGCAATAGCTGAGTTCATTTTAACAGAAAAAATACAGAAACATTGTTTTATTAATGATTCTGAATGTATTGAAATTCTTGTCGATGCATATCTTACAAAGCACTCAAATGACGAAAACATAAACTTTTTAATAAGTTTTTCTAGAGGTTTTATATACTATTTTAAAAAACGGCACGGTTTTGTATCACTTATATGTCACTTGAAAAGGAGACCTTCAACAACAAGCGTTTATATTAATTATTTTATAGATGATATGAAAAATTTATTTCAAACAGTATCTTTTACTCAAATTATAAATATAGATGAAACCGGAATTTTCCTAAATTCAAAAAATATAAAAATATGGCACTCAAAAGGAAATGATGATGTATCTCTTCCAGTTGGATTTAGTGAGAAAAAAAGAATAACTGCAGTGTGTGCAATTGGAGCAGATGGCGCTAAATTTCCAATGCAATTTATTGCAAAAGGCGAAACTGATGCTGTTATTAATACACAGCTCGGTGATGTTCACCCTCATTTAGCATCTTATTCTACAAAAGGTTGGACAAATGATGAAACATTTTATTCAATTTTAAATTTTATAAAATCTCAATTTAATCAAGATCAAGAAATACACATTATATTAGATATCTTTAGTGCACATAGAAGTGAAAACACAAAAAAAATTGCTGAAGAATTAGGAATAACATTGCATTATATACCAGCAGGTTTTACCGACCTTTATCAACCGTTAGATACGACAATATTTGCAATAATCAAAGCTTTTATTAGTCATATGCTTCGTTCTTCTTTGAAAGAAGGGAAAAATTTAACAACTATCGATGCTCGCAGATTTATGATTGCTGCATGGGAAAAATTAAAACCTGATATTATTCAAGAGTCTTTCGATAGATTACATCTTGAAGAAGTTTGGGAAGGATGCAATCAATATGACTTACCTATTATGCATACTTGTTTGTACAATCGTTCAACGAAAAGTAAAAAGAAATTAATGATATTAGAGGTTATTGAAAAAGATTCTATTAAGGACGATAATGGAATTTCTCTGCTGAGATATATTTTAGATTCATTTGGTCAAAAAGATGTTCTTGAAGTCAAAACAATTAGACATTATGTGAAACAAAATGCTTCTTTTGTTGATCTTGAAGGTTTCGAACAAAATTGTTCATCATCAATATCTAAATTGTTATGTTACAAAATTTTGAAACAGGTTAACTTTGATTTGTTGAAGAAGAACTTTTGAATTACACAAATAATCTATTCTTTTTGCATCTTTAGATGCAAAAAGAAGAATGAAATCATATTTTTAATTTTATCAAATTTTGTTCAAAAAGTTTATAATTCTATTCCTTACAATAAAAGTGGCAAAATTGAAAGAACAATTCCGTAGGCTTATCAAAATTTGGTTTAATTTTACATACAAAATGTAGAAAGATTGAAAGAACAATTCCGTAGGATTATCAAAACTTGGTTTAATTTTACATACAAAACAACTACAAGATTATCAACAAAGCAACTCCAAGATTATCAACAAAGCAACTCCAAGATTATCAACAAAACAACTACAAGATTATCAACAAAACAACTACAAGATTATCAACAAAACAACTACAAGATTATCAACAAAACAACTACAAGATTATCAACAAAACAACTCCAAGATTATCAACAAAACAACTACAAGATTATCAACAAAACAACTCCAAGATGATCAACAAAGAAACTCCAAGATGATCAACAAAACAACTACAAGATTATCAACAAAGCAAATACAAGATTATCAACAAAGAAACTCCAAGATGATCAACAAAACAACTACAAGATGATCTACAAAGAAACTCCAAGATTATCAACAAAGAAACTCCAAGATTATCAACAAAACAACTACAAGATGATCAACAAAACAAATCCAAGATGATCAACAAAGAAACTCCAAGATGATCAACAAAACAACTACAAGATTATCAACAAAGCAAATACAAGATTATCAACAAAGAAACTCCAAGATGATCAACAAAACAACTACAAGATGATCTACAAAGAAACTACAAGATGATCAACAAAACAAATACAAGATTATCAACAAAACAACTACAAGATGATCAACAAAACAAATCCAAGATGATCAACAAAGAAACTCCAAGATGATCAACAAAACAACTACAAGATTATCAACAAAGCAACTCCAAGATGATCAACAAAGAAACTACAAGATGATCAACAAAACAACTACAAGATGATCAACAAAACAAATCCAAGATGATCAACAAAACAACTACAAGATTATCAACAAAGCAAATACAAGATTATCAACAAAGAAACTCCAAGATGATCAACAAAACAACTACAAGATGATCAACAAAGAAACTACAAGATAATCAACAAAACAACTCCAAGAAGATCAACAAAACAACTACAAGATGATCAACAAAACAACTTCAAGATGATCAACAAAACAACTACAAGATGATCAACAAAGCAACTCCAAGATGATCAACAAAGAAACTCCAAGATGATCAACAAAACAACTACAAGATGATCAACAAAACAACTACAAGATGATCAACAAAACAACTACAAGAAGATCAACAAAACAAATACAAGATGATCAACAAAACAACTACAAGAAGATCAACAAAACAAATACAAGATGATCAACAAAGCAACTACAAGATGATCAACAAAGCAACTCCAAGATGATCAACAAAGAAACTACAAGATGATCAACAAAACAACTACAAGATGATCTACAAAACAAATCCAAGATGATCAACAAAGAAACTCCAAGATGATCAACAAAGCAACTGCAAGATTATCAACAAAACAACTCCAAGATTATCAACAAAACAACTACAAGATTATCAACAAAACAACTCCAAGATTATCAACAAAACAACTACAAGATTATCAACAAAACAACTCCAAGATAATATACAAAACAACTACAGGATTATCAACAAAGAAACTCCAAGATGATCAACAAAGAAACTCCAAGATGATCAACAAAGAAACTCCAAGATGATCAACAAAACAACTACAAGATTATCAACAAAGCAAATACAAGATTATCAACAAAGAAACTCCAAGATGATCAACAAAACAACTACAAGATGATCTACAAAGAAACTCCAAGATTATCAACAAAGAAACTCCAAGATTATCAACAAAACAACTACAAGATGATCAACAAAACAAATCCAAGATGATCAACAAAGAAACTCCAAGATGATCAACAAAACAACTACAAGATTATCAACAAAGCAAATACAAGATTATCAACAAAGAAACTCCAAGATGATCTACAAAGAAACTACAAGATGATCAACAAAACAAATACAAGATTATCAACAAAACAACTACAAGATGATCAACAAAACAAATCCAAGATGATCAACAAAGAAACTCCAAGATGATCAACAAAACAACTACAAGATTATCAACAAAACAACTACAAGATTATCAACAAAACAACTCCAAGATAATATACAAAACAACTACAGGATTATCAACAAAGAAACTCCAAGATGATCAACAAAGAAACTCCAAGATGATCAACAAAACAACTACAAGATTATCAACAAAGCAAATACAAGATTATCAACAAAGAAACTCCAAGATGATCAACAAAACAACTACAAGATGATCTACAAAGAAACTACAAGATGATCAACAAAACAAATACAAGATTATCAACAAAACAACTACAAGATGATCAACAAAACAAATCCAAGATAATCAACAAAGAAACTCCAAGATGATCAACAAAACAACTACAAGATTATCAACAAAGCAACTCCAAGATGATCAACAAAGAAACTACAAGATGATCAACAAAACAACTACAAGATGATCAACAAAACAAATCCAAGATGATCAACAAAGAAACTCCAAGATGATCAACAAAGCAACTACAAGATTATCAACAAAACAACTCCAAGATGATCAACAAAACAACTACAAGATGATCAACAAAGAAACTACAAGATAATCAACAAAACAACTCCAAGAAGATCAACAAAACAACTACAAGATGATCAACAAAACAACTTCAAGATGATCAACAAAACAACTACAAGATGATCAACAAAGCAACTCCAAGATGATCAACAAAGAAACTCCAAGATGATCAACAAAACAACTACAAGATGATCAACAAAACAACTACAAGATGATCAACAAAACAACTACAAGAAGATCAACAAAACAAATACAAGATGATCAACAAAACAACTACAAGAAGATCAACAAAACAAATACAAGATGATCAACAAAGCAACTACAAGATGATCAACAAAACAACTACAAGATGATCAACAAAACAACTACAAGAAGATCAACAAAACAAATACAAGATGATCAACAAAGCAACTACAAGATGATCAACAAAGCAACTCCAAGATGATCAACAAAGAAACTACAAGATGATCAACAAAACAACTACAAGATGATCTACAAAACAAATCCAAGATGATCAACAAAGAAACTCCAAGATGATCAACAAAGCAACTGCAAGATTATCAACAAAACAACTCCAAGATGATCAACAAAGCAACTACAAGATTATCAACAAAACAACTACAAGATTATCAACAAAACAACTACAAGATTATCAACAAAACAACTCCAAGATTATCAACAAAACAACTACAAGATTATCAACAAAACAACTCCAAGATAATATACAAAACAACTACAGGATTATCAACAAAGAAACTCCAAGATGATCAACAAAGAAACTCCAAGATGATCAACAAAGAAACTCCAAGATGATCAACAAAACAACTACAAGATTATCAACAAAGCAAATACAAGATTATCAACAAAGAAACTCCAAGATGATCAACAAAACAACTACAAGATGATCTACAAAGAAACTCCAAGATTATCAACAAAGAAACTCCAAGATGATCAACAAAACAACTACAAGATGATCAACAAAACAAATCCAAGATGATCAACAAAGAAACTCCAAGATGATCAACAAAACAACTACAAGATTATCAACAAAGCAAATACAAGATTATCAACAAAGAAACTCCAAGATGATCAACAAAACAACTACAAGATGATCAACAAAACAACTCCAAGATGATCAACAAAGAAACTCCAAGATGATCAACAAAACAACTACAAGATGATCAACAAAACAACTACAAGATGATCAACAAAGAAACTACAAGATAATCAACAAAACAACTCCAAGAAGATCAACAAAACAACTACAAGATGATCAACAAAACAACTTCAAGATGATCAACAAAACAACTACAAGATGATCAACAAAGCAACTCCAAGATGATCAACAAAGAAACTCCAAGATGATCAACAAAACAACTACAAGATGATCAACAAAACAACTACAAGATGATCAACAAAACAACTACAAGAAGATCAACAAAACAAATACAAGATGATCAACAAAACAACTACAAGAAGATCAACAAAACAAATACAAGATGATCAACAAAGCAACTACAAGATGATCAACAAAACAACTACAAGATGATCAACAAAACAACTACAAGAAGATCAACAAAACAAATACAAGATGATCAACAAAGCAACTACAAGATGATCAACAAAGCAACTCCAAGATGATCAACAAAGAAACTACAAGATGATCAACAAAACAACTACAAGATGATCTACAAAACAAATCCAAGATGATCAACAAAGAAACTCCAAGATGATCAACAAAGCAACTGCAAGATTATCAACAAAACAACTCCAAGATGATCAACAAAGCAACTACAAGATTATCAACAAAACAACTACAAGATTATCAACAAAACAACTACAAGATTATCAACAAAACAACTCCAAGATTATCAACAAAACAACTACAAGATTATCAACAAAACAACTCCAAGATAATATACAAAACAACTACAGGATTATCAACAAAGAAACTCCAAGATGATCAACAAAGAAACTCCAAGATGATCAACAAAGAAACTCCAAGATGATCAACAAAACAACTACAAGATTATCAACAAAGCAAATACAAGATTATCAACAAAGAAACTCCAAGATGATCAACAAAACAACTACAAGATGATCTACAAAGAAACTCCAAGATTATCAACAAAGAAACTCCAAGATTATCAACAAAACAACTACAAGATGATCAACAAAACAAATCCAAGATGATCAACAAAGAAACTCCAAGATGATCAACAAAACAACTACAAGATTATCAACAAAGCAAATACAAGATTATCAACAAAGAAACTCCAAGATGATCAACAAAACAACTACAAGATGATCTACAAAGAAACTACAAGATGATCAACAAAACAACTACAAGATGATCAACAAAACAAATCCAAGATGATCAACAAAGAAACTCCAAGATGATCAACAAAACAACTACAAGATTATCAACAAAACAACTACAAGATTATCAACAAAACAACTCCAAGATAATATACAAAACAACTACAGGATTATCAACAAAGAAACTCCAAGATGATCAACAAAGAAACTCCAAGATGATCAACAAAACAACTACAAGATGATCTACAAAGAAACTACAAGATGATCAACAAAACAAATACAAGATTATCAACAAAACAACTACAAGATGATCAACAAAACAAATCCAAGATAATCAACAAAGAAACTCCAAGATGATCAACAAAACAACTACAAGATTATCAACAAAGCAACTCCAAGATGATCAACAAAGAAACTACAAGATGATCAACAAAACAACTACAAGATGATCAACAAAACAAATCCAAGATGATCAACAAAGAAACTCCAAGATGATCAACAAAGCAACTACAAGATTATCAACAAAGCAAATACAAGATTATCAACAAAGAAACTCCAAGATGATCAACAAAACAACTACAAGATGATCTACAAAGAAACTACAAGATGATCAACAAAACAACTACAAGATGATCAACAAAACAAATCCAAGATGATCAACAAAACAAATCCAAGATAATCAACAAAGAAACTCCAAGATGATCAACAAAACAACTACAAGATGATCTACAAAGAAACTACAAGATGATCAACAAAACAAATACAAGATTATCAACAAAACAACTACAAGATGATCAACAAAACAAATCCAAGATAATCAACAAAGAAACTCCAAGATGATCAACAAAACAACTACAAGATTATCAACAAAGCAACTCCAAGATGATCAACAAAGAAACTACAAGATGATCAACAAAACAACTACAAGATGATCAACAAAACAAATCCAAGATGATCAACAAAGAAACTCCAAGATGATCAACAAAGCAACTACAAGATTATCAACAAAACAACTCCAAGATGATCAACAAAACAACTACAAGATGATCAACAAAGAAACTACAAGATAATCAACAAAACAACTCCAAGAAGATCAACAAAACAACTACAAGATGATCAACAAAACAACTTCAAGATGATCAACAAAACAACTACAAGATGATCAACAAAGCAACTCCAAGATGATCAACAAAGAAACTCCAAGATGATCAACAAAACAACTACAAGATGATCAACAAAACAACTACAAGATGATCAACAAAACAACTACAAGAAGATCAACAAAACAAATACAAGATGATCAACAAAACAACTACAAGAAGATCAACAAAACAAATACAAGATGATCAACAAAGCAACTACAAGATGATCAACAAAACAACTACAAGATGATCAACAAAACAACTACAAGAAGATCAACAAAACAAATACAAGATGATCAACAAAGCAACTACAAGATGATCAACAAAGCAACTCCAAGATGATCAACAAAGAAACTACAAGATGATCAACAAAACAACTACAAGATGATCTACAAAACAAATCCAAGATGATCAACAAAGAAACTCCAAGATGATCAACAAAGCAACTGCAAGATTATCAACAAAACAACTCCAAGATGATCAACAAAGCAACTACAAGATTATCAACAAAACAACTACAAGATTATCAACAAAACAACTACAAGATTATCAACAAAACAACTCCAAGATTATCAACAAAACAACTACAAGATTATCAACAAAACAACTCCAAGATAATATACAAAACAACTACAGGATTATCAACAAAGAAACTCCAAGATGATCAACAAAGAAACTCCAAGATGATCAACAAAGAAACTCCAAGATGATCAACAAAACAACTACAAGATTATCAACAAAGCAAATACAAGATTATCAACAAAGAAACTCCAAGATGATCAACAAAACAACTACAAGATGATCTACAAAGAAACTCCAAGATTATCAACAAAGAAACTCCAAGATTATCAACAAAACAACTACAAGATGATCAACAAAACAAATCCAAGATGATCAACAAAGAAACTCCAAGATGATCAACAAAACAACTACAAGATTATCAACAAAGCAAATACAAGATTATCAACAAAGAAACTCCAAGATGATCAACAAAACAACTACAAGATGATCTACAAAGAAACTCCAAGATTATCAACAAAGAAACTCCAAGATTATCAACAAAACAACTACAAGATGATCAACAAAACAAATCCAAGATGATCAACAAAGAAACTCCAAGATGATCAACAAAACAACTACAAGATGATCTACAAAGAAACTACAAGATGATCAACAAAACAACTACAAGATGATCAACAAAACAAATCCAAGATGATCAACAAAGAAACTCCAAGATGATCAACAAAACAACTACAAGATGATCAACAAAACAACTACAAGATGATCAACAAAACAAATCCAAGATGATCAACAAAACAAATCCAAGATAATCAACAAAGAAACTCCAAGATGATCAACAAAACAACTACAAGATGATCTACAAAGAAACTACAAGATGATCAACAAAACAAATACAAGATTATCAACAAAACAACTACAAGATGATCAACAAAACAAATCCAAGATAATCAACAAAGAAACTCCAAGATGATCAACAAAACAACTACAAGATTATCAACAAAGCAACTCCAAGATGATCAACAAAGAAACTACAAGATGATCAACAAAACAACTACAAGATGATCAACAAAACAAATCCAAGATGATCAACAAAGAAACTCCAAGATGATCAACAAAGCAACTACAAGATTATCAACAAAACAACTCCAAGATGATCAACAAAACAACTACAAGATGATCAACAAAGAAACTACAAGATAATCAACAAAACAACTCCAAGAAGATCAACAAAACAACTACAAGATGATCAACAAAACAACTTCAAGATGATCAACAAAACAACTACAAGATGATCAACAAAGCAACTCCAAGATGATCAACAAAGAAACTCCAAGATGATCAACAAAACAACTACAAGATGATCAACAAAACAACTACAAGATGATCAACAAAACAACTACAAGAAGATCAACAAAACAAATACAAGATGATCAACAAAACAACTACAAGAAGATCAACAAAACAAATACAAGATGATCAACAAAGCAACTACAAGATGATCAACAAAACAACTACAAGATGATCAACAAAACAACTACAAGAAGATCAACAAAACAAATACAAGATGATCAACAAAGCAACTACAAGATGATCAACAAAGCAACTCCAAGATGATCAACAAAGAAACTACAAGATGATCAACAAAACAACTACAAGATGATCTACAAAACAAATCCAAGATGATCAACAAAGAAACTCCAAGATGATCAACAAAGCAACTGCAAGATTATCAACAAAACAACTCCAAGATGATCAACAAAGCAACTACAAGATTATCAACAAAACAACTACAAGATTATCAACAAAACAACTACAAGATTATCAACAAAACAACTCCAAGATTATCAACAAAACAACTACAAGATTATCAACAAAACAACTCCAAGATAATATACAAAACAACTACAGGATTATCAACAAAGAAACTCCAAGATGATCAACAAAGAAACTCCAAGATGATCAACAAAGAAACTCCAAGATGATCAACAAAACAACTACAAGATTATCAACAAAGCAAATACAAGATTATCAACAAAGAAACTCCAAGATGATCAACAAAACAACTACAAGATGATCTACAAAGAAACTCCAAGATTATCAACAAAGAAACTCCAAGATTATCAACAAAACAACTACAAGATGATCAACAAAACAAATCCAAGATGATCAACAAAGAAACTCCAAGATGATCAACAAAACAACTACAAGATTATCAACAAAGCAAATACAAGATTATCAACAAAGAAACTCCAAGATGATCAACAAAACAACTACAAGATGATCTACAAAGAAACTACAAGATGATCAACAAAACAACTACAAGATGATCAACAAAACAAATCCAAGATGATCAACAAAGAAACTCCAAGATGATCAACAAAACAACTACAAGATTATCAACAAAACAACTACAAGATTATCAACAAAACAACTCCAAGATAATATACAAAACAACTACAGGATTATCAACAAAGAAACTCCAAGATGATCAACAAAGAAACTCCAAGATGATCAACAAAACAACTACAAGATGATCTACAAAGAAACTACAAGATGATCAACAAAACAACTACAAGATGATCAACAAAACAAATCCAAGATGATCAACAAAGAAACTCCAAGATGATCAACAAAACAACTACAAGATTATCAACAAAACAACTACAAGATTATCAACAAAACAACTCCAAGATAATATACAAAACAACTACAGGATTATCAACAAAGAAACTCCAAGATGATCAACAAAGAAACTCCAAGATGATCAACAAAACAACTACAAGATGATCTACAAAGAAACTACAAGATGATCAACAAAACAAATACAAGATTATCAACAAAACAACTACAAGATGATCAACAAAACAAATCCAAGATAATCAACAAAGAAACTCCAAGATGATCAACAAAACAACTACAAGATTATCAACAAAGCAACTCCAAGATGATCAACAAAGAAACTACAAGATGATCAACAAAACAACTACAAGATGATCAACAAAACAAATCCAAGATGATCAACAAAGAAACTCCAAGATGATCAACAAAGCAACTACAAGATTATCAACAAAGCAAATACAAGATTATCAACAAAGAAACTCCAAGATGATCAACAAAACAACTACAAGATGATCTACAAAGAAACTACAAGATGATCAACAAAACAACTACAAGATGATCAACAAAACAAATCCAAGATGATCAACAAAACAAATCCAAGATAATCAACAAAGAAACTCCAAGATGATCAACAAAACAACTACAAGATGATCTACAAAGAAACTACAAGATGATCAACAAAACAAATACAAGATTATCAACAAAACAACTACAAGATGATCAACAAAACAAATCCAAGATAATCAACAAAGAAACTCCAAGATGATCAACAAAACAACTACAAGATTATCAACAAAGCAACTCCAAGATGATCAACAAAGAAACTACAAGATGATCAACAAAACAACTACAAGATGATCAACAAAACAAATCCAAGATGATCAACAAAGAAACTCCAAGATGATCAACAAAGCAACTACAAGATTATCAACAAAGCAAATACAAGATTATCAACAAAGAAACTCCAAGATGATCAACAAAACAACTACAAGATGATCAACAAAGAAACTACAAGATGATCAACAAAACAACTACAAGATGATCAACAAAACAAATCCAAGATGATCAACAAAGAAACTCCAAGATGATCAACAAAGCAACTACAAGATTATCAACAAAGCAAATACAAGATTATCAACAAAGAAACTCCAAGATGATCAACAAAACAACTACAAGATGATCTACAAAGAAACTACAAGATGATCAACAAAACAACTACAAGATTATCAACAAAACAACTACAAGATGATCAACAAAACAAATCCAAGATGATCAACAAAGAAACTCCAAGATGATCAACAAAACAACTACAAGATTATCAACAAAGCAAATACAAGATTATCAACAAAGAAACTCCAAGATGATCAACAAAACAACTACAAGATGATCTACAAAGAAACTACAAGATGATCAACAAAACAACTACAAGATGATCAACAAAACAAATCCAAGATGATCAACAAAGAAACTCCAAGATGATCAACAAAACAACTACAAGATTATCAACAAAACAACTACAAGATATCAACAAAACAACTACAAGATTATCAACAAAACAACTACAAGATTATCAACAAAACAACTCCAAGATTATCAACAAAACAACTACAAGATGATCAACAAAAAACTCCAAGATGATCAACAAAACAACTACAGGATTATCAACAAAGAAACTACAAGATGATCAACAAAGAAACTCCAAGATGATCAACAAAGAAACTCCAAGATGATCAACAAAGCAACTACAAGATTATCAACAAAGCAAATACAAGATTATCAACAAAGAAACTCCAAGATGATCAACAAAACAACTACAAGATGATCTACAAAGAAACTACAAGATGATCAACAAAACAACTCCAAGATTATCAACAAAACAACTACAAGATGATCAACAAAACAAATCCAAGATGATCAACAAAGAAACTCCAAGATGATCAACAAAACAACTACAAGATTATCAACAAAGCAAATACAAGATTATCAACAAAGAAACTCCAAGATGATCAACAAAACAACTACAAGATGATCTACAAAGAAACTACAAGATGATCAACAAAACAACTACAAGATGATCAACAAAACAAATCCAAGATGATCAACAAAGAAACTCCAAGATGATCAACAAAACAACTACAAGATTATCAACAAAACAACTACAAGATTATCAACAAAACAACTCCAAGATAATATACAAAACAACTACAGGATTATCAACAAAGAAACTCCAAGATGATCAACAAGATGATCAACAAAACAACTACAAGATTATCAACAAAGCAAATACAAGATTATCAACAAAGAAACTCCAAGATGATCAACAAAACAACTACAAGATGATCTACAAAGAAACTACAAGATGATCAACAAAACAACTACAAGATGATCAACAAAACAAATCCAAGATGATCAACAAAGAAACTCCAAGATGATCAACAAAACAACTACAAGATTATCAACAAAACAACTACAAGATTATCAACAAAACAACTCCAAGATAATATACAAAACAACTACAGGATTATCAACAAAGAAACTCCAAGATGATCAACAAAGAAACTCCAAGATGATCAACAAAACAACTACAAGATGATCTACAAAGAAACTACAAGATGATCAACAAAACAAATACAAGATTATCAACAAAACAACTACAAGATGATCAACAAAACAAATCCAAGATAATCAACAAAGAAACTCCAAGATGATCAACAAAACAACTACAAGATTATCAACAAAGCAACTCCAAGATGATCAACAAAGAAACTACAAGATGATCAACAAAACAACTACAAGATGATCAACAAAACAAATCCAAGATGATCAACAAAGAAACTCCAAGATGATCAACAAAGCAACTACAAGATTATCAACAAAGCAAATACAAGATTATCAACAAAGAAACTCCAAGATGATCAACAAAACAACTACAAGATGATCTACAAAGAAACTACAAGATGATCAACAAAACAACTACAAGATGATCAACAAAACAAATCCAAGATGATCAACAAAACAAATCCAAGATAATCAACAAAGAAACTCCAAGATGATCAACAAAACAACTACAAGATGATCTACAAAGAAACTACAAGATGATCAACAAAACAAATACAAGATTATCAACAAAACAACTACAAGATGATCAACAAAACAAATCCAAGATAATCAACAAAGAAACTCCAAGATGATCAACAAAACAACTACAAGATTATCAACAAAGCAACTCCAAGATGATCAACAAAGAAACTACAAGATGATCAACAAAACAACTACAAGATGATCAACAAAACAAATCCAAGATGATCAACAAAGAAACTCCAAGATGATCAACAAAGCAACTACAAGATTATCAACAAAGCAAATACAAGATTATCAACAAAGAAACTCCAAGATGATCAACAAAACAACTACAAGATGATCAACAAAGAAACTACAAGATGATCAACAAAACAACTACAAGATGATCAACAAAACAAATCCAAGATGATCAACAAAGAAACTCCAAGATGATCAACAAAGCAACTACAAGATTATCAACAAAGCAAATACAAGATTATCAACAAAGAAACTCCAAGATGATCAACAAAACAACTACAAGATGATCTACAAAGAAACTACAAGATGATCAACAAAACAACTACAAGATTATCAACAAAACAACTACAAGATGATCAACAAAACAAATCCAAGATGATCAACAAAGAAACTCCAAGATGATCAACAAAACAACTACAAGATTATCAACAAAGCAAATACAAGATTATCAACAAAGAAACTCCAAGATGATCAACAAAACAACTACAAGATGATCTACAAAGAAACTACAAGATGATCAACAAAACAACTACAAGATGATCAACAAAACAAATCCAAGATGATCAACAAAGAAACTCCAAGATGATCAACAAAACAACTACAAGATTATCAACAAAACAACTACAAGATTATCAACAAAACAACTCCAAGATAATATACAAAACAACTACAGGATTATCAACAAAGAAACTCCAAGATGATCAACAAAGAAACTCCAAGATGATCAACAAAACAACTACAAGATTATCAACAAAGCAAATACAAGATTATCAACAAAGAAACTCCAAGATGATCAACAAAACAACTACAAGATGATCTACAAAGAAACTACAAGATGATCAACAAAACAACTACAAGATGATCAACAAAACAAATCCAAGATGATCAACAAAGAAACTCCAAGATGATCAACAAAACAACTACAAGATTATCAACAAAACAACTACAAGATTATCAACAAAACAACTCCAAGATAATATACAAAACAACTACAGGATTATCAACAAAGAAACTCCAAGATGATCAACAAAGAAACTCCAAGATGATCAACAAAACAACTACAAGATTATCAACAAAGCAAATACAAGATTATCAACAAAGAAACTCCAAGATGATCAACAAAACAACTACAAGATGATCTACAAAGAAACTACAAGATGATCAACAAAACAAATACAAGATTATCAACAAAACAACTACAAGATGATCAACAAAACAAATCCAAGATAATCAACAAAGAAACTCCAAGATGATCAACAAAACAACTACAAGATTATCAACAAAGCAACTCCAAGATGATCAACAAAGAAACTACAAGATGATCAACAAAACAACTACAAGATGATCAACAAAACAAATCCAAGATGATCAACAAAGAAACTCCAAGATGATCAACAAAGCAACTACAAGATTATCAACAAAACAACTCCAAGATGATCAACAAAACAACTACAAGATGATCAACAAAGAAACTACAAGATAATCAACAAAACAACTCCAAGAAGATCAACAAAACAACTACAAGATGATCAACAAAACAACTTCAAGATGATCAACAAAACAACTACAAGATGATCAACAAAGCAACTCCAAGATGATCAACAAAGAAACTCCAAGATGATCAACAAAACAACTACAAGATGATCAACAAAACAACTACAAGATGATCAACAAAACAACTACAAGAAGATCAACAAAACAAATACAAGATGATCAACAAAGCAACTACAAGATGATCAACAAAGCAACTCCAAGATGATCAACAAAGAAACTACAAGATGATCAACAAAACAACTACAAGATGATCTACAAAACAAATCCAAGATGATCAACAAAGAAACTCCAAGATGATCAACAAAGCAACTGCAAGATTATCAACAAAACAACTCCAAGATGATCAACAAAGCAACTACAAGATGATCAACAAAGAAACTACAAGATAATCAACAAAACAACTCCAAGAAGATCAACAAAACAACTACAAGATGATCAACAAAACAACTTCAAGATGATCAACAAAACAACTACAAGATGATCAACAAAGCAACTCCAAGATGATCAACAAAGAAACTCCAAGATGATCAACAAAACAACTACAAGATGATCAACAAAACAACTACAAGATGATCAACAAAACAACTCCAAGATTATCAACAAAGAAACTCCAAGATGATCAACAAAACAACTCCAAGATCAGTAATAATCCATTTCAGCTAGTAATCATTCACAATTGTTTGGCTCCATTAGTTTAGGACATTAACAAATTATTAAAATTACATAAAAAATTCATCTCTATTTCTTTTATTATTAATTTTTTTTTATAGTTTTTGCTAATAAGCTTATTTTGAGAGCGTTACCCTTTTTAATTCTTACGTTTTCTCATTCTTTATTAATTATAATCAACTTCATTAATATAATCTTAATCATTTTATATTTCGTGTAAGTATAATATATTGAGGTATGCTGGGCTTAGTAATGCAATATTTCCCATTAAAATGGGTTTTCTTGAAAAAATTGTAGAAAACAAAAAAAAAAAATATTTTATGTAGAATGCAAAAAATTATGCCGTAGTTTATTATATAGTGGAAAAGTATAATTTTGGAAATAATTCGTATTTCTAAAGTATTAGCTGAAAAAATCTATTACATCTTCGAAAAAATCGATTTTATTGCATATTTTTTTAGGTCGATTTTGGTATTTTAATTAATGGTTATTATCATTATATTATATATGGAGAATTGAGCTTAATTTATAAGATTTACTATTGAATTCTTTTCTTTTCCTAATTATATATGAAGATGAAACTTCGTATATATATTGTAATTTTTATTTATGAAACATTGTGAAGAGGATAAACGATATTGATAAAGCGTTATTTGAATTATTGAAATACAACAAATTTTAGGTTCATGAATTTGTCTATAATTTGGCGTAGCAATTCTTTGTTGGGTTGGTATTAATATGTATCAGGCTTATTGTGTAAACATAAAAGAGGAACGAATAAGTTCAACACTAAAATAAAAATGAAAAAATAAACGTTCTCCCAATCCCAAAATTGAATTTATTTGAATGTATAAACAAAAAGTTTACTGCAAAATTATGTGGCAGGAGGGTATCTTAATAAATAATTTATTTAAGGTAAAAATGCCATACGTTAAAAATTGAGAAAGAGTACGTTAAAAATTTAAGAAAAGCACCCTCCCAGAAAAAGTTTTAATTTCAATATATGTCAGATTTGAATTTCTGAACTTTATAAAATATTTTTATATTCAATTTGAAACGAAAATTTTAATAATTAAATTTTTCAATTATAAATTTGGTTTATCAACTTTTTCAATTAATATTTGAACAAAAAAGAGTTTTAGATTTATATTCGAATTATTATAAAGAAGAGAAAGATTATGTAATTTATATTAAATTTCAAAATATAATATCAATAATTATCACAAAAATTTTACTAAATTATAAAAAAAGTAGTAATAGAAAAAATAAATATACAATGAATTTAATAAGATTCGTTTCTTCTTATAAAATATTGATTTGATGTCTATGAAAAATGGGATATTGCCATTAAAATTAATTTTTTTATCGTTTTCGTAATATTTTAATAATATTATTTGTTAAAAACTGTAAACAAAGAGAAATTCTGTCGCATGTATGATGAAAACTCCTTACCAATTTGTCTCCATCAATAATATAACAAATTTTTTTTTGATGAGATATAATTGGAAAGCATAAAATATTAAATTGATTTACGTCCATGTAGTCAGCAAATTCAATGTAATCAAAACAAATTGGGCCTTTTTGGGAGTGGAATTAAAAGGATTTGTTAATAAAAAATGTATTCTTTAATGAAAACAAAAAATAGAAAAGAAAATAATTTTACTTAACATGTCACAAAAAATAGTGTCAGAAAATAAAAGCGGTTGCTTAACGTATGGCATTTTTACCTTAATAATTATAATATATAATTTATATATTTTATATCAAATATTATAAAATGTAATGGTTGAAATAAAGACTTTAATTAATAGAGGGTTTTCCAAAAAAAAAAAGCTTGTTCAAAACTAATCTTTTTTCCGAAAACTCGATGATAATAAACTTAATTTTTTAATGTTCGTTCTTTTCAATTTTGATAAGATAACCGCTTTTTTATTTTATTTTTTTATCAAATTTATATCCGAAATTTTTTTTGAATAAATTTTCATAATTTTTTTAAATGTGTTTTATCAAAATAGTTTGATATCGCTTTCTTAAAATTTTGATAGAAATAGAAAATAATTGAAACAAATTCATTCAATTTTTTTTTCCATGAAAAAACCCGAAATTTATTGAAATTTTTGAATGCTATTTTTGATATGAGAAGAGCTTTAACAGAGCAAGAAAAAATACGAATAATCGAATTGGTTCATGAATATGGTCATCAATGGAAACTTATTGGTTCAATTATCGATCGTCCTTTTTCAACATGCAAATCTTTCTATGATTCCTATTGCAAAAATGGAACACTTTTTCCACGATTAGGACGCCCTCCTGAAATTACTAGGGATATTGAAAACGGAGTTATAGGATCAATCCAATCCGATGGTTTACAAAAACTTTCAAATATTTCAAAAGATTTTGACATTCCTGAAAGTACAGCTCGCAAAATTTTGATTCAAAATAACATCAATTATTATGAAAAAACTCCAATAACTGGATTAAAACCTGATCAAAAAATAAACCGTATCAATTTTTGCAGTTATTTTATGCAATTCAACTATAAAAATTTACCCAAAATCATTTTTACAGATGAATCATTCGTTCAAAATTATTCAAAAAGAGATGGTATATGGCGAATCCGAGGGTTCCATCCTCCCGAATCATACTACGAAAGAGAATTGCACCCCACATCGGTTATGATTTGGGGAGGAATTGGACCCCTCGGATATCGAACAAAGCTACTCAATTTTTCTCAGAAAGTAAATGCGGAATATTATTGCAGATCATTATTTTCAAACGGTGTTTTTACTGATTTAAACTTTCATTTTGGAAGAAATTGGGTCTGGCAGGAGGACAATGCTCCTCCTCACCGGGCCAAATATACAAAGAATTTCCTTTCAAATATTGTTCCTGCAAAAATAACTTGGCCAGCCGTATCGCCCGATCTTTCATGCATAGAGCATGTATGGAATTACTTAAAAAATGACATTCCTTCAATTAAATATTTTTCCAAAGATGCACTTTTTCATGCATTAGAAATTTCTTGGAATTCAATTCCAAATCAATTGATCCACAATTACTATTCAAGCTTTTTAGCAAGAGTTATTGAATGCTACAGAATAAATGGCGATAGCTTAAATGGACATTGGTCTGAAGTGAAAGAGATCCACGATCAATATCGCACTCAATTGTACTCAATTAGAAATTCAGTTAATGGATTGTATTCAATTATTGAATTATGACGATCATATTTTCTTTATTATCGAACTTTTTGATAACATTTTTCAGAGATATGGGTAAATTTTTAATTTTCAGCTTCATAAATTTTTTTTTTTATTTTTATCTAACTTTTATTTTTTTTAATTTATTTTTCTTTTCTTTATACTTATAGTATAAAACTGAAAAGTGAGAAATTAATTTTTTATAAAGCATTTGGGCCATTTTTTAACAAGATAAATATATGAAATAATTGAGAGGGAAATTCAGAAGTGCGGGGACTAAAATAACGTATTTTGTCTATTTAATATTTTGCTTTTATTTCCTTTAATATTTTATATCTCAATAATTTTATTATATGTTTATTTTAAACATTTATTGTATTATATGAAATACTTATTGTTTTGATTATTTGTTCAAAGGGAAAGAAGTTACATAATGGCCAAAAAACATTAAATATATATAAATATCTTAATGAAAAAATATTTTTAATTCATAATTATCGTATATTTAACTAATAAATATAATATTAATATTTAATAATTATTTGTATAAAATAAAACAATTTTTTTCATGAAAAAAAATAAAATTTATAAAAAATTGTATTTTACAACTCATTTTTTGGAATGGTTGTTTAATTCTCAAGGGATAACTATATATCAATTTATAGGATAATTAATATATATCACAATAAATATATGAAAATAAAAAACGACTCGTCAGGCGTAGCTGCGTTTTAACCTTTAATTTTTTTTTAAAAAAATTAAATTTTTGAATGAAAAAAATAATTGGCATAAATCTTTTTCAAGGATTTTTTTAATATGTCAAAAACTTTTTGACTATTTCCGGTTGGATATTTGACTATTTCCGGTTCATATTGAATTTTTTTTTAATTGCTTTTTTTTTCAAGAAGGAAATTAAAGCATGCAAAATATTTTTTGATAAATTATATATTAAAATATGCATTATTCCAACAGTCATCTTTTAAATTGCTCGGTTAAAAACAAAGAAAATTCTTTTTTTACTGAGATAAATTAGTTTTAATTTATAATAAAAATACAAAGATTACAACATATTCATTAATTTCTCCCAACAATCTCTTATTTAAACCAATTATGGTAAATAAATAAATCATCAGCGCATATCTTAAGGCATTTTTAAAAGATTTCATTGAGAATATTTAATATCAGATTTTAGCAATTCATGTTTTCAAGAGTAGAAAAAGTTTCAAAAGATAAATCATATTATATTATGCAAAAATCATTCTTCATTTTACACATTTATCATTTAATTCATAGAAATTTAAAATGATATTATTACAAGATCGATTGAATTAATTTTTTTATTAAACATTTTCATATAATAAAGATGCATTTAATATTTTATGACTTTTTTTATGCAAAAACATGAAAAATATTTGATGAATTTTTTTTATAAATTTCAATGGTTTACGAAAATTAATAAAAATACTCATAAAACTCCACCTGACGAGCAAAACTCTTTCATTAAATATTTTTTATATAATATGGAATATACTTAATAAAATATATTAATATAAAGAATTTCTAAAAAAATTTTTAGTACCCGTACCTCTGGAAATTCTTTTTTTTTCAAAAATTGGTCTGTTTTCCGAAATTTTTATTTTTTGCCTATCTCGAACTTTTTTGCTAAAAAAATGGGATTTTAACGAAAAAAGAGATATTTTATGCAAAAAAAATTATTTTATTAGTAAAAAAATATAAGTGGTAAATAAATTTATGACATTACAATAAAACAAAAACTAGCAATAATTGAGATACCAAAAATACAATCTACAATTATGATAATGTTATATCAAATATATTCTGCAATTTATGCTTATAAATAATTATATCGTATAGAAAGGCAGAAACTAATCTACATGTTTAGCTGATTCCCATCTTTTATAATTTAATATAATTTTTGATGAGTGTTGAATTTGTTAACTTTATAAAAATTTTTGTAGAGATTCGTGGGTATATATGTGCGGGTAGACGATCAAAATACGTTATTTTAATGATTAAAAAATATCTTTAAAAATGTAAAATTACTGAATTACTTTATAATAATATGTGAAAATAGATGAATAATATAGATATAAATGCATGTCATAATATATATTTTTTTTTTAATTGAAAAAAATTCTGAGAATAAAATTTTGGTTTCTTTATCTTTAAATTAGATAATTTTTTCTTTATAAATAATCATATAATAGCATTTAATTTTGATATAGTTACTATATTCATTTTTATTTTTTGTTAAAATAAAAAACTATATCAATAACTTTATTTTTTTTTATCTTTAAAACTTTTCAATGTATTTAATAATAAGTATCTGTATCCTATTATTTTTGGAGCAAAAATAAATTTAAAAAGTTAATATATTATTAATATATTTTATTAAATTTTATTATTAAATAAATATTATAATTAATTATATATTTAATAATAATTATCTTAATTTTTTTTCAATCTTATAAGAATATTTTTAAATTCTTAATTTTTAAATTAATTGTATTAATATCTCACTATTTAGCATTTTTTATTATGATAACAAATGCATATTTATATTTTAAATCTCTATTTAAATTAAATATAAAAGTTGGAACGTGATCCATTCTACAGTTTTTGTTTTTGTGGACATTCTTTATTTTCACCTTCTTTTTTGTTATTTTAATTTAATTATATGTATAAAATTTCATATATTTTAATCATATCTTAATATCTAACATTTTTTATTATAATAACAAATAAATATTTATCTTTTAAATTATATTTAACGTTAAGTATTAAAGTTGGAACGTGATCCATTCTACAGTTTTTGTTTTTGTGGACATTCTTTATTTTCACCTTCTTTTTTGTTATTTTAATTTAATTATATGTATAAAATTTCATATATTTTAATCATATCTTAATATCTAACATTTTTTATTAATAACAAATAAATATTTATCTTTTAAATTATATTTAACGTTAAGTATTAAAGTTGGAACGTGATCCATTCTACAGTTTTTGTTTTTGTGGACATTCTTTATTTTCACCTTCTTTTTTGTTATTTTAATTTAATTATATAAGCTTGTAAAATATACCCAAATGTAAAAAAAAGACCTGGTCTTGGTGATTCTTTCTGGTCTTTTGGCGATTTTAATAAATCTTTTAAAAAGTTATTTCTTATGAATTATTAAATAAAATGATTAAATGATATTTGATTAAATAATAATTCAATTTACGAATCAACATTCAATAAATTCAATGAATTTATTTAATTACTCGGCTATATATATTCATAAAAATATAAATACTATTAATATTTCAATGCATTATTTCAATGAATTATTTATTATTCGGCTATATATATTCATAAAAATATAAATACTATTAATATTTTAAATACATTTTATATCGGTATATATTTAAAATATAAATGAAAAAAAATTATTTTCAATTGAAAAAATGCTATTATTGATTTTTTTATATATTTATATCTTATTTTTTTTTTTTATTTTATATATGATATTTTGAAAGCTTTACAAATCACCATCGCCAAAAAAACCGTTTTGGTGATCTCCAAAATATATGTAAACTATTCAAAATTGAATACTGTCGCCAAAAGCCCAAGACCTGGGCTTTTGGTGAAATCGGTTATTTGGCTTTTCATCGTCAATATAAATGAGCTTTTTATTATTATTTTATATGATATATTATACAAATCATACAATTATTTTGTAATATTCAAAAAATAACATTTTTTTACTGAGAAAATCTTATCGATTATTAATATGACTTTTGATAAAACTCATTTAATTCCTCTTTCAAATAATTCAATGGTTTATGACAATAATAAATATTAATAAAATTTATTTGACAATAATATGGTTACATTTGGTGATTTTTAAAACCCAAAAAACGTTTATTTCACCAAATTTACAAGCTTAAATTATATGTATAAAATTTCATATATTTTAATCATATCTTAATATCTAACATTTTTTATTAATAACAAATAAATATTTATCTTTTAAATTATATTTAACGTTAAGTATTAAAGTTGGAACGTGATCCGTTCTACAGTTTTTATTTTTTGCGTGTGTTTTCTTTTTTACCCACACTTTTGTTATTTCAATTTTTGAAATAAGAGATTTTATATCAAATAGTTATAATATTTTAATAATTAGCTTATTTTTCATATTAATAACATAACAATTATGTTTTATATTATATATTATATTTGAAATTAACATATTACCTCCTTTGACTTAAATATATATTGAAAAAATGATAATTTATAAAGGGAAGAAAACATGCCTTTTTTTTTTATTAACTTAAATCCAAATGAGCAAAGCAGGCTTTAATCCAAATATTTCAAGGTATAATGAAATTCAATGCACGAAAAGATGTAGAGGTTTCGATTCATTGAATCAATGTGTTCATGAACTTGCCAAATCACAGGTATCAAAAAATATTTTGGAAAAATACGATAAAAATGAAATTCCTGTTTCTGGTAGGTCCCATCCAGGGGGGTCCTGTTTTAGCGAAAAATGGGATATTGAAAATGACAAAACGATAGATTTAAATAGCATTTCACAAAGGTGTAGATAATTAATTCATCATAACATATAGTATAAAGGCTCAAATGTTCAAAAATTGAAGCATGGCATATTTATTACAAAAACAAAAAAAAAATTATTTTTTTTTCTTTTTAATCACATACTAAATAAATTAATAATTACTATATGTATATTTTTTTATTTTTATTATTATTTTTTTATTTTTTTTTTATTTTTTATTTTTTTTTGATAAGAAAACGATCATTTTAAAGTCAATTTAGAGTATAAAATAAATAATAAATATCGTTATAAATATTCAGCAATAATCTATTTTTTTGTTATATATATTTATTTATTGTGTGTTTTATAATTATATTAGAATATGAAAACATATTACAGAATATTTATAGCTACCCGCACATATGTGGGTATACATTATTTTTTGATTATTATTCAATATATATTGAATAATTATATAACAACACAATCATATATAAACAGTAGAAAAAAATACATAGTAGATAAATAAAATAACATTTTTTAAAAAAAAGCATGAGTAGCTACTCATGCTTTTATGAAAAAAAAAAAAATTCTCATAAAAATTGGATTTTCCGAAAAAAAACATTTTCCGAAAACCAGCCTGTTTTTGGAAAAAAAAGAATTTCTTATTATTGTTGAGTTTTCGGAAAAAAGGTTATTTTTGAGCAAGCTTTTTTTTTTTGGAAAACCCTCTAATATTCAATATATATCGATTTCTTATATATTTGTATCATTTAAAAAATATAGATGCCATTTGAATGGGTATACTATGTGTTATACAAATAATATTTTACTTTTGACGAAATCCTTCAGTAACTGAAATATTAGACTTTTTATATTTATGAAACCAATCAACTAAAACTTCATTTTTAGAAAAAACTGACATTTGATTTGGAATGAAATTCAAATATATTAGAAAGTAAATGCATATAAATAAAATTATATTCTTCATTGGACTCCTGTAACGTCCAATTTTTTTAAAATCATCATTTAATAATTCAACAAATTCAATTTTTCAACATTTTTAGCTAAAAAAAGAAATTTTTTTCAATAGTAATAACTATTTTTTTATAAAACTTAATGTTTTAAAAGCATATAAAAAGATATCAAAAGAATTAATGACTAGAATAAATTATATAAAAAGTTATAGCTATTCTAAATTTTAATAAAATGTTATAAAATTCTTATCAAAAATAATTAAAATAAATTGAGATAAAATACTCAAATTTATTTTCTGAAGAAAATTAAATATATACTTATATCCTTTTAGTTTTTATTTTAATTTGAATTTTGTACGATGAAAATATTTATAAAACTGATTATTATTATAATAAAAAAATATAATTAGTATAAACAAACCAATCATTGAGTTTTACTGTAAAAATTCAGTTGAACGACCAGAACGGTAGACACTAAACCGTTTATAATTTTTTCAAAATTTTGATTTCGAAAAACGATTGATTTTGAATATTTTAAATTTATAGTTTGAATTTTTATTAAGCACAAATATAATAAAAATTTTAATCTATTAGATTTATTATAATTATTATTTTAAATGAGAAATTTATGTTTTTTAATATCAGAATTGAGAACTTTACAAAATTTCCTCTCAATTTCAAATCCGTCTTTTCTCTCCAATTTCATAACAAATTTTTGAAATATTGATAAAATCATCGTTATCATATATGTATTTTCTAATGGCTAAATTTCATTGAATTTGGTGCGCTACATTTTTCGTAACAGAAATATGATTTACTTATTTAAGTTTATTTTTTTAGAAATATAAATTCCTAATGATAATTATCAATAATCAACAGGTTATTTTATGTTTTGGAGCTTCATTTCATCAAATCATCAAAAAAATTACATATCTAATTTAATATACATTAGCCAAGTCCAACATTATTAGGCAACAAATTCCAATTTATACCAACCAAAAAGCAAATATATGATACTTTTATGATATAAATGATTAATAAAATGATTTTTATAGAAAAGTTTTAACCAAATTATTCAAAGTTAAAAATTTGCCTATTACGATCAGCATTTGAATTCAAAAATAATTATTTTTTTATAGTAATATCTTGTTTTCTATCGCATTAAATATATCATAATTAATAATTTAACTTTATTATATGTCATTAAATAAAATATATTAATTATAATCATATTTGTTATAAATTCGACACTTCTGAACGACCTTTTTTAAAAAATGAAAATCAAAATTAACCAAATAAATACACAAATGTTTTCAAAACAAATTTGAATCTCTTTTAAACAGATTTTCTTAACCTATAGATTAGTCTTCGAGATATCTCAAAGTTTATCTTGAGTACTTTTCTGTGAAAATTTACCAGCTTAATTTGGCAATTATGTATTTGAAAAAATGAGAAAATAAATGAATTATAAAATAGTCTTGCTCTCCATTAACATTCAAAAATAAAATGACTACTTGCTCATTTTTAGAGAGAATCAATACATAAAAAATTTTATTTAAATTCTTTTTTTATGCAAACAAACACTATAATTTATAAATTAACAAAAGGAGACAATAAAGTCGCCTTTGGTTGAATAACATTAATATACTCTTGATGAATAACATGGGAAACATGATTTAACGATATAAAAGGAAGTTTTAATAACCCTGATTTGAGTGGAATAATGGAAAAAACTAAATTCCCACCATTAAATTGTTCGATTGTTGTAAATCCAGAAATGACAATATCCTTTGTATTTTCAACATGAAATTTACCTCTAGGAAGCCCAAGAAGTTTAATCTTATATAGCCTTCCACATATTGGAGTTCCTTTTATTTCAGCTTCAATTATTGGACGCATCATTTTTTCATTTATATCCCATGACATAGCAATAGATGATCCTTTCTCATCTCTAACAAAAATTTTCAAAAGATCGTTATCATAACTTCGTTGGCCAATCAAAAATAGTTCTTCACCAGCATTAATAACTTGCTTTCCCCAAGTGCTTGGCAACATTTCAGCGCTCTCAATAATAAAAGGAACACTGGCTGTATTACGTAAACAAATGTGAGCAAATTTTTCTGAAATAAAGCGCAAGCTGCATTCAATTGGAAATGTGAAAACAACTCTGAAAATGAATTTATATTTGATTTCAGAAATGGCAGTAATAACGTGAAGATTTGCAGAATCTATATTATTTTTTTGTTTGCAATTGATTCTTGCAATGAATCTGCTATCACAATTAAAATCAGATCGATCAATAGAAATATTAAAACTAAGAACAGATTCAGTTACGTTGAATGTTGCATTAGTATCTGAATTTAAGGATGATGAAAGATGATGAATTTCTGCATTTCCATGCTGGTCTGGAATGATCAATGAAGGTGAATCAAATGCTAATTTGAAAGAAGCATTTTTTTCAAGAGTTGGAAAGTCTACAGAAAAAATTATGGGAAGAAGCTGACCAAAACCAATTAATGAAGGAAATGTTACATTGACTTCTGGTTTTTCATATTCATCAACATAAACACAATAGCCAGTTTCAATTTGCCAGTTGAATGTTAGTGAGCCTTTTCTAAGTTCAAGATGATCAAAATTCCATTTTCCACTTTCATTTAAAAAAGCAACAATTTGAAAAGCATTGATATTAATATCTTTTGAAGTGAAATGTGAAGTTAAATTTCGATCTCCTTTTTTATCATTTCTCATAAATAAAGTTGCAGAATCATATTGAGTTGGGAAAATATTGATCATTTTAAAACGACATTTAATATTAATAATGAACGTGTAATTGTTTTTAATTGCTGAATAAAATGCATCTGAAGTAAATTGTAATTGGCAAGGAAATGGATCCTTGATTAAAACTTCCGAATCAAGATTCGAAAGCGTATTGAATAACGTCAATTTGATTTCGGGAGAAGTACAATCAAGAAATAAAGGTTTCGCAAAAAATTGAATCCTTGAATATTTTTTTTCATTTATCGCTTCTTTAACTAAATTCAAGCCAGCTTTCTGACCAAAACTCCAACATTTTGTCATATCATTAAAAAGCTGGTTATTTGAATAAAGAACGTTAAGGGCTGCTCTTGCAAATTTTTTTTCACTCAAACGAATCATTAATTTATGATATACTTCATCTATTTGTTTTTGATTCCCATCACTTAGTCTATTTCTAAATAGTTGCATTAAAAATTGTTCGGTTATATCAATATTTTCTTTTTCTGCATCATCCCCATCATTGTCACTGTTCATCTCAATAAAATCGAGGTCCGCCATTGCTTCAAGTGATTGGCATGCCCAATTATTTACAACGTTTTTATTAAGAGAACTTTTTGATTGTAAAATAAATAAATTGCTCATAAACATGTTAAGAATCATTTTATATTCTTTTTTGATATAAAAAGAAGCAAGACATCCTGATAAAGCAAAAATTAATATTGAAACATCGTCATCACCATTGATAAATGGGTACAAAGTGATCCAGCTTGGTTCTACTGGCGGTATTACATCACAATATAAATCATGCTTTGAAAACTCGGCATATATTTCATAAAAACCTTTAATTGACGTTTCTAAAAATCCAAAGAAAAAAAGCATCAAATATCTCCAAACACGAAGATGAGAAATTTGCGAAAATGGATATTTTTCTGAATGAATTATATCCATTGCTTCACTATCGCACTCAATAAAAGATTCTGTAACAATATCTTTGAATCTATTTTGAATTTGTTCTTGCTGCTGCTCTGCTAGATGTAGTGGCGATTTATATTGAATAATAAATTGCCGTTCCGGAGGGATTGAACCAAATTGTGTAAATAAACCAATGTTAGAACTACCAAAAAGTGAACGCTCTTGAATCAAAAAAACACAAAACGGTTCATTGTATTTTATTGCTTTCTCAACCCAATTTTGATATGATTGATATTTTAATTGATCATCCGATATTTTTTGAACTCTTATGCTGAAAAATGAACTTAGAAAAGGATCTAGACCAGGCTTAATATAATTTTTTAAGTTTGGATCTTCGGGAATAAATTCAAATGAAAGATTTGCGCTAACATCGTCAGGAATTTGTTCTGGAAATAGTGTAGGTAATTGAAAACTAAAATCTGAAAAAACATCTTGCTCAATCTCTTTCCAAATTGAATCTGGATCTGAAACAGTGATTCTGATTTTTCTTTTGATCATCACATTAAAATAATGGTTAACCACGGATACAACTTTTTCTTTGAATTTATAGAATTAACTCGTTATTTAAAAAAATATTTTATATAAAAAGTATATACTTTATTATTACATATACATGTTTGGAGGATCAGAGATCATATTATTTAGTATTTGTGCTTTTTCATGACATGTGCTAAGGTTTGAAAGTATTTGATACCCACATTCATTTGAAAAACAAATCGTGAAATTATCAGTAGCAGAAAATCCGTCTGATGATTTTTCATTAGTATTTTCGCAAACTTCCCAAATCCTTCTAATTGAATCAAGAATTCCACTCGTTAAGTCTGGATCAGAATCATTTTCAAGAACTGAAAGAAGTGCAGATAATACACCTTTTTTAAAAAGTTCGAAAACTTGAGATGCAGCAGAAAATGTTATTGCATTTATTAAACAATTTGTTGCTATTTTATTAGTTGAAAATGCGAAAGAATTGCTTAACATCTTTTCAAGAAGTAAATCAAAGAATCCTTTTTCAGAAAACTTGTGAAAGAAAGCTGATCCAAATTTTAGGTAGGCTGCAGAGAAGCAAAGCATCATTTTTAGCTTACCATCGTCTGGATATTTGAAAAAATTAAGTAGAAATTCCCAATTAAGATAATCATCAAGATCTGGTGGGTTTTCAAATGGTAAATTTTGAATGATCATTGTGATTAGTTTAAATGCAAAAAAAGCTAATTTGGAATCATATCGTAAATAATTAAATAGACTATGAAAATATGATTCATGATTTTCATAAACGACTTTATATGTTTGAGGAAAAGAAAAAATTATTTGAATTGAAAGGTCAATAATAAAATATTCATTACATGTTTCATCATACAAATGATATTGATCAAGTATATCATAAAAACCGGATAGTATTTCCATTGCAAAATTTTCATCGTTGAATGAGAGAGTTAAGTTTTTATAAAAATTTTTTATAATCAATTGTGCTCCTTTCATTATTGTCAAATTTTCGTCTCTAATATCTTTAATCTGAAGAGCAAAATTTAAAAGTTTTGGATGTTGTGGCGATTTATATAATTCATACAAAAATTCTTTATTTTCACATGAAAAAATTATATAATTAATTATATTATTAATTATAATTTGTTGATTTTGTGGGAAACGCTCGAAATTATCAATCATCATGCAAATAAATGAAGCATAATCTGGATTATCAGAAAAAAGTGATGAAATAAATGTAATCTGAAAAACAAGATCTAAGTAGGAATCAGGAATTGTTAATTGATCATCTTGATTTTGGCATATAATTTGAAAATAATGTATACAATCTAAACATAAAGGTGAATTACTTAAAGATTGAATCAGGAGATTCTTGTCTTGAAATTCTTTGATGAAATTGCATGCATATTGAAAAGGATTTGATAAATTAGAAATCGGTTGAGATGAAAAATTGGAAAATTGTTTTATAAATATATTTATATCTTGATATAGATTTAAAGAAGATGTTGTGTCAATAGGTCTTATCAAAACATCATTTTTTTCTTTATGTGATATGCAATCTTCATCCATTTTATATTCATCCATCATGGTGAAGAAATATGAAATATGTTTATATGATTGAAAGAATTAAATTTATCCTCAATTATTAATTTGCTTTTTTCTTTAATAGAACCTAAATAATTAATAACATAAAAACAATATTTACAATCTAATATTTAATGGATTATTTTTTTATTAATTTATTTTATGTTTATATAAACATTTTAAAAAGAAAATTATATTTTTAAATGGAATGAGATTTTTAAGGCTAAATATAAAAAGTTACATCTTTTTATAGTGTTCCTAAAAAATATTGATAAGAAATGAATTCAATAGTTAATCGTCGTTAACAAAAGTTATTTTATTTTTAAAATTTTTAATTTAAAAAGTTAAATTTCTTATCAATATTTTTTCGGCAATTGAAAAAGTTGATTTTTTATTAAAAATTAAAATTAAAATCTTACTTGATTGCCTTGCACTTCGAGGCATTGTTTCAATTTCTTTGGAAAAGAATCAATCAAAGAATTGTTTGTTGCTAAACTTAGATTATTCCATATAAAGAATAAAAATTGTGTTCAGGAAACATTTGCCATTTCAGCTCCAGGGATTTCAAGAAACATTATTGCTTTAACGCATATGAAATACTTGATTTCATTTGTTAATATTTGTGGTCGGCAGGGTTGTGTTTTTTCTGGTCTCCCTTCATCAATCTATTTAGCTACTGCTTTGACGCAATTTAACGAAATACTTAATGCATCAGCTGTTTTGCTTTTATTAAAATTGTGCGATTGCAGAACCACTTGCGATTAAATTATAGCGTTCGTTTGTATTTTTTGGTAAAGAAAACATATAAATAAAAGGTCAAAAGATTGACCAACAATTGATTCATAAATTCATGAATAGGTCATTAAATTTGAATGAATTTGAAAGAAATTTTAAAATTCTCTCAAATTATTTTTAAATAAATTTTCTCAATTTTTTCAATGAAAAATGAAAATTTCTCTCAAATTTCTTATCAATTTCATATATATGAAATTGTGAAAAAAACGAAATAATGAAAATAATAAGTACAGATTTAACAATATATAATTACATTACAAAAAAATATTATAAACATAAGTTCACATGATAAGAAAATGTGAGTCTAATATTCCTTTTGAAGAGAGGTTGTATCTTGATCTGAATTTAAAAACATAAAAAATAATCCAATCAATAATAAATACAGTAAATGCGCCGATCTCTGGTGAATGAGTAGTTACATCAATACTTGTAAATAAAACAAGATAAAAAATCATTAAAATTCCTTGAATCCCATACATAAGAGTGTACTTAAATTGTTGATCAGGAGCTTTTGTAAAAATTGAGTCATCAGTAATTTCAGGTCCTAAATCGATCATTTGGATAATTTGCCAATTTTTTGTCAAATACTTATGAACAGAGTTTTTTTGTTCTATAAATTGACGTAAGAATGTATTCATTGAATTGTAATTTTCATATGGTGCAGGGGCTTTCTCACGGCGATCTATTCCGAGTTTTATAGAGTAATACTTTTCCTGAATCAGATGGTATAATTCAGTTGTTAGGTACACCTCGAAAACCTTGCCTTGGATGGCTTCTTCGGTATCTTCAATCATATCAATTCCTTCGTTTAAACTTTCAATATCAACATCAGCATGAAGATCATTTTTCTTTCCATGCAAATAAAATCCGTGATTATCTGTTATAAGGAAAAAACATGATATTTTTGCTGTTCGGCAAATTTCCAAAAAATTGATGAATGGATTACCAGCGGCTTTCCAGTATACAAAATTAATGAGGATATATTGTATTAATATTAGTAACAGCCATATAAAGGAAGTATATGCAAATCTAAGAATTTTATAAGTGCATCCGACATCAATTATACTAGATGATGGGATAGGTGAAGCAGTTAGAATTGTATTAAAGCCTTTTATGATGAGTAAAATACAAACTAAAGTGAATGATAAACTATAAGCTCGGACAGTTGAAATTTTGCACCATTCATTTCCTATCAAAACTCTCCTCCAAGCAGAAATTGTATAGTTTTTTTTATGAGGATTTTCCCAATCAATTAAAAAGAAGTCCAAGTCAGTTTGAAGGTAAATTTTAAGGAGTATTCCAATTGCTAATAACCCAAATGAAACCCAAATTGCGGGGAAAAAGATGTAAAAATCTTCTTCATTTGGAAGAAATATAAAACTTTTTTTTGACCATTTGAAAGACCATAATAGAAAAAGTCCAAATGCCAAGCATATTATGAATAATAAAATTCCAAGTATTAAAAAGAATTCTGAAACAACAGTTAAGATCATGTGCATATCTGTACCACCATAATTATATTGCCTAAAATATAGAAAAGAGTGAATGATCCAATAAGCAATAAATAATATAGTTAAAACAATGAATATATATAAAACTGCATCCCAAAAAGAGCTCATATTCATTGTGTATTGGACGTTAAAAGAAAATTTTGGTAAAAAACTGCTATTTCTATATAATTGTGTATATTCTAATATAAAATAAGGTGTTTGAATTGCAGTTCTATCTGTAGATCTTATTGTAAAAGATATTGTGATGTCAGAAAGAACTTGTATAATATTTTCTGAATTACCATATGATGTGAAATTATCAAAAAGAAAAAAGCGTCTAAAAAGTTTATACTGAGTTTCATCTTTTTGACGATTAACATCAATGCCGTTTTTATCCCTGTAATTTTTAAGTAATATAGGAATTGGACGAATAACTGGAAATGATTTTTTTAAAATTGTGTCATCTCCATCATACATCTCTTGGAAAAAAATATCGAAAAAGTCTGTTGTATCATATGCAAATGATAAATTTAAATCGCATTCTGAAAAAAAATTCCATCCAAATTGTCTCCATATTTGATTTCGATTTCTTTTAATGCCGCACTTTTGCAAATCTGCCTTAAGTTCTTTAAAACCTTTAAATTCACCATCTTTTGAATACCGGGCTAATTGAAATGTCAAAATATCACCCTTTTTGAAAGAAGATTGTACAAAATGTTCTTTCATAACATTATCTAAACTATCAATATATTCAAAGAAAGGTTGACCAATCGGCCAATCATAATATCCATTTAAGTTTCCATTTTTTTCACCAAAAACTTGGCTCAGTGCTGAACACGCCTCAAAATTTGGATTATACATTGAAGAAGCGCACATATTCACAAGAAAATTGCACGTTGTTTGGTTTGTTTTATCGAAATTGCAAAAGATTGAATTATTATAAATGCTTGATCTAACCAATTCGTTTGGTGGTAAATAAATATGCTGCTTATTTCCTTTTTTGCTACTTATGACATCGAAATAATGAATTTCTGTTGGCGACTTAAATGAATTTTTAGCATTATTATATAAATTATCATCTACGATTATATAAGAATTTAAAATTGTATCATTTGGATTGCTTATATTTTCAATACACGATTGGTTATTATAATTAATGAATTTTTGGCAAACACATTGAGAACCATTAACAAATTTTGAGCAATTTTTAAATTGGTAAGACCAGCTATCAAAATATATGTTAGGCATTCCATATGTATCAAAATTTAGAAGGGGAAGATCAACTGCTGGCTTTGCAGAATATAATAAAATGAAAACCAGCATAAATAATTTAATAATAAACGTAACTTTTTCAATTAAAATTTTAAATTTATGTTTGAACTTGAATAATATGAGAAAAATAAGATTAATGAAATATTAGTTTAAAAAATCATCAACAATACGCTCTAATTTTAAGAATGAAAATCTATTAAATCTGCATTTATATTTTTCTTATTTCTAATTCTCTCTCTTATTTTCTGAATCATAAATTTTCTCTGTGCTGCATGAGTTTCTTTAAGCTTGTTTTTCTCTGCAAATTGCTTTTTCAATAGGTCAATAAATTCAGGGGATTCTTTCAATTTAGACATTATTTCTTTCTGTCCTTGTTCAAGAGCAGCAGCAAGGTCATCACTTATTTCTTTTGTGCTCTGTCTTGGGCTCATATCCGAGCATCTGTAACTATTGTCACCATCTGGGAGTAATTCTACTATTAAAGAGTGTTCAATAAGTTGAAAGGTGGAAGGTCTTTGTTCAAAAGGTAAAAGGCATGTATTGACGAAATCAGCTACTATCGTATCTGAAATTTCTGAGAATGCTTGCGGTAAACGTTGTTCTTTTATCGCTGTTCTCAAAGATTCAGGGGTAGAGAATTCAGAATATGGTTGCTGTCCTGTAGCCATTTCAATAACAGCCAGCCCAAGGTCCCAAACATCACTCTTTGGATCAAGAATATTTTTTTGGGTTTCTGGAGCAGAAAGAGGAGGAAAAGGATCTCCTAAATAATTATCAATGTTAAAAAGGCCTAATTTGACCAAACCTTCTGAAGAGTCAATAAAAATATTATCGCAGCGAATATTATTATGAATAAGAGGAGGTAATTGACTATGTAAATGTTCCAAACCATCAAGAATGTGAATGCACCAATTTCCAATAACAGTTCTCGATGGATTATGAAGAACATCCTTTACATAGCTTCGTATTGTTTGTTCAGAAAAAAGCTCAGTAATTAGAACTAGAAGTTTTCTTGTTTTGTCAAGCCATGCGTGATGAAGATTGATTATATGAGGTGCATTTAAATGACCTAAAATTTTGATGTCTGTACAAAGTTTCTGAATTTGATCTTTGTCTGCATTGGCGAGATTGACTTCGTGCCATAAAACTTCTGTTCCTTCTTCTTGGTCAAGAGATCTAAATGTTACAATATGCGATTCTTCTTTCAACTTTTCACGCCTTAAAAAACGGTTTGATGGATCAACTACTCGACTTTTTTTTGGCTGTGGTTGGATTTGAGGACAAGAAGGATTTATTAGAAGTTGTTCTCTCCAAACATCTTCGGCAGATTGCCGTGGAAGAGTTATTTGCGGTTGGTTATTGGAATTCGAATTTATAAAGTTTTGTTTCTGAGAAGATGAATTATTCATTAATACATTAATGACGACCGTTTAAAACGATTATATAAAAAAAAAAAAAAGATATTCTACAAAATCGAACATTGATTTTCTTGTTAAATTTTTCTTTTTTTAAAAAGTGAAGAAAATTTTCTTGCTTCCTTCTTCTAAGGAAGTATTTTATTCACTTTAATCAAATGAATTTGGGATTCTGTCAAAATGCAGATTTACGATGTGAACGATGCCAAAAATCTATTGAATTGCATCAGGACAGTGGCTCAGAACTCCAGCTACCATTTCCTGGCGAGATCTTTTATATTTTTAATTTTTTCAAGAAAATAAATTGCTCAGTTTCTAATTTAGACGATAAAAACGGTGCTTGTGAAAAATTTAAAAGCGATTTGCTTAATTCATTAGAATATGTCAATTCTTTTTTCAAGCAGAATTCAAATGGGATTCTCGATTTTGAAATAGATGATTTTGTTTTATTAATCACTAATATTTTTATTAGCATTGACATTGATGTAGAGGATATATTAATTGCTCAATTTAATATTACAATAATAGGATATATATTAAATTTTATGTGCTATTTAATTTCATCTAAGTCAAATATATTTCAACAATATTATGATATATCTTTTATTTACAAGCTGAGGAAAATAATAATAAAATTATCTGACATCCAAAACAATAACGAATTACTAAATTCATCTCAATTCTTATTTGCTAAACTAATGGAAGATAAAGACTTTAGAATAAAAAAAGATTTTGCTTTTTGGAAAGATATAGCCAATCTAATTAAAAACGATGATGTTATTTCTTCTATTTACTATGAACTCTCAAAAGATGCTGAAAGAATCGGTTTAAGTAGTGCAAGTGATTTTTTATATTCAATTATGTCCATTTTTCCAGAAAAAGAAAATCTTTGTTCAAAAATACAATATGTGAAAATAAATACTCAATCAATTGTTAACTGTATTGAAATTATAGATAATGAGTTAATATTAACTCAAGTTCAAAATGATATTAATCATTTTATGCCAAAAATTGTGAATTTAATTGAAATCCGAAAACCAATTTCTCAATTAAGAGATGAAAATATGTCCATTGAAATTCAAAATTTACAAATTGTTTGTTTTTGCGAATTAATGCAATGCTTTATAAAAAAAGGAATAATTGCAGACTTTCAATTTTTTACTCAAGGAAATGATATTCTATCAAATATCATGAATCTTTTTGAGTCAATTATATCCTTAAAAGACAAAAACTTCAATTTATTTTTCAGGACTAATTATTCTGTTGAAGTTTTAGAACAAATTTTGATGTTATTTACCATTTTTACTGCTCACTTCAAAAAATCTTTGGATAAGAAATTTCTCCACTTACTGGTCGCATTTGCTCTCGATAGCCCATTCAAAATCAGAAAAGCAGCAGCGCTTCTTATTTGCCAAATGATTGAAATTGAGATTATCTCAGTTAGAGAAGACAATTTGTTTAAAGATTCCAACTTTTATAATCTCCTTTTGAACTTGATTATTCTTCCAGCTTACGAAATTATTGAACCTCTTCTTGATTGTCTATTGACTTTATTTTATGAGAGTTATGATTTTATAAGCTTCATTTTAAGTCCAGAAAAATTTGATGAGCTCGAGAACTTAAAAAATTCGCTTGATGATATCATAGAAAACGTTAATAACGCGTACGTTTGTGATCTTGCAGGTGATGTTCTCTGTATTATAAAGAAAAATTCACCCGAAAGCAATGAAGAAAGAAGCATTGGAAGTAATTTTGAAAATGAAAACGTTTTTAATGATTATTAATATTATCAATTTTTTTTTATTTATTAAATTAATCCTGTTGCGAGTCTTCATCTTTTGTAAAAATGATTGCTATGAATTATTACAACTGTTTCACATTTGTAAAGATTCTTTACTAAAGGAAAATTCTAATCATCAAATTTTTTTTAGTACCATAAATTGCAGCTGTTTTTTGTAGTTACGCATATAAAAAACACTGGTATTTACAGGTGTTTTTTATATAAAACTTTCCGTGGAAAAATTTGTCAATTCATAACAAAGATCCAACAATTATGTTATATATTTAAAAAATATATTCGATATTTTCCAAATTAAGAGCGTAGCTTTCAATTTGGAAATATTTGGAAAAAAAAAATTAGAATTGATTTTTGTGTCATCTTTCAAAAATAATTTCTATGATATAACAAAAAAAATATAAATTTTTCATGCTAGTAAAAGTTGAAAAAATCTAAAAACAAAGATTTTTTAATCATAAAGAAATGAAAAATTTAAAGAATTTGAATGAATAAAAAAAGAATTGGAGATAAAACCCTTTTTTTAGTTCATATTTGGTATTTCATTCTTCATGATAACTATCATCCACAAATTATAAATCTTTGATATTTGGTATTTAATTCTTCCATGACTATTATCTGAATAGTGTTTTTTTTTGTAAAATCGGGAAAATGTAAACTCTCGCAAATCATCTTAATATGATCCATCAAATCATATAATCAACTAAAATAACATCATTCAGGTTGTTCATCATACTTAAAGTTTTATAAAATGAATTCTAAATATGAAATCTCTTTTTTAATGTATACGTTTAATCGCCAAAACTAAAAACGTATATACATAAATCGGTACGTTAGTATTTCATCATTTAATATTAATTCAAAGCTTTTTTTATATTTTTGTGAATTATCTCACAAAAAAAAAAGCATAAACTGATATAAAAATCATTAATATCTTGAAAAAAAATTGTTAATTTTATTTATAAATAGTGTAATAATTAATATTATTTTATTATAATTATATTTATTTGCTAAATACTAATTTTAATTGCTATTTATTTGATTTTTTTATTAATTTAAAAAAAAGATGATATATTCATTTCAATTTTCTTTATATAATTTTTCACACCAAATGAATAAAGAAGAATGTACTAATAGAGAAGAATGTACTAAAGAAGAATGTAATAAAAGACATTCAATTCAGTTTAAAAGATTGGTCAGCCCAATTTTTTTGGACGTTGTCAAGTATCTAAATATTGATATAAGACCCAAAGGTTCCAAATCTGATCTCATTTTATATGATGGGATTTGTAAAATTGAAAAATATCATAGCATTGATCCATCTATTTATTTAACCAAAATACCAGGTTTGAATGAAATTTGCAAAAAATCATTTGTTTTTAAGAGAGTTATATCTTTTTGCGAAAAAAGTGGAAAAAAGCTTTTTTTCCCAAAAACATATATTCATCCAGAAAAAATAGACCCAAAATTTTTTGAAGAAGTTAGAGAAGATACTACATTAATTTTCAAGCCAGATTCAGGATATGGAGGAAAAGGAATAATACTCTGTCGAGGACCTAAACAAATAGAGAAGGTATATAAAGAAAATTTTGTCCAAAACGGAGTTTTTCAGCAATATGTTGACCCCAAACTTAGCAACAAACACAAATTTGACCTCAGAATATTTTTATTAATTGCAAAGCTTGAGCCTCTTACATTATTCATTTATAAAGAAGGTTCAGCCCGTTTTTGTTTACATGAATATGACAGCACAAACAATAAAGATTTTTTTGATCTTTATTCTCATCTCACAAGTGTTTCGATCAATTCCAAAGGCAAAGAAGCTGATAAATTCACATTTATTAAGAAATATTCAGAGACTATTAAAAATATTACAGATAAAGAAGAACAAAGAAAAAAGATATGGGACGGAATTAAAGAATTGGCCAAAAACGCAATTTTGGCTTTAAAAGATGATTTATTAGATAAAGCAGAAAAAGCTTGTAACCAAAATGATTTTGAATATAAAAATGGTTCTGATGAAAATTCACCAATTGATTTTAAAGAACGCTTTTTCCATATGTTGGGTATAGATGTTTTAATAGACTCACAATTAAATCCTCTCCTCCTTGAAATAAACGACAATCCTGGAATTCGAAGTTTTAGTAATATTGATACGGATATAAAAGAAAACTTAGTTAAAGATGAAATCGAATTAATTTATAAATATATTAAAAAAGAAGAAGAAGAAATCAAAGTTGGCGGATGGGAAATGATACTTGGAAAATTGATAAAAAATTCAAATTGTGATGATACTTGTCTGATAGATAATCAGGCTAATATGATCCCTTAAAATTACCTCAAAAATATAACGGCCCAAGAAAAGCATTTTTAATTTTATTTATACATATAGCTTTTTTATCTAAATGGTTATCTTTTTAAATATCTATTTTCTTTTTCATTTTTCAAAAAGTTCAATTTAATATTTATCAAAAAGTTTTCTAATCAATTTCCACTTTTTCAGTGAAATATGATTGTCACTTCACCACCAAACCTTGTTGTTTTTTCAACTCCATTAAATAATATATAAATAAGTTTTGTTTTTCCTTTTTCATATTATATAATAGAATAATTATGATATGAAAAAACATGATCGTATTTTTTTGAAATGTGATATGAAAATTATATTTTTTTCAAAAATTTTTATCAGTTGTTTTATTATTTCGGAAAGTAAATAATAAAATATATGTTGCAATGAGTTGTTTATTGATATTTAATATAGTGCATGCTAAATAATTATAAATTGTAAACTTTTTGGTTGGTTATTAGTATTAGACTTGTTAAAGTCCATGGACCTGTGGACTTACAAAATTCATTCAATTTTTTTTAGCATTTTTTATTTATTCACAAAATAAAAATTATTTATAATTTCTCTGAAATACTCTGGTCCATCTGTCAGGACTTCCAAAATTCTTTCAATATTTTTAGCATTTTTTTTTATTCACAAAATAAAAATTATTTATAATTTCTCTGAAATATACTGGTCCATCTACCAGGACTTCAAAAATTCTTTCAATTTTTTTAGCATTTTTTTTTATTCACAAAATATAAAATGTTTAAAAATTTCTCTGAAATACACTGGTCCATCTGCCGGGACTAATAAAATTCTTTCAATTTTTTAGCATTTTTTATTTTTTCACAAAATAAAAGAATTATAAAATTTCTTTGAAATATTTTGGTCCATCTGCCAGGATTTCCAAAATTCTTTCAATTGTTTATGACATTTTTTTTCATGATTAAAAACATTCAAATATAATTTACTCATATTAGTTACTACTTTTCTATTTAAATAAACAAAAAAAATTAAATAAACAAATAAACTATAAAATATATGCCTAAAATGAGTTCTTTTTTGAGATATAAAATAAAAATAAATTGACAAGGTTTGTTAGGTCCACGCATAGGTGTGCTAAAATTTTGTAAAGTGTCAAAATAAAGTACTCAAATCATTTTTTACGGTCAAATGCCACCATAATGGTATATTATTAATATTTTATCGCATATATACTATTTTTTAAATAATAAATTTTGATTTACCATACATTTTTGAGATATTTTTAATTATTTTTAGACAATTTTTTAAATGCATTTTTGGTCGGAAATAGGATTTTTCTATGATTATTTTACCGCTGCTATTTATAAAATGATAACTAAAAAACATGATGAAAGCCACTGAAGATGGCAAAGAATGCAAAGAATTTAAGAAAAAATATGAATAATATGCTAATACATCATTTTTGATGAACTAGCAGAAAAAATCCAAGTTTAAGAAAATTTTATGCAAAATATCAGATAAAAATATGATATTATCCATAAACTTGCATATTATGAAGGATATTAATAATTAATATAAATAACATATATGATTTGAATTTCAAAAAGAAAATTATGAATTATGATATAATGCATAGGTCATAAAAGAAACTAAAATGGAAGAATTTAATATATTTTTCCCCAATTTCACCAAGTATACTTATAATAAGTAAAAAATTATCCGCCAAATATTCAATTGAAACTTTCTAAGAATAATTCAAATTTAAAATTTTGAATTAAAGTTTACATTCAAAAAATTATCGGATGAAAAATATATAATATCTTAAAAATGTATGGTAAAAATTATTTAAAAATTATAAATATAAATATAATTAGAAATATAAAGGTTTATAATTATAATTCATACCAATCCTCCGTAAAATTAAAATTTCTGACACTTTACAAAATTTTAGCACACCTATGTCCACGCCAAGTCCCGAGTCCACAAAAAGTCCATGAAAAGTGCATTTGTCCCGGACTTTTAACAAGTCTAAAAATATAGTATTTTTTTTTATTTAAAGCAAGGTTCCAATGAAAGGATCCTTTTTATAATAGACTGAAAAATATTTTAATATATGTAAAAATGATTAATCATGATATTAATTCAAATTTTATAGATAATTATAATATGAATTTGGATTGATTATTTTTGGATTTCTTTGGGTTTATAGCTGGATTCATGGGATAGTTAAGAACTTGCAGATTCACTAAGTTGGAAATCTTTCATTTAATAATTCAAATCCAATTCAAAAAGATAATTTAAAAAGAAAGAATTCTATGTTTTGTTTTGTTACAAAATTTTTCACATTTTTTCATGAATAGAATTAAAATTTAGCTTAACGCGACCAAGGAATTATTCTCATATATTTGATATTTATTTATTTATAATTAAATTTATATTTTTACCAAATAAATTATGACTTCATGCACATTTTTAGCATCGTGAATTTATACATTTTTCCCAGGAATTTTAATCTTTTATTTAAAAAGTGCAAACGCTCAAAATAAAGTTTTATAATATGTTATTATAAAATCATAAAACCTTCTTTCCAATGAGAAAAATCAATTTGACAGTCCACTTTTTGAGAGGACTTGTCCAAAAAATTTCGTTGCAGCTACTCTTGCAACTCTCTCAAAAAAAAATTGCATAAACTTCAGAAAAACAAGCTTTTTGAGAAAAAAATCTCCTTGAGTTGCATCTACTCTTCTTTTGGTAAATGCTTGAATTAGTTCTTTCGAAATTAATTACACATTACCTTAAAGAATATATTCAGAAAATCGATTCTTCTCAAATGGAAATGAAAATTTGGAAAGGTCATGCAACATTTGATAATCTTGATTTATTATCCACTGCTTTATCAGCACATCATATTCCATTATTTATCAAAAAAGGAACAATTAATCATGTAGATCTAAATTTCCCTTGGAAAAAATTGAATACTGAAGCATGCGTTATTGAAATTAAGGATGTTTATATTGTATGTTCACTAGATGGCCAGATCTTGATTCAAAAAGATCTTCAAGCAACAGAAGATGCCATTCATTTAGAGGATACAAAAAAAGATTTTAGTAAGGAAGATGCAAAGGGGACATGGCAATCACTAGCCAATACTGTAATTGATAATGCAAGAATTGATATCGAAAACATTCATTTCCGTATTGAAATTCCATGGCGAAATTCAAATGTCGCACTTGGTTTTATCATACCAAAGATATCAATGCATACAGTTGATGAAAATAATCAACAAATAAAAGTAATTAAACATTTTCAAATTCTTAGGAAATTATTAACTTTTGAAGGTTTATCAATTTACTTTGATATATATACAGAGCCTGTTGAATTAAATGAAAATTTTTTATGTACGATGATTCAATTAATGAAGTCAGATTGGCCTCATCAGTATATAATGAGTCCATTAACAATAGAATGTTTACTTATTCACACAAGAAATAATCCAGATGTAATCCAAAATCAACTCGAAATTCTCACGAAAGATATTTTTTTTTCTCTTGATTTTTTACAGTGTCGTGCACTTTTGGAACTTAATGAAGAATGGAAAAGATTTTCGATTCAAAGAAAGTATGCTCATTGTTTGAGACCTATAGATTTCGAATCTACAAATGACAACTGGCTATATGCACATAGATGTGCTATATCAAGGGCATTTCATCATATATTTAAACCTAAATTGGCTATAATTATTTTGACAAATAGACAAAAATATTTAAAAGCTTATCGAAAGCTTCATACCGACACAAAAAATCCGCTCATTAAGTCGCTGAAAGTTTTTGATCCATCCCTTGAAAAATTAGAAAATAAGATTGGGCCTCAAGCTTCTTTATTTTTGCGCCAATTTGCTGAAGCTGTCACCAGAAAAGAGAGTAAGGAAAAGGACACTTCGCTATCTGCACTTGATATGTCTGAACTCAAAGGACTCATCAATACAACTGACCAATTTTTTAAATCATCTTCATTTTCAATGAGCTTGGATATTCCATCATTCAAACTTGGTTTAAATTATTCAGTTGATCAGCCATTATTCACAATAGATTTCATTAGGACGATAGGAGAACTGAAAAGTACTGAAAAAGAAGTGAATGTTTCGTTGAAAATCACTAATTTAGAGATGAAAAGTTATTTTAATAACCAAATTAGGCAGATATTTAATGTTAACAGATCTATTCTAGATTCATTCCTAATATTACATCTTACAATTCCAACGAGCACCAGCGCGTCTACGATTACAGTTGATGTTGCTCCATTCATGATCAATCTTGATTCAGACGCATTAAATAATACCGCTACTTTTTTTGCCAATTTCCAAGATTCATCTGGACAATCAGAAAGCCAAGACAAAGAAAGAAAAATCATTGTTCTCGATGTAGCAGAGCAATTCCAAAAATTGACTACATTTAAAAACTATTCAATGACAGTGAATTTCAATGAAATTGTTACCGTTTTCCCTTTCGTACACCATGAAGAAAACACTGAACTGAGACTAGAAATTTCCAGGATCATGATTTCAAAGGAATTGAACGAAGTCATCCAACCTGATGCGCCTTCATTTGATATGAACTTTAATTTGAGCTTCACAATTAATCAGTTCCAATTTGCCGGTTTTCCTTTAATTTCATCCTTTACGACCCACTTTCTTGCGTCTGTTACTTTTTATCAAAAATCAACAAATATTGATGTTAACACCAAGTTTGTTCTTGATAATCTCGCCTTTTATATGATGAATTTTGACTACCAAAGTGTAATGGACACCATCCACACAATTCTGTCTTTAGAGATATTCAACTTGTCAGCACCAGAAATCTCATCTGATACAAAAACGGTTATGTCATTTACACGTACTCAATTCGATTTCCAATTACTGATCAAAGAGTTTATGATACAGATGAAAGACGATAAAAATGATACAAAAGTTTTCTTTAGGGACATTACAAACAAATCTGCAATTTTCAAGACAAATTCTGAGTTTTCGTTCCTCATGAAGTCCCTCATGTCGGTCAACAATGACTTTGAAGAATTGAATCTCACAAATGACGAGAAGTGCTGTGAACTTGTGATTAAGAAATCTGATTTTCAGATTCACATTTACAACTCTGAAATAAACCTCGATTTCCCTTGGATTCAGTGGATACAGCGATACATATTAAACTTTATATCAAGTATTTCAGACGATGACATTACATCAATTAAAGATGAGGTCTCGCGTAATAAAAATAAATCTAAAGAATGTTTCAAAGAAGAAGAAGAGAAAAAAGAAGAAAAAGTTGAAAAAGAAGAAGAGAAAGAAAATGTTGAAATTGAAAAAACGAAGATCCAAATTATTCTTCATGATTCACAATTGATTTACAAAGATCCATCGGGAGACATTTTGTTTCCTTTCTCGTTTGTTTCTGTGTCAAGTACAGAAGACGGCTACTTCATTGATTCTCAGTCAATATCAATTAATTACAAGAATCTTGTTGTATTAAGTCCAACTTCTTTCAATGTGACCTACAAGTCATCACAATACAAAAGCGAGATCAACTCTGATCTTCCTTTTATCTCAATGCAAATTAGCCCATCGGCTTTCCATTCAATTTTGCGCTTTGTTTTTGACCTGAAAGACTACGTGCAGTCAACTCTTAAGCTATTGAATGAGAATAAAAAGGAAGAAGTAAAGAACAGTACATTAAATGAAGAGATGCAAGAATCAGTAGGTCTCTTTAATTTCACAGCTGATGGAATTAAAGTTGAAGCTTACGAAAACAATTCTTCTTCTTCTTCGTTTGCGTCAATTCAGGCATCTAAGTTGATTGTTGATGTCCAATACGACTCAAAAGCAATAAAAGTCATTGTTTCATTGGATGATGTTGACTCTCATCAGCTGTTTCTGAACGATTTGATCGGCCTTTGTGCTTTTGACCAGTTCAAATTGACCTACCAACAAATCACTGACTTGCCTGACCAAGTAGAAATTGACCTGTCGCCTCCAAAGCAAGAAATAAATGTAAGAATACCATTTATCTTTTACGTGATGAAATTTATTACTAGTGACGAGTATGACAAGCCATCTGATTCTAATACGAAATATAAATTTGATATTAATCTTCCTTCTTCTAAAATTTTCCTTCTAGGAAAAACTAAGAAGATTTTGGCAGCACATCTTGGTGATGCTCACTTTACCTGCCTCTTAAGTAAGAATAACGAATTGCAATTAGATATACAATCTTTGGCTCTCTATGCTTTAACAGAATCTCTTATGCAAATTAATTGTAAAGAAAAGCTTCTTGATATTAAAAATGCTACTTCTTTTTCTTTCAAAGGAAATTTGCTCAAGTACCACCAATCGCAATTAGATGTTGCTTTTAATTTACCATCTATATATGAAATAATTGAAGAATTAATAAGTGAGATTGGAATATCTGAATCTTCTAATGATCAAATGAAGAGGAATTCATCCGATCCATCAAATGCAATTGAAGAAATTGAACAAAATAGCCAAGTCTTATTTTTTGGAATTGATTTGAATATAGAAAAGCTTTTAGTTAAAGTCCTTCCTCAAAAAGTCGACCCAAAGTTCTTTTTATTTGAATTTTGCGACTTTCAGTTTGTTTTAAAATTATCAGATATCAAAAAATTTTCATCTCTTTTCATCAATTCTATCAGTATATCTATTAACGATCAGAACCTTCACCCAACTCAGATATCAGAAGTTAGAAGTGTTATTTCTTTTAACGATTCATTTGATCCAAGTTCCGAAACGCATGAATCTATTTCTCACCTTGATCATAAAGCTCCAGTAGAACCTTTCATTATTACTAAGGTTTCATCATCAATTTCTCTCCAATCAATATGTATTAATTATTCACACAGAATTGCTTCTGCAGTCATTGTATGTTTTGTTCCTCCTCCTAAAGAAATTGATCAGTCAAATGATCAGAAAAATGAACAAAATCAAATCAAAAAATCAGAGGGAAATTCTAATAAAAGTGCAAAACCCAATTTTATAGTTAATATCAAAGGTGAATTTAATATCAATGAATTCAAAATCATTCTTTGGTTACTTGAACCAATAGCAACCCTTAATATTATTGGTTTCTCTGCATCTCGTACTGATCGATGGAATGCTCATATTAGGCGAATTGAAATTTCATCTGAAAATAACTCTCTTTTAAGATGTAAAAATGACAAAGATTTATTAACTTTTTACAAGGAAAAGAAAGCTTACTATATGGCATTTAATACTGAAACAGAAATATTTTTTGATGATAAATTTGTTCTCCAATTAACATCTTACATAATGTGGTCACCTCTACTTCATATTCCACTTTCTTCATCATCAGACCAGCCATCTAATATGATCTCCCTTCCATTCAATTTGATATTGTTTATACCCAAGTTAAGTATCCTCATCCCAACCAAGTTTAACTCAACCCTCCATATTGATTTCAGTCTAACATTGAAATTAATTGAAGAAACAATTCAGGGATCAATATTATCTCTTTCCGCCTACTTTACAAATCTTGCTGGAAACAAGTATCGTCCAATGATTGAAGATCTTTCAATCAATGCAATCAGAAAACTTTCAAGTCCAACTAGCGTTTCAATCACTCTTTCAATATCAAATGTCCAATGTGTTGTCTCAGCCCTTGACATTTCAATTTTTGCTTCAATTTATGAGTCTATTCTAAATGCCTACAAATCACTCACTTTTTCTGTTGAATCATCTTCAAATTCAGCAACCGGAGTCACTGATATTACATTTACATCGGGCATGATCAATTTGATAATTTGTAGAGATAATAGATCCTCACAAATGTTTGATCCGCTATTTAAGTTGTCGATTCCTCCAATATCATTCATTTTAAATTCAAATAATGAAAACGAAAATGGCAATATCGCTGTCCAAATCCAGCCTTATATTCAGTATTTCAATGAAACAACAGGAAAGTGGGATATGATCGTTGAACCGTTTTCTCTTGGAGCTTTAATGTTTCTTCAAAGCCAAGTTTTTAATGTTGCAATCAATGTCAATCGCGGAATAAATATAAATCTTCCATCAACAGCCATTATTCAGTACATGAACCTATATAATGACATTGATGAGAGCTTATCCAGAAATGATGTGCAAAGTATGACGTTTCCTCGTTTTTGGATTCAAAATGGATTAGAAATTGAGATATTTATTGCAATTCTTCCCGCAAGCATGAAGGTTGACCCACAGTATTTCAATCTGATTCCAGGTCAGATCATTCCTGTCTACAACTTGTTCAAAGACTCAAAGATTCAGGTAATTGCACAAGAAGTACCAATTGAAACATTCACTCCACAACAGCTCGCTTATCCAACCTACTTCTCCAATTCTATATGTATTAGCAAGAAACCTTATAAAGGAGGAACTTTGATTCAAGTTAACACCACAATGCAGCTTTACAATGGGACTTCAATTAAGATTGATTTGTTTGTTCGTGATGGAAAAGATTTTGCCAAATATGCAACGGTTGATCCTAATCAGAAATATCCACTAAGATTTGAAGAAGATAAATCAACTGAGTTTCTGTTTGTTGAGCATACAGAAGAGAAAGCTAAACACAAATTCCAAATTGTGAAGATCTCGCCAAATGACCAACAGCCAACAACTTTTCCATTTTGGTATGGAGATAAGCAAATTAATTTGATTAAAGTGATGTCTGTTGATTCTATTTCTGGCAACCGAATTGTCTTGATTGTTCCTTCGATAATTGCAATAAACAACCTTCCAATTCCTCTATACATCATGCACGGCAACTTGCATTCTGACAGTAAATCTAGCGGTAAGGAAGCAGCCAAGGTTAAAGAGCAGCAACTTGATACTCAAATCATTGAAATTCCTGTTGAGAAGCACTGCAACTTGCTCTTTATTGGCCCTGATAATGATAAAATAAATGCTGGCTTGTCGCTTGACATGAGTCACTTTACAAGGATGGACACATTGCAATTCTCATACAATGAAATTCAATCAATTCATGTCTTCAGCTCGATGGCAGGAACTACGATTGACATTGCCGTTATTTTTGAGCAAGACAAAGCAACTGGTCAATTATCAATAATATTCTTCTCACCAGTTGTCTTCTTCAACATGACAAACTTGCCCATCCAAGTCCTTGAAGACTCGGCCAAAGTCAAAGAACCGCATTCATTAACAATCATGGGGCAATCGTCAGGTCTCTGGTGTCCTCGGTCATACATTACTGACTCATCCACTCACACAGTCAACATTGAAATACCTGGACTGACTTACAAGTCAATCAAACCATTTGATTGCACTGTACAGGCTCGTTCTGTCATCTTTTTGAGCTCAGTTGACAATGATCAGATGGCAACTCCACTTCGCTACAACGTCACAAAGAGTGAGAGAACTTCAATTGTCACTTTTTCATCATTTCTGATTGTTAAAAATGAACTTGAAGTGGCAATTAGTTTGCAGCCAATTCTATCAATTCCAAAAATGACCCAGTCTCCTCTTGAACAATTGAGCACAAAGAATCAGAATGAAAATGAAACTAAAAATGAGAAAGAAACGCAAAAAAATGAAGAAGAGAATAAAGAAAGTGAAAAAATCATTTCAACCAACAATACTGATACAGAGAGTGAAAATGAAATTGAAACCAAAAAGAACGGAATGTACAGCATCACTTCTCATTCGATGTCACTTGGCGATCGAATCAAGATTCCGTCAGGCGAGTCAGTGAATGTTGAAACGATGACTCTTTCTGGTGCTTTTCTTCTCTCTGTTGAAGGATACCAGACAACGCCTGCTCTTTCTCTCATTTCGCAGCAGAAGGCGGCATTCAGAGTCATGTCGCAGAGCTCTTTCACAATTCTCGAGCTTGAAGTGAGTGACACCAAGACCTCCTTTGTTTCTTGCATCAGGAGACGCAACTTCCCAACTCCGTTCCTCATTGCAAACTGCCTCGGTGTCCAAATAGAGGCGTACCACTTGATTCCAGTCAACCCATTCATAATAGAGCCACACTCGACATCGATCTACGCGTTTGACGAGCCTTTCTCGTACCCGTCTTTGCATGTCGACATCAAGCATAAGTCTGATAAAGAAGGTGAAAACATCAGATTGGACATTTCATTGGTTGATGACTGCGAAACAATGATAATAGAGAACTCTTTGCTTAACGGGAAGCCAATCCTATTGACAATCCAGCCGAACAGCAATGGAACACGCGCCATTATTTTGTCGCAAGAGACGCTCTCTGTTGCGAGTGAGAGTCATTATTACTGGTTCTTCTCGATAACGGTCGATGTCATTCGAATCTCAATCATTGACCTTTTGATGCGCGAGTTTGCGTTGATATCGCTTGGCGAAATCTCAGCTGAATTTCATATCCACTACGGAATGCGAGTCTTCAAGTTCAACCTCGGCACGCTTCAGGTTGATGACCAGCACCCCTACTCGCAGTGCCCGGTTGTTCTTCACGGCCGCAAGTGCGGCAACGTTCCATTCTTCCACCTCGACGCGACATCGCCGATTGGCAGCCTCTGGATGGACAACATATTCTACGTGAACGCGACGATGCAGCGAATCGACGCAGCTTTCGACGCGTCCTTCATCTCCGACTGCTTCCAGATGGCAAAAGGACTCATGAAGCCGATAGAAACCGCCATTGCGCCTGCCCAGGCGCGCATAAAGCCGTCGGAGAGCACGGTCCACATAAACTGGCTGGAGATCTCTCCGATCTACATCTGCGCGTCGTTCAAGGGCGGCTACTCAAAGAGGCCCCCGCTTTTCGGTCCAATTCCGTGGTACATAAAGCTTCTTCCCAGTGTGAACTCGGCCAGGATTCTTCTTCCTGGCATCGTCATTGCGCATCTGACGGACAGGCTGAAAGAGACGCGTGAAAAAGTGACAGGCGATTATAAGTCAGCTGCTTTTTCGCAGATATTGTCAATTCTGGGCATATCTGGTCGCATCATGCAATCGTTTGGAATTGCTGACTCAATTGCCCGAATCTTGAGGATAAGGATGCACTCGGACCTTGTCGATATTGGCGATGCAAGCAACGCAATGATAACTGGAGAGCCTTCATTAGCAAACGAGCCAAATTCGCTGAATGCGTTTGAAGGCACATCCTTCGACAACAGGCGGCAAGTTCTCGGCCCATTCTCGCACCACTCGCTCTCTCTGATAATGGGGAAGATCGAGAGTCTAGACATAAAAGGGTCTCAGACAATCCACAGGATTCTTTCCGGCTTCGGCTCGAACAACGAATCCGAAATGCAGCAGATCGGGATCAAGATAAAGATGGTGCCCGGCTGCGGCTTCGGCTACGGCGTGTTTGGCATACTGACAAAGCCAACGATAAATCCAATGCCGAAGCTCCTTCCAATGGCAGGAATCTCGATCTCGCGGATGCCTCGCGCCTATCCAAACAACCACATCGGAAAGTACAGCCTATTTTTGTCAAAGGCTCAGGCAGTCATCATGAAGAACACTGGAGCTTCCTCCTCTTCTTCTCCTTCGCCTGCTTCAGCTGCTCCTGGCTCTTCTCTTGCTTATGACTCTTCAGTCTCGTTCATCACAGCTGATGATTCATCATCAGATTTCAATGCAAGCGATCCGTCGCGTGAATTCACTGGATTCATCCCAGTTACTCCAATCTCGATTTCCGCATCGGCTTCTTCTTCTAGCGGCGAGAAAATCCGGATGAAATTCAGATGCACGATGACACAAAATTTCGTTTGCTTGACTGATTTCACTGTTTTTGTACTGAATCCAACTGCTGAGAAAATTGTATCAAAGCTGGGCTTCAAGGAGATCGAGCGAGTCTCAGTTAGGAGATGCCAGGTGGAGATGACTGCTAAAAAGAAGAAGAAAAGCATTTTGTGCTCTACAGCTAAAGAAGAAAAAGCTCAAAGAATATCAACATTCATTAAATCCCAGCAGTTTATGGCTCAGATGTTTAAGACATCTTTACTTGAGTAATATCGAATATATGTTTTTATTTTTACTTATATAATTGAACTTTCAATAATATGCGTATTTGTTTTTTAAAATTGTTTATTTATTTACTTACTTTTTAATATAGATGAAATTTATATGGATTTTATTTGTTTTATTTAATTGAATTATGTAATAATTTAATTGAAAATTATAAACAATTCAATAAAATAAAGAAAATAAAAAAAAAAAAAAAAGATTGAATTATTTTATTTAAATTTAGTTTTCAATATATGTCAATCATATTATATCATTTTTCTAAATGACTCAACAAGCTACCATTCGAAATCAACAAGCAATTAAAAAGATAATGGAAGAATTTCCAAATAACATGACCCCATTAACTATGAAGCAAGTTATTACACCAGCTTTCGTTCATTGGCTTTGTAATCAAGTACAACCAATTTTAGAAGCTGAACCAAACGTAATTGATGTGACATCATGTGTTCATATAGTTGGTGATATTCATGGTCAATTTGATGATCTTATTACGATTTTCAAGCTAGGAGGTATTCCACCAAAACAAAAATACATTTTTCTTGGAGATTATGTTGACCGTGGAAAACATTCTTTGGAAGTGATTTGTCTTCTATTGATTCTAAAGTATCTTTATCCGGAACAAATAATCTTGCTTAGGGGAAATCACGAGTCGCGTGAGATGATTAGATCATATGGATTTGAAAATGATTGCAAAACAAAATTAACTTTACAATGTAAAAAGTATTTTTGTACAACGTTTGATAAAATGCCATTATGCGCAATTGTAGATAAAAAAGCTTTTTGTGTTCACGGAGGAATTTCAAAGGATCTTAATTCTATTAAAGATATCTCAGAAATTTCTAGATTTTGCGAAGTTCCTGAGAAAGGATTGTTTTGTGACTTATTATGGTCTGATCCATCAAGAAATTGTAAGGAATGGGAGAAAAGTGATAGATGTGAAACAAATTTGTGGGGAATAGAATCAGCACATCGTTTCTTAGAAGATAATAACTTATCAATAATCATTAGAGGTCATCAAGTTGTAAGTGAAGGATACAAGTATGCCTTTAGTCCAGATAAATCAGTTGTTACACTTTTTTCTGCACCAAACTACTCAAAAAATTCTAAAAATAAAGCAACTTTTATGACAATTAATGAAGGGATTCCATATAAATTTACAGAAATTCATCCTTCATCAAATAATTCATCTAAAACGTCGCCAAGAAGATCTCCATCACCTAAATCAAAAGTCAATAATTATCTTGCTACTAAGAAATTAGCTTAATTGATATTTATGATTTTTTTTTTGTTGTTAGAAAATAAAATAGAATTGCCAATATATTTTTTTTTTTATTATTCATCTCTATGATATTATTCTTATTCGACCATTTATATTATCAAATATTTTAACAAGAAATAAGCAATGTCATTAAAAAAGCCAGATGCAACAGCTTACAAGGTTGGGGGGTATAAGCAAATAATGTACGTTGACCCTAAGACAGGAAACGATGTAATGGAAATATGTGAGTTGGATACTGGTCTTTTAATCGCTAGAAGAGAAAGAAGTAAAACAATTTATGGAGCTCAAAACCAGTGGGAAGTAACATATGGCCAGATCCCCAATGAGAAAAAGGAAATTGACACTATTGAACTTTCTTCCAAAAATCCAATTTTCTTTAGGCAAGACACACCAACTCAATGGTCCTGGCGAGTGAGGCAAATACCATATCCTCCAGAAAATTATGAAATTACAGTTGACACAGCTAAAAACCAAATCGTGATTCGAACAAAAAATAAAAAATATTTCAAAAGAATTGATGCCCCAAATGGTGAAAAAATGATTCAAAGTGAAGTAAATTGGAATTGGAATTTTAACACGCTTGTTATTACTCACAATAAGCCCCCGCGTGTGATTGCTCAGGATAAAGAATGGCAGCAGTGGCGAGCAAAACTTCCATGCAAAGAAGAGAACGAACCTGACTGTAAGACTCAATAAATTTTTAAATAAAAGTATAAGATCTTAAATGTTTCTTTTTATTTAGTAATATAAAACAAATTATAAATATAAATAAAAACAGCAGCAGTAATAATTATATTTAACATACATATGATATATTATCCTCATACACCTTCAGCCTGAATTAAGGCGGGTGATAAATTCAACTTTTTTTCATGAATCTTTAAGTCAATAGTTGGAAGGCATGTTGCTGTCCTATTGAAGCACATCTGACGAATTCTTGGCGAAGGGTCTATTTGATGCACAAAACCGCAATATCCATTACAGCTGCAATTTCCACGAGAGGGCTCGCAAATGATTGTTGATAATTTATGTGTATCCCATAAAGATGCGTGAATTCGTCTTCCAGCATAAAAACGATTGTTAAGTGCTTTATAAGCAGCAATGCATGAATCTGAGTCTTGGAAGAGAATCCAAGCTGTTCCTGCTAAATGTAAACTAACATTTTGAGCAACAATAATATCTAAAACTTGTCCAAATTGGCTACATTCAGCATATAAATCATAGTAAAAAGCATCAAAAATCGACATCCGTAAATCTTCATTAATTGGAGATTTTTTTTCTCCTAAACAATAAAAAAAAAAATCTGGATTAGGATAAATGTGGTGGAGGATAACTACATGAGGAAAAGTAAATTCTCTATGAATGCCAAAGCATAAATCACCATGAATGCAAATACCAATTTTTTCATATTGAACGCAAAAGTGTCGATTTAGTTTCTTATCGTTTTCATCTGCATCGATATCATCTGGACTTGAGATTTGTTTTACTGAGGATTGTCCTTTCATATTCATAATATGAAAAAATCCAATAAACTATTCAAACTCATTGAAATGTGATTTGATATAGGATTCAACCGTTTGTAAAATGTCAAAAAATTGAATAAAAATTAAAAATTAATTATTTTGTTTATTTTATTATTAAAATAATATCTCCATTATTTATTAATTATAAAATATATCTTATAATAAAAAAAAATCTATAGGGTCATGAAAGGGAATAAAAGAAAGTTGGCATGAAATGTTATATGAAAAATGCATAATTTATGAACCAAAAAAAGAAAATTCATGTTAAATACAATAGAATAATTATTCAATTCATAAACAAAAACATATAATTCAATGATAAAATACTTGAAATTAATGAATTTAGAAAAAGATTCAAATCATATCAAACATCAATTATAAAAATCTATAAAGAAATATCACACATTTTTTCATGATTCATAACTGATATTTTATAGTGATAATAATATCATTTTTAATGTAAAAATATTTTAATTCTAATCTTTATTATTTAAGGTACAAATCCAATACGTTATTTATTTGACCTGTGAACGTTTATTTTTTGTGAAAAGCGACCCCTCGGAAAAAGTTTGAATTTGAATAGTGTCAGATTTGTGATTCTGAACTTTATTTTATAAGGTGAAAAAAAACGAATAATCCAGTTACAGAGTTTCTATTAAATTTAATAGATATTTGTATGTTTAAAAGTGTTTTATCGTATTATTAAACGTTTTTAAATATAATAGTATGATTTAATATAAAAATATTTCAAGATATTTTAATTTAAAACTTCTAATAATTTTATTTCAAATATATTATTTTCAGTTAATTTCAATTGAAAAATAAAAAATAATTATTCAAAAATAAAATATTTAAATTGTTTTGTTCTCTCGTATATTTCTTTATTATTAACAAATTAATTTAATTATATATATTTATGTATTTATTATATGAATAATTCATGTTTTATACTTAAATATAAATATAATACATGCAATATAAAAATATTTTTGTAAAAGATTACTAACCATTTTTTTGAAATAAAATTGAAATAATATTGAAATAATACTTTTCTTTTTCATATTTCTATAAGTTCAAGGACGGACTTTTCGTCATTTAATTTCTTGATAACAAATTAATATATTTATATGTTTTTGTTTATGCTTATATTAAAGAATATTTTAAAAAAATTAATTGTAAATTTCAAGATATATTAAAAATAAAATTAGAAAATAACGGATTATTTCATTTTATAAAATATAATAAATCTTTTTAATTTTTTGATGAAAAATGACAGTTTATCCATTTAATGATGTTGATAATTTAATTTATTACTAATATATTAGCATGAATAAATGATTTATATTTATAAAGTTTATTTTCATAAAGAGATAAATATAGATAATAATACTGTTATTTCAAACAAATTTCCCTCAAAATTTTCTTCATTCACCTCTCATTTTTCATCGAATCTTATCAAATCTTCATCATATAAAATAGATAATTTATCAAAAAGTTATTATTTGATAATAAAATATCTTTTTTCCTACATTACAAAATTTATCAAAATATTTAAATATAAATATAATATTATAAATTTAACAATTTAACCAAATATAAGCAATGAAATACTACTCTGTTTTAAAAAGTTAAAATCAACATTTTAAAACTAATATATCTCCATTCATAATCATAAATACTTTTATATTATTATGAATATTCAACAAATAAACATTTAATAAAAGAAATACTTTCTAAATAATGAGATATAACAAGCTTTATAATTATGAATATGTCTGTTGATTTGCTATTGTATTGGACATCTCTACATGTATATCTTAATTTTATCTATGAATATATAATTTTTTTCTATCTAATCAAGTTAAAGCCCTTTTTCGATAATAATATTTTTATTAAAAACCAAAAAATACCTTGAATTTCGTAACATACTAACATATTGGGAATATTAATTTCAATAAAAAAGCTAAATTCAAGATATATTCAGTTGATAAACAAATTTGAGTATTATAATTAAGAATTAATACATCACGCTCAATATTTTTATTTACTATAATTTTTAAAAAGATTTTAATCATAAAAGATTCAAAAGGACCACTTTTTTTGTTTTATTTATAAAGAAAACGACGCATATAATAAGCGACCATTTATAAATGTCAAAAAAAAAAGACGGTTATTTAACGTATTGGATTTGTACCTTAAACTAAAAAAAATAATCCAAAAAGTTGGCTTTACAATATTAATGTATTAATAAAAGCATTGGCATTTATATTTTTTAGAAGTGAAATATAATATCTGAAGATAAAAAAATAACTGTCAATTCGTAGAAATAAATAAAAAAAAATACTAGAACAAAATGATATGAATGCATCTGCCTTTTTTAATCTGGTTTAAAATAACTGGAATTTGGATAAACTCTATTATTTAAATTTTTGAGTTTGAAATGTGAAATAAAAAATATAAGAAAAGCATTCAATTAAAAAATCCATTCCCTTTCATGACATGATAGACAATTTTTTTCAAAAAATTAATGCTCGATTATTTAGCAAATTATCTACAAAATGATAATATTTTTATTAAAAAATATTGAAGTTTTAAAAATGTGTCACTTTTTTTACGGTTGAATCCCCTATGATTTGATATGAATGAACATTGTTTGACTGTTAATTTATTCAAATACTTTTTCAAAGGTAATTCAAATCAATTTTTTTGACATTTTTTTCTTTTTCAACAAATGGAAATTAATCTTCAAGCATTTAATGCAAATTATAAAGCAAAAAGCGTAAAATTGACGTTGCGTCCAGGGGCAACTATATTTAATGTAAAAGATAAACTTATCCAAAGAGCATTTTTACATTCAGTTGCACCAAATGTTACCGATTTGGTATTTGTTAAAGATATTAAAGGAGGAAAAGAGAAAACCCATGAAGTAATAGATAATAAAGGCAATAGGGTAAAAGTATTTGTAAAAGAAGATTTCCCAAACAATATTGATTTATTCGACAAAAAAAATGAAGAAAACGACGCATATACAACTTTCAAAGCAAACAATATTTCTGTTTTTTATTACGTTGCACAACTTTTAAGCTTATCAATTACTATCAATAGCAGAGATAAAACTTTTGAAAAAAAGCGACCGTTAAGCTTACAAATTAATTATATAGAAGACTTGAGAGATGATATTGCTAAAGAATGTGTATGTAATACTAATGATATTCTCTTTTTTAACAAAGAAGATCATAAACTAATTGAACCACAAAATGATCTCAAAATATACGCAAAAGATGGATTAATAGCATATACATATCCAATAAAAGCTAAATTTTCATATTTAGGGAATTCAGAAATAATATATTTAATAGATGACGAGCCTCTCAACTATTATATAGATAAATTTGATATCAAAAAATTGTTAAAAATTGAATTTTCAAATATGTTATTTTCTGTTCATAGAGAAAAACTTCCAGAAGGTGTTCCGAATTACATCCCTGATAATGAAAAGATTCATCAGTTTTTAAAAAAATATGATAAAAATCAAATTGACATAAAAATTGAAGAAGATAAGCCTAACTCAATTGATGTTAATGTTCAATTCGAACATAAAATGGTCTGTTTCAGCTTTACATATAAAACCTCGCATAAGGTTGCTGATCTTATAGAAACAATAGCGCAATTTTTTAAATTACAAAGCAAAGGAAATCTATATTTAAGTAACAATAAGAAAAAGCATTTACCATTAACTGACCAAATTAAAAAATATAATAATGGCCAAAAAGTCATTGTTTTTACTCCCAAAGACAGAATCGAATATAATCTAATATTTAATTATAATGGTCAAAAAGATACAGTTCCCTTTTCAGACCCTTCTATAAAAGTTAGAGATATAATAAATGATTTTGCAAAAAGAAACGATATTGATCCTTCATGGATTTTGCTTTCATATGATAAAAATCAACTTCAGCCTAAATCCAATCTTAATGATTATAATATACCTCCAGGCAAGGAGATTATTGTAAAGTTAAGAGAATTTACAGATAAAGTTAATATTTATGTGCCTGAAGTCGATTCAGTGAAACCATTCAAACTTGGTTTTACTTCTAAAATGAAAATTAGTTCGATTAAAAAATCAGAACATTTTGTAGAAGCAATCCCTAATGAATATCAAGACAATATTTTGTTTATATTGCAAACTAATACATCTTGCACAACTTTAAATGAAAATGAAACATTTAGTACCTATAATATTAAGAATGATTCAAATATTTATGCGTATACCAAGAATTGCCACATTTTCAAATATGAGAACCAGCTTAATCATTTTATTGAAAAAAAGAATTTTGAAGAAGTTAAAGACTTTGTTCAAAGTTCATTTAAACTCAGTCCAGATTCATACTTCATTATCTATGATAAAAAGGTTTATCTAGGAGATCCAAAAATAGAAAAATGTAGAAGCACCGAAATATTTGAAGTCAAAAAGTCTATTAAATTGGAATTAACTATTACTTATGAGGGAGAACACAAAATTAACATAGAAAACACAAAAAAAGTTTCTGATTTAATTAATATGTTTATGAAGTTAATTAAAGTTAAAGATTCAAAAAGTGTTCAACTTTTAAATGATGTTGGAAAAATATTAAAACCAGAAGCCTATTTATATGAGTCATTCCATGATGCAGAGAAGACTAAGCATGAAATTCAAGCAAGGAAAGCAGAAGAATACACGTTTATGAGTATAAATGGCAAATTTATTACAGAACATTTTATACCATCAACAAAAGTCTCAGAAGTTAAACAAATCCTAAAAAGCAAAACTAAAAATGTTGGTGAATTTAAATGCCTTATAGCAAGAGGGCGGATTCTTGATGATAAAGATTCATTGTCTAATTTATATGAAGATGATGAACCAATTAATCTTGTAAATGAAGCGCCAGAAGAAATTATGATCACAGTTAAAATCAAAGCTGCTAAAGATCAAATAGCAACCAAAGTTTCAATGATCAAAGGAGCTAAAGCATTAGATGTCCGATATTATGTAACACAAATAACACCAATTAAAGATCTTGATAAAATTATTCTTATTTCAGAAGGCAATGAACTAAATGATGATGATGAATTTGAGGAAGACACGGAAATCATTGCCAATTTAGATAAAGAAAGCAAAAATAAAGATAAAGCAGATGATATTCTGGATCAAACATCAAAAGCCATCAGTCAAACTATGAATTATACCAAAAAGATCACAGCTACTACGCAGCTATTAAAAGAAACAAAGCATGAATCAGAATCATCAGATGATAGCTTTTTAGAATATGAAGATGAAGTTGAAGATCCATTTGAAAAAGGTAATGGTACATATGAAGCAAGTACAGATTTACCCGATACAGAGTATGTTTTCAAATTCAAAGAGCCCAATGAAGAAATATTTAAACTCCAACTTCCAAAAGATGTCACTGTTAAAGATGTCAAAGACAAAATATGTGAAAGAAATAATGTTGCTTTTGAAGATGTCACCATTTTTATTGGAAATCAAAGACTCGCTGATTTTAACATTCTTACCGCACTATTAATTCCACAGAATGTCCATTATTTCACAGTGAAAATTGTTGACTTGAAAATGTCCATAATTTGCACAAGAATTAAATAACTTTCTTAATTTTTTTTTTTTTTTTTTTTTTTTTTTTAGACTTGTGCAAAGTCCTGGACAAAAGGACTAAACAAACTTATTTAATTTAAAAAACATTTTTATCTTTGAACTAGAACGCCACTTTTTGAGCGAAGCTCAAAAAGTGTCTTTTACCTTAAAAATGGGTGGGACACTCTTTTTTTGACCTCAAAAAGTTTCAAAATCTCTTCGAATTTTAGGTTTTATTTGGTGATTTTAATAAATTTTCTTACCCATTTAATAATCTTTAAATTGGTCATTGAAACCAATCAAAAAACTTAATATTCATCGAGTTTTTTTTGACTAGAGGTATTCATGTTAAGTGACTTAACGTCTTTTTGAATTTTTCTAATCTCATTATTTCCATCAATATTAAGTTATATGCATTCAAATCAATAATTTTTAATTGGCTGCTCGATATAATCATTTTAAGAATGTCTTACACTGTTTATTTTATAAAAATTTTAATCTGATATATCTTTAATATTTCATTCAATCTTTATGATTTTTGAAAATTCCAAATATATTTACATTAATACACATTAGATTAATTAAATTATTAGATTTTTCAAATTAAATTAGATTTATAAACGGAAATAAAAAGAAATTAAAATTTTTTTCATATATAAACTTATCATATCTTTTTTTTCAGCCTAGAATTTTATATAATACTTTTCCATATGATATTTTATTATATGTATTAATGTATATGTTGGTGCTTAAGATATTTATACGCTTAATTTTGAGAAAAAATGGTTTTTATTTTAATGGCTTATTTTAATGGTGTAAAATGTCATATAAAGAGTTTAAAAATATGTATTTCAAGAAATAAGAAAGTATTCAAGTATATATATCACTAAACATATTTATAGTATTTTGAATATTATTGTATTTTATTTTTTATTGTAAAAATAAAATGATTAATCAAGATATTTTAATTGATTAATTTAAAAATATTAATTCAAAATTTATTTTATTTCATTCAATATATAAACTAATCATGTATTCAAAAAAATGATCGCCATTTCAATAATAAATCTTTATTCAAATGTAATTATGAATTTATCTTAATATTCAATAAAATAATCCATATTATATATATATAAATCTAATATAAAACCTTAAATAAAAAATAAATAAGATAATACAGTAACCGGAAAAACTAGGAACTACATAGAAAATAACTAGGAACTAGTTGAAAGGAAATTCAATTTTTTCAATAAAAACATCCAATTTTTGATAACTCACTCAATCATTTGATTAAACACTCAGAATTTAGTTCCGAGTTTATCCAAAAAAAAAACCTTTGAAAAATTAAGTACTTTATAGTTTTTAAATGAAAAAGTTTAGCTCAACAATAAATAAACTATTGAATTTTATTATTTTTTTTAATTTTCTTTTTTACCAAATCAATGCCGAAAAAGGGGAAAAAAGTCAAAAGTCTGGACGGTGTTATTAATAAAGCGAATCGGACTTCACACGCAGCAAGTCAAAATTTAACTCAACTCGATATTTCCAAAAAAATAAATAATTACATAAATAAGTTAAAGACTTTAAACGACGCTTCTTTAATATTTGTTTCCAACCTTTTTGGAATCGCGATTGACAAAACGAGAGAAGAAAGGTTAGATTATTTCCGGAATATAATTGCTCAAAAGTTAATTAAAAGCAAGTGTTTTAATTTAATGGATAATTTTATAGCGGTCTTAAATAAAGAGTATGATTTCCCTTTATTTTTAAAAAAACCTCAAATACCAAGAGTTTTACAATATTTGAATGATGTTGGGTCTTTTTATTTTCTTGTTCAGTTTAATAAAGAAATTTTTTTTGACTTGCCTAATTTTACTAATGGAACTCTTTGTGTTGGACAATTCATTTCTGATAATCCATACATTTTACCATATGGCGATGTGACCGTTAATGGTGAAAAGCTTTCATCAGTTAATTTCGGTGAATTAAGTAATACTTATTACTTACTAAATTTTAATGAGAAACATAATTTAATAAAACTTGATTCACCATTAAAAAATAGTGCTTTCATTTGGTTTATAATACGTTTTTTCACAGTAAATAAACGATTTATAAGTAATATAAATGCCAGTGGAAATACGCAAGCAATGATTAAATCAACCAAATGTAAAAATAACTGCCCACCTTTTGATTTTAAAGATGCTTTAGAAAATGCTTGTAGAACTGGATTTTTAACTTGTCCAAATTGTCACCAAAAATTTGGCTACGAGCATGCTCAAATGGTTGATAGAAATGATTATATTAATTTTTGGTTGAATGACAATTCTTTTGTAGACAAAATAGAATCTAATTCAAGAGATATTTCAAAACAACCTTCTCTACCGCATGAATGGGGCTTTTTTGTATCGCCAAACAATGCTATTAATGTGCAACAAGAAGAAATTATTGCTCCGCAACAGCCACAAGCAGGGATGAATGCTCAACAACAGCCACAAGCAGGGATGACTGCTCAACAACAGCCACAAGCAGGGATGACTGCTCAACAACAGCCACAAGCAGGGATGACTGCTCAACAACAGCCACAAGCAGGGATGAATGCTCAACAACAGCCACAAGCAGGGATGAATGCGCCTCAGCAACCATCATCATGGGTGAATGCGCCTCAGCAACCATCATCATGGGTGAATGCGCCTCAGCAACCATCATCGTGGGTGAATGCGCCTCAGCAACCATCATCGTGGGTGAATGCGCCTCAGCAACCATCATCGTGGGTGAATGCGCCTCAGCAACCATCATCATGGGTGAATGCGCCTCAGCAACCATCATCATGGGTGAATGCGCCTCAGCAACCATCATCGTGGATGAATGCGCCTCAGCAACCATCATCGTGGGTGAATGCGCCTCAGCAACCATCATCGTGGGTGAATGCGCCTCAGCAACCATCATCGTGGGTGAATGCGCCTCAGCAACCATCATCATGGGTGAATGCGCCTCAGCAACCATCATCGTGGATGAATGCGCCTCAGCAAAACCAAGCTAGGTTGAATGCGCCTCAGCAAAGCCAAGCTAGGTTGAATGCACCTCAGCAAAACCAAGCTAGGTTGAATGCACCTCAGCAAAACCAAGCTAGGTTGAATGCACCTCAGCAAAACCAAGCTAGGTTGAATGCGCCTCAGCAAAACCAAGCTAGGTTGAATGCGCCTCAGCAAAGCCAAGCTAGGTTGAATGCACCGCAGCAACCGCCATTACGGATGAATGCACAACAGCAGGAAAATATACCGAAAAGTACACATTCTGTTGCAAATTTGTTAGCGAATGAACGCATGCAAGAACCAATAAGGAGTAATGTGCATCAGCAAGCACGCATGGAAAAGAATAAATATGTTCATTTAATAAATTGGACTGATGAAGAATTGGAGGTTTTTTCAGATGTACAAATTGATATTTGTGAGGCCAAAATGAGAGGTTCGACTGTTGACGAAATCATTAAAAAATTCAGTTTGAATAGTAAAAAAGCAATATCAAATTGCATAATTAATACTATTAAAGGAAACTTTTGGTTCCCAGGATATAGCCAAGGCGGACGTTCACCATTTATTAGTGAAGTAGATTTGATTGGTTTTAAAAAAAGAGTAAGTCAAGCAGCACGTGATTTGACATGTCTTAATACAAAGGAAGCTCTTTATTTCGCCCTAGAAATCAGAGAAGTTCGCTACAAGAGAGGGTGCTTTTTAGCAGAAAAGTGCAAGCAAAAAGAAAAAATGCCAAAAAGTTATCAGGAAACACTTGAAAGATTAAAACCTGTTATTCCATCTGAAGAATGGCTTGGTCATTTCTGTAAGGCAAACGATATTTTTTTAAAAAACAAAAGTGATCTAGAAGAATCGCGTAGAGAATTTTGCAATACTAATACTATTCAAAGGTTTTTTGATAAGTTTGGGCAAATGATCTCACAGTGTGATCCAAGGCTCATATTTAACGCAGATGAGACAAGCTCCGTCAGCAGTAAAAAATTTAAAGCATTGATTCTAAACAAAAAGAGTATTGCAGCAATGTCAACTGGTCCAAATGAGTTGCATATAACTGCCCTTCTAAGTTATAATGCACAAGGTTTCAAACTGAAACCATATATAATTCTTTCTGAAGTTAAAAGCATTCCAGATGAACTGAAAGATCTTGATGCCTTTTTTACAAGTCAAGCATCTGGATGGATGACATCTCATTTGTTTTATGCTTTTTGTGTGTTCTTTGTAGGTGAAGTAAATAAATACAGACTCGAACTTCCAGATGATATTCGTAATAAGCCTATAATCCTTCTTTGTGACAATCATCCTTCAAGGTTTAATTCAAATTCCATCGAATTCCTTGCACAACACAATATTCAATTGATTACCTTCCCTGCTCACTGCACACATGTGCTCCAGCCATTTGACGTTAGTGTCGCATACCCATTCAAAATAAATCTTTCATCATTCCGAATGTCTAGACATGTTAGAGACTATGCTAAAAGGTTGAAAAATCAAACGGCTAGAGCAAGATACATTACTGTATCGTCGATTATAAATTCATGGAATTCTGTACCTATTGAATTGCTCAAAAAAAGTTTTGAAGCTACTGGAATTTTGCCATATGATCCTAAAATACCTTTAAATAATCCTAACACAAATCAATCAGAAAATGTATTGGAAGAAAAGAAAAGAAATTTAATAGAAATGTCTTCTCAATTATTGACTTCTGATGACAATATTCTCAAGCTTCATAATCAAGAATATGGGACATTCTACATAAATACTAATCAAATTCCTAAAATAAAATATTCAAATGTCAAAGAAAAATTTACTAATTATTGTATTTATCGAGGAATGGTTTTTACATCTTTCCCAATAATATTGAATGAAATTTGTTCAAGTTTTTATGAAGCTAAACAAATAAAATAATATTTTTTAACTATTTTAACTATTTATTAGTTATTTATTTAAATATTTCTTTATATATTATCTTTTTTATTAATTCATTTATAGTTTTATTAATAATTTTATTAATTTTCTATTGATTACCTTATTTTTTTTCTTTTTTATTATTTATTTTATGTTTATATAGATTATTATATAATATAGCAATTAATTATCATATAATTATTCACAAATTAATTGATATAATTAAGATATAATTATTTTTAAATAATTCAAAACTTTTTAAAAGGTTTTCTGAGATATTCAAACTAGTTCCTAGTTAATTCAATGTAGTTCTTAATTTTTACTGTTACTGTATAAATAAAATATATTAAAATATTATATAAATAAATCAGCAGCAACCAAAAATTAAATTATTTCAATTTTAAAATAATCCTTTGAAATATTACTCCATTTTCATTGAAATATTTTCTTTCAAAAGAAACAACTTTTGTTAATGATATTCAAAATTGAAAATTTAATTTCTCTAACAAAAGTTCTCCATAGCCATTTAGTCATAGAAATATTATTTATATTAATATCTCGAAATCAAACGTATAAAACATTATATACTTTCTATTATAGCATAAATATAAAATATATAAAATAATATTTTATTATCTATCTAATTTCTAGGCTAGATCTCTTCATGAATACCTCTTTTTGACTTCACATACTAATAGATCTCTCTTCGTAAGAGATATCCTTCAAAACTACTAATACTATTTGATTTTATACATATGCATTATACATTATAAAACATAAATATTTATAATTACTTTGTAGTTAGTCCAAAAAAGTTAATATAATAATTATTTTTAAGTTTTTTCGATACATGATCTTTTCTAACTTTTTATTTTGTAATATTCGATTTCTTCTTTTAATGCTCAATAAAATGATATATTTTGTTTGAACATAACTTCAAAGATAAAGTTTAGTTTGAAAAATGAATTCAAAAAGTTGAATTAATAAACGGAATGATTCAATTTTCGGCGGTTAGAAAATTAATTTTAAACGATCAAACTCAATATTTTTGCTTTAAAATATATTATAAGAATAGGGAATATTATTTAAAATGAGGTTCCGCCATTTATAAAATCAAAAAATTCAAAATGACCATTTTTTACCCAAATTATTTTTTATGGAAATTAAAATGCGATTATCTAATTCACCTTTGATGATTTTGATTTTTTAAATAGTAAATTATATGTAGCTATCTAAATATAAAATAACTGGAAAAAGTCTTGGATGGCTTACACATCCTTAAAAATTGATTTTTTCTATTTTCCAAATCAAAAACATTTTTTTAATAAAGAAAAATCTTTTCATCTAAACTCTTCGAAGAGTTTATCCTCATTTATTCTTGCCAAACTTTGTCTAATCTCCTCTTTCTCATTCAATATCATTTATTCTCTTGTTCTTATTTTTTCATTTAATCTTATATATTCTCATCTATCTCTTCCAATCTTATTATTTTCATTAAATCTTATCTATTCCCTTCGGTCTCATTTATTCCATCGCATCTCCTGTATTATCATCTTTTTCATCTAATCTTTTTTATTCTCATCTTTCTCATTCAATCCAATCTATTCTCATTTATTCTTCTTTATTTTCATCTTTATAATTTAATATTTCTTATTTTTATCTTTTACAATTAGTCTTTTCTATTCTCTTCTATATCATCTAATTTAACTTATTCTCATTTTTCTTATCTAATTTCTCTTATTCTTTTTCATCTCACCCAATCTCTCTTATCCTAATCTTTCATATCCATTCTCTTCTATTTCATCCAATCTTTCTTATTCTCATTTATCTTATCTAATCTCACTTATTCCCTTCTCTCTCATTTAATCTTTCTCATCCAATATCACCTATTCTCTCCTATTTCATCTAATCTTTCTTATTCTCTTTTATCTTATTCAACCTTTCTTATTCTCATTCTCTTCTATCTTATCGAATCTCTCATATTCTCTTCTATCTCATTTGATCTTTCTTATTCTCTTCTATCTCATTTAATCTTTCTTATTCTCTTTTATCTTATTCAATATTTCTTATTCTCATTCTTTTCTATCTTATCCAATCTCTCTTATTCTCTTCTTTTTTATCCAATTTCATCTATTCCCGTTTAATAATAGTATTATTATTAATAAAAAAAAAGATTTGAGTTAAAAAAAAATTCTCTTAATTAAAAAAACCGATAAGTGTAGCATTTTATCTTATCCAATCTTTCTTATTCATCACCAATAAGTGTAGCAATCCGGTGATGAGTTGCTTTTATGCTGAGTAGTTTCTTGGCTAAGTTGATTCTTTGATGAGTTGTTTCTTGACTGAGTTGCTTCTTGGGTTAGTTGTTTCTTGGCTGAGTTGTTCATTTGCGAAGTTACTCCTTGGCTAAGTTGTTTCTTAGGTAAGTTGTTTCTTAACTGAGTTGCTTCTTGGGTAAGTTGTTTCTTAACTGAGTTGTTCATTTGCTAAGTTGTTCATTTGCTAAGTTACTCCTTGGCTAAGTTGTTTCTTGGGTAAGTTGTTTCTTAACTGAATTGTTCATTTGCTAAGTTGTTCATTTGCTAAGTTGTTCATTTGCTAAGTTACTCCTTGGATAAGTTGTTTCTTGGGTAAGTTGTTTCTTAGCTGAGTTGCTTCTTGGGTAAGTTGTTTCTTAGCTGAGTTGCTCCTTGGGTAAGTTGTTTCTTGGCTGAGTTGTTCATTTGCTAAGTTGTTCATTTGCTAAGTTGTTTCTTGGCTGAGTTGTTCATTTGCTAAGTTACTCCTTGGCTAAGTTGTTTCTTGGGTAAGTTGTTTCTTAGCTGAGTTGCTTCTTGGGTAAGTTGTTTCTTAACTGAATTGTTCATTTGCTAAGTTGTTCATTTGCTAAGTCGTTCATTTGCTAAGTTACTCCTTGGCTAAGTTGTTTCTTGGGTAAGTTGTTTCTTAGCTGAGTTGCTTCTTGGGTAAGTTGTTTCTTGGCTGAGTTGTTCATTTGCTAAGTTGCTTCTTGGCTGAGTTGTTCATTTGCTAAGTTACTCCTTGGCTAAGTTGTTTCTTGGGTAAGTTGTTTCTTAGCTGAGTTGTTCATTTGCTAAGTTGTTTCTTGGCTGAGTTGTTCATTTGCTAAGTTGCTCCTTGGGTAAGTTGTTTCTTAGCTGAGTTGCTTCTTGGGTAAGTTGTTTCTTAACTGAATTGTTCATTTGCTAAGTTGTTCATTTGCTAAGTTGTTCATTTGCTAAGTTACTCCTTGGCTAAGTTGTTTCTTGGGTAAGTTGTTAATTTGCTAAGTTACTCATTGGCTAAGTTGTTTCTTGGGTAAGTTGTTCATTTGCTAAGTTGTTCATTTGCTATGTTACTCCTTGGCTAAGTTGTTTCTTGGGTAAGTTGTTCATTTGCTAAGTTGTTTCTTGGCTGAGTTGTTCATTTGCTAAGTTACTCCTTGGGTAAGTTGTTTCTTGGGTAAGTTGTTTCTTGGCTGAGTTGTTCATTTGCTAAGTTGTTTCTTGACTGAGTTGCTTCTTTGGTAAGTTGTTTCTTAGCTGAGTTGCTTCTTGGGTAAGTTGTTTCTTGGCTGAGTTGTTCATTTGCTAAGTTACTCCTTGGCTAAGTTGTTTCTTGGGTAAGTTGTTTCTTAGCTGAGTTGTTCATTTGCTAAGTTGTTTCTTGGCTGAGTTGTTCATTTGCTAAGTTGCTCCTTGGGTAAGTTGTTTCTTGGGTAAGTTGTTTCTTAGCTGAGTTGCTTCTTGGGTAAGTTGTTTCTTAACTGAATTGTTCATTTGCTAAGTTGTTCATTTGCTAAGTTGTTCATTTGCTAAGTTACTCCTTGGCTAAGTTGTTTCTTGGGTAAGTTGTTAATTTGCTAAGTTACTCATTGGCTAAGTTGTTTCTTGGGTAAGTTGTTCATTTGCTAAGTTGTTCATTTGCTATGTTACTCCTTGGCTAAGTTGTTTCTTGGGTAAGTTGTTCATTTGCTAAGTTGTTTCTTGGCTGAGTTGTTCATTTGCTAAGTTACTCCTTGGGTAAGTTGTTTCTTGGGTAAGTTGTTTCTTGGCTGAGTTGTTCATTTGCTAAGTTGTTCATTTGCTAAGTTGTTTCTTGGCTGAGTTGTTCATTTGCTAAGTTGTTTCTTGACTGAGTTGCTTCTTTGGTAAGTTGTTTCTTAGCTGAGTTGCTTCTTGGGTAAGTTGTTTCTTGGCTGAGTTGTTCATTTGCTAAGTTACTCCTTGGCTAAGTTGTTTCTTGGGTAAGTTGTTTCTTAGCTGAGTTGTTCATTTGCTAAGTTGTTCATTTGCTAAGTTGTTCATTTGCTAAGTTGTTCATTTGCTAAGTTGTTTCTTGGCTGAGTTGTTCATTTGCTAAGTTACTCATTGGCTAAGTTGTTTCTTGGGTAAGTTGTTTCTTAGCTGAGTTGTTCATTTGCTAAGTTGTTCATTTGCTAAGTTGTTCATTTGCTAAGTTGTTCATTTGCTAAGTTGTTTCTTGGCTGAGTTGTTCATTTGCTAAGTTACTCCTTGGCTAAGTTGTTTCTTGGCTAAGTTGTTTCTTGGCTGAGTTGTTCATTTGCTAAGTTGTTCATTTGCTAAGTTGTTTCTTGGCTGAGTTGTTCATTTGCTAAGTTACTCCTTGGCTAAGTTGTTTCTTGGGTAAGTTGTTTCTTAACTGAATTGTTCATTTGCTAAGTTGTTCATTTGCTAAGTTGTTCATTTGCTAAGTTACTCCTTGGATAAGTTGTTTCTTGGCTGAGTTGTTCATTTGCTAAGTTACTCCTTGGCTAAGTTGTATCTTGGGTAAGTTGTTTCTTAGCTGAGTTGCTCCTTGGGTAAGTTGTTTCTTGGCTGAGTTGTTCATTTGCTAAGTTGTTCATTTGCTAAGTTGTTTCTTGGCTGAGTTGTTCATTTGCTAAGTTACTCCTTGGCTAAGTTGTTTCTTGGGTAAGTTGTTTCTTAGCTGAGTTGCTTCTTGGGTAAGTTGTTTCTTAGCTGAGTTGCTTCTTGGGTAAGTTGTTTCTTAACTGAATTGTTCATTTGCTAAGTTGTTCATTTGCTAAGTTGTTCATTTGCTAAGTTACTCCTTGGCTAAGTTGTTTCTTGGGTAAGTTGTTAATTTGCTAAGTTACTCATTGGCTAAGTTGTTTCTTGGGTAAGTTGTTCATTTGCTAAGTTGTTCATTTGCTATGTTACTCCTTGGCTAAGTTGTTTCTTGGGTAAGTTGTTCATTTGCTAAGTTGTTTCTTGGCTGAGTTGTTCATTTGCTAAGTTACTCCTTGGCTAAGTTGTTTCTTGGGTAAGTTGTTTCTTAGCTGAGTTGTTCATTTGCTAAGTTGTTCATTTGCTAAGTTGTTCATTTGCTAAGTTGTTCATTTGCTAAGTTGTTTCTTGGCTGAGTTGTTCATTTGCTAAGTTACTCATTGGCTAAGTTGTTTCTTGGGTAAGTTGTTTCTTAGCTGAGTTGTTCATTTGCTAAGTTGTTCATTTGCTAAGTTGTTCATTTGCTAAGTTGTTCATTTGCTAAGTTGTTTCTTGGCTGAGTTGTTCATTTGCTAAGTTACTCCTTGGCTAAGTTGTTTCTTGGCTAAGTTGTTTCTTGGCTGAGTTGTTCATTTGCTAAGTTGTTCATTTGCTAAGTTGTTTCTTGGCTGAGTTGTTCATTTGCTAAGTTACTCCTTGGCTAAGTTGTTTCTTGGGTAAGTTGTTTCTTAACTGAATTGTTCATTTGCTAAGTTGTTCATTTGCTAAGTTGTTCATTTGCTAAGTTACTCCTTGGATAAGTTGTTTCTTGGCTGAGTTGTTCATTTGCTAAGTTACTCCTTGGCTAAGTTGTATCTTGGGTAAGTTGTTTCTTAGCTGAGTTGCTCCTTGGGTAAGTTGTTTCTTGGCTGAGTTGTTCATTTGCTAAGTTGTTCATTTGCTAAGTTGTTTCTTGGCTGAGTTGTTCATTTGCTAAGTTACTCCTTGGCTAAGTTGTTTCTTGGGTAAGTTGTTTCTTAGCTGAGTTGCTTCTTGGGTAAGTTGTTTCTTAGCTGAGTTGCTTCTTGGGTAAGTTGTTTCTTAACTGAATTGTTCATTTGCTAAGTTGTTCATTTGCTAAGTTGTTCATTTGCTAAGTTACTCCTTGGCTAAGTTGTTTCTTGGGTAAGTTGTTTCTTAGCTGAGTTGTTCATTTGCTAAGTTGTTCATTTGCTAAGTTGTTCATTTGCTAAGTTGTTCATTTGCTAAGTTGTTTCTTGGCTGAGTTGTTCATTTGCTAAGTTACTCATTGGCTAAGTTGTTTCTTGGGTAAGTTGTTTCTTAGCTGAGTTGTTCATTTGCTAAGTTGTTCATTTGCTAAGTTGTTCATTTGCTAAGTTGTTTCTTGGCTGAGTTGTTCATTTGCTAAGTTACTCCTTGGCTAAGTTGTTTCTTGGCTAAGTTGTTTCTTGGCTGAGTTGTTCATTTGCTAAGTTGTTCATTTGCTAAGTTGTTTCTTGGCTGAGTTGTTCATTTGCTAAGTTACTCCTTGGCTAAGTTGTTTCTTGGGTAAGTTGTTTCTTAACTGAATTGTTCATTTGCTAAGTTGTTCATTTGCTAAGTTGTTCATTTGCTAAGTTACTCCTTGGCTAAGTTGTTTCTTGGGTAAGTTGTTTCTTAACTGAATTGTTCATTTGCTAAGTTGTTCATTTGCTAAGTTGTTCATTTGCTAAGTTACTCCTTGGATAAGTTGTTTCTTGGGTAAGTTGTTTCTTAACTGAATTGTTCATTTGCTAAGTTGTTCATTTGCTAAGTTGTTCATTTGCTAAGTTACTCCTTGGATAAGTTGTTTCTTGGCTGAGTTGTTCATTTGCTAAGTTACTCCTTGGCTAAGTTGTATCTTGGGTAAGTTGTTTCTTAGCTGAGTTGCTCCTTGGCTAAGTTGTTTCTTGGCTGAGTTGTTCATTTGCTAAGTTGTTCATTTGCTAAGTTGTTTCTTGGCTGAGTTGTTCATTTGCTAAGTTACTCCTTGGCTAAGTTGTTTCTTGGGTAAGTTGTTTCTTAACTGAATTGTTCATTTGCTAAGTTGTTCATTTGCTAAGTTGTTCATTTGCTAAGTTACTCCTTGGATAAGTTGTTTCTTGGCTGAGTTGTTCATTTGCTAAGTTACTCCTTGGCTAAGTTGTATCTTGGGTAAGTTGTTTCTTAGCTGAGTTGCTCCTTGGGTAAGTTGTTTCTTGGCTGAGTTGTTCATTTGCTAAGTTGTTCATTTGCTAAGTTGTTTCTTGGCTGAGTTGTTCATTTGCTAAGTTACTCCTTGGCTAAGTTGTTTCTTGGGTAAGTTGTTTCTTAGCTGAGTTGCTTCTTGGGTAAGTTGTTTCTTAGCTGAGTTGCTTCTTGGGTAAGTTGTTTCTTAACTGAATTGTTCATTTTCTAAGTTGTTCATTTGCTAAGTTGTTCATTTGCTAAGTTACTCCTTGGATAAGTTGTTTCTTGGCTGAGTTGTTCATTTGCTAAGTTACTCCTTGGCTAAGTTGTATCTTGGGTAAGTTGTTTCTTAGCTGAGTTGCTCCTTGGGTAAGTTGTTTCTTGGCTGAGTTGTTCATTTGCTAAGTTGTTCATTTGCTAAGTTGTTTCTTGGCTGAGTTGTTCATTTGCTAAGTTACTCCTTGGCTAAGTTGTTTCTTGGGTAAGTTGTTTCTTAGCTGAGTTGCTTCTTGGGTAAGTTGTTTCTTAACTGAATTGTTCATTTGCTAAGTTGTTCATTTGCTAAGTTGTTCATTTGCTAAGTTACTCCTTGGCTAAGTTGTTTCTTGGGTAAGTTGTTCATTTGCTAAGTTGTTTCTTGGCTGAGTTGTTCATTTGCTAAGTTGCTCCTTGGGTAAGTTGTTTCTTAGCTGAGTTGCTTCTTGGGTAAGTTGTTTCTTAACTGAATTGTTCATTTGCTAAGTTGTTCATTTGCTAAGTTGTTCATTTGCTAAGTTACTCCTTGGCTAAGTTGTTTCTTGGGTAAGTTGTTCATTTGCTAAGTTGTTCATTTGCTATGTTACTCCTTGGCTAAGTTGTTTCTTGGGTAAGTTGTTCATTTGCTAAGTTGTTTCTTGGCTGAGTTGTTCATTTGCTAAGTTACTCCTTGGGTAAGTTGTTTCTTGGCTGAGTTGTTCATTTGCTAAGTTGTTCATTTGCTAAGTTGTTTCTTGGCTGAGTTGTTCATTTGCTAAGTTGTTTCTTGACTGAGTTGCTTCTTTGGTAAGTTGTTTCTTAGCTGAGTTGCTTCTTGGGTAAGTTGTTTCTTGGCTGAGTTGTTCATTTGCTAAGTTACTCCTTGGCTAAGTTGTTTCTTGGGTAAGTTGTTTCTTAGCTGAGTTGTTCATTTGCTAAGTTGTTTCTTGGCTGAGTTGTTCATTTGCTAAGTTGCTCCTTGGGTAAGTTGTTTCTTGGGTAAGTTGTTTCTTAGCTGAGTTGCTTCTTGGGTAAGTTGTTTCTTAACTGAATTGTTCATTTGCTAAGTTGTTCATTTGCTAAGTTGTTCATTTGCTAAGTTACTCCTTGGCTAAGTTGTTTCTTGGGTAAGTTGTTAATTTGCTAAGTTACTCATTGGCTAAGTTGTTTCTTGGGTAAGTTGTTCATTTGCTAAGTTGTTCATTTGCTATGTTACTCCTTGGCTAAGTTGTTTCTTGGGTAAGTTGTTCATTTGCTAAGTTGTTTCTTGGCTGAGTTGTTCATTTGCTAAGTTACTCCTTGGGTAAGTTGTTTCTTGGGTAAGTTGTTTCTTGGCTGAGTTGTTCATTTGCTAAGTTGTTCATTTGCTAAGTTGTTTCTTGGCTGAGTTGTTCATTTGCTAAGTTGTTTCTTGACTGAGTTGCTTCTTTGGTAAGTTGTTTCTTAGCTGAGTTGCTTCTTGGGTAAGTTGTTTCTTGGCTGAGTTGTTCATTTGCTAAGTTACTCCTTGGCTAAGTTGTTTCTTGGGTAAGTTGTTTCTTAGCTGAGTTGTTCATTTGCTAAGTTGTTCATTTGCTAAGTTGTTCATTTGCTAAGTTGTTCATTTGCTAAGTTGTTTCTTGGCTGAGTTGTTCATTTGCTAAGTTACTCATTGGCTAAGTTGTTTCTTGGCTAAGTTGTTTCTTAGCTGAGTTGTTCATTTGCTAAGTTGTTCATTTGCTAAGTTGTTCATTTGCTAAGTTGTTCATTTGCTAAGTTGTTTCTTGGCTGAGTTGTTCATTTGCTAAGTTGTTCATTTGCTAAGTTGTTTCTTGGCTGAGTTGTTCATTTGCTAAGTTACTCCTTGGCTAAGTTGTTTCTTGGGTAAGTTGTTTCTTAACTGAATTGTTCATTTGCTAAGTTGTTCATTTGCTAAGTTGTTCATTTGCTAAGTTACTCCTTGGATAAGTTGTTTCTTGGCTGAGTTGTTCATTTACTAAGTTACTCCTTGGCTAAGTTGTATCTTGGGTAAGTTGTTTCTTAGCTGAGTTGCTCCTTGGGTAAGTTGTTTCTTGGCTGAGTTGTTCATTTGCTAAGTTACTCATTGGCTAAGTTGTTTCTTGGGTAAGTTGTTTCTTAGCTGAGTTGTTCATTTGCTAAGTTGTTCATTTGCTAAGTTGTTCATTTGCTAAGTTGTTCATTTGCTAAGTTGTTTCTTGGCTGAGTTGTTCATTTGCTAAGTTACTCCTTGGCTAAGTTGTTTCTTGGCTAAGTTGTTTCTTGGCTGAGTTGTTCATTTGCTAAGTTACTCCTTGGCTAAGTTGTATCTTGGGTAAGTTGTTTCTTAGCTGAGTTGCTCCTTGGGTAAGTTGTTTCTTGGCTGAGTTGTTCATTTGCTAAGTTGTTCATTTGCTAAGTTGTTTCTTGGCTGAGTTGTTCATTTGCTACGTTACTCCTTGGCTAAGTTGTTTCTTGGGTAAGTTGTTTCTTAGCTGAGTTGCTTCTTGGGTAAGTTGTTTCTTAGCTGAGTTGCTCCTTGGGTAAGTTGTTTCTTGGCTGAGTTGTTCATTTGCTAAGTTGTTCATTTGCTAAGTTGTTTCTTGGCTGAGTTGTTCATTTGCTAAGTTACTCCTTGGCTAAGTTGTTTCTTGGGTAAGTTGTTTCTTAGCTGAGTTGTTCATTTGCTAAGTTGTTTCTTGGCTGAGTTGTTCATTTGCTAAGTTGCTCCTTGGGTAAGTTGTTTCTTAGCTGAGTTGCTTCTTGGGTAAGTTGTTTCTTAACTGAATTGTTCATTTGCTAAGTTGTTCATTTGCTAAGTTGTTCATTTGCTAAGTTACTCCTTGGCTAAGTTGTTTCTTGGGTAAGTTGTTAATTTGCTAAGTTACTCATTGGCTAAGTTGTTTCTTGGGTAAGTTGTTCATTTGCTAAGTTGTTCATTTGCTATGTTACTCCTTGGCTAAGTTGTTTCTTGGGTAAGTTGTTCATTTGCTAAGTTGTTTCTTGGCTGAGTTGTTCATTTGCTAAGTTACTCCTTGGGTAAGTTGTTTCTTGGGTAAGTTGTTTCTTGGCTGAGTTGTTCATTTGCTAAGTTGTTCATTTGCTAAGTTGTTTCTTGGCTGAGTTGTTCATTTGCTAAGTTGTTTCTTGACTGAGTTGCTTCTTTGGTAAGTTGTTTCTTAGCTGAGTTGCTTCTTGGGTAAGTTGTTTCTTGGCTGAGTTGTTCATTTGCTAAGTTACTCCTTGGCTAAGTTGTTTCTTGGGTAAGTTGTTTCTTAGCTGAGTTGTTCATTTGCTAAGTTGTTTCTTGGCTGAGTTGTTCATTTGCTAAGTTGCTCCTTGGGTAAGTTGTTTCTTGGGTAAGTTGTTTCTTAGCTGAGTTGCTTCTTGGGTAAGTTGTTTCTTAACTGAATTGTTCATTTGCTAAGTTGTTCATTTGCTAAGTTGTTCATTTGCTAAGTTACTCCTTGGCTAAGTTGTTTCTTGGGTAAGTTGTTAATTTGCTAAGTTACTCATTGGCTAAGTTGTTTCTTGGGTAAGTTGTTCATTTGCTAAGTTGTTCATTTGCTATGTTACTCCTTGGCTAAGTTGTTTCTTGGGTAAGTTGTTCATTTGCTAAGTTGTTTCTTGGCTGAGTTGTTCATTTGCTAAGTTACTCCTTGGGTAAGTTGTTTCTTGGGTAAGTTGTTTCTTGGCTGAGTTGTTCATTTGCTAAGTTGTTCATTTGCTAAGTTGTTTCTTGGCTGAGTTGTTCATTTGCTAAGTTGTTTCTTGACTGAGTTGCTTCTTTGGTAAGTTGTTTCTTAGCTGAGTTGCTTCTTGGGTAAGTTGTTTCTTGGCTGAGTTGTTCATTTGCTAAGTTACTCCTTGGCTAAGTTGTTTCTTGGGTAAGTTGTTTCTTAGCTGAGTTGTTCATTTGCTAAGTTGTTCATTTGCTAAGTTGTTCATTTGCTAAGTTGTTCATTTGCTAAGTTGTTTCTTGGCTGAGTTGTTCATTTGCTAAGTTACTCATTGGCTAAGTTGTTTCTTGGGTAAGTTGTTTCTTAGCTGAGTTGTTCATTTGCTAAGTTGTTCATTTGCTAAGTTGTTCATTTGCTAAGTTGTTCATTTGCTAAGTTGTTTCTTGGCTGAGTTGTTCATTTGCTAAGTTACTCCTTGGCTAAGTTGTTTCTTGGGTAAGTTGTTTCTTAACTGAATTGTTCATTTGCTAAGTTGTTCATTTGCTAAGTTGTTCATTTGCTAAGTTACTCCTTGGATAAGTTGTTTCTTGGCTGAGTTGTTCATTTACTAAGTTACTCCTTGGCTAAGTTGTATCTTGGGTAAGTTGTTTCTTAGCTGAGTTGCTCCTTGGGTAAGTTGTTTCTTGGCTGAGTTGTTCATTTGCTAAGTTGTTCATTTGCTAAGTTGTTTCTTGGCTGAGTTGTTCATTTGCTAAGTTACTCCTTGGCTAAGTTGTTTCTTGGGTAAGTTGTTTCTTAGCTGAGTTGCTTCTTGGGTAAGTTGTTTCTTAGCTGAGTTGCTTCTTGGGTAAGTTGTTTCTTAACTGAATTGTTCATTTGCTAAGTTGTTCATTTGCTAAGTTGTTCATTTGCTAAGTTACTCCTTGGCTAAGTTGTTTCTTGGGTAAGTTGTTTCTTAACTGATTTGTTCATTTGCTAAGTTGTTCATTTGCTAAGTTGTTCATTTGCTAAGTTACTCCTTGGATAAGTTGTTTCTTGGCTAAGTTGTTCATTTGCTAAGTTGTTCATTTGCTAAGTTGTCTCTTGGCTGAGTTGTTCATTTGCTAAGTTACTCCTTGGATAAGTTGTTTCTTGGCTGAGTTGTTCATTTGCTAAGTTGTTCATTTGCTAAGTTGTTTCTTGGCTGAGTTGTTCATTTGCTAAGTTACTCCTTGGATAAGTTGTTTCTTGGCTGAGTTGTTCATTTACTAAGTTACTCCTTGGCTAAGTTGTTTCTTGGGTAAGTTGTTTCTTAGCTGAGTTGCTCCTTGGGTAAGTTGTTTCTTGGCTGAGTTGTTCATTTGCTAAGTTACTCCTTGGCTAAGTTACTCCTTGGCTAAGTTGTTTCTTGGGTAAGTTGTTTCTTAACTGAATTGTTCATTTGCTAAGTTGTTCATTTGCTAAGTTGTTTCCTGGCTGAGTTGTTCATTTGCTAAGTTGTTCATTTGCTAAGTTGTTTCTTGGCTGAGTTGTTCATTTGCTAAGTTACTCCTTGGCTAAGTTGTTTCTTGGGTAAGTTGTTTCTTAACTGAATTGTTCATTTGCTAAGTTGTTCATTTGCTAAGTTGTTCATTTGCTAAGTTACTCCTTGGATAAGTTGTTTCTTGGGTAAGTTGTTTCTTAACTGAATTGTTCATTTGCTAAGTTGTTCATTTGCTAAGTTGTTCATTTGCTAAGTTGTTTCTTGGCTGAGTTGTTTCTTGGGTAAGTTGTTTCTTAACTGAATTGTTCATTTGCTAAGTTGTTCATTTGCTAAGTTGTTCATTTGCTAAGTTGTTTCTTAACTGAATTGTTCATTTGCTAAGTTGTTCATTTGCTAAGTTGTTCATTTGCTAAGTTGTTTCTTAACTGAATTGTTCATTTGCTAAGTTGTTCATTTGCTAAGTTGTTCATTTGCTAAGTTACTCCTTGGATAAGTTGTTTCTTGGGTAAGTTGTTTCTTAACTGAATTGTTCATTTGCTAAGTTGTTCATTTGCTAAGTTGTTCATTTGCTAAGTTACTCCTTGGATAAGTTGTTTCTTGGCTAAGTTGTTTCTTGGCTGAGTTGTTCATTTGCTAAGTTGTTTATTTGCTAAGTTGTTTCTTGGCTGAGTTGTTTCTTGGGTAAGTTGTTTCTTAACTGAATTGTTCATTTGCTAAGTTGTTCATTTGCTAAGTTACTCCTTGGCTAAGTTGTTTCTTGGGTAAGTTGTTTCTTAACTGAATTGTTCATTTGCTAAGTTGTTCATTTGCTAAGTTGTTCATTTGCTAAGTTACTCCTTGGATAAGTTGTTTCTTGGCTAAGTTGTTTCTTGGGTAAGTAGTTTCTTAGCTGAGTTGCTCCTTGGGTAAGTTGTTTCTTAACTGAATTGTTCATTTGCTAAGTTGTTCATTTGCTAAGTTACTCCTTGGCTAAGTTGTTTCTTGGGTAAGTTGTTTCTTAACTGAATTGTTCATTTGCTAAGTTGTTCATTTGCTAAGTTGTTCATTTGCTAAGTTACTCCTTGGATAAGTTGTTTCTTGGCTAAGTTGTTTCTTGGGTAAGTTGTTCATTTGCTAAGTTGTTCATTTGCTAAGTTGTTCATTTGCTAAGTTGTTCATTTGCTAAGTTGTTTCTTGGCTGAGTTGTTCATTTGCTAAGTTACTCATTGGCTAAGTTGTTTCTTGGGTAAGTTGTTTCTTAACTGAATTGTTCATTTGCTAAGTTGTTCATTTGCTAAGTTGTTCATTTGCTAAGTTACTCCTTGGATAAGTTGTTTCTTGGCTGAGTTGTTCATTTGCTAAGTTACTCCTTGGCTAAGTTGTATCTTGGGTAAGTTGTTTCTTAGCTGAGTTGCTCCTTGGGTAAGTTGTTTCTTGGCTGAGTTGTTCATTTGCTAAGTTGTTCATTTGCTAAGTTGTTTCTTGGCTGAGTTGTTCATTTGCTAAGTTACTCCTTGGCTAAGTTGTTTCTTGGGTAAGTTGTTTCTTAGCTGAGTTGCTTCTTGGGTAAGTTGTTTCTTAGCTGAGTTGCTTCTTGGGTAAGTTGTTTCTTAACTGAATTGTTCATTTGCTAAGTTGTTCATTTGCTAAGTTGTTCATTTGCTAAGTTACTCCTTGGCTAAGTTGTTTCTTGGGTAAGTTGTTTCTTAGCTGAGTTGTTCATTTGCTAAGTTGTTCATTTGCTAAGTTGTTCATTTGCTAAGTTGTTCATTTGCTAAGTTGTTTCTTGGCTGAGTTGTTCATTTGCTAAGTTACTCATTGGCTAAGTTGTTTCTTGGGTAAGTTGTTTCTTAGCTGAGTTGTTCATTTGCTAAGTTGTTCATTTGCTAAGTTGTTCATTTGCTAAGTTGTTTCTTGGCTGAGTTGTTCATTTGCTAAGTTACTCCTTGGCTAAGTTGTTTCTTGGCTAAGTTGTTTCTTGGCTGAGTTGTTCATTTGCTAAGTTGTTCATTTGCTAAGTTGTTTCTTGGCTGAGTTGTTCATTTGCTAAGTTACTCCTTGGCTAAGTTGTTTCTTGGGTAAGTTGTTTCTTAACTGAATTGTTCATTTGCTAAGTTGTTCATTTGCTAAGTTGTTCATTTGCTAAGTTACTCCTTGGCTAAGTTGTTTCTTGGGTAAGTTGTTTCTTAACTGAATTGTTCATTTGCTAAGTTGTTCATTTGCTAAGTTGTTCATTTGCTAAGTTACTCCTTGGATAAGTTGTTTCTTGGGTAAGTTGTTTCTTAACTGAATTGTTCATTTGCTAAGTTGTTCATTTGCTAAGTTGTTCATTTGCTAAGTTACTCCTTGGATAAGTTGTTTCTTGGCTGAGTTGTTCATTTGCTAAGTTACTCCTTGGCTAAGTTGTATCTTGGGTAAGTTGTTTCTTAGCTGAGTTGCTCCTTGGCTAAGTTGTTTCTTGGCTGAGTTGTTCATTTGCTAAGTTGTTCATTTGCTAAGTTGTTTCTTGGCTGAGTTGTTCATTTGCTAAGTTACTCCTTGGCTAAGTTGTTTCTTGGGTAAGTTGTTTCTTAACTGAATTGTTCATTTGCTAAGTTGTTCATTTGCTAAGTTGTTCATTTGCTAAGTTACTCCTTGGATAAGTTGTTTCTTGGCTGAGTTGTTCATTTGCTAAGTTACTCCTTGGCTAAGTTGTATCTTGGGTAAGTTGTTTCTTAGCTGAGTTGCTCCTTGGGTAAGTTGTTTCTTGGCTGAGTTGTTCATTTGCTAAGTTGTTCATTTGCTAAGTTGTTTCTTGGCTGAGTTGTTCATTTGCTAAGTTACTCCTTGGCTAAGTTGTTTCTTGGGTAAGTTGTTTCTTAGCTGAGTTGCTTCTTGGGTAAGTTGTTTCTTAGCTGAGTTGCTTCTTGGGTAAGTTGTTTCTTAACTGAATTGTTCATTTTCTAAGTTGTTCATTTGCTAAGTTGTTCATTTGCTAAGTTACTCCTTGGATAAGTTGTTTCTTGGCTGAGTTGTTCATTTGCTAAGTTACTCCTTGGCTAAGTTGTATCTTGGGTAAGTTGTTTCTTAGCTGAGTTGCTCCTTGGGTAAGTTGTTTCTTGGCTGAGTTGTTCATTTGCTAAGTTGTTCATTTGCTAAGTTGTTTCTTGGCTGAGTTGTTCATTTGCTAAGTTACTCCTTGGCTAAGTTGTTTCTTGGGTAAGTTGTTTCTTAGCTGAGTTGCTTCTTGGGTAAGTTGTTTCTTAACTGAATTGTTCATTTGCTAAGTTGTTCATTTGCTAAGTTGTTCATTTGCTAAGTTACTCCTTGGCTAAGTTGTTTCTTGGGTAAGTTGTTCATTTGCTAAGTTGTTTCTTGGCTGAGTTGTTCATTTGCTAAGTTGCTCCTTGGGTAAGTTGTTTCTTAGCTGAGTTGCTTCTTGGGTAAGTTGTTTCTTAACTGAATTGTTCATTTGCTAAGTTGTTCATTTGCTAAGTTGTTCATTTGCTAAGTTACTCCTTGGCTAAGTTGTTTCTTGGGTAAGTTGTTCATTTGCTAAGTTGTTCATTTGCTATGTTACTCCTTGGCTAAGTTGTTTCTTGGGTAAGTTGTTCATTTGCTAAGTTGTTTCTTGGCTGAGTTGTTCATTTGCTAAGTTACTCCTTGGGTAAGTTGTTTCTTGGCTGAGTTGTTCATTTGCTAAGTTGTTCATTTGCTAAGTTGTTTCTTGGCTGAGTTGTTCATTTGCTAAGTTGTTTCTTGACTGAGTTGCTTCTTTGGTAAGTTGTTTCTTAGCTGAGTTGCTTCTTGGGTAAGTTGTTTCTTGGCTGAGTTGTTCATTTGCTAAGTTACTCCTTGGCTAAGTTGTTTCTTGGGTAAGTTGTTTCTTAGCTGAGTTGTTCATTTGCTAAGTTGTTTCTTGGCTGAGTTGTTCATTTGCTAAGTTGCTCCTTGGGTAAGTTGTTTCTTGGGTAAGTTGTTTCTTAGCTGAGTTGCTTCTTGGGTAAGTTGTTTCTTAACTGAATTGTTCATTTGCTAAGTTGTTCATTTGCTAAGTTGTTCATTTGCTAAGTTACTCCTTGGCTAAGTTGTTTCTTGGGTAAGTTGTTAATTTGCTAAGTTACTCATTGGCTAAGTTGTTTCTTGGGTAAGTTGTTCATTTGCTAAGTTGTTCATTTGCTATGTTACTCCTTGGCTAAGTTGTTTCTTGGGTAAGTTGTTCATTTGCTAAGTTGTTTCTTGGCTGAGTTGTTCATTTGCTAAGTTACTCCTTGGGTAAGTTGTTTCTTGGGTAAGTTGTTTCTTGGCTGAGTTGTTCATTTGCTAAGTTGTTCATTTGCTAAGTTGTTTCTTGGCTGAGTTGTTCATTTGCTAAGTTGTTTCTTGACTGAGTTGCTTCTTTGGTAAGTTGTTTCTTAGCTGAGTTGCTTCTTGGGTAAGTTGTTTCTTGGCTGAGTTGTTCATTTGCTAAGTTACTCCTTGGCTAAGTTGTTTCTTGGGTAAGTTGTTTCTTAGCTGAGTTGTTCATTTGCTAAGTTGTTCATTTGCTAAGTTGTTCATTTGCTAAGTTGTTCATTTGCTAAGTTGTTTCTTGGCTGAGTTGTTCATTTGCTAAGTTACTCATTGGCTAAGTTGTTTCTTGGCTAAGTTGTTTCTTAGCTGAGTTGTTCATTTGCTAAGTTGTTCATTTGCTAAGTTGTTCATTTGCTAAGTTGTTCATTTGCTAAGTTGTTTCTTGGCTGAGTTGTTCATTTGCTAAGTTGTTCATTTGCTAAGTTGTTTCTTGGCTGAGTTGTTCATTTGCTAAGTTACTCCTTGGCTAAGTTGTTTCTTGGGTAAGTTGTTTCTTAACTGAATTGTTCATTTGCTAAGTTGTTCATTTGCTAAGTTGTTCATTTGCTAAGTTACTCCTTGGATAAGTTGTTTCTTGGCTGAGTTGTTCATTTACTAAGTTACTCCTTGGCTAAGTTGTATCTTGGGTAAGTTGTTTCTTAGCTGAGTTGCTCCTTGGGTAAGTTGTTTCTTGGCTGAGTTGTTCATTTGCTAAGTTACTCATTGGCTAAGTTGTTTCTTGGGTAAGTTGTTTCTTAGCTGAGTTGTTCATTTGCTAAGTTGTTCATTTGCTAAGTTGTTCATTTGCTAAGTTGTTCATTTGCTAAGTTGTTTCTTGGCTGAGTTGTTCATTTGCTAAGTTACTCCTTGGCTAAGTTGTTTCTTGGCTAAGTTGTTTCTTGGCTGAGTTGTTCATTTGCTAAGTTACTCCTTGGCTAAGTTGTATCTTGGGTAAGTTGTTTCTTAGCTGAGTTGCTCCTTGGGTAAGTTGTTTCTTGGCTGAGTTGTTCATTTGCTAAGTTGTTCATTTGCTAAGTTGTTTCTTGGCTGAGTTGTTCATTTGCTACGTTACTCCTTGGCTAAGTTGTTTCTTGGGTAAGTTGTTTCTTAGCTGAGTTGCTTCTTGGGTAAGTTGTTTCTTAGCTGAGTTGCTCCTTGGGTAAGTTGTTTCTTGGCTGAGTTGTTCATTTGCTAAGTTGTTCATTTGCTAAGTTGTTTCTTGGCTGAGTTGTTCATTTGCTAAGTTACTCCTTGGCTAAGTTGTTTCTTGGGTAAGTTGTTTCTTAGCTGAGTTGTTCATTTGCTAAGTTGTTTCTTGGCTGAGTTGTTCATTTGCTAAGTTGCTCCTTGGGTAAGTTGTTTCTTAGCTGAGTTGCTTCTTGGGTAAGTTGTTTCTTAACTGAATTGTTCATTTGCTAAGTTGTTCATTTGCTAAGTTGTTCATTTGCTAAGTTACTCCTTGGCTAAGTTGTTTCTTGGGTAAGTTGTTAATTTGCTAAGTTACTCATTGGCTAAGTTGTTTCTTGGGTAAGTTGTTCATTTGCTAAGTTGTTCATTTGCTATGTTACTCCTTGGCTAAGTTGTTTCTTGGGTAAGTTGTTCATTTGCTAAGTTGTTTCTTGGCTGAGTTGTTCATTTGCTAAGTTACTCCTTGGGTAAGTTGTTTCTTGGGTAAGTTGTTTCTTGGCTGAGTTGTTCATTTGCTAAGTTGTTCATTTGCTAAGTTGTTTCTTGGCTGAGTTGTTCATTTGCTAAGTTGTTTCTTGACTGAGTTGCTTCTTTGGTAAGTTGTTTCTTAGCTGAGTTGCTTCTTGGGTAAGTTGTTTCTTGGCTGAGTTGTTCATTTGCTAAGTTACTCCTTGGCTAAGTTGTTTCTTGGGTAAGTTGTTTCTTAGCTGAGTTGTTCATTTGCTAAGTTGTTTCTTGGCTGAGTTGTTCATTTGCTAAGTTGCTCCTTGGGTAAGTTGTTTCTTGGGTAAGTTGTTTCTTAGCTGAGTTGCTTCTTGGGTAAGTTGTTTCTTAACTGAATTGTTCATTTGCTAAGTTGTTCATTTGCTAAGTTGTTCATTTGCTAAGTTACTCCTTGGCTAAGTTGTTTCTTGGGTAAGTTGTTAATTTGCTAAGTTACTCATTGGCTAAGTTGTTTCTTGGGTAAGTTGTTCATTTGCTAAGTTGTTCATTTGCTATGTTACTCCTTGGCTAAGTTGTTTCTTGGGTAAGTTGTTCATTTGCTAAGTTGTTTCTTGGCTGAGTTGTTCATTTGCTAAGTTACTCCTTGGGTAAGTTGTTTCTTGGGTAAGTTGTTTCTTGGCTGAGTTGTTCATTTGCTAAGTTGTTCATTTGCTAAGTTGTTTCTTGGCTGAGTTGTTCATTTGCTAAGTTGTTTCTTGACTGAGTTGCTTCTTTGGTAAGTTGTTTCTTAGCTGAGTTGCTTCTTGGGTAAGTTGTTTCTTGGCTGAGTTGTTCATTTGCTAAGTTACTCCTTGGCTAAGTTGTTTCTTGGGTAAGTTGTTTCTTAGCTGAGTTGTTCATTTGCTAAGTTGTTCATTTGCTAAGTTGTTCATTTGCTAAGTTGTTCATTTGCTAAGTTGTTTCTTGGCTGAGTTGTTCATTTGCTAAGTTACTCATTGGCTAAGTTGTTTCTTGGGTAAGTTGTTTCTTAGCTGAGTTGTTCATTTGCTAAGTTGTTCATTTGCTAAGTTGTTCATTTGCTAAGTTGTTCATTTGCTAAGTTGTTTCTTGGCTGAGTTGTTCATTTGCTAAGTTACTCCTTGGCTAAGTTGTTTCTTGGGTAAGTTGTTTCTTAACTGAATTGTTCATTTGCTAAGTTGTTCATTTGCTAAGTTGTTCATTTGCTAAGTTACTCCTTGGATAAGTTGTTTCTTGGCTGAGTTGTTCATTTACTAAGTTACTCCTTGGCTAAGTTGTATCTTGGGTAAGTTGTTTCTTAGCTGAGTTGCTCCTTGGGTAAGTTGTTTCTTGGCTGAGTTGTTCATTTGCTAAGTTGTTCATTTGCTAAGTTGTTTCTTGGCTGAGTTGTTCATTTGCTAAGTTACTCCTTGGCTAAGTTGTTTCTTGGGTAAGTTGTTTCTTAGCTGAGTTGCTTCTTGGGTAAGTTGTTTCTTAGCTGAGTTGCTTCTTGGGTAAGTTGTTTCTTAACTGAATTGTTCATTTGCTAAGTTGTTCATTTGCTAAGTTGTTCATTTGCTAAGTTACTCCTTGGCTAAGTTGTTTCTTGGGTAAGTTGTTTCTTAACTGATTTGTTCATTTGCTAAGTTGTTCATTTGCTAAGTTGTTCATTTGCTAAGTTACTCCTTGGATAAGTTGTTTCTTGGCTAAGTTGTTCATTTGCTAAGTTGTTCATTTGCTAAGTTGTCTCTTGGCTGAGTTGTTCATTTGCTAAGTTACTCCTTGGATAAGTTGTTTCTTGGCTGAGTTGTTCATTTGCTAAGTTGTTCATTTGCTAAGTTGTTTCTTGGCTGAGTTGTTCATTTGCTAAGTTACTCCTTGGATAAGTTGTTTCTTGGCTGAGTTGTTCATTTACTAAGTTACTCCTTGGCTAAGTTGTTTCTTGGGTAAGTTGTTTCTTAGCTGAGTTGCTCCTTGGGTAAGTTGTTTCTTGGCTGAGTTGTTCATTTGCTAAGTTACTCCTTGGCTAAGTTACTCCTTGGCTAAGTTGTTTCTTGGGTAAGTTGTTTCTTAACTGAATTGTTCATTTGCTAAGTTGTTCATTTGCTAAGTTGTTTCCTGGCTGAGTTGTTCATTTGCTAAGTTGTTCATTTGCTAAGTTGTTTCTTGGCTGAGTTGTTCATTTGCTAAGTTACTCCTTGGCTAAGTTGTTTCTTGGGTAAGTTGTTTCTTAACTGAATTGTTCATTTGCTAAGTTGTTCATTTGCTAAGTTGTTCATTTGCTAAGTTACTCCTTGGATAAGTTGTTTCTTGGGTAAGTTGTTTCTTAACTGAATTGTTCATTTGCTAAGTTGTTCATTTGCTAAGTTGTTCATTTGCTAAGTTGTTTCTTGGCTGAGTTGTTTCTTGGGTAAGTTGTTTCTTAACTGAATTGTTCATTTGCTAAGTTGTTCATTTGCTAAGTTGTTCATTTGCTAAGTTGTTTCTTAACTGAATTGTTCATTTGCTAAGTTGTTCATTTGCTAAGTTGTTCATTTGCTAAGTTGTTTCTTAACTGAATTGTTCATTTGCTAAGTTGTTCATTTGCTAAGTTGTTCATTTGCTAAGTTACTCCTTGGATAAGTTGTTTCTTGGGTAAGTTGTTTCTTAACTGAATTGTTCATTTGCTAAGTTGTTCATTTGCTAAGTTGTTCATTTGCTAAGTTACTCCTTGGATAAGTTGTTTCTTGGCTAAGTTGTTTCTTGGCTGAGTTGTTCATTTGCTAAGTTGTTTATTTGCTAAGTTGTTTCTTGGCTGAGTTGTTTCTTGGGTAAGTTGTTTCTTAACTGAATTGTTCATTTGCTAAGTTGTTCATTTGCTAAGTTACTCCTTGGCTAAGTTGTTTCTTGGGTAAGTTGTTTCTTAACTGAATTGTTCATTTGCTAAGTTGTTCATTTGCTAAGTTGTTCATTTGCTAAGTTACTCCTTGGATAAGTTGTTTCTTGGCTAAGTTGTTTCTTGGGTAAGTAGTTTCTTAGCTGAGTTGCTCCTTGGGTAAGTTGTTTCTTAACTGAATTGTTCATTTGCTAAGTTGTTCATTTGCTAAGTTACTCCTTGGCTAAGTTGTTTCTTGGGTAAGTTGTTTCTTAACTGAATTGTTCATTTGCTAAGTTGTTCATTTGCTAAGTTGTTCATTTGCTAAGTTACTCCTTGGATAAGTTGTTTCTTGGCTAAGTTGTTTCTTGGGTAAGTTGTTTCTTAGCTGAGTTGTTTCTTGGGTAAGTTGTTTCTTAACTGAATTGTTCATTTGCTAAGTTGTTCATTTGCTAAGTTACTCCTTGGCTAAGTTGTTTCTTGGGTAAGTTGTTTCTTAGCTGAGTTGCTCCTTGGGTAAGTTGTTTCTTGGCTGAGTTGTTCATTTGCTAAGTTACTCCTTGGCTAAGTTGTTTCTTGGGTAAGTTGTTTCTTGGCTGAGTTGTTCATTTGCTAAGTTGTTCATTTGCTAAGTTGTTTCTTGGCTGAGTTGTTCATTTGCTAAGTTGTTTCTTGACTGAGTTGCTTCTTTGGTAAGTTGTTTCTTAGCTGAGTTGCTTCTTGGGTAAGTTGTTTCTTGGCTGAGTTGTTCATTTGCTAAGTTACTCCTTGGCTAAGTTGTTTCTTGGGTAAGTTGTTTCTTAGCTGAGTTGTTCATTTGCTAAGTTGTTCATTTGCTAAGTTGTTCATTTGCTAAGTTGTTCATTTGCTAAGTTGTTTCTTGGCTGAGTTGTTCATTTGCTAAGTTACTCATTGGCTAAGTTGTTTCTTGGGTAAGTTGTTTCTTAGCTGAGTTGTTCATTTGCTAAGTTGTTCATTTGCTAAGTTGTTCATTTGCTAAGTTGTTCATTTGCTAAGTTGTTTCTTGGCTGAGTTGTTCATTTGCTAAGTTACTCCTTGGCTAAGTTGTTTCTTGGGTAAGTTGTTTCTTAGCTGAGTTGCTTCTTGGGTAAGTTGTTTCTTAGCTGAGTTGCTTCTTGGGTAAGTTGTTTCTTAACTGAATTGTTCATTTGCTAAGTTGTTCATTTGCTAAGTTACTCCTTGGCTAAGTTGTTTCTTGAGTAAGTTGTTTCTTAGCTGAGTTGTTCATTTGCTAAGTTGTTCATTTGCTAAGTTACTCCTTGGATAAGTTGTTTCTTGGCTAAGTTGTTTCTTGGCTGAGTTGTTCATTTGCTAAGTTGTTCATTTGCTAAGTTGTTTCTTGGCTGAGTTGTTCATTTGCTAAGTTACTCCTTGGATAAGTTGTTTCTTGGCTAAGTTGTTTCTTGGCTGAGTTATTCATTTGCTAAGTTGTTCATTTGCTAAGTTGTTTCTTGGCTGAGTTGTTCATTTGCTAAGTTACTCCTTGGATAAGTTGTTTCTTGGCTGAGTTGTTCATTTGCTAAGTTGTTCATTTGCTAAGTTGTTTCTTGGCTGAGTTGTTCATTTGCTAAGTTACTCCTTGGCTAAGTTGTTTCTTCGGTAAGTTGTTTCTTAACTGAATTGTTCATTTGCTAAGTTGTTCATTTGCTAAGTTGTTTCTTGGCTGAGTTGTTTCTTGGGTAAGTTGTTTCTTAACTGAATTGTTCATTTGCTAAGTTGTTCATTTGCTAAGTTGTTCATTTGCTAAGTTACTCCTTGGCTAAGTTGTTTCTTGGGTAAGTTGTTTCTTAACTGAATTGTTCATTTTCTAAGTTGTTCATTTGCTAAGTTGTTCATTTGCTAAGTTACTCCTTGGATAAGTTGTTTCTTGGCTGAGTTGTTCATTTGCTAAGTTACTCCTTGGCTAAGTTGTTTCTTGGGTAAGTTGTTTCTTAACTGAATTGTTCATTTTCTAAGTTGTTCATTTGCTAAGTTGTTCATTTGCTAAGTTACTCCTTGGATAAGTTGTTTCTTGGCTGAGTTGTTCATTTGCTAAGTTACTCCTTGGCTAAGTTGTTTCTTGGGTAAGTTGTTTCTTAGCTGAGTTGCTCCTTGGGTAAGTTGTTTCTTGGCTGAGTTGTTCATTTGCTAAGTTACTCCTTGGCTAAGTTGTTTCTTCGGTAAGTTGTTTCTTAACTGAATTGTTCATTTGCTAAGTTGTTCATTTGCTAAGTTGTTTCTTGGCTGAGTTGTTTCTTGGGTAAGTTGTTTCTTAACTGAATTGTTCATTTGCTAAGTTGTTCATTTGCTAAGTTACTCCTTGGCTAAGTTGTTTCTTGGGTAAGTTGTTTCTTAACTGAATTGTTCATTTGCTAAGTTGTTCATTTGCTAAGTTGTTTCTTGGCTGAGTTGTTCATTTGCTAAGTTGTTTATTTGCTAAGTTGTTCATTTGCTAAGTTACTCCTTGGCTAAGTTGTTTCTTGGGTAAGTTGTTTCTTAGCTGAGTTGCTTCTTGGGTAAGTTGTTTCTTAGCTGAGTTGCTTCTTGGGTAAGTTGTTTCTTAACTGAATTGTTCATTTGCTAAGTTGTTCATTTGCTAAGTTACTCCTTGGCTAAGTTGTTTCTTGAGTAAGTTGTTTCTTAGCTGAGTTGTTCATTTGCTAAGTTGTTCATTTGCTAAGTTACTCCTTGGATAAGTTGTTTCTTGGCTAAGTTGTTTCTTGGCTGAGTTGTTCATTTGCTAAGTTGTTCATTTGCTAAGTTGTTTCTTGGCTGAGTTGTTCATTTGCTAAGTTGTTCATTTGCTAAGTTGTTTCTTGGCTGAGTTGTTCATTTGCTAAGTTACTCCTTGGATAAGTTGTTTCTTGGCTGAGTTGTTCATTTGCTAAGTTGTTCATTTGCTAAGTTGTTTCTTGGCTGAGTTGTTCATTTGCTAAGTTACTCCTTGGCTAAGTTGTTTCTTCGGTAAGTTGTTTCTTAACTGAATTGTTCATTTGCTAAGTTGTTCATTTGCTAAGTTGTTTCTTGGCTGAGTTGTTTCTTGGGTAAGTTGTTTCTTAACTGAATTGTTCATTTGCTAAGTTGTTCATTTGCTAAGTTGTTCATTTGCTAAGTTACTCCTTGGCTAAGTTGTTTCTTGGGTAAGTTGTTTCTTAACTGAATTGTTCATTTTCTAAGTTGTTCATTTGCTAAGTTGTTCATTTGCTAAGTTACTCCTTGGATAAGTTGTTTCTTGGCTGAGTTGTTCATTTGCTAAGTTACTCCTTGGCTAAGTTGTTTCTTGGGTAAGTTGTTTCTTAACTGAATTGTTCATTTTCTAAGTTGTTCATTTGCTAAGTTGTTCATTTGCTAAGTTACTCCTTGGATAAGTTGTTTCTTGGCTGAGTTGTTCATTTGCTAAGTTACTCCTTGGCTAAGTTGTTTCTTGGGTAAGTTGTTTCTTAGCTGAGTTGCTCCTTGGGTAAGTTGTTTCTTGGCTGAGTTGTTCATTTGCTAAGTTACTCCTTGGCTAAGTTGTTTCTTCGGTAAGTTGTTTCTTAACTGAATTGTTCATTTGCTAAGTTGTTCATTTGCTAAGTTGTTTCTTGGCTGAGTTGTTTCTTGGGTAAGTTGTTTCTTAACTGAATTGTTCATTTGCTAAGTTGTTCATTTGCTAAGTTACTCCTTGGCTAAGTTGTTTCTTGGGTAAGTTGTTTCTTAACTGAATTGTTCATTTGCTAAGTTGTTCATTTGCTAAGTTGTTTCTTGGCTGAGTTGTTCATTTGCTAAGTTGTTTATTTGCTAAGTTGTTCATTTGCTAAGTTACTCCTTGGCTAAGTTGTTTCTTGGGTAAGTTGTTTCTTAACTGAATTGTTCATTTGCTAAGTTGTTCATTTGCTAAGTTACTCCTTGGATAAGTTGTTTCTTGGCTAAGTTGTTTCTTGGCTGAGTTGTTCATTTGCTAAGTTGTTTATTTGCTAAGTTGTTCATTTGCTAAGTTACTCCTTGGCTAAGTTGTTTCTTGGGTAAGTTGTTTCTTAACTGAATTGTTCATTTGCTAAGTTGTTCATTTGCTAAGTTGTTCATTTGCTAAGTTACTCCTTGGATAAGTTGTTTCTTGGCTGAGTTGTTCATTTGCTAAGTTACTCCTTGGCTAAGTTGTTTCTTGGGTAAGTTGTTTCTTAGCTGAGTTGCTTCTTGGGTAAGTTGTTTCTTGGCTGAGTTGTTCATTTGCTAAGTTACTCCTTGGCTAAGTTGTTTCTTGGGTAAGTTGTTTCTTAGCTGAGTTGCTTCTTGGGTAAGTTGTTTCTTGGCTGAGTTGTTCATTTGCTAAGTTGCTCCTTGGGTAAGTTGTTTCTTGGCTAAGTTGTTTCTTGGCTAAGTTGTTCATTTGCTAAGTTGTTTCTTGGCTGAGTTGTTCATTTGCTAAGTTACTCCTTGGCTAAGTTGTTTCTTCGGTAAGTTGTTTCTTAACTGAATTGTTCATTTGCTAAGTTGTTCATTTGCTAAGTTGTTTCTTGGCTGAGTTGTTTCTTGGGTAAGTTGTTTCTTAACTGAATTGTTCATTTGCTAAGTTGTTCATTTGCTAAGTTGTTCATTTGCTAAGTTACTCCTTGGCTAAGTTGTTTCTTGGGTAAGTTGTTTCTTAACTGAATTGTTCATTTTCTAAGTTGTTCATTTGCTAAGTTGTTCATTTGCTAAGTTACTCCTTGGATAAGTTGTTTCTTGGCTGAGTTGTTCATTTGCTAAGTTACTCCTTGGCTAAGTTGTTTCTTGGGTAAGTTGTTTCTTAGCTGAGTTGCTCCTTGGGTAAGTTGTTTCTTGGCTGAGTTGTTCATTTGCTAAGTTGTTCATTTGCTAAGTTGTTTCTTGGCTGAGTTGTTCATTTGCTAAGTTACTCCTTGGCTAAGTTGTTTCTTGGGTAAGTTGTTTCTTAACTGAATTGTTCATTTGCTAAGTTGTTCATTTGCTAAGTTGTTCATTTGCTAAGTTACTCCTTGGCTAAGTTGTTTCTTGGGTAAGTTGTTTCTTAGCTGAGTTGCTTCTTGGGTAAGTTGTTTCTTAACTGAATTGTTCATTTGCTAAGTTGTTCATTTGCTAAGTTACTCCTTGGATAAGTTGTTTCTTGGCTAAGTTGTTTCTTAACTGAATTGTTCATTTGCTAAGTTGTTCATTTGCTAAGTTGTTCATTTGCTAAGTTACTCCTTGGATAAGTTGTTTCTTGGCTAAGTTGTTTCTTGGCTGAGTTGTTCATTTGCTAAGTTGTTCATTTGCTAAGTTGTTCATTTGCTAAGTTACTCCTTGGCTAAGTTGTTTCTTGGGTAAGTTGTTTCTTAACTGAATTGTTCATTTTCTAAGTTGTTCATTTGCTAAGTTGTTCATTTGCTAAGTTACTCCTTGGATAAGTTGTTTCTTGGCTGAGTTGTTCATTTGCTAAGTTGTTAATTTGCTAAGTTGTTTCTTGGCTGAGTTGTTCATTTGCTAAGTTGTTTCTTGACTGAGTTGTTCATTTGCTAAGTTACTCCTTGGCTAAGTTGTTTCTTGGGTAAGTTGTTTCTTGGCTGAGTTGTTCATTTGCTAAGTTGTTCATTTGCTAAGTTGTTTCTTGGCTGAGTTGTTCATTTGCTAAGTTACTCCTTGGCTAAGTTGTTTCTTGGGTAAGTTGTTTCTTAGCTGAGTTACTCCTTGGGTAAGTTGTTTCTTGGCTGAGTTGTTCATTTGCTAAGTTGTTCATTTGCTAAGTTGTTTCTTGACTGAGTTGTTCATTTGCTAAGTTGTTTTTTGGCTGAGTTGTTTCTTGGCTGAGTTGCTCCTTGGCTGAGTAGTATCTTGGCTGAGTAGTATCTTGGTTGAGTAGTATCTTGGCTGAGTTGTTTCTTGGCTGAGTTGCTCCTTAGCTGAGTTGCTCCTTGCATGAGATGCTCCTTGGCTGAGTAGTATCTTGGCTGAGTTGTTTCTTGGCCTAGTTGATTATTGGCTGAGGACTGATTAAAAAAAATCTAATTGAATTAACTGAATTGATAACAATAATAAAAAAATAAATAAATTAAAAAAAAAAATAATCTAATTCAATTAATTCAATTAATAAAAAAAAATTCATTTTGAATGAAAACTACCTTTTATTCGCAATTTTGTGCTTAAAAAAGAGAAGATTCATTGTAAGAATAATACGGAGATTTTAAATATCACAAAAGAACTGCAAAAAAGTTGATTTTAAAATTGAGAGGGCCAGCGTTTATATATATATATATAGATTAAGGACGCATACTTGATATTTTTATTTTAAAAAAATGCGTTAATATAATTTTTGATATTTTTTGTTTAAAATATGCTTTTATTAAGGGTAAAGTTGGCTTTTCTCAACTTTTTTCCACTTTTTGTAATATCTTTCAAAATATTCTATGAGTTTTTGCTAATGGCAAATCTGAAATTTCATTAAAATATAAAAAATTTATATATTTCTTATCAAATTAACGTTTAATCATTTTTTATTTTATCCATTAAGATTATCATGTATAATCTTAATTTAAAAAAATATAATTAATTTAAGATTTATTTTTTAAATATGAATATTTTTATTTAGATTGTTTTTTTCGAATTTCTATTTTCTCAAATAATTGAATAAAAAAAATTTCTTTCAAAAAATTGTGAACCAATTTCTCTCATCAAAAAATAGTTTTATTGAATCAATATGAAAATAAAAAAGATATTTGTAATGAAATTTTATATGGAATACCTTAGTATTGGTCCTTATGATTTAACAACACCTGAGTAAAAAGATGTATATTTTATTTTATGGAAAATGTCGAATGATTATAGAAGCCCACAAGCTGAGATTGTTGGAAGAGAAGGTATGATGTATAATGAAGCTACCATGAAAAATAAGGACTTAGAGTTTCAACATTTTGGTGTGTTCAGTAATACTAATACTTATTCTGTAACCTTCAACCCATATATTAATCGACAACCTACCCAGATTATTGAACATGAGGACCATGTTAGATTTCCAGATATTCGAGAACATATAACCAAACCTGTTCGTGAACCTCCTGTTAGTATTACAGATGGTGGTTTTTATAGACATATAGGTGAAAAAGATAAACCAGTACCTCTCTTACCAAAATATCTTAAGAAGCCTGAGAAACCACCAATGCAAGGTAGAGCAAGAGAATATAATAAACAAGATATTCGATATGGACCTACTCAGCATATCTTTACCCAAAATAACATATATTAATTTTTTATTGAATTTTTTATCCAGATGAAAATGACTACAAGAAACGTCTATGACTATGTCAATGAACTTCGCGCAAAATGTGCTCCAAATTCTAAACAATGTAATTTCTCGATACTTTGTGACAAGTACCCAATGAAAGCAGGAGAATGGAGCTATTTAGGCAAAGTACTCTATGTCTCAATCAAGGTAAAAGACAAGTGCCACAGATTTTATCCAGATAAGCTCAAAGAACTTGATCTTGACTCAATATTTATTAAGCCTAACTCAAGGAGAAAAATAACTGAAGATTTCGAAGAGTTCTACATAAATGGAAACACTACCACTCAAGAGTATCAAGGAATCAAATACTACAACTACTCCATTGCAGCTGCTCCTACAAGTCATAAACCAAAAATCGATGCTCTCAAGCAGAAATACCATATTGAGTCATTTGACATGTTTATTGGAGAACAGCTAGACTTAGTACTTTAAGCCTATTTTTTCCCAACCTAAATGATTAAGAAGAGGGGTACAACCAATGGAGTTCAAGCAAATGTATCTTTAGAACCACCAGCAGCTGCATCATCTACATCAAACATCAACAACAACATTATTATTAATAAGAGAGATGATGGCAAGGAAGACATTGTTATTACAAGAGACATTGGAATACAAACAGAACCTGTTGAAGTTGAACCAGATGTACGTAATGTTATACTTGAAGCATATGCACAAATACTACTTAATCAAGACAAAGCACTACTAGCTAATATTATATCAAAGAAATGCATCATAGTACCTATTGAATCTCTTAGCAACATCATCAAAGCAATACTACATGTTAATGAGGTTGAAGTACAACTTAATGAAGATGTTGGATGTTGTGCAGCTAAGAGCAACCCAATAAAAAAGATAGATGCTATTAAGATTATTAAAGATAATGGAGAGGTAATCATTGACTTGAAACAAGTATATAATAAAGAATATTATGAGCTTGTTAATAATTATCATGTATGCTTAAAATATTGCATAGTATAAAAAAAAAGACATATTAAAAAACTAAAAAAAAACTTAAAAAAAATTATTTTTTACTCTTACTCCTTGTCTTTTGGAGATGAAGCTTCTTGTTCATCATCATCTTCTTGTGTCTCTTGCGAGTCAGGCACTATAGGCACGTTAAAGCCAATAGATTTTGGTTGTGTAGATTGAGGAATCTTTTTATGATAAACCTCGCAGCTAGTGAGATTCATTTGAGAAAGTGCTTTAGCAATCTTGTTCAAGTTTGCTTGTATCAAAGGATCATAGATGATGCAAACAGTAGATGTTGTCGAGTTTATTATTTTTTGGTTGAACAGAAATATCACTTCTTTAATAGCATTGGCCACTTCAACATGAGCATTTTTGATAGCAAGCTTTTGTTGTTTTTGGAATTCTTTGAAGTCATTTCCATAACGAGACATTTTAAAAAATGAAGTGATTTTGTTTGCGAATGTTCAATTTTCAAAAATAATTCAATTTTTTTTCTCGAATGAAATCATCAGCCAAAATTTAGATTTGGGTGAGTTCAAAGAAACAGCTATCATCAAGAAGTTGAAGAAGTCCAAGAGTAACAACAACCTCAAAAATTTTGATACTGCAAAAACTGAAACAACAGAAAAACGTGGGAGAAAGCAAAAGTATGCAACAATTGAAGAATGAAATGAAGCACGTAAACAACAACAAAAGGCATATCGTGAAAGAAAGAAAAAAGAAGTACAAAGTATGAAGGAAAAAATAATGGCGTATGAAAGCAAAAAGGTATCACATGAAGAATGAGGTATCACATCAGGAAATAGGTATCACATCAGGAAAAAGGTATCATATGAGGAAAATAGGTATCATATGAGGAAAAACAAGTAGATAAAAAAATTTTTTTTTAGTTATTCATTTTTTTTGTAGTACATTGTTATTAGCTTATTGTTTTTTTCACTCTCTTATGAGTAAAGTGTCTCTTTGTTCCATCGAGGTGCCCGAAACCAAGTCGACTAATAGATAGTTCATGACCAAAGAACATGTTGTACAAGTTAACAATATCTCTTGCAGGATAACAATCTTTTTCAAGGTTGTCAAACCATTCATCATACCTCTTTTTTTGTTTTGCTCGAAGTCGATGTGCATCATTTTCAAGAGCTTGAGCATAATTTTCACACATCGTTCTTAAGTTTGATGTATCATCTTCAACTTTTAGTTGTGATATTTTTTTCGACATTTTTATATTTATTTTGTAGTCGAATGAATCACAATCTTTAGGAGGTGTTTGTTTTTGTAAAATATCTTCTATTTTATCTTCTTCTTCATTCATCATTAATAAAATAATAGTGATATTAATAAATATATTTTTTTAAAATTTCAATATATTTTATTTTTTTTAATTCAATTTTTGAATTTTTATAGTGTATTTAACTTTTTCAAAGAAAAATATCCACCTTCGAGTTTTTCTACGAGATTTAAAATTTAGTGATATCAACTAGAAAATAGATCATTTTTATACTTGTATGTCATACAACTACAGCTCAGACAGCGATGTTAGTCTCTTTGACTCGATCGAGCAATCGGGTCAACAAGCTCCACCATCAGATCTGCCATCAGCTCCACCCACAGAAGATTGGCTCAAGAACATGACCCCAGAACAACTCGAATCCATGAGACAGTCCATCATGAAGCAGCAACAGCAGTTCGAGCAAGAAGCAGCAGCTAGATTGAAGAAGAAGCAAGAAGAAGAAGAAGCAGCTAGATTGAAGAAGCAGCAAGAAGAAGAAGCAAGAAGGAAGAAGAAGCATTAGCAAGATTGAAGCAAGAAGACGATGAAAGAAGGAAGAAGCCGTATGTTCCAATTTCAAATAAAGTATTTCCACCACCTCGCTCATATAATACAATACAAGTTCCTCCACCTCCTTCTAATCAACAAATATCGCCACCTCCAAGTGTTCTCGCAAGACCACCTGCATTTGCCGAGATGCCAAACCCCAGTTCCAATCCAAAGGAAGAAACAAAGATAGAAGGAGAAGAAGTTGATCATGAACAAGAACAAGAACCAGTTCACAGAGAACCATATAAGCCACCGAAAAGTGTTCATGAAATGAAAGTTAATGATGATTATAAGGAGAACAATGTTAGACCATTCGACTTTCAAGATGAAATGGATCGAATAAGAGAAGAAAGTGAATTCTTGAAAGAACGATTAACGAAGTTGGAGGAGCGAATGACTGCTGTAGAATTTAACATTGAAGACATAAATCATAATGCCGAAGATCTCAGGAAAGACGTCGATGATAACGACATATACACACTCGAGCTGAAGAAATTAGATCTAGCTCCAAGAAAGGTGGCGAAGTACATTAACAGTATTCACGATCTTAAGAAGGACGTGTCATATCTAAAAATTGCTCGACCATCTGGTTCTCCAACAGATGATTCATTTGCTGAAAAGTTGGCAAGATCGAAATTGATGATGGCAGAAGTTGAGAATCTTCGAAACATGATAGAAACTATTGAAGCAAATGACAAGAAAAAAACAGTAGATCAGACAAAATTGTTCAAGTCCTATGGATGGAAGTTGTCCAATTGCATTTATCGTATTCAACCATACTTATCACAAGAAGAGAAAGAGAAGTTGGACAGTGCATGCAGCTTCCTTAAAAATAAAAAGAGGCTATCACCGAAGCAAGTGATGAATGCCATCAAGCAATTCTGTGAATCAATGGAGAAGAACGAAATTCAACGGAACTCTGACTCGAAGTTGAAAGGAAATGAGTTCCAATATCATTTTCCACATCTCGATGATAATAATGGTGATGATGATGATTACCCCCAATAAGATAGGTCATAACTAAAAAATTAATTTTTTAACTTTTTCTTTGTTTTTATTTTTATCGTTTCACTTTTATTTTATGTTAAACATGAACAAGGACATTGAAGATAATTTTTTAGATGCTATTGGAGATGTCTATGCTGATACAAAATCACAGTTTCGTCGTGAATATAATCGACGTGCAAAACAATACCAAAAGAAAGACAAATTTAAAGAAGAAATGAGGAAGCTCATGATTCCTGCAGGACAAGGTATTGGTTTTGCAACAGACATCAATCAAGATGAAGATAAGAGGTACGCATTTACGGAAGCACTACGACAGATACATAAAAAGACAAATGTTGGAAGACCTATTGTTAAAGCAATTGCACTTGATGGAACTTATAAGTACTTCACACTCAGTGATAAGCACAACATCGAAAGTACATTAGGACATATAACAGGAGAACTTGATTTAAGTGAAGACCAGTCAGACACTAATCCATATATCTCAAACATGTTCATTCCAGTTCGATATGAGGTACAATTTATTGACATGAACAAAACAAATGATGGTGTTCATTTTAGAACCAAGATGCAAGATATGGATACTCATGAAATCTATGATGATGAAGTTGAAATTGATGAAGACTATCGAAATACACCAGAAGATAGTTTTTTCCCATACATCAATCTATCGCCTATAGACTTATCTACATATCAAATCTTTCATGAGGTAAGGAAAGAGAACTATAGAGATAATTGTTTTGTATATGCTTGTATACAATCAGGTGTGTTCAATGATGATGAAATAGATGAATTACGATTTTTGTTCAAACAAGAAACATACCCAATAACAAGATAGAAGAAGTAGCTAAAAAGTTCAAGTGCAATTTTAGTATCATTAGAGTTGTTGAACAACCTGATAAATACAAGTATGAAACAAGAATCAACACCAGAAAGAAAAAATGGTCAGTTGATTTTAAAAGAGAAGTTAACCTGATATTGTTCAAAGACCATTATATGCTCAACAGAAAAATACCTTGTACATTATTATACCTTCAACACTATGAAGAACTTGATAGAACATTTGCATATATGCCTTTTGAAAAAAGATGTATGATAGCAAGATTGGAGAAAAATGGAAAGACTGTCAAAGACTATAATCATGAAGGAACCAAACCAATAACCTTTTTCCAAAAGATGTTTGAACTACATCTATTTGAAGAAATCAAAGCATGCGAAATGGATATTATCAACACAACTGAATATGAGCATGTTAATGACTATGTAAGTCTCGAATATAATGCAGAACAATGTACAAGACTCATTGAGAATAATAAAAAGAAACAAAATACATGGTCAAGGATTTATTATAGCGACTTCGAAACAAACTCTACAGTCAGTCCACATATACCATATCTCAATTGTACGATCTTTCGAGATGGAGCCAACATACATAAAATATCTATTCAAGGTGAAGATTGTGGACAGAAGCTCTTGAATTATTTATGGAGTGGCTCATTAACATATTTTCACAACCTCAAGTATGATGCATATTTTTTCATTAACACACCTGGATGGGATACACAGATAACAGAACGAAGTGGAACTGTGTTGCAAATCATCATGACATTATTCGAAGAAGGTACAAGGAAAGTCAAAAAGAGATTAACATTCAGGAACTCATATAGTATAATACCTCAAGCATTAAGTAAATTTGCTACAATGTTCAACCTCAATGTTCACAAGGAAGTGATGGCATATAAGCTATATACACAAGAGAACATTCAAAGAAGAATTGTTGATGCTACTGAGTTCCAACAGCAATACATCGATGAAAATGCAGATAAGTTATCGAAAGCACAACTTGATGCAAACTGCAAGCAGATTATCGAAAATGCAAAAATTGCAAATTGCTATAATGATGGCAAAATCGACATCATTAAATATGCCATCTTCTATTGTTTCAAGGACTGTATTGTTTTGATGAAGGGAATGGAAAAATTTAATGAAGACCTGAAAGCAGTCTTTAAAGAAACAAAGACAGATATGTATGGTGTTCATGATTTTATATCTATAAGTGCTATTGGATACTGCTTTGCCAAGAAATATGGTTGCTTTGATGGATGTTATGAACTATCAGGTAAGTGTCAAGACTTCATACAACGATGTGTCTCTGGTGGAAGAACAATAACAGCAGGTAATGAAAAGCAATACATCGAAGGAAAGATACAAGACTTTGATGCAGTTAGCTTATATCCATCTGCAATGTATGTTATGGATGGTATACCATTAGGAAGACCTAAAGTAATACCACAAGGTACAACACATGAACAACTTATGCAATATGATACATTCTTTATCGAAGTCAACATCAAGAAACTCGAATGTAAATCAAAAGAGCCATATAAATTTGGACAAGTATTTACAAGAAATGAAGCAGGTAGTAAAATATTCGGCAACTTCCTTGTTGACCATTATTATATCGATAAAGTAGGTCTCATGGACTTGTTCGAATTTTATGATGTTGAATATGAGTTAATACGTGGCTATTACTTTGATGACGGATTTAACAAGAAAATCAATGAGTTCATTGAGAAGCTCTTTAATCTCAGGGCAAGTTATAAAAAGCAAAAGAACCCTCTTGAACAAACAATAAAGCTCCTCCTCAACTCCATATATGGCAAGTCAATACTTAAAGCAACAAAGACTGAAACCAAAACAGTACCAAAAAGCCAACTATACAAGTACCTCTGGAGGAACTACAACTTTATCAAGGAGGTTGTTGAAGATGCTAATATTGATAAGTGCTATGTCAAGAAGTTGAAACCAATTAATGACCATTTCAACCTACCTCAATTTGGTGCAAGCGTTCTCTCTTGGAGTAAGCACTTAATGAACAGGGTTATGGCTACAGCTGAGCAAGCAGGTATACCTATCTTTTATCAAGATACTGATAGTATGCATGTACTTGAAAAAGATGTACCAAGGATAGCTGACTTATTCCAGTTCAAGTATCATCAACCTCTTATTGGAAAAAATATGTGTCAGTTTCATAATGACTTCGATGAGTTCGAAGGTAGTCAAGGAGAAATACACTCAAGAAAACTCATTGCACTTGGTAAAAAGAGCTACCTCGATATCTTGGTTGATGAGCAAGGAAATGAAGGATATCATATTAGACTCAAAGGAATTCCAAAACAAGTTATTCTCAACAAGTGCAAAAGGATGGGTATCTCAGTTGAAGAACTTTTTGAAAGAATGCATGAAGGAGAAAGCATGACATTTGATTTGTTGGATGGTTCAAATGCATTCAGGAAGTCAAAGACATTTCAACAAACCAACTTATCTAAATTTGCACGTACTCTTAAGTTTACGTAGTTAAAACATCATTGACATCAGTCGAGTTAGATGGTTTAATTTTGATAGTTATGAACAAAGGACTTTTTAACAAAATCGGCTGGTATTGAAAATCTACTAAACTTAATTCTAAAAACTTTAATGAATCTGTATAAGTTTTAATTTTTAATGGTTTACTTTCAGTTTTGAAATCATATATAAGTGGTTTATTATCTAAAGTGAATGTATTGATACTACCAATGACTGAAGGTGTATATTGTTGTTCACCTATATTGGAGTATATGGCATTACCTTGTAGTGATACTAGATACAACTTAAAGGGTCCAGAAATTTGTGTAAACTTCGGATTTATTTGTAAACCTTAACTTTTTCTCATGAACTACAAGGATTTGGAAGCCCGTAATTTTTTCTGATAAACTGCTATTGTAGGTTATTCGTTTGCTGAAGTATTAAATTTTTTTATATTGCTGATTCGATTACCATATAATATAATTATTTTTTGATTTTTTCAATTTGGTATTTACAATTTTAGATGCTTATACAGTTAATATAATAGTTAAATGATTAAATAAATTTTAAAATATTTAAACATAGAGATAAAGGGAAAATAATAATTGATATTATCAAACTTTTTCATAATATTACATATAGAAATATTAAATCGAAATTTATAAAAAGATAAAATATTTTATATATATATAATTAAAACCAAATAAGTGTAAAAAAATGTTTTTTGTATAAAAATAAAACTTTTATTTATTATTCAGAAAAATTAATCGCTATAATAATTTTGAGTTAATTGAAAAACCTCATATATACAATTTTGATAAATGAATTCAAATATTTGAATATCTAAATTAACTTTTAATAAAACAAAGATATCTTTAAAAATATATTAAAAGAATAAAAATATATTAATAATTATATTATCTTTTTTAGTTTTTTGCTATAAATTATTAGAAAAGAATGTATTTGAGAAGTGTTGTTAACTTTATGTTGATTATAATTCATCAAGTTCGATTGTTTTTCTTCCAGTATATAAATTACTACAGCTCGAATGCTCCATTCCACGAACTGCACGAGCTTTTTCGGCACTTGCACGAACAGCATATCTTCCATTTCATCTTTAAAATCTGATAAACATTCGTCACTAAAATTTGATTCAAAATAAACAGGGCGCAAATTTAATAAGTTGAATTCTTTTCTGAGATTAATGAAGTTTTAGAATAAATAGCTGAGTTTGAGTTTGTCTTTGTCCCAATCTTCGCTTAATGGGAGTTCTTGTGTGAACATTTTTCTGCTTTTGATATAAGTGGAGTCAGGTAAAGGCGATTTGAAAACTTCTTTATCAATCAAAGAGTTCATTAATAACTTAGTGTTTTCTAAACGTTCTAAGGCACTCATGAAGGAGTTTTTTTTTTCGAGGTCTTCCTCTTCTGGAAGACATCATCTTGCCACTTTCTAAAATAAATTAGAAAAAATGACATTTTTTTAAGTTGGTCGAGTTTTTTTTAATTTATATGAAAAAATGGTTAATGGACAATTTTTTGACCTAAACGATTTTTGATAATTTTATTCACAAAATCAAAATTTTAATAAATAGAAAATCGATGTAAACTTCATCATTTAAAAAATATTCAATTATTTAAAATAAATTTAAAATCCATCAATCTAATTAACACAAATAGAAGCATATTTTACCTGAGTATCATCTTATAAAATCAATTGTAGAAGGTACTTTCTTTTGATGGTTGACAAATAATTCCGAAGTTTACAAATATTTCCGAGCTCTTTAGTATGATTTAATATTGGGATGTCTTTAATATTATATGTTGCATTTGATGGTAACACAATAGGCAATGAAGTATTATATAAACCAGTTAATAAAGCAGCCCTATGGGAAATAGAGGTTATTTTTAACGGCGTTTGTGTCTTTATTGTAAATGTACGAGTAGTATCATTATATTTAAAAGATACCTCCGCAAGCGGATTTAAAACTGCTTCTATTTGCTTGATGGTATAATTATATTTATCTTCGAATTTAAGCTTGAATGGAATACTGTTATGTGTAAACTCTATATAATCATCTTTCGTACTCAACATAATATTACTTATTGTATTAATTGAAGATACAAAATATTTAATATATTTACACTTCCATGGTATATCCAAATTGATCGATACCTTATTATATTCATCAGCATTTGTACTCTGTACTGATACTAACATTTTATAATTCATAAAATGTCAATTAATCTTTATTCTTTGCAATCAAGTGAGGCTGAAAAGCTCAAAGACAAAGATGTAGAGATAAGTGTTAATGATGAAGGTAATATTGATATTATAAGAAATGAGGACCCAGATGATTACCCAAAATTTTGTTGCTTATATAATAAGGCTGAAGTAGATGAAAGAGTAGTTGGTAATCATATCGAAAATGGAGGAAAGCTTAATGGTTTCGGCAATGTACCTATTACAAATAAATTTGCCAATTATTTAAAATATGTATTTAAATGACCTGAAAAGACACCCTTATTAGAAGGCTCACTACCTGAAAAAGCAGAGTCACATAAGGAGTTGATAAAAGATGAACTTTGTGTTAATACATTTAATGAATTTATTGAAGAAGAATCGAAAACATGTGAGGCTATTCATGAGATGTATACCGAATTGATGTGTGCAGCAGATGGATATGAACAAATTGCATTTGATGAACAAACAGGGCAAAGCAAAGCTATTCATTATCTTCAATATCCAAAGTCTATACCAACTCCTACTCCAGACCCTTATCTTGCAGAGGTAGGATACTCAAATTTAGGGGATTTATTGATGAACATTATAAAGAATGAAAAGACAACAAATCCAACAAAGAAAATCTTATATGAAGCTTTTAATGAAGATAATTGGAAAAAATTCATTAGTGGAACTACTCAATATCATTATAATCTTCAAGATAATAGACTAAAAACAATAGGATATAAATATAAAGGAAGTACTGATCAAGTTGTTGCAGACCAAATAGTTGAAGTTAAAAGTCCTCGTGAGTTTTTTGAGACATATACCCAAAATCTAAAAGATAATAATAAAAATAGAGACCAATATACAACAGCTATGTTAGGTCTTTATTTGTATTCAGTAATATTACATTCAGGTATCACATACTATTATACACATCGAAATGCTAATAGAATGAAAGTGGATGTTGTACCACCTGGTGGACAAGACTATTTAAATATGACGTTAGGACAATGTTTAAATTTAGTATTCGATATTATTAATGATATAGTGAATTCACATAATGCTTTATTTGATTATGTTACAACAATCAAGTCTTGTAATTGCAAAAACGATAATCAAGGAGGTAACCAAGGAGGTAATGATGGTAATGATGAAGAAGAGGATAATAATCAAGGAGGTAATGAAGGTAGTGATAATGAAGGCGGTGATAATGATTCAAACCTAATTCAATATATGAATGTAGGTCTACAAGCTGTAAATCAATTATCAGGTTATTTATTACATAATATTGCGAACCTAGGGAATAATGTTGCATCTCTCAGGTTCCAAAATGAAGTAGAGTCATTTACACAAGAGATGTTTGATTATGAGATATATGATAATGGTTTAGATGAGATGAATAGACAATACCAGTCAATAGGAATACAAACAGAACAACCAACACGTCAACGAGAATCCTTATTTAATGATTCATATGTTTGGTGTACAGTATTTCGCATGTGGACGAGTTTTGCAGTTTATAATATACCAAATCAATTTGGATGGAGGACTAATTCTGCATTTGGAGCTCCTTGGAATTTTGTCTGGGATGTTAGACATAGGGAATGGATAGCAATAGCACCACATAAAGAAGATGTACCAGCAGGATGGAGAATTAACCCAAAGGGAAATGAAATAGCACAAACAATAGTACAACATAATATTCATTGGGAAGGAGAAATGATTTATAATCCTGATAGAGGACAATGGGAATATTATCCACCAGAAGAAAGTATTGTTGTACCAGAACAACCAGGACCTGTTATTAATATTGTTCCTGAACACAATAGGAATGCAGTGTTAAGACCAACTTATGTTTGGTCTCTTGAGTCAGGTCGTTGGGTTAATTCAATGACAATAGCTAATATGCCAAGATCACATCCAAATGATAATAATGATTGGAGGCGAGATGTTAGCTTACAAGCACCTGCCAATTTTGTTTGGGACATAGACCATAGGGAATGGGTAGCCATAAGAAACAATGTTAGTGAAATGCTTAATGACAGAGATTGGAGAACCAATCGAGATATTGGAGATATTGCAGTAAGGCATTATCAAGAACAATTTTTACAAGGAATCGGCGAATTAGTATGGAATGATGATTATAATAGTTATGATTATCAATGTAATGAGATAAGCCCATTATCATTATCATTAGAAGATAAAAGCAATAGCGGAGCAATAGCAATACCAGACCAAAGTAGTATACGTTTGCGGTGATTTCAGACCTCCGGTCTTCAATCCCCTCAAACACCCTTAATTTTGGCACTTTTTTGGTCTCCAACTACCCAATTTTAGCCCTTTTTTGACCTCCAGAGTGTTGTCAGAAAACCCCCTATCACTATAGGGCATTTTGCATTCACCTTTTTGTGTCAATAAATTGCCACAATTAAGGTCTTTCAATGGATGGAAAGTGGTGATATGAACATAATTTTGATAAAATTTTTGTATGACATGTGATATGAAAAAAGGTATAAATAAAATTTTTGTATACAATTTATTTGCAAAGCAAAGTTGCCAAAGGCAATGATTTTTAAAATTATTGAAATCAACTTTTTTGAAACTTTTTTTGAAACAAATAATTTTTTGAAATTTTCACATTTATGATAAGTGGTATAAATTTTTATATTTTTTAATTTTTATTTTCATTGCAAAAATGAGACTCTCCGAAGCTACTCCCGAAAAATTACAAGAACTATTTGAATTGATAATAAACGAGAAACTACAACACGACTTTTCATATTATTGGAACTCACAAGAAGAATTCTATTATGACATCCGAGAATGTGCTAAGTATGAAGGGTATGATGGAGATTTAGACAACTATGATGCTATGTACTGGTATTTTAAAGGCAAGAACAATACCCCCGCCCAATCTTCCCAAAAAGCTGAAGAACCTCCCAAAGAACAACCCAAACAAGCTGAACAACCTCTCAAAACGGAAAACAATTCCCAACAACAAATTGTCGACGAAATAATGGAAAAATTAGAATACTCCCCAAGAAGATGGCAAATCGACTTTGAGAGATTAGATAAGGACGGCAGACTCTTATTGCTTCCCAAATTGAAGGAATTCTTTGAAGAATATATAGATTCTTTGCCCATTATCGCCAAATACAAACTCGCTTTCAAAATCAAAAATCAATGGCATTCATATCAATTGACGCCTGAAATATACAACAAATTAATGGAAAATCTGACAGAAAAACACTTCATCTTTGATATAGAGAATGTTGTACCAGAATATTTTTATGAGAATGGTGCCGAAAAAATACCCGAATGGAGCCTCTTTGAAGCAGTTCGCTTTAGTGAATTTCAGAATATTAAGGCAAAAAATGACGTTGGAGGAAGTTTCTTTCAATATTTGGTACGTGAAAACTGCCCATCAAATGTCTCAAAATATCTCGAAAAATTACAGATTTTCACATCTCTCGTAGACAAAAAAGGCAAACAGAGAAAGGAATTGGACGATTGCTGTTTCATTTACGCCCTTCAACAAACAGGATGCTATGACGATGATATACTAAACAAAATGCGCCTAAGAATTAATTCAAGATATCTCTCCCAAAAAGCTCTAAACGAACTATGTACTGAGTTCAATATTCACGTCAAATTATCGTTTATCAACGAAGATGCCAATGGAAAAAATAAGAAGCGTTCTGTCAGGTCCAAAAAGAATGATACAAATAAACATTATTTAGGTATAGAAAATGCTGAACCAAATAGAACTCATACAATGAACGTATTCAATAAGCACTATTTCCTTGAGGAGAAAACACCTTTCAGCACATACTATATCAATTCGCTTTGCAAACTTGGCTCCGCCAACCACCTCAATCAATGCACAGAAGACAAATACAATAAAGAGTACAACGTTGACCACTGGCGCCCCGCGAGATGCTTCATGACATCATCAGACCTCGTTCGAACTCTCATGAAAAACAACTTCTTCGTCCCAATCACATTCGGTCAATATAAGGTCCTCAATACAATTTTCCACAAAGAAGTAATCGACGATATTGACCTTATAGACCTCGAATATAACGAAGAACAATGCACGAAACTAATAAAATTTGACAAAAAGAAACTCTCAGAAAATGATAACAAAACGTATTGGTATGCCGATTTTGAAGCAGATACATCAACAGAAATTCACAAACCTTTCCTCTGCGTCTTACAGAATAGAACAGGCCGTATCAATAAAACTTTCCGAGGAGAAGACTGCAATAAACAATTACTAGATTATTTACCAGATGACGCCGTCGTTTATTTCCACAATTTAGCGTATGATATCAGAATGCTGGCCTCTTTCGGACTCGCCAAATCCATCATCAATGGTACAAAAACAATGAAGGCGGATATAAAATATCTCAACAAAACAATTCATCTCAAAGACTCTTTACCAATTCTTTCCTGCAAATTATCTCAATTACCCTCTATGTTTGACATTCCTGACATACAAAAAGAGATATTTCCATACAAATATTATACTCTTGATCGCCTCCAAACTAATATTGGCACAATCAACGAAGCAGGAGAAAATGAAGACAAAATTTGGACCGATGAAGACTACAATTTATTCAACGCCAATATCGATAAAATATCTGGCTGCCGAATAGACGAAAACCATTTTGACATGTGGAAATATGCAGAATTTTACTGCCAGCAAGACGTTAATATCCTCAGAATCGGATTCAATAAACTGCGTGAAGGATTCATCAAAGACTTCAAAGTCGACCCATTTAATTTCATCAGCATATCGTCTCTCGCAAACGAAGTCTTCAATCAAAGAGTCTATTATCCTAACCAAAATCTCTATAAATTAGGCGGTCATGTGAGATATTTTTGCTCAAAGGCGATATATGGAGGTAGATGTATGACGGCATATAACAAGAAATGGCATATCAAGAAGAACCTTTGCGATTTTGATGCAGTATCATTATATCCTTCCGCAATGAGTAGATTATACACAGTTGAAGGACGTCCAAAGGTAATACAACAAGACCAACTCAACTATAATTTCCTCTCCCAACAGTCCGCATACATTGTCGAAATCGAAATAACAAAAATAAAAAAGCATTATGCATTTCCGTTAATCGTTCAAAAAATTGACGGCCTAAACAGAAATAACGACATTCTCCAACCAAATCAAACCATTAAAATGGTTGTTGACAATATTACTTTGGAGGACTTTATTGAGTTTCAGCAAATAGAATTCAATATTCTGAGAGGATATTACTGGGACGGAAAGAAAGATTATCGCATTCAAGATTGTATCAGAGAAATATTCAATAAACGACTCGAATATAAGAAACAGAATAATCCACTCCAAAATCTCTACAAACTCATCATGAATTCCTGCTACGGCAAAACAATAGAGAGACCAGTAGATAAAGACTATAAATATCTTCACGAAGGAGATGAACTCGACAAATATTGGGCTAAAAACTACAACAAAATAGTCGAAGATATTCAGTTAAACAACTCTGATATACATGCCATAAAGACCCTCAAACAAATAGATAATCACTTCAATTTCTCCCTATTAGGCATTCAAGTTCTGTCCATGTCCAAGAGAATAATGAATGAAGTCATGTGTCTTGCTTTCGATACAGGATGCCATATTTATTACCAAGATACAGACTCATTTATGATAGAATCTGCCGACTTAAAACGTCTACAAAAAGAATTCAACAATAAATATAATCGCGAACTTATTGGGAAAAATTTAGGACAATTTCACTGTGATTTCCCTTCGATAAATGGTCATGATGAGATGCCAGAATCTATTGAAGCATTCTTTTTGATGAAGAAAATGTACGTCCATATGATTACAGATTCTACTGGAGAGATTGATTATGTAATAAGAGGCAAGGGACTCACTCAGAATTCTATCAAATATAAATTCAACGAGGAGTTTCAAGGAGATGTTATGAAGCTTTATGAAACACTCTTCAACGGAAATTCCATCACATTCGACCTAACAAAAGGACAACCTTGCTTCGAGATGAATAAAAATATGACCGTATCGACAAGAAAAAAATTCGAGAGATGTATCAAAACAGACTATGAAGAAGGAGATATTACCCAATATTTTAATAATCCAATTTAAAGCGCGGTACTAATTGTCTCATATTTTTTTGGTCCGTTACTTCATACAAACCATTCTTGAACCCAACAACTCTATACTTTCCTGGCTGTACATTGGACCTTCTCTTCATCATTCCATCCTTTTCGTTATACAATTTTACCGACATCCCTTTTGGCAAATAGAATCCTTTGCTCGTCATTATGTCATAATTCTCTTTACAGATATTCATCACAATCAACGATTCCAGCTCTTTATCTTCATGAACCATCTTTGGAGAAACGGCTCCATAGGAGACCCCAGCAAGACTGGCACTTTTCCTGGCATATTTTGAGAGTGTTTTATGAGGCGCGTTATTATATTGTCTCACTAATTCTTCCATTATCGATGGAGTAATTATCCCGATTCCCATATTGTAAGCCATATCTCTCAGTGTCCTGATGACTCTATCTATCAGTCCCAAAGAACTGTGCATCGGGTCAGTTTTTACCTGTTTTTGCTCCTTTTTCATGAAGTCTGGATAGTTTCCCATTCTCATTCTTGGTGCAGTTTGCCATTCTATTCCATGTGTCCTATAGTAGTTTTGTGCCTTTCTTGAGTTAAAAGAACCCTCTCCATCAAACGTCAAGCTCTTTATTACAACGCCAGATTGCAGCAATTTATCGAGGGTTTTCAGGTATGTATCTGCTGATTTATTATATTTCGCGAATTTCTGATGCTTTTCTTCGACTTTCTCATCATCACCAAACAATATCTGGTTGACTAACTCAACATACAAATATCTTGTATTGACATTTATCATGACCAAATAACATAATTTATCAACAAACATCAAATCGATAATATAGGAATTTCTTGACGAAACTTTATGGAGCTGATACATCTTCGCGTTCTTTTTCAGCGGAAAGTATGATGTATTCTCAGCTATTTTGACCTGTCTATCGGGAAACAAATTCTTCAAAGCTCTTATTTTACTCTCTGTTTTGAACCCAATAATATTTTGCTCCTGAGGAATTTCATAAGCCGTATATGTTGTTGGCTGGAAATAAAATTTATTGACGTATCTATTGTATCTCTCGTCTTCGGACAAACTACTCTCTCCCCAATTACTACTGACTCTATTGAATTCCTCTTTATCTAATAGTCTCTCATGATTATAAACAACAAATTCGTTCAATTTATTGCTGAATGTATCTCTCAAAACAGGTCTTTTAGGTCTTTGTCTCTTTTCCCATTCCTCAATAAATTCGTCATAAATTTGTTGTATGTCATCATCTTGAATCACAATTCTTGTATAAACTCTGGGCGTATCTTCAAAGAGATATATGTGTTTATTCCCTCCATTTTGCTGAATAAAATCTCTGACAGTACCAAATTGTGGCTTGTTTTTGTTGGTCAATTTTTGTCTGAACAATTCTTCTTTGGCTCTTTCACAAGCATCTTTATATCTGGATTCATTGACTCTTTTGATGCCTTCTTTTAGTTGTTCTATCCTTGCAAAAAGCAATCTATCGATTCTGTCTTGGTTGATTCTCAAGAAATTATTTACGTGTTGAATGTCTGTTCGAGTAAAAGCGTGGTTATAAGTAAATTTTCTCCCATGATTGAAGCAATAAGAAGGATCGTCCATATAGTCCAAATAGTCGTCCAAAGAGTCTATTTTCTGATTTCCTAACCATTCCAGTATCCTCTCAGCTTTATAATTTACTTTTTGTTGAGGGTCAGAAAGGCATCTACAAAATATCCGGATTTTATTACTGGTATTCAGGACATCCCCGTCATTGCCTCTCAACATATCGTCTATCGGCAAGTTTGTTTCCGATATGATATGATTTATTATTTCATCCGTGTTATTGTAAAGTAATTTGCTGGTATTCATTTTTTTATTTGGTAGAAAATGTCTCAAGAACAGCCCGCTCTCCTCCCTCTCAAAAACTGGCACGGTAGAAAAACTTTCGCCACTCCTACTCTGAAACAACTCAAATCTCGTCTCCAATATTATCGAAGAATATTGAGCCAAACACCTCCCACGGACCCCAAAAAAATAGCAAAAAGAGAGAAGATTCAACGAAAATATGACAGAGATATGAAGGTAAGAAATCTGTTGAACAGAGCTGTTAGCAATCTTTACTCCTGAAAATTTTTTGTTATTCAAATAATGTCTGGAACTCTCCGACAAGCTCGTATACTGTCATCAGAAGCAAAAAGCAAGAACAATACATCAATTTCGCAAGAACAGAATACCAATATCCAAATAACTTACCCCAATGTCCCTCAACTTAACGCCTCAAAAACAGTCTCCAGAAGCAATTCGCTGTCTGATTTAAAGAACTACAATCAGCTTGACTCCCTTGAGCAAAAAAATAAATTTCTTGAAATGCTCGTTTCTGTCTATGAGGACAATCCACTAAAAGTGAATGCTTATCTCGTTTGTAATACCACATCTCTCATGAATATGATTAAACTCTTGACCGACGCAGATAAAGTCGAATTAGTATTGGACGAAGATATCGCCTGTAATTCCTGTTGTTCCTCCGATAAATTGATATATATTTCGAAGATTCTCATAACGAAAAACAACAAGACAGAAGACATGAAATATGCCTACAATGACATCTACTCACAGTTCATCAAGTATGGCGTATCACTCAAAATATGTGTTTAAGATTTGAAAATAGCCAATATATGTTCGTTTATTTTTGCACTTACTTTGCCCACAATACTTTGTTGAATCTTCAAAGTCATGGCATAATCCTCGTCCAAAATCCTTCCGTCATATAGAATTACATCTCCTATTTGATACAAATTAGCGTCATCGACATAAAATAAATAGTCTCCGTGTGTAGCGAATTTGACGCATCCGTTTTCTGAATCTACCTCTACTATAACACCAACAAATTCCTTCCATGAACCGTCTATGATTACAGAGCAAATACAGTTTGTGGTGTCTTCTACAGTCGAACTGACGAACATATTTTTTTTCGGGTCTCTTTTATACACATGGCCTGATAAAAATACTGGTTTTCCAATCTTATAGTCCGATATTTCTTCACCCGCTTCTATCGGGGCATAATGAGTAATTGTATTTGAGCCGTTTGATGTTATTTTGCCAGAAACATATAAATTTGAATCAATTGTTGTATTTCTTGCAGTACCAAACATCTGAAATGACTGAAATTTATAACCATCAACATATATATCCAAATTCCCACTATCAGCAACTTTTGAAGATTTATATTCAAAATCAGTATTATATACATCATTATATCCAAAACTAATTGAAGTAATAACATTAGAACCAACAGAACTATAAAATTTAGCTATATTACTTGCTGGACAAGATATTTCTAACAAACTATTTTTTGCCACATAACCTGACAAATCGACAGGTTCAGGAATCTCACTTTTTAATTGCTCAATAGCAAGGGCCAACTCTGTTGTCAATGCAAAATTATCATTCACATATTTCACCGAAGTAATCATATTATCATTCACAGGTTGGGTGCTGATTAATGTGATAGATGCATCATAAATATTAGTCAATGTATCGTCTGCGGCTCTTATTGAAACAATACGTGTAGCTACACGAATATCTATTGATTCATCCCCGGTTGATTTGTATATGATATTTGCACCCTTTCGTCCAGCATAAGTATATTCAGCTTCTTCATACGATGCATCATCAGCATTTCGTTTGAACTTTACGATAATATTTTTGGTTGTTAATACTCTTCTTATGTATTCATCTGGGACTACACAACTATTATCATTCTGTGTACATTGAAATGTGAATTGTTCTGGACTTTCATCAACAACATTTGCAGTTTTAATGAATGGTGATTCGATTTGTGCTCTAATGAAATTATATGCTATTGGATTACTGCTATGTGATGCACTAAACGATGTATATACAATTTGTCCATCATAACGCCATATTATTCTATCAATGCGTTTGCCATTGCTATCATACCTGTCCATGCTATCAAAAGTGCTAGCAGAAATATTTGGTTTAAATATTACATCAATATGCACCAAATCATCATCTTGATTATCCCCCCAATTAACATCAAATACCAAATGAACTCCAGCATTGGCTAGCTTAGGGGTGATATATACACCCTCATATAAGGTTGCTGGATATGCAATATTCAATTCAGTGCCATATAGTGTGGTACTCAATGCAGATTCATTAACCAAATCTGGGGGTATCTCAGGGATATCTGTTTTTAACGCATATTTTCCATCCGCTTCTTCCTTTGAAATATATCCCGACAAATCGACTGTTTTGAGCTGTTTCATATGATTATCTATCAATTTTTTGACTGCCTTTGCTGTAATCAGCTGTTTGTTAGTCAGTTCTTCGCCCAACAAAATCGGTTTCTGTTCTTTTGTCATCGACATAATCCAAGCAGCTGAAGGACAATTTTCTGCATATACATCTAAATACGGAACATTTATCCGAAAATCTTCATACTCTCCGTCTATTTTAATCTCCTCATTGTCATCAACTCCATAACAAAGATATCGGAAACATTTCTTGTCAAACGCCTCTATTTCTTCAATAAATTCCAGCGCTGTTCGAATCTCTCTTGGAGCAGCAAGAACATCAACGTCCCGAACTATTGCCTCCGCTCCTTCCGAAACCTCTTCACCAGCAAAACAAAAGCTTTTTACCTTTGATATTCCCTTTGCCGCCAGCGATAAAAGCGCATTTGGACAGCCGACAAAATTTACTGTGGCACCAGCTATACACACAACATCTTTGACATAATCAAACCAATTTGTCTTGTTTTTCATATCGTTTAGTTGTTTTTGGAGGTTTGAATAAAGATTTTGCAGCTCAGATATTCTATTATTTGCTATATCTACTGTATTTCCCAAAGAATTTAGAACAAAAAGATGAGACTCAATATTTTCTCCAATAACGACGCCAGAAGTCTGTATATTACAGTTTGTGTATAAAGTACTGCATGCTTCAGGTCTTGGTACGACAGAATAATACCCACATCCTGCCAGAAACTCAAAAGTATTTCTTCCTTCTTTATACGAAACATCTGGTATCGGAAAAATTACTTCTTTGTCAGAGGGCATATAAAGTATCAGTCCATATGGAGGATTCCCAATATCTATTCGGCTATTGTAGTGGAAAGGAATATATTTATAACAATTTTCTGAAACAACTTTATAGCACGATTCTGACTCATAACTATTATGAGAATACCCAAATTCCGAGACATATTCTATTCCGTTTATATTTAGACTTGCCGAAAAATTACATGACTCCTTCTTGGTACATTTCAGTAGAACACTCCAATATCCGTCCTTATCTTCGTATTTTGCCACTTCGCAATCGTTAAATGTACAAAGTCCTTTCTCAACAATGACTTCAAAAGGATTTTTGTCGGAATAATTGTGTATCCAATTCCTTAGGACGTATCTATTTGTGTCGTTTTGCTCAATGAAAATTCCTTGATATGTATGCTTGAAGAACTTAGTTTCTCCTTTGATTGATTTGGAGCCAGGAATATTGTATGACAAATTATTGCCGACCCATTCATTATTTTGCTTTGTGAGTTTGAAATCTGTACCAAATACCTCATCATGGAACTCAAAAGTTTGTCCATCTAGGAGCTTGTCAAATTCTTCGGTTCCGGGAATATAGCCCCAATCAGCATAATAATATTGTTCATTTTCTGTGGTCCCAAACGACTTCATCTCATAGAAATTCGGTAAAGGAGAAGTATAAAGTTTGAGACAATTTTCTGCATCGACATTATTACATTTGATATTTATGAGGTTAGATTCCTTGTTTGAAATATATTGCTTCACTCTTCCTGTGAAATTTATTTTCATAAAACCAGAAGTAAAGAGGTCAAAAGGATTATCAAGAGATTCCTTACTCATATAAATTCGGGCGGATAATTCGTTTTCAATATAGGAAATTGCGTTATTTGAGTCGATTTTGGGATTCGTAAATTTGCCGTTTTTTGCGTCTGTTTTTGCTTCCCCGCCAGTCTTGCTGGGGTCTCCTACAGAGCCGCTTGCTTTGCAAGAGTCTGCTGTGCAGCCGAACGTTGAACAGTTTATTGTAAAAACATCTCCTGAATAGTCAGGCGGTATATCTATTTTGATTTCCAAAATATTGTATTCGTCATTTTCTGCTTTCGACAAGGAGTTTAAGTCAAGGGAATAGGCGTCAAGACCATCTTCATATGATAATTCATTAACTGAGCCGGGGGACATTTCCAAAGAGGTTATTCGTTCTTCATGATTTATTAATTGAGATTTCAGAGAGATTCCTCCCAAATTTATATCTCCTCCGACGGTCAAATCTTGTTCGATATCAGCTGTTTTGGCGCTTATTTCATCACAATTTATTGAGGAAGGATTCTTTGAGCCGCCTATAAATGCACCGTCTAAAGCGTTCTGTTTAGTCAGTATTGCTGTCATTTATTTAGTATTAAATGCCCAAGACATACTTCATTACCAAGAAATACAACAATATTTTGCCCTCAGAATTCACAAATTCATTGAATAAACGATATATTTCCTTCCAATTTTGTCGAGCCACCTGTAATGGATATCTGGACGGAGAAACAGAAATGCATGCTTCATTTATTCAAAGAGATGAGTACGAAGATTCTCTTGTCTGGTACGCTAATTTGACTCTTCCGGACGATAATAGGAAATACGAATTTGTCGGGACAAAAAGAGAGTTTAGGATATGGTTCACAGACGCAAGAGAGTAAGGGTGTTGATTTGGTGGGGTGAGATAAAATGACCCCCTCGTCATAGGATTTACAGACCCCAAACATCGGCGCCATGACTCAAAAAATCACCACTTTTTCAAAATTAGCCCCCCATTTCATTCAAAAATCGGGTAGACACTTTTGAATAAATAACCAAAAATAAAAGATTGATGTCATGGATGATGTACTGTTTATGAAGAGCTGTTTAATGAGTTTAATTCGTTCTGGTGGGGTGAGATAAAATTGAAAATTGACGGGCGCCACTTTGAATCTTCATTTTAGAATTTACATCTTTGATCTTGTTTTAGTAGTATATATCAGTCGGTTTCCGTCAGGCTAAAGCCCGCCGTCAACACGACTAATGAACAAAAATAATATGAACTCATTTAATGATTACCATCAATTGATGTTCATTTATTAGACAGTTCATTTAATTCATTCTCAAGCTGATGAACTTTATTTTTGAGGCTGTTGATGTCTTCGATAAGAGACTCACGAACGGCAAGACCGTCAGAGCCCAACATTCCTGATTTGATATTGTTGAGACATTGTTTGTAATCATAACACTTTTCTTTCAATCCTCGTTTGATTCGTTTTAGTTCTGGTATTTCTTTCTTGTATTCTGTTAGTTCACTCATTTAATAATAATTAAATGTCTGCTATTAATCAATTAAGAACCGTTCATGACGATAAGCATAAAAACCATTTTGATAGATTACAATTAACGATGCAAAAGAATAGAACAAAAATAAATTCAGCACCAACAGTGAAATGTTATAATGAAAAAGGAAATATATTTCATGAACCACCTCCAAAAACGACTAAATCATTAAATCATCATGATTCACTTAATCATTCTGTGGTTGTCAGGAGCAACAACATTTAATACATATTCATTAATAACTTTTGATTGTTGGTCGACAACGTTTGAAAGCTTATTAATATGTTCTTCAAGTATTTTATTTTTGTTGTTCAATTGATTTATTAATTCATTGAGTTCGTTAATCGATTCTTTCATTAATGATATATCAGCTTTGATGTTGTCATTTTCAAGTGTTTTAGTGATTGTGTTCCCAACTTTCTTCAAATAAATGTCGCCGTTAAGTCTTTTACCGTCTGTACAATTTCGCTTAGTGATTTTGTATTCGTTGCCGTCATTAGTGATGATTTTATAAATCTTGTTCAAATAGTTAGTCGTTTGTGATTTCATTTGCTCGATATTCTTTTGATAGAACAAATTGAACTCTTCAATTGATTTAAATACTTTTGATTCATTTACATTATCATTTATAACTTTAAGTTCATTAATGTTTTCATTCATTTATAATTATATTAAATCATTATAATTCATTGTTTTTCATTTAACTTCATTCAATATTGATTTTCCAAATCTCCCAACTCTGTCAGCAACATTTAAACCTGTATCAATTGCGTCAACAACCTGACCGACACCAGGAATGAATTGTGTAATCGGTTTAACTCTGTCAACGATTTGCTTTCCAACATCAACAACTTTTGGTAATGCTTTAACTGCTTTCTGAGCGAATGATTTTACTTTGCCGCCAATTGATTTAAATGCGTTCTTGATTTTGTTGAATATACCGACACCCATAATTTAATTAATGATAAAAGTGTTTTATTTCCTTTTTATTCAATCATAAATGTTATACAGAAACGAGAGAGCCCATAATCTTCGCACTGAAACAGGAAACGTTCTTCATGCATTTGAAGAGATGAGAAACATGATTAATGTCAATGACGGTACGCGTTCATTTTCATTTAGAACTGTTGACTGTCATGACCAACCAGCTCCATTTCATCAAGGACAATATTCGCAAATCAGTTTAACACATCCTGACCACTTCATAAGTGATATTGATAAAGGTTTCTTAACATTTCACGTTAAATTAGATTTGTCATTGAATACAGATATGAGTAAATTAAATGAAATCAATGACCCCAACAACTTGTACAAACTGTTTGTCGGTTTCAAATCATCAAACCAGTTGTTTGACAGGTTAGAGATTCTTCATAATAATGTCAATGTCGGATACCAACAGAATGAATGCATTCGTGAGGGCTTCTTATATTCTTCAGTTAAACCAGAAGCCGAGAAGAAACGTCGCAGATTCGTTCATTCATTGTGGGAAAACATTAGCAACTATTCACAAACACATGCAGGAGCTTATGTCAACTTGAATTCATTTAAGAACACAGGAAGAAGTGAAGTCGAATTTGATTTGAATGTTCCTTTTGATGATTTGCTCGCATTACAAGCATTCGATTTATTCCCTAACGGAATCATTGGTGATTTATCAATTCGTTTTCAAGTTAGTCCCGCTGGTCTTGTTTGGGCAGTATTAGACCCTTACACAGTTGCTGAAGCAAAAGTATTTCTTGAAGACAATGATTCAATATCGATGGAAGAATTAAACAGACTAAAGGAAATCAAAGCACGAGGACACCTCAAACATCAATTCACACAAATTGGTAATCAAGCAGTGATTCCAGGACCTGGAGACAATCCAGACCCACCATCACCTGAACCAACACCAACGAAATATCAATTGAAGTATGAAGTTAGAGAACAATACGTATCTGCATCTGGAGGTGATTTCGATGAACTGATTGAAAATTGTTCATTAATATTTAGCTTTACTGATGATGAATTTACTGAACTTGGAATTGAAAAGACTGATGATAATAAAGCAATTTGTCAAGCCCATTATACCAAAGAACATGGTAAATTACCTCAACCATCACATGCAGGTCATGTTTACGTTAACTTTGTATCTAAAACTGAAGCCAACAAGTTGATGAGCGCTCATTATTCAAAACAAACAGCGACATTAACTGTTAATCGAATGACAATCATGGCTTGTAAATCTAATATGCAAGGCTTTGGTGTTTGTGAAGCTACAAGACAAGGAATTGAAGACATTTTAAGACAAGGTTTAATCATTCCTTCACAAAAAGTTGATTATCATGCTTTTCCAATCGCTCCAGCAGCAAACGGAATCAAGTCAACATTGAATATCCCATTAATCAATGCAACTAATTTATCAATCATGTTTCCAAAGCATCATAATGATTTAACTGTCTTTGAAAATCCAGTTTATCAAAACTGTTTCTTGAATATTGGTGGAAAGAACTTCCCAGACGAAAACGTTTCAACCATTGGTGCACGATTCTTTGAAAATCAATTAACGGCTGGTGATTTAGATGCAATCACTCTTTCATGCACAAAGGAATTTGAGGATTCGATGACAATGCCAAAGAATGACGCTAACGGTAAGAGATACAACAACACAATCAGTGATGCAACATCATTTGTATTCAACATTCAAACAGAACGAGCAAGTGCAGGATATTGTTATGACGGACTTGATGGAGGTTTCGGAAACGTTCAGATACAAGTCAATGGGCAACCAATATATACAGGAGATGATGACACATATTTCAATGTTGTTGAACCAGATGGAACCATTGTCAAACCTCCTCCGACTCAATTATGGATAACTAGGGACTCTTACTTTAAACTATCTCTTGACGGATTGGTTTACGTTGATGACGAATCTCCACAAGGAAGTCAAGCAAATGAATAAAAATAATGATTTCATTAAATAATCATTTTGCTTTGCAAAAGGGAACAGAGTTCCTTCATAAATTAATGCTTTATTTTTGCGATTCAAATGAATGAATCAATCAACTATCCTTTCAAATCTAAATACAAGTACATCAAAGACACGGGCATTAAAACCGAGCCCTATATTAAGGATTACCAATTGAAGACAGTAAAGAAACTATCAAAACCTGACTTCTCATTTGAACCGTATGCGTACGAAATTGAAATAATGTTTGCATTAAATAAAGCTTATTTAGTAATAATCAATGTAAACACCAAATACCTAATTGTTGAACCAATTGATTACAAGTCTGAGTATTATGTAATCAAAGTAATTGATAAACTAGTCAATAAAAGAAATATCAGAATTGAAACAATTAAATGTGATGGTGAAAAGGCTTTTATATCAAATGCATTCAAAAGTTATTGCAACGGTGAAGAGCAAAGATATCAATTAGACAAACACACAATTAAATTCAAAGCACCAAACAAAATAAAGTTAATCATTGATGATTCACCTTTCACGAATGCACATAAATGTGTCGATGCAGTAATCAGAACATTACGAAATGCTTTCGGTCAATCACAACAACGAATGACAAACAATGTATTGATACAACAAACGGTTGAATGGTACAATAACACGCCTCATGCATCTCTTCGTTTATTGAATCCTTTATACACATCATTTGACGAAGAAACTGATGAATACCTTGACAAACGACAATCAAAATACATTTATCTAACACCTCAACAGATGCAAGATGACCGCGACCTTGAATGGCAATACATTAGAGCCAAATCAATGCAATTGAAAGAGATTCAACAAAAACAACGATTTAAAGGTCTTCTGTCATATAAACCCAAAAATATAATACTCATTCACACCGATTACGGAAAAACAGAAAAGAAACATGAAAAGCGAAGAAGAGTATTCAATGAACTTGCTGAATTCATTTGTTATGAATCAGGAAACGTTAAATGTAAACTATTAAATCCTTTGCGTCAAACTAACAAAACACTGAAGAACAAAACAATAATAACAGTTCCAATCATGTACACAAAATATGTTTGTTCATCAATAGATGCTTTGAATGATGATTATAAAGTATTCTTTTTGACTTATAAAACGCAAAATGAAAGCTAAACAACCAATCACAAAACGATACTATCACACACAATCAAAAGATTTTAATCTTCCTGATGATTTCGTTTATAGTCGCAACAAGAAGTACATTGTTGTTCAGTATTGTGGTGCTGTTGTCAATCAACATATTGTCGGTGATTTGATGGTTCATTCAGATATAGTTGAATTCATGCCTTTCTGTGACCATTTCATTATGCTTGCTAACAGACGACAAACCAAATACAGAAAATATGAGTGTCTGAACAACACAAAAAAAGAATATCATTTATGGTTCACAGATATGAAAGGAAACGTTATTGAACCTGAATCATTTATATTCAGTTGTCTTTTGATTTATTAATGACTATTCAAAATGGATTCTCATGTATTTTATTTAAATCCGAATCAATTGGCTGATATGAGTAATTATAAAATTAATGGTGTAGCACCGATTGCATTTGCTATGATTACGACTACTGAATCAAGGTCAATTTATATTTTTCCATCAACTTTTACATTTCCGAGGCAAGTTCAAAGTATTTATAAAGGTACAACATTAACGACTAGACCTGCATGGATGTTATATTTAATTGGTGATGGAATTTATAGTCCGTCATACATATTTATACGAAAGATACTACCAGGATTTCAAGAACCTGTATTTGTATTATTAAATGATAACACACCTAAAGATATAACAAATTATTATGTAGAATATGATGGTGAAGCTTATTTTAATAGAGTAAATTTCGCTTTTACTTATGAGGTATTCATGAATGCATTTAATAATATAATTACTGCAGCTGATACAGGTTATAATCCTAATGCAAATAAAACATATATATCATTCACCGTTTATGATAATCCAAACTTAATACCGATAATTGATTTCTATGATAACACAGAACCAGGTTCTGACACCAATGATATTAGAATACAAACAATGAACGATTTAAATCAAAATACGAATTATAAACCGAAGAAACCTGCACATTTAGGTTTTCGAAATGATACTATATTCACTGAATATCCTATATTCAAACCAAATATAAAACCCGATAACGAAACAACAACAAATGAAACAACAGAAAATATTAAATCATTAACTCCCAATCCACCAAGAAAGCATAAATCAAAAGAAAATGATAACAAAGTTCATTTTTCAGCATCAGCCATAAGTACAAAACCAAATTATCCAACAAGCTATGAACCTATGGAAATTGAAGACGATTGGCATGTAAGAAATCAAAATCAATCACAAGGCTTTTATTTTGAAACACCAAATCCTAATAAGACATCAAATTATTCTGAACGACAACAAAACATAAATAATGATACTTTTGAAGACTTGTCAACTTCACTTGATAATCAGCAAGACCAGAAGCAACAACCACAATCAACAAAACGTTATAGTTTTAGAATCGTTTCAGACCCAAATGACAAAAATAATAATAATAATAATAACAATAATGGAGGTTTTGATTTAAATTAATTATTCATTATTCATTCTTTGATGTAATGGTTTAAGATTAACAGCAAAATTATCATATTTATTTTTGTTCTGCAATTTGCTTTCTTTGAGTTGTGCTTTGAATGCTGTGTATCCACAATTTGGATATATATCTCTTTCTATTGCTGCAGAGATTCGTTTAATGAAATTATCTTTAACGTTCTTAATATCTTCTGGCGTTGCTTCTTTAATTCCTTCTGCATTTCGTTTCAACCTGTTATATCCTTCTTGCTTACTTACATCAACATTGAAACCAACACCAAAGACAACATAATCAATGTAATGCATTAATTCAGTAAATTGTTTACCCCATTGACTTGGTTCAGCCTTTAATTCTCCTGATGTGATATCAATAGCTTTATCAATAATCTTCTCAACATATGATTGAACATTCTTTCCTAATACTGAAACATATTCTTTATTGTTCTGTTGTTTCCAATATGTCCATTGTTCATATGTTAATATCTTTCCATTGAACTTATTGTCTTGAATTAGTTCTTTGAAAGGAGCATCAAAGAGATAAGCAAATAACATATTTGATACAGCAAGGTAATTGATGAGTTTCTTCAAAGGAGATAATACAAAGAATTGTTCGTCATTCCAATACACTTTCCAGACTTTAGAAAAGATTGATGACCAATAAGAACTTGGTGTAATACGTTTGCTGACTCTTGCTTTTCCCAGACCCATAGGACCGTAATAATTTTCTAGCTCTTGCATTTCTTTTCCCTTTGTTAATTTGTATTGACCAGCATCCCAATCAATTTTCTTGATATCTTTATCAAATAATGATTGAATCCATTTATTGAACGGCATTTCTTTTCTTTCTTGTTTTGTTTTAATAACAGATTTCCAAACTTTCTTGTAAGGAGAAGCAAATACAAGCTTGTATCCGTTAATGATTGAAGGATTACCGTTCCTATCAATTAAAACAACATCATCAACTTTATCACCGTTCAAGTCTGTTATTGAGTTTCCTAACGGGTCTTTGGCATTTTCTGGTAATAAACGATATCTTGGTTTACCGTCTTTATCAACTGAATTCTTACAGTATTCAATAGCTGTATCACGACAAGCTGCATTCGGAATGTATTTGATTCTGAAGTTTCCGTTAATAATCATATCAATAAATTTATCTCTGTAATAGGATATATTACCACCAACCCGAGGTATTTCAAGCTTGTCAAATGAATCCTTTAATGTTGAGTTAACAAGAGGCATATCTTTTTTATCACGACGTCCGCGAGTATTCTTTGAGGGTTGCTTTGCATTTCTTATTAATTCATCAAGTATTTCAGCATCTGCTTTGTTATCTTCTGCATATCCTTTGTATTTCCTTGCAAAAGGTGATTTAATTTCTTGTGCTTCTTCTTCATTATCAACATATCTGTATGGTTGTTTTGCAGGTGTTTTTGTATATCTGTATGCTTCGGTTGCTGCTTCATCATCATCATGCCAATCATCTAATTCATCATCATATAATGATTGAAGAGGTCCGTTATTATTGTTGTTGTCGTCTGCCATTTTATTAGTTGAAAAATTATTTTTATTGTGTTCCTTTGATGGTTCAATAAAAGAATCAGATAAATCATCGTTTTTCAATATTAATGACTCAGAATCTGATTCGCTTAATGTTATATTAAGTAATGAATCTTCACTGTCTTTAGGCAATTGTATTGTCGAGTCATTTTCATCAGAATCACTCGGAGTTATGCGTTTTCTTCTTGGTGTTCTTCGTTTATTAGTATCAAGTGTTGGTTCATGTATGCTTGTTCTCTTTCTTCTTCCTTTGTTGGTTTGTGGTGTTTGACTCTTTCTCGGTGGTTTGATGGGTGATGAACGAAAACCATCAGAACTATAATTCAAATCATCATTGACAACAATATTGAAGTAATTGATAATGATATCAAGACTTTTTTTATCTGTTGTGTACTCTTTTAAACTAAGGAATCGATTGCCTTTACTTTTAATACCAGCATTGATTTTGTTCATCAATGAAACAAATCGACGAAACTTGACTTTCATTTCACGAATCTTTCCCACACTTCTTCCTGTATATTCATTGTTTTGTATTTGATACAACAAATTAATTAAATCATTGGGGTGTTCTAGTTTGTATGTACTGAGAAACGTGTTCTTAAAATAATCTATCGGGTCCTCTAGTTCTTCATCATCATCAGGTTTAGATACCTCACTATCAAATATAGTTTCATCATCAATATTACTTAAATCTAATTCAAAGCTATCAGATGAATTATTTTTATCTTGTTTTGACATTGTTTAGTTTCTAATAAATTGAATGTTTACGATTGAGCAGAGCGGACACATAACAAAAACAAATACTATTGACGGATTGATTAACGAATACATTAAAAGATATGTCGATAATTATGTTATCAAAGGTGATACATCGAACGGAAACGTAGGGATTTCAAACGGAAATGGAATCACTAAGGAACAATTGAATGAAGCAGTTAACGGATTGCGTGATTATGTTATCAACAATTATGCTTTATCAACTGATATACCTGAACCAATTGATATAACGAATTATGCATTGAAGACGGATATACCAGAAGTACTCAAAAATAGTGAGTTGCAATTGAACATAAAAGAACTATTACCCGACGAAATGTTTCAGAAATTGATGGCTGAAGATGTTAAACCATTATCAGCTCAAGCATCAATGTGTTTAACAAGTATAGCAGCTAATGAAGGTCTTCAATCGGCTTTGGATGTTTGTGCCGAACGATATGTTCCAAAAGATGATTTGAAGAATTACATCACGAGAGATAATTTGAATGTATCAACTGAATACACAATTGAAATCAAGACATATATGTTTCCTAATATAGGTCCAGTACCAGAAGAATATGAAGAAAACGGAATGGATACATCTCACGTTTTACCGTTCAAAGAAGGAACACATTTGGTTGGTTATAAATTAGACAATAGTGGTAATATATTCCATTTTGATATCAGATTTAAGACAAATGAATTATATGCTGATGATGAATATAACGTTAAACAACATGAAGCTGAAGGATTTGAAAGTGAAGGGGAGTATTTTGAATTAGTGTGGGATGAATTTACTGGAGCAATTTATGATAGATATCAATACCTTCCAATAACAATAACATTAGCAGAAACAAATGATGAATTAGCATTGAAGAGTGATATACCTGAACCTGTTGATTTGACACCGTATTATACTAGTGCACAAGCTGATGAGAAGTTCGTCGATGAGGATGAATTGGCTTATGAATTAGATAAGTATGAAACGAAAACAGTTGCAGAAGGAAAATATGCAATGAAGAGTGAAATCCCAGAAATTATTGAGGGTCAAACAACAATTCAATTCGAAATCGTCAATAATACAATTCCTGATTTGGATTACAACACATATCATGAAATGATTGAGCAATACGGGTTGGATATTGTTTCATCAAACAGTTTTTATACGGGTCATTATGTTCATGTAGACTATTCGTACAATGACGATGATGACGAACAACCCTCTCAGATAATGCGTATCGAAGGAAGTGATTCAAGTATTTGGTTTTTGTATGACAGCCATGAATTAATCAATCCAGGAACTGGCGATACACCAGAAGTTTTATCGTGTTCAATTACCAAAACTATCGAACCAACAGACAGAAACGCTTATTCAGCTAGATATGTGTCGAATACTTATGCATTGAAGACGGATATACCAGAACCAGTTGACTTGACACCGTATTATACTAGTGCACAAGCTGATGAGAAGTTTGTTGATGAAGATGAATTAGCTTATGAATTAGATAAGTATGCATTGAAAACAGATATACCAACAATTCCAACTGATTTGGTTAATGAATCTGCATTGAGTACTGCATTATACGGAACTGAATTGAATATTGAATATCCGAATCCCGTTCGTGATTATATATTTGTAAAACCATACTTACCAGAAACCGATATACATGTGATATTTGATGTTAATTGGGGTTCTAACAAGGATTACATTAACAATATTCAACATTTTGATTTGATATTCAAGCCTTATGAAAAATATATGAGAGGGTATAGAATGATGTTAGATAATGGATTATCTATTGTATGGTATGACCGTGGCGAATTTATGTTGTGTAATTCAAGTGGCAATACTCAATGGTTAATCAACGTCATTAAAGCACAAATCGAATCACCATTTATTAAAACTGCAAATGTTGTTGATGAAAATCCAGAACAAATCACAATTCAATGTACACAGAATGAAAGTGGTTGTGTAGTTCCTGATGATGATATAAGAAGAGTATTCACAACCAAAAATATTATCGTCAAATTCAAACGAAATGCTGATGATGCATCATATGAAGAAGTTGAATACGAATACAGTTTATATAAAAGTTTGAATATGATTTACAAATCAACAAGCAATGAATTAATAAATATTAATTATAATACCCATATCGTTTCATTGAGAGCTGAGGACGATACACTGACTAATATATATGATGCATCTATCACATTAATCAGCATCCGACCTGTGAATGATGATATGATTACTTCAGTGAAATATGTGAATGATAACTTTGCTCTGAAGTCAAACGTCATAACAGAAGAACAACTAATAAAAAAATGTGCTATTGATTGCGGACCGATTACAGAGGGCGGTGAAATATCAATTCATTATCTAAAACTTGAAGATAAGGTAATTAAACTGGAATATATAGTAGGTGATTATGCGCTATGTTTGGAAATAAGAATATTATTCTATGATACAACTGGAAATCCTCATAACATTGTTCTTGTATTACATCAAAGAACTGTGTATTTCGACAATTTCAAATTCCCATTCTATTATGAAGACACTGTTGATATAGCATCAGGAAGACCCCTGACATATAATTTCCCGATAGGCGGATATTCTTGGACAACTACTCAGGAATTATTAGATGCTAAACAAATATATTCAAGATGCATCATGTCCCGAGGTTATTTAGCAAAATATAAGGCTGCTATTTACGGTGCACAATCAAACACAACAATCACACATTACTCTCCGATTGAATCATCAATGAACTCTGTTAGTGATTTCGTTGTTGGTTCTCCAGTGTATATGACAGGTAAGGTTTACAAACATGTTGGTGATGAATGGAAACCATCAACAGCAGATGATACAACTGATTGTATTTGTAGTGTCAAGACATCAGGAACATGGAAGGAGTATGTCGGTATATGTGTGAGAATCGATGACAAAAATAAATGTATCACATTCGCAAGTCATGGCGATTACATTTGCAAAGTTAATGATTCATCATGTTATTCAATCGGTGATGAGGTGTTTATCGATAATGAAGACAATAAGCTGAAAGTTCTTTCAGGAGAGACAGCAATAACATCAAAAATAAAACGTATGACTGTTGGAATCATTACAAGTATCATTGATGAAAGAACATTAGCTGTATTCAAAGAGTAAATCAAATCAAATCAAATCATGTTGATGTTTGAATCTATTAATATATACGCTAACTTTTTGATTATTTATATCGTTCATTGAAATAAATTCATTGCCTGATTTATTTGTATTGATATGAAGAATTTTATAAATATTATCAGTAATCTTTGCATAAAAAATGTCTTCATTATTAGTATCATCATGGTAATAATAATACGTGTTTTCTTCAAATTCTTTCCTTTCTGTCTTTGTTTCATAGAAATCAATAACAATTGCATCATCAGGTATGTCATCAATGAATTCATATTGAATACCTTTATAATTTGATTTATTTTTATTATTCTCTGAACTTGATACAAATCGTAAATTATCAAGATGATAATCAGTTTTGATTCTATTCTTATGGTCGACTTGTGGTAGATTATTAGGGTTTTCAATAAATTGCTTTGCTACAAGAATATGTTTATAATATATTTTGTTATTTAGGTTTACACACGGATAAACATTTTGTCTGTATTCACCTTCAGCTATTATTTTTCCTGTTTTCTTATTCTTGATGTTATAAGGGAAAGTTGTTTGAATTTCATAATCACTTTCAAAACCTTTCAAAGGTTCAAATTCAGCTTCAGCATTTTCAATTTGTGTTTGTTCAGTTGGTTGACTCATTTATAACAAAAATAAAAAAATTGATTTTTTAAAATAAAATCATTAAATTAATTGTTTAATGATTCTCAATGAAATAATCCTTTGCAGTGAAACCATTGACATAAGGACAACAACAATGATTTGATAATACCAACATTTTTGAATGTGCTGCTGTTAAAGCATTTTTGATTACAGTTATTTTACTCATCAGTTGTGAATTCATTTGAAGGTTTATATTTTTGCCTTTCATTACTGATTGCTTTTCAATGACATTTTTGTAATCACTTGATTTGATGTTGTTCTTCTTCAATGATATACCTTTGAGCTTTAATGAAATTGTTTTGTCATCTGACCAAATCGTATAACATTTAGCACACAAAGCAACTTGATTTGCTCCAAACTTTTCTACACAGCATCCGAGTATCTTTTTCTCATCATATACATCATTGATTGCAGGGTTTGGCATAAAGCTATAAATGTGTTTATCATAAAATGATTTGTCTTTGATGACGTAATCAAACAACTGGTCAATCGGTTTATTCATATCACCAGCTATAGACATGTAAAGGCTGTCTGTATCGACCGAGTTGAAATGAATTTTATTCATGTCAATGCATTTGTATAGAAAGTCATAAAGGAAAGTCAAATACCAATATTTCGCATTGTCTAATGTCCAAAATGATTCCTGAAGACATGTAGTGCATTTGAATGAATGAGGTTGTGATTGTATCAAATAACAATCATTTGACAATTTACATCCATTGCGATAAGTATCGGATGCAATCAATTGAAAGGCTTTATTTTTATCAACAATTCTGACTTTGTTGAAGTTCTCTGAATTCATACCGTCATATCCGTAAGATCCGTTCATACTAATCTTGTAAAACTTTTCGTTCCCGTGTGCCTTTCCTGACAATATATCTTGACGCTTCTTCATAAACTCACAAACAAATTGATTGAATCCGTCATGAGCTTCATATAAACTTAAGCTCTTAATGTCATCAACAATAAGTCCGTGGTCGATTAAAAACCATAAAAGGTAATTCGAGAACGTCATAAATGTTCCGCATGTATCAAGCAACATTGTCAGCTTTCTTGTTTCTTTATCGGCTGAATTCAGTTTATTGTCTTTCATATATTTGTACATATAGCTTCCAATCGTTTGCTCATCATTCATTATATTGATATTTCTAAACACAGGAGGGAAATTAATCAAATCGTTGATTTTATTCTTTGGACATCTCAATTTGACTTCAGCTTTGAATATAAACTCAGGGTTTGCATCAAATCGCTTCTTTGATTGAATGATATTCATTGCAGTATTAAGAACCTTTTCATTCTTGTTTCCTTGTTCATCATAAACATCAAATCGTTTTATAAATGAACCAGGCATGTACATGATTCCTCCGTGATAAGGATTGAATGAATGTTTTACTGAACTGAATGATGAGGGATACAATGAATTGAAATCAATACCAGCAACGTGTGAAACTATGTTTGAAGTGTCATAGCTAATGATTCTGTCATTAACGGCATCATATTTGAGTTTATTGATTAATGTTTGACCTCTAATGTTCACTCGATGAAGTACATTTGATAATCCTCCCGTTATGTTCTCTCTCAAATTGTAGTATTCTTTTTCATCAGTTATGAGTGTTGGCAGGTGATGGAGCTTGCAGAATTTCTTCAATTGTATTTTGGTTCTTGTTATCTTGTCATCATCACGTTGTCTCAAACGATTACATTCAGCACAAGCAAGTAAACAGTTATCAATCTGATGTCCTTTGTTGTTATCTATTCTGTCAAGTGTCGGTTTGTTGTTGTAAGTAAAGTGTTCACCACATAAATGACATTTACCTGTTTCATTTGATTCATACAATTTCATGAATGCTTCAAAATCCTTTTCACTAACACATTTTGAAATATCTCGTTGATTTTGGTTCGTTTGAAGCGATGAATCGCCTTTTTGCGAGCAAAAATTATGTTTCATGTCTTGCTTTCGATAATTATCACATTTATTTAACCACCATTTCATTGTTGGTTTGAATGTATTTGATTTGTTGATGATTTCATAGTCGTTCTTCGGGTTGAAATCTTTGTAAGCAAGAGCATATTTGATACATGAAGCATTCTTTGATAACGAAAGATTGCTAATCAAATCAACTTTATATTCAGCATTCATTTGAATAAGGTTGTCAATAGGATTAATCATCATTTCAACATCATTGTCATTGTATGATAACAAGTAATCCCAACGTGTTGCAAACCTCTTTGAATCAATCAAATACTCTTCATAATCAGCTTTTGTTAATGGATTCTTTTGATTGAGATAACTGTAAAAGTCTTCATATTTGAATGGTTCACTCTTTGATAACACTTCATTATAATTTTCATTGTTGATTGCTTCATAAGGAAATACACCTTTCGAACTGTTAGATATACCGCCAAAATCGATTCCAAACTGTTTGAGCGTACCACCAGCAACAAATGCTTGTGCGTCAATGAATCGTAATCGAATGGGATACTTTGATGATTTCAATATAAATTGTTTCAATGATGTAGCTGTTCCAATCATTCCGCTATCGATAGACCAATGATTTTTAATCAATTGCTCTTTGAATAAGTTTGAATCAAATCGTGATGAATTAAAACCGAATACTGTTATTGTTTTCAATGATGTATCTATTTTATTGAGTTCATCTTCTGATTTATCTTTAATGAATGATTTTAAATGGTTCAACTTATCAACATACACATCACAGCCAACAACAAATAACCAGTCAATCCATTTGGCAATGAATTCATTTGTTCTTATATCAAAGTTCTTTGTTATCAAACCTTTATCAAGTTTCACACATGATGAAACACTCAAAGGAATCAATCGAGAATTGATAACTGATTTATCACTAACTTTCTTTTCAATCTTTTGCTCCATTGTTTCAAAATCATAAGTGATATAATGAATTGTTGGCTTCCATTCAAGTTCATATGAAAGACAATACAAATAAACAGGATTGTTTAAAATGTGTGGACAATATGGCAAAGCTTCTCGTGAAGGTATGAAATCCTTTTTGAATTTGCCATCACATTTATCTACATGTCTGTTGAATCTGTCAATATTGTTATTTCCTTTGTGAATGTATGAACCACAATGAGGACATATATGAATGTTTGTTAATGCTTCAGCATCAATGATGTACATGATATGAAGTATCTTATCTTTTGAATACAACAGAGCTGAAAATGTTTTGTTTGATTCATCAGTGTTGTGCCATTGGTCTTGAATATCATAAATATGTTTCTCTTTGTCATATTCATAGATGTTGACATTGATGTTATGATTCTTGGCTGATTCTTTCATTTCTTCAATCGTGATTCCTTTGAATGTGTTGATGAATTGATTTGCTGCTTTTGAAGGTTTTGTTGAATAAGTTATTCCGTGTTCTTCACATAATATTTTCTTTGCTGCTGCTGTTCTGTTGGAGATTTTAAATGTTCGTGTTTCAATAAGTTGCTTATTCAAACAGCAAGCAAGGAAACGATACCAACATAAACAATCATCAACGTTATCCATAATGATATATTTATTTTTAATGAACTCTTCTGGTAATCCATCAATCTTACCTGTTATCTTAACGACACGAGAGATTGTAAATGAAACAGACCAAACGATACACAATTTGATGTTTGAAGCAGTGGTTTCATATTCATGAATCTTTGATTCAATATACAGTTTAACTTTATCAATATCTTTATTCTCTCTAACGATTATCGGTACTGATGATTTATAATTCTTCCATTTGATTTCACTTGCTTCATATGTATATCTTTCGTTTTCATTCTTTGGTGGTATCTCAAATATACCAGTCAATTGAAAATATATTTTGAACGGTTTCACTTCTTGTTTAAATACTGTTTCAGTCAAATATTCATTGATGTCTTCAATTGATGAAACTCCGTTCTTGTAATATATTTTTATCGGTTCTTTACTGTCTTCATCTAATCGTTCAACCTTTTCATTATCATTTGGGAATTGGTCAATGAAATGACTGCATGCTTCAACTGCTTCATCAAAGTTCTCAGGTTCATTGATTATGAAATATGAGTCATGTTTTGAATGAACACCTTTATAGCCAAACTTTTTGAGGTATTCAATTAATTCAGCATTTTCATTGTTGAATCGAATGTCTTCATATCGTTGAGGTTGTTTGTTTGTCTTTGGCGGTAATGGTCTCAATAATATATTTTCAGATTTAATTAATTGAAGGGCTTTGTTGAGTGCATCATGAGCTATTTTAATGTTGTTCTCGATTTGTTTTTGTTTTAGTTTTTGTTCATCATTTTGTTCTTCTTCTTCAAATTGTTCCTCTTCCTCCTCTTCTTCTTGTTCTTCTGCTTCTTTCTTCATTCTATTGACGAAAGCTAATATTGTTGTATCATTGATTCCATTGCCTTCATGTTCTCTAAAACCGAATGAAGTTAGATAGTTTTCTAAGATTGACTTGAAATGTTTAACATCATAGTCAGAAGGTTTAGATGTTGATAAGCGAGGTTTTAATTGAAGTTCATTATTGATATACCTGATTTGTTCAATAACAAATGATTTGGTATCTTTTTGATAGTAATAACGCGAACTCATTTATGATATTATTAAAAAATCAAATTATTTGAAATTTGAAAAAATGTTAAATCAAAAAATAAAAAATATTTCGAGTTTTTTATTTCATTGAAATGTCTGAGTTAAGAGAAATAATAAAACACATTGAAGAAATACATAAATTACTTTTGATATTAGAATCAAAACAAGAAGTAAGTGAAGAAGAAGAAACAAATGAAGAAGCAAATACAGAAGCAAACCATAAAAGAACGCGTTCAATATTCAATTCATCAAAGTTCTTGAACAAGGATGAACGTGAAAAAGTTATACAATTTTTGGATGATAAAGTAATGAATGATATAAATAAGTTGCCAGGACATAAAAGGTGTTCATATACACAAAACTTATTGAAGGAAAAATTGAAGTTAAATGTATCATCATATATGATTAATAGATTATTGGCATTTAAGAACAACAAAGAATAAAAATATCATTTAATTAATTTGTTTATTTTTGGTTTAAAATGAATAGTGCAATTAAAGGTTTGAGTTGTGATACATCAGCTTTACACGCTCAGTTTCGAATAGTTAAAGACAAGATATTCAATGAATGTATGAATTCTGAAGATGATGCATTAAACGGAAAGTTTGATAAGATGATTCACATATTGTCGATATATAAACAACTATTTAATGATATTGAATCGATTAAAATACAATTAAGAGCTATTGATGAACGTATCAAATCAGCTGAACAAATGACTTTGTAAATGAATCATTGAATGACTCATCATTAATGTTGTTTTATTTTTATTCAAACATTCATGGCATTATCAAAAGCTCGTATATTAAGTAGCGAGAACGATGCATCAGTTAAGCAGGAACAATCAACCAGTATTAATATAAACATCAAACCAAAGCAACCACAACCAGTTGAATATCCATCAGTTCAACCATTACCACAATCATCTCAAGCCACAAATTTTACTATACCTCAGATGAGTGGAGTATATCAATCACAGCATCCAACAAACAACGTTTCCCTAGAAAGAGGTATCAGTGATATTGGAGCTGATATAACAGAACTTGAAACCAAAAACAAATTCCTTGAGATATTATTATCCATCTATGAAACCAATCCAATAAAAGTCAATGATTTATTGATTTGTCATTCAAATACATTAATGGAACTCATCAAATTACTAACACAAGCAGATAAAGTTGAATTGATTGTCAATGATGATTGTGCGTGTAATGGTTGCGTTTCTCGTTCCAAATATCTTTTAATTGATAGGATATTGGTGTACAAAAATAATGAATCAAATGACTTGAAATACAAATATAATAGCATTTATACCGAACTCATTAGACACAACATTTCATTAAAAACATGTATTTAAAAACTAATAAATGATATATGAAATATTAGTTGTTTCATTATTAACAGGTTTATTTTTAGTGAAGATTGTTGAAGTATCTTTAATGATGCCTGACAAAGAACCAGAACTCAGTGAAGAGATAAGAACAAAAATGTATTCATGAAGAGCTTTAACGAAAACTAAAGAAATGAAAGGTTTCATGAAACCCACTCAGTTTAATTACAAAGAGATTTTATTCTCTAGTGGTTCTGATTATGATGATGACCAAATGAGTTTTGCATTTGAATATGAATCATTCAAGCCAACTGTTAATGAAACAACATTTAATATTGATGATGAGATGAATAAAGCATATCAACGCAATGAATCAAAAATAAAGAATGAATCAATCAGACCAATCGCAAACGGTATTTATTCATATTACAATTCATTGAACATACTCGTTGGTCAGCAAGGTAAAGGAAAGAGTCATATAATGCTACGAGATGTTATTCAAATGTCTCGAATGAAGAACGCTGGCTTTCATTTAATTGTTTATGTATCACGAAACGGAACAATCAATGATGCAACATTCGAAAGCCAACGCGAATTGATACAGCTACCAATAAAAACTGTTGCTGACAGCAATGCTGAAGAATATCTTAAACAGCTTGATTTATATAAAGAATTGTATAACAAATATTCATCAACACCAAAAATAGTAATCGAAGGGACGGAGTCCCCTTTTGCGAAGCAAAATGAAAAGAAGTTAAACGATATGTTTGAGTTTCTTCATATCAATAAACTAGGTCAACCAAATAAACCACTAAATACTATCATTCTTTGTGAAGACTTCTTGAAATCGAAACTAATTAAATCATCCTATTTTATCAATACCATCAGTCAGCTTCGACATAAGAATCTAATCATATTCGTTAACATCCAGTTCTTCAAAGCTTTAACAACAGAATGGAAAAATAATGCAACATCATTCTTCATCTTTAGTGGTTATTCACGACAGAAACTCGGCTACATATATCAACAAGTTCCATTTCCAATAGATTTCGAAGAGCTATGGAATCGATACAGAACAATGAAAGCACATCAATTCGTTTTAATCAATGTTCGAACTAATAACCTTTCATTCATCTAATACAATTTGTTGTTGAACACCAACAAACAGCTGTGGTGTATTGATATTATATTTTTGTCTCATTTGTTCAATCAATTCCTTTGTTTTCTTATCTGTTGCTTTCCTTATGCTGTAATTATAATACTTATATTCTTTGAATGATTGTTCTTCACTTGAACCTTCAACGAAGAATTCAATGGATGTTGTTGATATTCTTCTTCTAACATTTGATGTAAGTGTTATGTATTCAAGACCGAGTTCAACAATCTTATCATGATAGAATCGTTTGAATTCATTCTCTTTGTTCTTCAATGATATGTACATCACTTTAGCTTTATATGTAGCCTTTCCACTTGGTATTGGATATCTATCACACAATATTGAGAAATCACATTGTTTAAACTTCTCTGTTTCATCCAGCATATCAATCAATGAATTGATGTAATCATAAACCTTTGGTGTTGACATTTTCATTTAATTAAAAATAAAAATAAATTTAATGATATGTATCATATGAAACAATTAGTATCACATGAGGAAATAGGTATCACATGAGATAAAAGGTATCACACGAGGAAAAAGGTAGCTTATGAGGAAAAAGGTAGCTTATGAGGAAAAAGGTAGCTTATGAGGAAAAAGGTAGCTTATGAGGAAAAAGGTAGCTTATGAGGAAAAAGGTAGCTTATGAGGAAAAAGGTATCACACTAAATAAAAGGTATCACATGAGTCATCAACAAGATATTCAACAATAACAACAAGATTTTCAACAACAACATGGTTCTTCAACAACAAGATTTTTCAACAACAACATGGTTCTTCAACAACAAGATTTTTCAACAACAACATGGTTCTTCAACAACAAGATTTTTCAACAACAACATGGTTCTTCAACAACAACAAGATTTTTCAACAACAACAACAAGGTTTTTCAACAACAACAAGGTTCTTCAACAACAACAAGGTTCTTCAACAACAACAAGGTTTTTCAACAACAACATGGTTCTTCAACAACAACATGGTTCTTCAACAACAACATGGTTCTTCAACAACAACATGGTTCTTCAACAACAAGATTTTTCAACAACAACATGGTTCTTCAACAACAACATGGTTCTTCAACAACAACAAGGTTTTTCAACAACAACAAGGTTTTTCAACAACAACATGGTTCTTCAACAACAACATGGTTCTTCAACAACAACAAGGTTTTTCAACAACAACATGGTTCTTCAACAACAACATGGTTCTTTATAAATAAAATTTTTTTTCCTAACCAGCTAGCTTTTCAGGCGTTCGACAACGTTTCTGATGACCTTTAGCATTCTCATTGACTACCAGAACTGGCTACGTTCCAGCTTGTCTCGATGTCGTTTCGGTCTCGCCCCGATTTCAGAATTAAATAATAATAATATTTTTTATCTTTGCTATATACAAATATTTTTTAAAAATAATTTTTTATTTTCGCAAATTCTAAAAACAATATAAAACAAGTATAAATATATTAGGAATAATAAATAAACACAAACTGCATCAGCTTGAGAATGAATTAAATGAACTGTCTAATAAATGAACATCAATTGATGGTAATCATTAAATGAGTTCATATTATTTTTGTTCATTAGTCGTGTTGACGGCGGGCTTTAGCCTGACGGAAACCGACTGATATATACTACTAAAACAAGATCAAAGATGTAAATTCTAAAATGAAGATTCAAAGTGGCGCCCGTCAATTTTCAATTTTATCTCACCCCACCAGAACGAATTAAACTCATTAAACAGCTCTTCATAAACAGTACATCATCCATGACATCAATCTTTTATTTTTGGTTATTTATTCAAAAGTGTCTACCCGATTTTTGAATGAAATGGGGGGCTAATTTTGAAAAAGTGGTGATTTTTTGAGTCATGGCGCCGATGTTTGGGGTCTGTAAATCCTATGACGAGGGGGTCATTTTATCTCACCCCACCAAATCAACACCCTTACTCTCTGACGCAGAAGGGAACGAAATAAAGCCTGACAATTTCACTGTTTTCTTGAAGTTAGAGTATTGAGCATGCGCAAAAAAAATATTTTTTTACTGTTTTTTTACTCTTTTCCTGCTGGTACTCATATTTACTCATAGCCTGCTGGTACTGAATTAGGATAATATTCGACTCCATTAACGCTCCAAGTGAAATATGTATCGGAACAAAGCCACATTTCTGGTGACGGAGGATGCATGTTGGGATATTCTGGGTCGGGAATAAAGTATGTGTCATCATCGCCACGATACATTGGCTGACCTCTGAACGTAACGGTTATTGAAGTACTTCCAGTATCTATTCCGTCAAATACATAGCCTGCATTGCTCCTTTCGAGTTGGAAATTTATACCAAAAGATGTTCCGTCTGAGCGGCAATTTGTATATCTTTTTCCTGTTGCTGGGTCGTTTAATGGTTGCGTGAAAGAGTCTTCAAATTCTTGTGTGGCTTCTAAGGCTCCGTCTAGTTCGTTTGCGATAAGCTGATGTTGATAAAATCTTGCAGCACAAGTATTGGCAAATTCTGTGTCTGGATATGTTCTTTTATTGACTACGAGCTGGACATTTTGATACATAATATTGTCGAAACAAGTAATGTCAGCAGGAGATTTTGGAAACATCATCGTGATATTTGTCGCATTTCTCAATGGAATTGACTTACTGATTTCGAGACCGTTTACTTTGGCAGTTCCTTCGAAAATTTCTCTTGTGAGTTCCTGAGACGGAATCAATAAAGGAGTCTGTAATTCTCTGACAAGTCCTTGATAAACGTCTGGTTTGAGACCAAAACCTGCCAAATTTGAACGACCTAATTGAATAGTTCCTCCAAGGACATCCAAAGTAATTTTCTCTGTTTTGAGATTTATGTTGTCCGATTTTGTTGTGGCGAGTAAGGCGCCTTTCAATTCACTTTTGATAATTTTGACAGTATCTCCTGGATCCAATGGTTTGTCTGGATTAGCTGCTGCGATTAACTCTGCAAATTCTCTTTTATTGACATCATCTCTTGTAACTCCATATTTTGTAAATTCTTCGTCAGTATATCCGAAATCAATTGTTGGATGTTCCAAAACATCGTCATCATAGACATTTGCGCCTTTGTATCTTTGGTACTCGATATGAAGTTTTTGGGAAGGAGTTGGTTTGGCGGAATAATGAGAAACAATGACAGATGGACGGCCTATTTGTGTGAATTTTCTTGATATTGGGATGACATCAGGCATTTCTTCGGCAATTTCTTTGTCTTCCAAAAATTGTAGAGTTTCCTTAACGATATTTGGATTGATTTGTGCCCAGACAAGAGCGCGTAAAGATGTTTTGACCTCTTCTTCTATCTCTCCACAAATTGCGTTTGGATATAACTGCCATGCCTGAAGAGCCAGTTGGTCGACAAATGGGATGGTTAATTCAATGGTAAATTTATGTGGTTGTCCATCAGCAATATCCTTTAAATCGACATAACAACCGCATACCGATGGGGAGAATTGACTGACATTTTCCCAAGTTGAATGAGAATATTTTGATGTTGCTTTTGCATCACGAGGTTTGATGGAGTTATAGGCGAAAGATTCTCTTTGGAGTTCGTCTTGTCGATATGCGCCTAAGAGTTTATCATTTATCCAGAAGCGACAATCTTCATAAAATTCTACAGCATTCTTGAATCCGACAAATATTTTCATCAATCCATTTGTGTCTGCAGATACGTCAATAGGCTGGGACAATTTAATGATAAAGTCAAGGAGAATTGTAGTAAAAGACTTCTCAATTTGGGTGATTGTATGGCCGGAATGAGATAATTTGATACGTGTTTTTGTACCGACTGGAAGTGGGGCGTCTTTGTCTTTGAACTCTTCTAGAACGAAAGAAAATGTATTATCTCCTCCGTTTCTTTGAATGAGATTTCGTAATTTTGACTGGAAAAATGAGAGAACATCACCTTCATCATTTCCTAAATTTTTGGTCTGTGCGTTGTAGTAGGTCATTTGATTTAATATAAAAATGACAATAAAGGAGTTGTAAAGTTTGTTATATGAACATTTTATTTGTGAAACGACCGAAGGTCCTTACAACTTTGTTGAAACAAACTAAAACAAAGTTTTACTGAAATGGAAATGGCATTCGGAAGTTGGTTTAAAAACATCATTAACGGAGCAAAAAACGTAATCGGAAAAGCATTACCGGTACTGAAAAAAGGTGCTGAAATCGTGTCAAAAGTCGCTCCAGTACTTGGCGGGGCGATAGGTGGACCTGTAGGAAATGTAATCAATAAAATAGGCGATTATGCAGGAAAATTTGCTGGCAATAAGGCGTTGGGAGTAAACGGAGCGGGAATAAGACAGACAAATAATAGTTGGTCTCAGCAAATTACAGGACCATCAACTAATCCAGGAAGATTTGATATTCCTTTGTTGAAGTAAGATGAATTTTATTTGTGTTTATTGAAAAGGAAATGAACGACATCAAAGTAATCGAGCCTATCTCAAAGCATACGAAAGAGTTTGATACAGTTGATGAATTCAATTTATATTATAACAAGAATAAAGAAGAGATGGATAAACTTACGACGCATAAACTCAATAAATTATATCTCATAAAAGGGTATCGAATAACGAGAATCAAGAATGTGTTGAGCCTCAAAAAAATGAAGCAAAATTCACAATATGAAATTGACCTTGGCAACGAGCTGGATGAACTAAAAAAAGAGATACAATATATGAAAGAAACAATAAATAACATCATACATTTCTTAAATCCTCAGACAGAAATAGAAGTTTCTCCTCCCCAATCTTAAGATTGAGTCAGCAATGTATTGCCGCCGTCTGATACCTGAACAATTAGGCAGGAATGAGAATCTGGATTGTAATTTTTTTCTTCAGACAATTGCCTGTACATATTGTAGAACTCCTCAAAGTCCAAATTACTTGCTGATTGGGAATAAATATAGTGAAGCTGCTGACGGTTGAAGCAAGGAAAAACGAACAAAGTTGTAATCTCATTTTTGATATGTGGTTTGATGCCTTTCCATCCTTGAATCAATAAAAAGTAGGAAATATTTGTGTGTCAGCATCTTCGGAGCTGTTGAGAGAAAAACGATTCTTCGGAAGAAAATAGTTTGTTGTTTGAAATATCATCAAAAAGTATCAATGTATGGAGGAAATCTTTGCTGAAATCAGTAATGTGAAGGACCTTAAACATATCATTTTTTTGTCCATCATCTAATCGTTCCTCCAATCCTTCTCGCTTGACAAGATAGTAGAGGTTTTTTGCAGCAATTAATTCAGTGATAAAATCGACGGCCATCTTCTCGGAAACGGTAATATATGGTATTTTGATGAGGTGTTTGAGAGATTGGAAACTCCTATCGTTTTCGTCACCATTTTTCGTGATATAGATTAGTAAGTGGTGTGTTTTTATTAATCCTATTTTGATGATTTCTTGTAGAGCGATGACGGTTTTTCCAGAATTTTGTTTCCCGACGACGACATTTACAGAATTGTATTTTATATGAATATCATCGTGGATTGTCTCGATTAAAGCACCCGATAAATTGTTTGCGTTTTGTTTCAGAGTTTCTGAGACAAGAGAATTAATTACTTTTAAACTCATTTATTCCCCAAAAGACTGTAAAAAAAAATGTTTAGGAGTGATATATTTACTCCAAGAATGCTCGGAGTTGTGCAGCAGCTTCGTCATCTTGCATCCAAGGTGGATGATTGCCCCAATTACCTTGGCCTTCTTGAGTCCATTGATTGTCAGGATGTTCTTGTTCTAAATAATCGAAATCGGTAATGGGTGTTGGTTGTTGGTTGTGTCCTTCGAATATTTCTGGCTTCTGTAATGATTGTGCTGCGTGGAGAATAGCAAATTTGGCATGTTCAGCAATGTTGTTTGAAAAGGCTTTTCTCTGTTGTTCATTATAATCATCTTTTGTGTAGAGAGTGTGGGCTATTAAATCACTGACAACATCATCAATTGCTTGTTTGTTCTTTTTCTTCAATTTGTCGAAATCTTTACTATTTGGATCGACATTGCCTAATCCGAGCCTTACTGCAAAATCGTGAATAATATAATAATTCCACATCATAGCACATGCCTTACTGTAAATCTGCATCTTGTATTTGCTAAGTGGTTTTTCTGTTATGTTTCCGATAGAGTTGTTGGTGATTAATTTACCGAGTGCGTAATCGAACGCCTTTCTGAAAATAAAGTATTCGAATCTCCTGTATGAAGTCATTCTCTTGTTGGATGGTTTCTTGTATCCTTTATGGTCGTAATTTCGCCATGATTCTGGTACTGCCCATCCTTCCATATTACCTTTCATGTATGGATTTGGATTATTGACGTCAAAATGACCGCCAAATAAGTCATTAGTATATTCTCTTGCGCTCTTAAATCCTGATTCTTTTCGTTCCTCTCTTGTGGGATATGCGTTGAAGAAACCATATCGCATTGGCCAGTCGGATTTTGTTGTTGTATATCCATTTACATAGACGTATTTATTGTTGGCGTTTCTGATGGCGACATCAGGGATATTATCTCCGTTTATATCTTCGTGGACAAGAGTCCATGGGCTATGTGGTGATTTCTCATTGTGTTTCTCAACCATTTTCTGCGCTCCTTGTGGAGAAATTGCTTGTGCGACACGTTTTATATCCTTTTTGAGTCTTAATACTATGTGTTCCAAAGCCTCCATTCCATCTTTATTACGCGCTCCTGCAAAACCGTGGCCGGATGGTAAACTTTTATACAAATCAGCAATTTGATATAAAGCTACGTCAGGTCGTTGATCTAAATCTTGACGAGAAGTAGGTTGTTGGGCAGATATATTGTACTTTATAAGTAAATCGGCAATTAATCGTTCTAGCTGTTCGCGGGGTATATTAGGTTGTTCTGTCATTTGATTTTGAAATAAAATTGTATTATCGTTGTTATTATTTTGAGTAGTTGACAGCTCTGCTGACCCTAACTCCATTAGTGAAGGGTTTTGAGGTGCTGAAGGAGGTCTTCTTAATGCATTCCATGGACTCAATTCTGGAAAAGTCTCTGCCGCACCATATCTAAAGAAAGGAGCAGACCTAAACTCGTTAGCTGACGCTGTTTGAGAAGGGGGAGGACTTGATGGAGGGACAGAAGGAATTTCACTATGTGAATATACTCTATTTACGAAATGTTGAAGACTTTCCGAATTGATACGTCGAATATATCTATGATCGAAGTTGTCGTTTGCGGCAAAGTTATAAAAATTGAGTAAAGTTATGGCCGTTCGAATAATATGTCTTGGAAAAGCTTTTTTCTTATATTGTTCTAGGATTTTTTTGTCGACTCTTTCGGATAATTCATTATAAAATGGGGCAGTATTTTGAATCCAAGAACTGAATCTATAATCGCTCATATCCACCAAATCTTCACTATAAGTCAAGGGTCTATCTATAGAATGTTCTTCTTGAAACCTTTGAATGAATCTCTCTATTGTATTACTAGTGACGACATTTGCATGAAGACCAAAATTGAATTCATTTAAAACATTCGATAAATATTGGGCATATGTTCTATCCGACAGTAATCCTCCCTGAGCATTCGTAGTAGTGATATTGAATCCCAGTTCATTGTTGAGTCTATTACAATATCCTAATAATTTTTGCGTATTATTGCCTTGCATTACTTGTCCGGCAGTAAGTTTTATTGTTGATTTACTCATTTGATTTCCAAAAAAAATAAGGGTCTGTTTATATGCCACATTCCTTGATAAATCTACCATAATCCTTGCTTAGATCGGCACAATTAGGATGTTTCGACTTAATTCTGGTATCTATTTCTTCAATCAAAAAGCCTGCGTCATATTGAAACATCTGGTGGTATTCAATCTCTTTGCCTTCCTTAGTTGTAAATTTCTTTGGTTCCCTTACAATAACCACGTCCTGTATCTTGTTTTTACCGTTCTTTGCTGTGTCGATTGAGAAGTGGCTTCCCTTCTTGTTAAAGCATAGATATACCTTCTCACAGTCAAATAACTCACATAATTCTTTGTATAGAAACTGTTGATTCTTATAAATTGAGACGACTAAGGGCCTGCAAACTATTCTATTAGCGTTAAATTTGTCCGGAAAGAGATACTCTTTGTCGATGATGATATAGAATTCGTAGGCTGAATCGATGGCGGGGTCCTTCTCTTTGTTGGCTTCAATATATTCTTCCAATTTTTCACACAATTTATTGACAGATAAATAAAGTGGCTTTGTCATTTTTGTATTTGCATTGGGGATAAAAAATTATTTGTTTCAGAAAAAGTTTCAAAAAAGTTGATTTCAATAATTTTAAAAATCATTGCCTTTGGCAACTTTGCTTTGCAAATAAATTGTATACAAAAATTTTATTTATACCTTTTTTCATATCACATGTCATACAAAAATTTTATCAAAATTATGTTCATATCACCACTTTCCATCCATTGAAAGACCTTAATTGAGGCAATTTATTGACACAAAAAAGTGAATGCAAAATGCCCTATAGTGATAGGGGGTTTTCTGACAACACTCTGGAGGTCAAAAAAGGGCTAAAATTGGGTAGTTGGAGACCAAAAAAGTGCCAAAATTAAGGGTGTTTGAGGGGATTGAAGACCGGAGGTCTGAAATCACCGCAAACGTATACTACTACCAAATTACAAGTACTGAAGCTTGGGATAAAATTTTAGACTGTATGGGTATCCCTGTTATTAATAATCCTAATGAGATAGATGAGAAGAATCCAGTACTTGGTAAATATATTATAAAGGGTGACTTAAAAGTAAATGGGAAAATAATATGTGATTCTATTCCAAGTGGAGGTACAACAACAACTGACTCCAAGTATTTTACCTTGAAGGAATCAGACCAGTTATATTTATATAGATCATCTAAGACGTATGAAGAATCCAATTATTATTGTATGAGATGGGATATAGATAAAGATTATGACATACCACTAAATTTAGTATTTAGATTCAAAGACTATCTATTTGGTCATAACTGGGAATTAACATGGGATGGTAAAAATTGGACAGGAAATAATTGTCAAAACATGTGTAGAGAAAAGATATCATACATGAACACAAATGACGGTGCTCCTGCTTTAACAATCAAACATAACGAAAGAATTGGGAGATGGATAAAAGGAACAATAAAGGAAGATTTAACTGATGATGATAATTATGCTCATATCTTGAAAGATTATCTTACCAATTGGAGGATTGTTAAGAAAGATGGAACCATATTAAGTGAAGGAATAACTGCAACTTTTGATTCAAGTGGTTCAGGTACTTTTACTCAAGATGGATATAAATATGAACAAGCTAGAATGTATGTTGATGCACCAAGTGGATTAAATGCAGATGATGGATTATATGTTTATGCTGACCTAAATATAAATGGAAATATAACTGAATTAAAATGGGATTGTCATCCTACTCATTGTATTAATTCAGGTGTTATGCATACCTATGGGTCAAATCCTTGTCTCGAATCATTTAATTTTCATCGAGAAAAAAGGCATTCCATTAAAATCATTGAAGGATTTAATCATAAGAACATTCGAATATATATAGAGAAATAATTATTTGATTTTGATATAAAAGTTAATCCATTCGATATAATTATTCAACAACAATTTTATGAAATAGAGCCAGACCCAAGAAAATGCACTACCATATCGACAGATTATAATATTTATTCATCAAAGATTATATGGGCTGATAATATCATGACTATGCGTCGAGACTTAAATGTTGTTGGTGGAATCACAGATATAATAGCCTATGATTATGCTATATTGAAACAGACAGTTGATAATCTAGTTGAACAAATGAGAATTCAAGCCATGTATAATGAATATACTGATAGTATTAAACAAGGTGTAGCAGTTGCGAATAGTATATTAAATATTTTAGCATCAACAGTTTGTATTGCAAGTGCCCTTTCAACATTAAATATGTCCAATAACTCTGTAAATATTAATACATATCAAACAAGACCTTTCCAAGCATGTCCAGGAGGAAATGGTGGAGGAGGTGGAGGAAGTGGTTATCCAGGTGATGGAGGTAGTGGCTTTCAAGGTAAGTTTTTAGTGAATGTTGATTTGAAGGCTGATAAGATGACTATGGAAAGATTTTTACCAACAACAACAACTGTTCAAAATCCTGTTGCTGGAGCTATTTCAACATTCTCAGCTACACAGGTTGTCCTTTCGACAACACATGCACTGACTCAGTTAGGAAATGCTATTGCTACACTTGGTTCGAATGTCTTACACTTCTTTAGGAATAGACCAGATACAAATGGAACTGAAACATTAAATATTAATTCATCCTCGATTACGATAACTGATAATGATACTGATAATGCAACAAATACTATCACAACCACTGAGCAATCATTAGAGAGAACTCATAGAGAAGTTCAGCCACAGGTTGTTACAGATGAAACAGATGAGATTCGAACAGATATAACTGTACCACAGACTACAATGACAAATACAGCTTCAACTACGATTGCACTTAGGAATCAAGTTCCTGTTATCGATATATCTGGAATCCAGTATACCTTAGAAGATATTGCAGATATGACAAGAGAAGAACGAAATGCATTGGTTGCTAGTCATCCTGAAATATTACGTATCCAATATCATGGAAGAGAGTGGTTTAATGTGTATGATTTGTTTTATAATGACCAACTCATTATCCATAATAATGTATTTCAACGAAGGACTCTAATAAGACCAGCTGATATTGAGATGACAGATAGAATACATAGAGCTACTGATAATAATTGGTCAATAGAATGGGAAGGAACAACATACACAGAGAGAGATATTGAACAATTATCTATGCAAGACAGATTAAATTTACCATTTGTACAAAATGGAGATATTGGATTAGAACCTTACTTGAATGAGCAAACAATGGAAGCATGGATAAATATTATTGATCATAGAGGAGAGACTATTGATCCAATTGTTGCTACTATTGATTATTCAGCACCAACTACAGCAAATATTAGTGGAGGTCAAGTACGATTTGTTGGAAAAAATTCACAGATAGAAGTCAATGCAAATGGGGTTAGATATCAACATTATGACCTTGTTGCCACAACAGATACTTGGACAGTACCAGGAACAACACCAGCAATAACAGCAAGAATGATAGAACAAATGAGTGATGAACAAAGAGGTGAACTAATGGATAATATTTATTCTCATGGTAATCTTTTAGCTTTTAATGACACATTAGATGAAACAACTGGTGAAGAAATAACACAAGTACTATATAATGGAAATGTAGTTGCTACAATAGATAGAAGAAGACTGCATGTAATTTATATTGTAAATGGAGTGATAGAAATGTACAGACAAGATGGTATTATAAGTGCAACTACTCAAGTTATTATGGGAGCTGTAGGTCATGTTGCTAGAAGATTCTTACATGGTCAATGGAAGTTTGTTAGACATCATCCTGGTGAAGCAGCAGCAATAGCTGGAGTAGCAGCAGAAGCATATGTAGCAAATAGAATAGGATTATTTAATATTCCAAGTTGGTTCCGTCGTAATGATAACCCAGAAACATTAGCAGAGGAAGATATATTGGATAAGATTCTTGCATGGGCATACCATGAAGAAACTGATGATGAACCTGAACTTGAAATAACAATGGAGGATGCTGATAAAATGATGGTTTCATTTGATACAAGTATATATATTGCTAAGACATATCGTGACACCTTGAAGGGTGCAATTGTTATCATGTGCGAGAAAATCAAAGAGCTTGAAAATAAGTCAAGTACAAAACATCCATTAGAAGATATAGATATGACTGCTTATATTACTAAAGCAGAAGTGAAGGAAATGATAGACAAGAAGGATGCATATATTGATACTCTTGAGACAAGACTTGAGCACTTGAAGCTAAATGTGCTAACATCGAATGAGAAGTTTTATTTTAACTAAAATGAGTGATACTACTACAAGATTTAAAGGAGATATACAGTTTAAGATAGGGGATGCTACTCGAAAAGGTAGCCAGTTATTAACCTTGGGTGACTTAGATAACTATGTACAGACAGGTCATTTATTTAATGAGGTCGAAGGTTTACCAGAAGTTGATATTAAAAATAATAATATACAGTATGTATCATTTGAGTCTTCAACAACAACTTACAATATCCTTAAGTTTGTTAATTTGCCTGAAGACTTCATGAATAAGCTCAATGAAATAAAAGCTCAAACTAATATATTTAAGATAGTCTTGAGGAAGAATATAGTATATGATACAAGTGGTAATTTAGTCAAGGTGTTCTACATATATGTTAAGGATGGTCAAGTATACTCTCCTTTGATAACTAAAAGTAGTAATGGATGTAGTATCAATAATAGCACTATTATGGGATATATGAATATAGCTTTTGATAGTAAACTAGACTTCAACCCATATACCTTGTGGTTGAATGGGGAGTTGAGCATAATGAATGAATATATAACTGATTCTACACAAACAGAGAAGGCAATAAAGTGTTCTATAATAAAAGCTGATAATGCATTAAGTTTACGTAAGAGTGATGTACTATACTTATATAAGCCTACATCAACTAGTCAGGTTGTGATAGATAACAAGAAGTATTGGTTACTTCAATGGAACATAGATACTGGATATACTATACCTAATGACTTAGAGTTTAGGTTTAATGAGTATTGTTTTGGTAATAAGTGGTTTTTATCATGGGATGGTACAAAATGGGTGATAACATACAAGGTCATATAAATGGTAGATTAGTTAATGGATTAAATAAGGAGAATGAGTATGGTGAAGATGGTACCTACATACAAGTCAAGAGGAGTGAGAGGAACATGAAACTGATTAATAAGCCTAATGACTACTCTCCTGATAACCTATTACATTACATGATTCATGGAGGTAAGTGCAAAATAGACTGTTTTGTAAAATTAAAGACAGGGGAGATAGAACCTTTTTCGAAATATTGTCTAGGCTATCAAACAAGTCAAGGAGGTACAAAAGATGGATATGATATTGAAGCAATAAGGTACTATAAGATGAATAATGCCACTAAAAAATTAGAGACTAGTGCTATTGATGAACTCTACCTAGATATTACCCTTGAAGGTTCTAAAAATGCAAATAGATTCTCAGTTCGACCTACTGGAAAAGAAGGCAATGGAGGAGACAAGGTATGGTTGTTATTACATGGTGTACTTGATTCATGTGAAAAGCTTTAATATACATATGCAGCTAATGACTCAAGGGATATTAAGATATATTTAGCTGATGAATATGTTGACCCAATAGATGAGATTCATTGGGATTCAACCACTAACCCATTCGAGTATATCATTAAGCAGCAATTTTACGAAGTATCCCCAAATCCTAATGGGGCAACAACCTTATATACTGATTATGATATTACCTCCTCTAAGATAATTACAGCTGATAATATTACTACTATGAGGAGTGATTTAAATTTGGTTACCAACAATGTGGATGTTATTAGCTATGATGTTAATGAAATGAACACTGTTATGGAAAGTCTAAAAAGTAGAGTATCAAGGACTGAACAAGTTTCTCAACATCTGGAGGATGATGTAGATAATTTGCATATAGTCTCATGGACAGCATTAGCTTTTGGAGTTGCAGGTACTGCTGGATCAATAGGTTCTATTGGTATGCAGCTATTTCCAGATGGTATAAGCTTTCCTACCATAAAAGGTGGAGGATTCCTTAAAAGGTCATTCTCGCATAAGTCAACCAAAGGGATGAGTGATTTGGTTAGAAATAGCATTAACTTCATGTCAGGTACTACTGCAAGAAGCATAACCAAAGATATAACACCTATAATTACCTGGTGTGAAGAGGAGTATAAGCAACTTGATGAACTACATTTTACTGATGAGAATGATAACCCTGATACTGGAACCTTGACATTAAGTGGTGCTATGGATATCAGCAATATGTTTAGGGACTCACTCAAGCCTTGTTTCAAGTTGTTAGCTGAGAAGGTCAATGAGCTGGAGGCAGAGTTTGATAACTGCCCTACTGTGGATGAAGCTAATGAAGGTCAAGAAGTACTTATAGGTAGGATAGAGAAATAAGAGGGTGAGATACCAGAACCTGTTGATTTAAGTGAATATGCTTTAAAGAGTGAGCTTGAGGAAGTAAAAACAAAAATAGATAAAACATCTAAAGCTCATCAAGATTTAGCTATTCTAGTAGGTAATCATGTTTCTAGTATCGTAACAATAAATAGCAAAATATCAAATTTAGAGAGAGAATGTAACATTAAAGGATACTATAACAGCAATGGAAGTTAGGTTAGCTGCTCTTGAATCGAAATAAAGTAGGTACGAGATTCTCGGGGCAGGTACCTGTGCCGTTTCATAGATGGGCGGTAGTGGTGTGGGGTACCTGTGCCGTTTCATAAATGGTTGGCATTGAGGTGGGTGGGATAACAAGAAAAGAAGAAGAAGAATTTTTTTTTATTTTTTTTTAACTAGTTCGTGTTGACGCGTGGGCTACGGGCCCAGCGGAAACCGACTAGTATATACTACTCCTTTGATCTTATCAATATCTCATTTTTAATCCAAAATCTTGATATCAAAAAATAGCTATTTTACAGATATCAAATAATTGAATACTTTTTTTTAATATTGCTGAAAATTATTATAAAAAATAGGTTCATATAAAGTTTGTGCATCATGAATTTATATTATTTTTTGAAAAAAAACGTATGTTAAAAAACCTTATTAAATATTGTTTTTAAATTTTGGCATTATCTTTTAAATTTCAATTTATGATATTCATCATACTGTTTCATACAGCTATAAGGTTTATATTAAATGTTTCAAATTTACTTTTCAGGAAAACATCTGTTTTTTTGGGGAATCGTATTTTTCTACACCACTTTTTGAAAACTTTTAAACTTTTTGAATACTTTTATATATATTTTTTATTCAATTTTTGCTAAATAATGCATAAATATTTAGTTCAAATGGCTTCCCGATTCATCCAGCAATTCAAGGAGCCTGATTCGGCTTCGCGCATCCCTGTGGTGATCACTGGTGCGTATATTCCTGAAAAATTATGTAAAAATAAAAAAAAATTATATCAAAAAAAGCAAATAGTGATAATTGTAAGAGAAAATTTAAATTTACGATTTTTTTGGTTAATTTTCTTAACAGAGTAAGTTAAATTTCACCTTATGATGGCGGTTTTTTACTTTCCATGAATAGCTCATGGATAGAAAAACTATTCAAAAAGTGGCGTAGAAAAAAACGATTGTCCTGTTTTTTAAATAATCTCAGGAAAATTTAATATTAGTGAAAACTATTATTACCAATTTTATTAAATCAGTAATAAATGATATTATCATCCTGTTTTCATAGTTTATTTCAAATATTTAAAAAATAATTTTTTTCATAGGGGGTCCAACGATAGAAAATTGAATGTAAAAAGTAAATATTAATACGATTTTAATTATTTTATAATATTAATTATATAGATAGGATATTATATTTTTTAATAAACTTTTTATTCTCATATTTCTATTAGCAGTGGAGATTCCACATTTTAAAATTGAGAGACTTTGTTTGATTTGAATTTTTTTAAAAAAAAAAAGTAAATAAATAAAATATATATCCAAAAATATACATTCTTTTTTTATTGCTTTGTTTGAATTACGAAGAATACTTAGCAATAAATTATAAGAATGAAGTAAATTGTGTATGTATATAATATTAATATTCAATTATAAGTATATTCCTGTATTTCAATTTCCTTTATTTTATTAATTCAGTATTACTTTTGCCGGAACTTCCTATAGAGGAAACATTTACCGGTAAAAATTTAAAATAAGGTTATTGTATCAATGGGTGGGACACTCTTTTTTTGACCTCAAAAAGTTTCAAAATCTCTTCGAATTTTAGGTTTTATTTGGTGATTTTAATAAATTTTCTTACCCATTTAATAATCTTTAAATTGGTCATTGAAACCAATCAAAAAACTTAATATTCATCGAGTTTTTTTTGACTTCATATACTAATAGATCTCTCTTCGTAAGAGATATCCTTCAAAACTACTAATACTATTTGATTTTATACATATGCATTATACATTATAAAACATAAATATTTATAATTACTTTGTAGTTAGTCCAAAAAAGTTAATATAATAATTATTTTTAAGTTTTTTCGATACATGATCTTTTCTAACTTTTTATTTTGTAATATTCGATTTCTTCTTTTAATGCTCAATAAAATGATATATTTTGTTTGAACATAACTTCAAAGATAAAGTTTAGTTTGAAAAATGAATTCAAAAAGTTGAATTAATAAACGGAATGATTCAATTTTCGGCGGTTAGAAAATTAATTTTAAACGATCAAACTCAATATTTTTGCTTTAAAATATATTATAAGAATAGGGAATATTATTTAAAATGAGGTTCCGCCATTTATAAAATCAAAAAATTCAAAATGACCATTTTTTACCCAAATTATTTTTTATGGAAAATAAAATGCGATTATCTAATTCACCTTTGATGATTTTGATTTTTTAAATAGTAAATTATATGTAGCTATTAAAAATCTATCTAAATATAAAATAACTGGAAAAAGTCTTGGATAGCTTACACATTTGTATCATATCATTTTGACAAAACTAATTGAATAGAAAAAAAAAATTTCTGGTAAAAAAAAAATCAGGTATAAATATTTCCGGTAAAAGCAACACTGTTGAAAATAGTTCCGGTCAAAATAATACTTATAAAGAAATTAAGGCAAAAAGAAAAACTTTTTTTTCACCAATTTAATTATTTATTCAATTGTATCATCATTTTCTAATATGTAATTATTATAGTTGTACCTGGCCATATTTTTTTGACCAGTGGTCAAAATCCTGGTCAACTTATAATTTGACAATTTTATCATATCACATCTTTCAATTTTCAATGCCTATTCAAAATTCAAATAAAATTTGAATGACATTAATTTTATTTGAATTGTTATATATATATATATATATATATATATATATATATATTTAAAACAAATTTTTGATCTTTCAATTTTTTTTTTTTTTTTTTTTTTTTTTTTTTTTTTTTTTTTTTTTTTTTTTTACAAAAATATTATTTTTTATATATTTATAAATTTGGAATGATTTGTTTTATTAAATTAAATCATAAGAAGCTTTATATATATAAATTTTTCACTCATCTATATGTGTTTGAATTTTTCCTTTCAAACATGATAATCTAGCTCTTGCTGTTAATATGTCATTTTTAATTTTATATTGTTGTTTTGAAACTGAGCTTCTTTTAACGGAAATGTTTCTTTCGCCTATTGCTTGAGTGGCTGGAATTGATAGAAATGTCGTGGCCAATTCAGCAATGTCATTCATTGAGTTTGAATAAACTGCAGCTGCCCAAAATTCGGTGTTATAATCATAGATCAAATCTCAATTTGGCAATTTTTCTGCCGAATATTGGAAAAAATTCTTATATTGATCTCGAACTCTGGATTTTTTTTATCTATCAAATTTTTTAATTTTGCATAATTCATTTATGCAATATAGAGAGCATTGATATGAACTTTCATTCTTCATTTCATTTAAGTTTCTCCAGTGTTTTAATTTGGATGCATTATTGCTTATGTTATTTGAATTGGCTTCATGATTATTAGTTTGCGATTTGTTCTCTTCATCAATTTCATTTATTGTTTGTTCTGTTACAGAGTAGTAATTAAATAAAGTTTCTTGTTTTAATTCTGACTTATCTTTTATTGAATTATTATCAATGGTGATCATATTTTTAGCATATCTTTTTTTTTCATCTTCTTCAATTTCCCTGATGACTTCATCTATATTGAGTGTGTCATTCTTTTCTTCTTCTTCATTTTGAGTTTCATCATCAGAACTTGAGTTTTCTTTAATAAAGGAGCGAAGAATATAATCACTTTCAAGTTTATTTAATTTTTTTAAATATTTTGAGAAGTCTAAAGATGGATAATCTGGGTATTCGTTCTCTTCATCACAAAGTGCTTCTTTGAAAAAGTTTTTGCGATAATCATTTCTTCCAATTGAGGTAAATGAATAAGCCGTTTCAATTAATTCAATTCTGGCATTTTCTTTATAATCATTTTGAAATGCATTAATTATTAATTGGCATTCATTAGATAAAATCAACAATGACAATTTACATGTTTTCAAATGATTGATTAATTGATCAAACAATGGTTTTACCCACCATAACGGAGCACGGTTACTCTCAATTTTGTCAATGAATATTTTTATTGGCATTAATATGGTTGTCAATTCTCTGATGATTTCTGGAATTCCTTCTTTAAATTCGGCAAATCTTTTTTGATTTAGCAACTTTTTGATTGGTTTACTATTTGTATTTTTGAAAATTCTATCAATAACTTCTTTGTTTTGTATAGCCCAAAAAGCAACATCAAACATAAAGACCCATCTGGTTTCTATTAAAGATGGAATGAATTTTTTTAAGCATAAATACAAGGATGGTTTCCGAAGTAAAACTTGCAAAGAACATAGTATTTCTACACATTTAGATAAATTGGCACTTTTTTGTGTGATTTTCAATAAAGAACGGTTGAAAATATGGCATGTGCATGGAATAAAAAGAACTGCGCTATACTTAGGATTATCGAAAAATTTATTTTGCATCGATTCTGGATTTAGATAGTCTAATCCTTTCATTTGCGCGGGGAGTCTATCTCCAACAAAACAAGAAATCGTTATATTATGTTCTAAAGCTTTGTCTATTGTGTCTTTTCCAATTTCCATATAGTCTTTGGCAGTAAAAGTGCTCATAGTATATGATTTGAATAAAAAAGTGCCATGTTGATGGATGATATCATTAAAAAGTATATCGACGAAATGATTATGAGCAACTGTTCCTCCATCAAGAGCAGCTGCAATTGGGTTTGATAGAGAGGTCAATTGGCATTGAAAAAGCAAAGAACTTTTTGATAAATCAATAATTCTTTGGCGTATTTGACGTCTATTTCGAACTTTGTATATTTTATTTGGTTTCTCAGTCTTTCCAAATTCAAATGATTTTTGTCCTGCTCTAATAAAGTGTAATAGCAAATCATTAAATTCATTTGAACATATACTTCGAATACTGAAATTAAGTTGAGCGCATACTAATGCTACATGATCTTCTAAGGAAAGATCGGCTGTATCTAAAACCCTTACGATAGGCATTTCTGTTAAAAAATTATCGATTTTTCTTTGTTTTTCTTCGTCAATAAATTGTGAACAATCATGATTATCATCATATCTGGATAGTCGTTTATGATATTGACATTTTATTATTTTACCATTGATTTCCACAAAATTTCCGCAATAAATATGATTTCGAGATTGTTTTCCTTCTTTAAATTTATCAGCATGAGTAGCACCTTTATGAATAATTATTTTTTTTAAATCATTGCTTCCACTATTACTTGGATTACCAGAATCTTCAACATTGCTATGATTTATGTTGGAATTACTTTCATCAATTTTATTATCATCATCCGCTGATAAAGATTCAATGTCATTATGCTTATTTTTTTTGGGAACGGTATGAAAAAAATGAGTTATTGCCTCCATAAGCTGTTAAAAAATTATATTATTATTACATCAGAAACAAAATTTTCAAATTCAAATTTTGTATAAAATTCAAATAATTTCTTCAAATTTGATAAGAATAATCATATTTTATATAGTAAATTGAGAAAATAAAATCACAATTATTATTATAAAATATGGTTGTGCATAACAAATTTGAAAGAATAAGAAAAAAAATGTTTTCGGTTTTTCTCAAAAAAATCCTTACTGGCAATGAAAATGAATCAATTAATCACTGTAAATTTCTTTTTATATACTCAAAAACATATATTTCATTAAATTAATTTATATTTATATAAAAATTTATTTTTTGTATAAAGAAATATCTATATCACCATGTTGATAATATCTATATTAAAAAATTAAAATGCATTTGATTTGAAAATTAAAATGTTATATATTCCTACGGATTTACATCAAATTTATGCTAATTGAAAAAATATATGCTAATTGAGTAAATAGAGTCAACAAAATGAAATATCAAGTAGGTTTTAAAACAGATAATTGAAATAAATACAGTCGATATTTTTGGTGAAAAAATGCATTTAAAATTTTTTCAGGTTTGTGTCTACTCATCTTACGAATTCTTATTTTAAGCATTTGATGAAATATTTTTCAACCAAAATTAGTTCTATTTTTATTAAACAATGCTTGAATATTTTTTTTTAATTTTTTGACCATGGGCAGGTCCTTGACCTTCTCAAAATATATTGAAAAAGTTGCTGTCCTGCCCGTTTGACCATGGTCAAAAATTGAATTTATATTGAATTTTTCAATATATAAAATGAAAAACACACAAATTTGTCTTGACCTTCTCAATTCCAATAATTTATGAGTATTTTATATTAATAATTTATCAAATATTTGAATATTTTTATAGAAAAAATGAATAAAAATATAGAAAATAATTCTGAATTATTAAAAATTAATAATTCAATTATATTTTGGAATTAAGGAAGAATAAACATATTTAAATGAAAATTTTTATCTTATGGTTTTTGTAAAACAAAATTATATTTGTCCAAGGGCATTTTAATTCATCATGGGCAGTCAAAGAAACTGACCAAATGCTGACCAGGTACAACCATAGTAATTATTTATTGCATTCAAGTGCTCGTCTTCAACTACTTGATCATTTTTTGGCGGTCTGCATGAACTTAAAATATTTTGAGATAAATTAGTTCCAAACTTTGAAACAAATTCTTCCTTACTCATTTCTCTGAAAATTTGAATGAATGTTTTCATTGCTTTTTTTAAAGTTGCAATAAATGCTTTTTTAGCAGCTTTTTTGATCACTTCTTTAGGATTTTCTGCTGTCGAAATCGTTTGCTTAAATTGTTTAGTATTGTTTAAGTTTTGCAAAACTGTATCAGAAATCAAGTCATCATTATTTTCACTTGTTTGATTGATTGGATTACTGTGATCATTTGAATTATCTGATAAATCTTTTCCATTTATTATATTCTCCCAAGCATAATCATATAAATCAAATGAAAAAATAATATTTTTTTTATTCTTTTGTTCATCAATGTTATTCTTTAATTTTAATATTTCTGCATATTCTTTTGATTGAAGTAGAGGATTAACCAAATAATTCACAAGTTTTTCGACATCATTTTCATCATCCAAATTATATTTAAATGGAATTTTAAATTTTGATTGAGAGGTTTTGTGATCTATTCCATGTAATGATGCACATAATTTCATGCACCATTCATTTATGCTAAGTTTTTGTACGTTTTTTTTAAATCTTTTGTCTTTTAAATAAAAATCAAATGTTGATTCAAATTTTGGTATTGGTATAACACTGAGAGAATAATTGATAACATTATATCTGTGCGATGGAAGTGTACCACGCATTAAATTTGGGATTCTGATTGTTTTGTATTGTTTGCTTGAGATAATCAGATTTGTATAATTGTTGATCATTATTTCAACTCTATTTAAAATTTCATCATTAACCGTTTTTCCATTCATCAAGTCAGAAAGAGTATTGGCTAAAAATAAACCATCAAAATCAATATTTTTCAATGAATTAATTTCATTCGTCAAGGTAAATCCAGCTTCATTTTCGCGTTTATTTATTTTGATTGGTGAATGTAAATCATTACTAAATTGCCTAGCGATAATTGCTTCAGCAGCAACTCTAACTGCATTGTCATAATCGTTATCATAGAATGATAATATGCGCATGCTTCCAAAAAATAACTCTATGTCATGTGTTGATACTCTCTGTGTAGCAAGATTATCCGGGTAATATTTTACAGCTATCGAAAGTGCCACAATAGTATTTAAGATTCTAATAATTGATATTTCATCACTAAAAAGTACACCTAATGATTTGGAACTATATCTTTGCTTAAAAACTGAATTATTTCCAACATTACGAATTTTTTTAAGATGCATTTTGAAGATTTCAAAAGCATAACTCAGAAAATCTTGCCTTGTTTCATTTGATAACAGAGGTGATCTAAAAGCTTCAATTAGTAGTAAGTATGGTAAAATGAAGAAGGCTGCATCAAAACGGCATTTTTCTAAACATTTGACGAATGAATACCATGAAAAAATGGCTAAAGCATAGCCATCTTTCATGGCACCAGGTTTACCTTTATCGCTGAATACGGGACCTAATTGAACGGCATCAGCAAAGAGTGCCGTGTTCACACAGCGGCATGTTTCCGGATCGATTAACAAAAGATGCTGAATTATCCTTGATCTGGCACACTTTAAAATATGGAACAAGTCAGATACAGGTATGTATTCTCCTTTGTTTATTTCATCAATGATTTCACTAAATGGCTTTTCTAATATTGGTTCAATTTTATCCTGGAAAAATGTGCGATGCGTTTGGTCAAACGAAACGTCTCCATCAGTAGCTTGAAACTTTACAATGAAGTTATGTTTGTTTAATATTTGCCTTATTTTTTGAAACTTATCAATTATATATTTCGGCGAAGAACCATTCCGAGTTTGTGTTACATGAACTACGCATGGTGGATAGTATTTCATTAAAGGTAACATTTCGAAAACGTATAATGCCACTGAATTTTGATTTGGTAAAATTCTTGAGCGATGCAGCATCTCCCCCTAATGTTACTAAGATTGGCTTTTCAGCTTTATGTTGTTCGTTGAAACTAATTATACCTTGATAAAATTTTGAAATTAAATTTGGAATGCACTCATGATCTAAAAATAAATCCTTAATTGAATACTTGATCGGCAAAAGGAAATAATAACATGATGAAATTGATAACAAAGGCAAAAAATCACACATTTTCTTATAAGCCTTGCTATTTAATAAATGTATCAACGAACAAAATTTGTAATACTCTTCGGAAGTTGGCCTTTTTAAGAATTTATTTATCATACAATATAATATTGGATATTGATGTGCTAATTCAATGCATACTTTATTTTTATTTATTTCCGGAATTTCCGGGGGAAGTATTATTTTATTTATTTCAATACTTTCAATTTTTTGTTTTAATAATGAAAGTTCTTGATTGAGATCATAAATGGTCTGTATATTTCTCGCTTTTTCCATTTTTAGTTCTTCAATAATTGCAGTTTTTTTCTCTTTTTTTTCTTTTCTCGCATTCTCCATTATAATGTCTTTCGATTTTTTTCCAAATACTGGTCCTTGGAAGAAAAATTTATCAGATTGAATATAATCTATAATTTGTAAGTCATCATCATTTAAAACAGAAAATGTTCTACAAAATTGTAAAAGTGATTTACATTCAATATTTTTACTAATTTCTAAAAAAATTTTTTTTGGATATTCAATATTTTCGAACATGTCTAGCAAAAGTAAAGATAAAGAAGGGTTTGCTGTTGGAAATTCCAAGGAAAATTCAATTATTGCTTGAAATATTAGATTATTTGCAAATTTAGATAATTGCGAAATTTTCTCTTTGTTTCTCAATGTTTTTTGAAGGATTTTTTTAATTTCAATATTTGAACGATTTTGATCTATCGATTCAATAGAATTTGAATTGTTATTAGGAGAAAATTGAGAATTTTGTAATGCGATATAATGTTTTTGAACACTTCCGGGCGATTTATTTGGGAAAAAAGATGAAATAATTGTCCACTTTTTACCATATTCATCAACTTTGTTATATAATTCGACATCTTCGCTGTAGGTCCACTTAGACATTTTTTATGGCAAATCAAACAAACCTTCAGAAATTTAAAAAGTGGAATCTCCACTGCTAATAGATCTTTTTCAAAAATAATTTATTTTTTAAGTTGTAAATAAGTTGCTGATAATTTTATAATATTTTTTTTAAATATTTATTAAGGCAGAAAAAACTCAAAAATTTTCTATCGTTGGACCCCCTATTTTTTTTCATTTAATTAGGTATTTAAAAATTATACTAAAAATAAATCAGATAATAGTTGTATAATTGATTTTGTTAATTAATTTTTTTTTAATAAAAATATTTCAAAAGATATGAATGAATTTGTTGATTTTTTTATCAAATTTGGCGCCATTTTTTTTTCTCAAATTTGGCTCCTTTTTAATGTCGTTTTTGAAGTGTTTCAGTTAAAATTCATGTTGCTCTCTTTTTAATTATTTAAGATTTACAATTTGAATAATATGATTCGTAAAATTTTTAACATTTTTTCATAATGATTTGAAAAAAAGCATGGTGTCAGCAAATATTTAATTAATTTGATTAAAAATTAAATTTCATACAATAATTATATGATGAAAATATCAAAACATAAAATTATTTCTATAAATATTGATAATAAAATTATGAATATTACAACATTTAGCAAAAAAATCATTTTATTATTAAAAAAAAATGTAAAAAGGAGAAAAATAAAAAAAAATATTGTAGAATATCAAAGATCTTTACATACTTGAAAACTTTTAGCAAGCTATTTTGGATTTTATAGTAAACACGTGCATTTAAACGTAAGTAATTAACTCCTTCATTAAGAATTTTTTTGAAATTAATTATGAATAGAAACAAGTGATTTGTATTAACAAGTAAGTATCTATTTGTTTTTATTTCGATATCGTTGTTTCTAATATGTAATTAATTGAATGATCTTATAGAGATAAATTTGAGATATTTGGATTTTGAAATATTCGGAAATAATTGCTTTGTTATTGAATGAAACGATAAGAATATTCTTCCTAATGTACAAGATAGCTAAGAGATAGCTCTCAGGATCAAGGGATGGTGTAAATATTGATTTTTATTTTAGAAAATGTATGGCTCTGGTAAAGCCTCACAATTTTTGAAAGAAAATATTAATTTCTATTTAGTATTGAATTGTCGCAAACTCACATTTTTTTGTGAGTTTTATGGGTATTTGATGGGGAAAATTAATATCTGAAGAGAAATAGATGTATCTGAGAGAAATAAACCACAGCAAAGATGAGAAAAGTGTATTTGAGGGGGAAAAAATATATCTGATGGGAACTAACTACATATGATGCAACTTTTTTATATCTGATTCAAAAATTGTTTCTGATGTAAAATTTTTTTTTCAGAAATAAATGACTTGTTATATGAAATAAAAATGATATCAAAATAGCCTCTAAAAAAAAAAAAAAAAAAAACTCACCTTCAAAATTTTTTTTTAAAAAAAAAAAAAAAAACTCACTTGTGATGTGAAAAAATTTTTAAAAATAAAAAAGTCCCAAAAATAATTAAAATGATAATTATTTATATCAAACCGATATATTAGATGATATTACGGGACTCACGGAAAGCAAAAAACCGCCATCATAAGGTGAAATTTGACTTACTCTGTTAAGAAAATTAACCAAAAAAAAAAAAAAAAATCGTAAAATTTAAATGTTTCCTTAAAATTATAATTATTTGCTTTTTTTGATATAAATTTTTTTATTTTTACATTATTTTTCAGGAATATGCGCACCAGTGATCACAACGGGGCTGCGCGAAGCCGATTCGGGTTCCTTGAATTGCTGGATGAATCGGGAAGCTATTTGAACTATATAAATTATTCATTATTTAGCAAAAATTGAATAAAAAAAGTATAAAAAAGTATTCAAAAAGTTAAAAAGTTTTCAAAAAGTGGTGTAGAAAAATACGATTCCCCAAGAATTCCTCTAAAAATAAACAATTGTAATATCTATAAAGGAAATTGCCTTTATGCTTTTTAAAGGTGTAAGGTTTTTTTAAGCCACTTTATAATATTTTGTTTATTTATTTTTCATTAATGTGATTAATAATTTCAAGTTCTAGATTTCGATGTGATACAATTTCAGAGTCAACGTTGGATGAAAGCATGAATGAATGTCGTTTCATGTCTTCAATGATGTCTATGAATGCCGGTCGATCATCTGGTCTTGGTGATGTGCACTTAGATATCAATTCAATACAAAACGGTGAAATTGTTGTTGATGATTTTGGAAGTGGAATTGGTTTGCCATTCAGTTTGTCTCGAAGACTTTGGTCTGGAAGTTTCCCTGTGAAAATGTAATAAATGCAAATTCCAAATGAGTAAACATCCGTCTTAATGTCATAGTCTTCTTGATTCGCCATTTCTGGTGACATGTAATGAAAAGTTCCAACTCCTTTCGTCAGTGAATCTTGTGAAATTTCTTCAACACGCGCAAGTCCAAAATCAATGATTTTGGCTTCATAAACTGGATTCAACATAATGTTCTCAATTTTAAGATCTCGATGAATCATTTTCAATTTATGAATATAGTTCATTCCATGTGCAACTTCAACAACAATTTTCGCTTTAAATGTGTCGTTTAATATCTTCTTCTCTAGACATTCTTTCAAACTGTATTCTAGATACTCAAGGAAGATCGCAATAGTGGTCATATTTTCTTCTGTGCTATCTTGGACTGGTTCTGTTGGATTGTATCCAAATGCTTGACAAATGCATGGATGATTAATTGAGTAAAGAACTTCAAATTCTTTGACTCCATTAATCAAATCTTTGTATGTCGTGGTTTTCGTAATTTTGAGAATTTTTTTGCACATCACTTTTTGTGTTTCTTCGTCAATTATTTTATATGCTACACTTGTGGCACCTTCACCAATCCTTTCCAAGACTTTATGATGCTCTTCTATGTCTTCTCCAATAATATAATTTGCTTCTTTTAGGTTTGTTACTTCTTTTGAGGAAAAATAGGCAATCAAATCTTTGATCTTACTTTGATCTTGAGCTTGTATTTGTGTTTCATTTGTATTTTCACGTTTTGGGGATACGTCTTTTATGTCGATAATAATTTGATCTTCCGTGTATTTCTTTAAAATTTGATGAATTGGTATGTGATTAGGAATTATTTCTCCCTTGATTGAGAATTCAAGCTTTGAAGATTTGAGATTTAATGAATTTTGAATTTGGTTTTCGTAAAATCTTAGAGGTTCATTATATTTTAAAATGGGCTTTTTCCTTGATTGAATATATGTAAACATGACTTGAATTGGAAATGCAAAGATAATTAAACCTGTTTTTTGGTATTTTTTGAGGTCTACATTTGTATCAATTTCATCAAGAGCATTATTATTTTGGAATATGTGAATTTGATCACGGCTATAATTGTATTTTGAACAAATTGAAGTAACCAAATCATCATAGACATTGTTGTCAAAACTCAAGGGAATTTTATAAATATGGTCTTGATTTGTCCCTTTAATCGTAATTTCTAACTCTAAAAACAATGATAAGAAATAGAAATCTTTAACATTATGTTTTGTAAAAATCTCATAAGCATCTTCCTTTTCATATACAGAATTAAATAGATCTTCATCATGTGTCTTATATTTGAAATCTTCTTTAATAAATATATCTGTATTAAATTTTTTATGCGTTTTTTCAGGAGCTCCATCAATATTTTTAAGAAACATCACGTCGGTGACAAATTTTTGACTGCTTGCTATTAAACTTCGTTTAATTATTTGCTTTTTTAATGAAAATATGTCCAGTCCTTTTTTAAAACCTAGATTTATATATCTATTTGGAAAATTTGCGTTGAATGCTCTGCAAGAATAGGTCATTTCTTAAAATTATTTATGAAATTTTTTAGTTGTAGGGAAAAAAAACCTACCATCTTTTCACCTAATTTTGACCTATGAGGCTGTCAAAAAGTATTTTTTAATTTTAGATAGTGTGGCGATTTGTATGAGGTCATTCAAACATTTTTGTGATGATATTTGGTTTATAAACAAATCGATATATATTAAATTCTTGACCTGCTATGCAAAAAAATTATATAATATAATTTTAAATATTTGGTATATGTTATTAAACAAAAATATAAAAATCATTATTCTCTGATTTATGCGATTTTTGTCGAATTAAACTGAAATTGGAAAGTCAGTAGCACGTAGATTTGTTATTCTCCGATTCTCGAGATCGATAATTGATTGACTTTTTGATATCGATACAAAAATATGCACAGATTCTCGAGATCGATTTCAGAGATCAGGAATTTTTTTTCTCAGCTTTTGATATCAAAATTTTCAATTAAACTTTTTGATAAATATATGATCGTAATTTAATCTCAAATATTTCATAAAAAAGAATGTATTTTTTGATTTTAATCTTAAAATAAACATCAATACATTATATTATTTATTTTTAAATATTATAAAATCACAAATACCAATTATAAAAAAAGATAAATCTGTTTGAGATCTCGAGATCTCGGTAATTGTTATCAAGTTTACAATTATTTTTATATCACATTTCATATCTGATATCTTGATAATCGATAATCTCGATATCAGATTTTTAAACTGATAATCAAGTATCAGATGCAAAAAAGTGACGTTTTTGATATCGATTCTCAAAATAACAAGTCTAGTAGCACGATAAGATTCAATTTTTTTTTAATACAATATATTTTTTATAAAACATTTTTAAAAAGTGAAAATAATTGTTACTGAGATTCCGGTCCCTTCAAAAAGTTAAATTCTATAAAAATTTTTTATTCATTTATTTTTTTCTTTATGAATAAATCAACTTCATTTAAAATGTATCCATCTTTTTTTAATTCATCAAAAAGAACTTCGATTTCTTCTTTTGTGATATCATTTTTCAACCCTCTAGTAATTTGGCGTTGAATGCAATGGCCATGATTTTGGAGACACAAATAACATCGACGTGCAAATGATCGGCATAAGTTGTTTATAGTTTCCAATTTTATTGAATTCCAGGCACATTTAATAGAATCAATAAGTTCTTCTTTGTTATTAGGGTGATAGAATGAAATGATATCGTCCATTATGGACCATATCATTTCAATCACATTTAATTCAATTAAATCTTGACTTGTTTGATTCATTATACTCAAATCACCGTTCATCCATAACGTATATAGCACAATATTGAGACGCTAATCAAAAGCTATGAAAAATTGAGAGCTATCTTCAGAACATTTATTTGTATATCCTTTCGATTCTTCATCATAAGCTATTATCGGACATTGAATATGATTATCATGAACGCTTATGAAAAATTCTTTGATATATCGTCCTTCGGTGTCATAAACAACATCTTTTCTGAGAATTATTTTGAATATATTCCCATTGAAAGCTTTCAATTTTTGTTCAATATCATCATCATTTATTTTAATTTTCAATATATTATAATCAATTGGTTTCTTATTAAACTGTGGAGCTTTACTAAGATACTCAAAGAGAGAGTCCACTGCTTCTTGTTTCGGATTCTCATATAGATAATAAAACCAATCGGGAGGCAATAAGGCTACATGTCCTATTCTTTTCACTTTTTTTTCCTTTTTCTATTAATAGTTTTAGATATGGATATACTTCTTTTGATTCTAATTGTGAATTATTATCAGTGATTGCATTATAATCAATAAATTGGTCTAGATCCATTGGAGGTGTTGGTGGTCTTGATGTGTGCCTTGATGTTTGTTTTGATGATTGAGGGATGTTTGTGGGGGTGGGGGAGGAGATGGCACTCTCGATGTACCGCTTGATGATAATGTAGACGTTTGAGAAGAAGACGATGAAGATGCCAACTTTTTAAGTATAGGTTTGGCCGAAGACGATGACTTTTTCTGAAAGATTGTTTTGTTTTGTGATGGCTCTTCTTGAGGTGGCGGTAATGCATCATCATGCTCTGGTTTCACCCATTTTGCATGTCTTTTTGGTTTGGGCTTATAATATTTTATGAACTTAAAGGCAGCATTATTGTCACTTTGCACCTTCCCATATTTAATGAAATAACGCCAAGCAGATTTAGCATTAGGCGATCCTTTATAGGCCAAAATTTCACCACTAAAACGTTCTCTAAATAATTTGCCCTTCATATTATTCGCAAATATTTCTAATTCATCCCTAAACCCCTTTGCTGGTATCCAATTATAGGGCACTAAACATGTCACATAATTATTTGTGATATCTATATATTTAAAATTGTGTTCTCTTTTCAAATCTGCAACTTTTTGATTTGTTATAGGTGGATTGAAACGAATTTGACCTTGAATAATTATTATATCTGACATTTTGAATAAAAATAAATTACGGCATTTTACGATTAAAATTGTTTTCAGAATGCGTTACCCATCGTAAATTATATAGACGGTTATCTTTACGATTACGGGTTTTATGATAGACTTCTTTTTTGTGAACAGGATCATCGTTAGGCAAAAATTGTTTGGCAATAATAACGTGTTTTAAATAGTTTACACCATTCAAATTAACCGTCAAATAACCTTCATTATGTTTTGAATCTTTCAATGGTTTACGTGTCTTCTTATTTCTTATGGTGAAAGGGTATTTATAGGGTGTTCCACTTAAGTGTAGCATCTCAAAGTAGGAGTAAAAATGAACAACAATTTTATGCTTATGTGAAAATATATAACCTTATAAGAATATTTCATATTTTAGTTATTTGCCATAAAAATTACATTGTAAATTATATTCAACTTTTTAATAGTAAATAATTTTTTTTTTTACAAAAAAATATTTTTTGAATATCAAAAAATTATTGTATTGTTAATATATTTTTAATATCTCTATCTCATTTAAATATTACTCTGTGAAATTATAAAATATCTAATATATCAACTAAAGTAAAGTTAAAAGTAATGTTTATATTAATCAAAATACTTTGATTATTCCAATAATCTAACAATTATAAGATAAGATGAAAAACGCCTAAATATAAACATATTTTTTGATGTTCATTGAATAATTTCATATGCTATTATTCTAAATTAGGATCAATGAAATATAACAATATTTCAGACTTTATTAATTCTAAAAATGATACTTTCTTTTTTAGAAAATATTAATGTAATATGATACTCCTATTTTAAAATTGTTTTCTCACAATAAAATATAAACGTACTAAAATTGAAAATCGCAATTTTAAACGACAAGTCGCAAATCATCAAGATGAAGAAATTATTATATAATAGCATTTTAAAATTTAGTAGGTTATAAATTTCTTTTTAATATGTTTGTTTTATATTTTATCAATTAATATGAAAAGAAATTGTAACTTTAATTTATATTTAATTCAAAACGAATACGTTTATTTTTACTCTTAATTGACAAAAATTTGCATGACATTATGCTTTCAAACTTTGTCCTATATATCATATGGTATTAGTTTTATATAATTTTAATATATTAATTTTTTAATTTTAAAGAGATATTGAGAAAAATTAAATTCAGTCACAGATCTCAATCTTCAAAATTCTTCTTTTTTTCCATATAATGAAAATGCGAATACAAAAGCCAAGAGATAAATTTGTTTTGTTTTTCAAATTTATTATAGCAAGCTAATATCTTGAATTTTTATAAAATATTAATAAACCTTAGAATAATTTAATACTCATTCTATACTATTAGCAAAAAATTGAAATTTTGAAAAAATCATGTAGTCACAGAAAAAGTTATATAATTATCGATGTCACTTTTTTGACAAATAATTAAAATATAAAATATTCTTATAAGATGATATATTTTAATAAAAGCATAAAATTATTGTTCATTTTTACTCCTACTTTGAGATGCTACACTTAAGTGGAACGACCTATATTTAAAATCTCATAGTCATTTATAAAGCCTTTTAATGGAACAAAGCTCATTTTTCAAATACAAAAAATTAATCTAATGGTCGTTCACCAAATTCTTGGAAGTCATGTTTTCTCGTATTGTTATTCAGTATATATCGAATACACCAGCTGTTTCTACGTGGCACTTCTAAATGAGCATTATGACCAAATAAGCTCTTAACACACTTCATATCTTCTGGATTTTTGAAATAAATGAATGCATGACCATGATATCTGCCATTCTCACAAGTATCCTCACATGTACATAGATAAGTGGAGTTATCTGGCAGTTCTTTAGGGTATTCATGTGTCCAGAATGTGATCATATAGTTCCTTCTTTTTCCCCACATTTGTTTTTGATATGAAGAAAAAAATATAAAAATAAAAATAAAAATAGAGAAAAAAAATTTATAAATGGCCTTGGTGAAATCATCGGCGCAGTTAGGTCTGGGCGACCGTTAAGGGCGCACAGCCTAACGTATACTACTAACTCAACGTAATTTAACACCTAATCAAGCGTGGGACAGCATGCCACACTATATTGGACAAGATGATGCTAATTATATTTATTATTAAGATTTAATCAATAAACATCATTTGACTTATATGATTATTATTATTTTTTTTTTTTTTTTTTTAATTATGGTTTGATATAAAAGGGGAATACTTATCGCCCCCGATACTTATTGACCCCGGAGGTTAAGGTCAATATTGACCTTGTATCGTACATCAGAAAAAAAAGTTCGAAACTTTTTTGCACTTTTGCAAAAAATACCATGAGTAGCTACACATGCTTTTTTCACATTTTTTCTGATAAAAAAAAATATAAACGTATTATTTTAGTTTAAGTTGATATTGATTTTTATTATAAGTACTCACTAATAAACAAGCATTCACAAGTATTTTATATATTATCAATTATTCTTTTTGTTACTTTCTAGCAAGAAAAACTAGAATCATCATCATAATTTAAATTAAATATTAGCTTAATTGAAATCAAATGCGCAATCCGGGTGAATAGCAATAAATATAGACTGTATCTCTTATAATAAAATGAGTCCTTTGTGATTTTGAAAGAATATAATATCAAATATTAATAATATAAGTGAAACTTTGAAATTTGCGTAATTAAATGCTTTAAAATAATAAAATGATGGCGTAAAAAATACTTTTGGTTGACTGTTTATTTAGTAGATGCTTAAAATAAAGACCAAAATCGAATTATAAAAAAAAACGTTTATAATTTTTTTTACTCGAAAAAATGAGAAAAAAGCATTAGCTACTCATGGTATTTTTCGCAAAAGTGCAAAAAAGTTTCGAACTTTTTTTTCTGATGTACGATACAAGGTCAATATTGACCTTAACCTCCCGGGGTCAATAAGTATTGGGGGCGATAAGTATTCCCCGATATAAAATTTTACTGTAAAATTAACTGAAAACCATATTAAAAATAGCTGTTTATTTCAAAATGATGTTTTTATAAAAATTGAATTATGTATTATTTGTTCAATATAAATGAAATAACGTTTGGATAGCAGAAAGAGTTATGGATCATTCTGGTTATTGTGTTGTTTTCTTCTTTGAGTCGTTCGATGTTTGCGTTGTAGTGAGAATTGAATTATGTATTATTTGTTCAATATAAATGAAATAACGTTAAAATTTTAGAGGTGTAAAATGGAATTTAAAACTTTTTGAATACATTTTTTTGAATGGTTTACAGGAACATTTTTCTCTTATAACACATTTTAAAAAAAATAAACCCATTCAAAAAGTTGCCATAAATAGTATAAAAATGATCGTTAAGGAGAAAAATTTATTATATTTGGCAAAAACTTTTTCCGAAAAGCTATCTTTCAAAGTTTTATTCTCTGAGTTCTTTCAATATTGATAAGTTTACAAAAAAATTGGAAACTAGTCCCTTAAAATTCTTTTTCTTTAAGGGACCACTATCATATTTTTTTGTAAACATTTCAATATTGAGAAAACTCATAGAAAAGAAAATTCAATAGTTGTTATCTCGGAAAAAGTTTAAAACTTTAAAATTTCACCATTCCGATCATTTTTGTAAAATTTTTACTCCTTTCAACTTTTTAATTTTTATTGAAAAAAGGGAATAGGCTTAAAAGAAGAATAGAAATAAATGATATGTAATTTATATAACAGGGATGGCTACCGTTACTAATCGGTAAACATTTAAACGTTCTCTACCGTACCGGTACTACCTTTAAAACTGCCAGTATAGGGTAATACCAGTACTTTTACCGATTTACCGGGAGAAATGTTACCGGAAATGAAGTGAAGCTTTCAGTAAAACATCGGTATTTATTTATTAATGATATTTATAACATATTTTTCAAAAAAGCATTCTAATTTAAACATGTTTGATGCTTTTATAATGTCAAATAAAAATTTCAGTTTTATTATATAATTCTATTTTATTTCATTATATAAATTCTATTTTATATTTAATTATCTTAAGATAGATAAATGAACCAAATATATATTGAAAATGAAAATAAACGGCTGTTTTTTATTTTATATTAGAAAAATGAATTTGGATGGATATAGTCAATTGATGAAAACAAAACAAAACAAAAAACATAAAGTACACGTGATGATTGACACTCTAATTCCAATAAATATTAAATTAAAACCAATATCTTTTGAGATGATAAATTATCTGAGATAAGATGGATATGGTGAGGTTTCGAAGTTAACCAACTCAAAGAAAGTCAAATTCCGAACCCACAGAAGCACCACTATAAGTACCAGTCAAAAGTACTCTAATCGATTTAATCCTACAAGAAAACGACATTCATCAACGTCAACAGAACAAAGAGTTCAAACCAATTCCAGTACCAGGAACTTCGGAAAACACCAGCGTCGAAATTATCAGGACAATTCATTGCTTCAAGTATGAAGTCAAGAAGCTTACATAGAGTTCAATGAATGACAATATCATTCCAGCCGTCTTTTTTAAAAAAAGGTTGACATGATAAAACAAGTGATGTCAATGGAAATGAAGTTAGCAATGATGATGACAGAGTTGATGATGATGACAGAGTTGATGATGATGACAGAGTTGATGATGATGACAGAGTTGATGATGATGACAGAGTTGATGATGATAGAGTTGATGATGATGACAGAGTTGATGATGAAAGAGTTGATGATGATGACAGAGTTGATGATGACAGAGTTGATGATGATAGAGTTGATGATGACAGAGTTGATGATGACAGAGTTGATGATGACAGAGTTGATGATGACAGAGTTGATGATGACAGAGTTGATGATGATAGAGTTGATGATGATGACAGAGTTGATGATGACAGAGTTGATGATGACAGAGTTGATGATGACAGAGTTGATGATGATAGAGTTGATGATGACAGAGTTGATGATGACAGAGTTGATGATGACAGAGTTGATGATGACAGAGTTGATGATGATAGAGTTGATGATGATGACAGAGTTGATGATGATGACAGAGTTGATGATGACAGAGTTGATGATGACAGAGTTGATGATGACAGAGTTGATGATGATGACAGAGTTGATGATGACAGAGTTGATGATGATGACAGAGTTGATGATGATGACAGAGTTGATGATGATAGAGTTGATGATGATAGAGTTGATGATGATAGAGTTGATGATGATGACAGAGTTGATGATGACAGAGTTGATGATGACAGAGTTGATGATGATAGAGTTGATGATGATAGAGTTGATGATGACAGAGTTGATGATGACAGAGTTGATGATGACAGAGTTGATGATGACAGAGTTGATGATGACAGAGTTGATGATGATGACAGAGTTGATGATGACAGAGTTGATGATGATGACAGAGTTGATGATGATGACAGAGTTGATGATGACAGAGTTGATGATGACAGAGTTGATGATGATGACAGAGTTGATGATGATGACAGAGTTGATGATGATGACAGAGTTGATGATGACAGAGTTGATGATGATGACAGAGTTGATGATGATGACAGAGTTGATGATGATGACAGAGTTGATGATGATGACAGAGTTGATGATGATGACAGAGTTGATGATGACAGAGTTGATGATTATAGAGTTGATGATAATGATATGTTGATGAAGGATATGTTGATGAAGGATATGTTGATGAAGGATATGTTGATGAAGGATATGGTGATGAAGGATATGTTGATGAAGGATATGTTGATGAAGGATATGGTGATGAAGGATACGGTGATGAAGGATATGGTGATGAAGGATATGGTGATGAAGGATATGGTGATGAAGGATATGGTGATGAAGGATATGGTGATGAAGGATATGGTGATGATGAACGCGGTGATGATTGAATGCGATGGCGAAGGATGCAGTGATGATGAATGCTGTGATGATTGAATGCGGTGATGATTGAAAGCTTTGATGATGAATGCGGTGATGATTGAATGCGGTGATGATTGAATGCGGTGATGATGAATGCGGCGACGAAGGATGCTGTGATGATGAATGCTGTGATGATTGATACGATGCAGATGAATGTGGTGATGGAAAATGAGTTAGATGAAATTATAATTTATGACTAAAGAGATAATTATTAATAAATTATTAAATATAAAATTAATTGTTTATTAATTATTTGGTTGATGAACTATTTAGTCAAAAATGCAAAATTTGTCAGCAAGTTCCTGGTTTGACATAACGATTATTTGCGATTCAGCCACATCTTCCATCAACTTCATTCTATCTCTGGTTAGAACACGACCTGCTTTTGAAAAAAAACGTTCTGCCGAGCACGATGTACAGAATGCACTGAGAATGCCAATGGCTACTTGGCACAGAATTGGATCTATTCCTGAATCCAATCTGGACTTCCAAAACCTAAACAGAGCTTTTCCAATTGAATCTTCTTTGTCGTTTTCGTCAATATCGGGATACACGATTCCCATATCCAATATTCTCTGTATTGGACTTTTTTTGCGATGCTTTTTTTCTAACTGAGGATTCAAGTAATTTAATGTTTTATTATTTATACTCTTTTCATCGCTTTCGTTCCATCCAAGTTCTTTCATTTTATTTTCAATAAATTCGATTCCTTTGTCAACATTTATGTGATCTTTTTCAACATATGGATTGAGCCAAACAGCTGCATCGTAAAGTGGATGAAATTGTTCATCATATATATTCATCATCAATTCAAAATTCTTCTTGAACTTTGTAATATTTGGTTGAAACAAATCAGATGGAAGATTTTCAATTGTTGTTTTAATTCGATGCATTGTATTTATTACAAATGAGATTGTCCCAAATTCATCACTTTCCAAAATCTTGATTCCCGATTTATAAATTTTCAAAAGAGGTAGAATTAATTCAATAAACTCCCAATGCTTTTGTTGTAATCTGATTATTGTTTCATCTTTTTCCTCATAATATGTATTTATTGATTCTTGAGCATTCACCAATGATTTTAATGATTCGTAGAGAGAAATCCATCGTATTTCTGTAAAAGAAACAACATGAGGATCGTTGATATCATCACGAAGTGCAGCATAGCATTCAGAAGATTTCAAAGAATGGATGGTAAATGAAATTTCATCAATGATGTCCTTTGATGGTTTTAAGAATTTTTTCATTAAATTTGAGATCAAATGGCAGGCGCATGGTAATCGTGAGATATTAGAATATGTAAAAGTGTTAAGCATCAGATTACAGTTATCAGAAACTGCATTCATCACTTTATTTCTAATCGAGTATTGATCCAAAATTGAATTCATGATATCATTTAAATCTTCACCAGACAAATGGACCTGACAAATCCTTCTAAGTGATAAAAACAAAACTTTACTTTCCCCATCAAATATACACTTTGCAGTCATTCCGAGATATCTTCTTTTGTTGAGATCCGACCACTCATCCACAGCAATCGAAATAAAAGATCCTGAATTTAATATATATTTCATTTGAGCTTTAGCTTTCTTTGAAATTTCATCACATTTTTCTACTAAATCTTTCCTATTTCCTAAATGTTTTAAGCAACTTTGAATATCTTTATCGGCTACCATTGCAAATGGTCTTCCAGTTTTTAATATCATTTTTTTAATCTTGGTAGAAATGAGTTGATCAATTTCGTCTGGTATATTTATGTTGCCAATTGTATCATTTATTTTATTTATTTCATCGTTTGTCAAGTCTTCAATTTCATTGGTTTTATTCAAATGGATTGCTTTAATGTGCTTCTTTATGTTACCAATAGTACCTCCTGTTGAAAGCCATTTATTACATTTAGGACATGAACAGTAAAATTTCGAATAATTATTATTTAAAACATAAATGCATGAGAATTCAACGCATTGTAGCCAATCATCTGCGTTGATAGTTTTCACTAATGGATGACTTTTTGATGCACCTGAAGGAATATCTTGCATTTTTGGTTTTTTAAAATGATTTTCAAAAACACGAACTCGTTGAGTGTCAATGGTATTATACATTTAAAAATGAAGTGATATAAGTTATTGTCGAATTCTTTAAAGAATTTTGGCCAAAAAATTTTGTCAGAATATTTTAATGACTTGTCAGAAAATTTTAATTGAATTTTGAATAAAAATTTTTTTCAATAAAATTCTGACATAATTTTTTTAGAAAACATAAAAATTTTCATTCAAACCTTAATGTAAAAATTTTTAAAAGATAAGTATGAGATTCATTAATAAAATTTTATTAACAATGTTTTGAAAAATATATTTCAATCATAAAGCTGACATTTTTAATGGACATTCTTTTAATAATAAATTTCATTATTCAAATTATTTCGATACATTTAATTTAAGAAACGTATTTGTAAGAACACTTCATTTCTTTTTAGCTCATCATTCTTCATGATTTACAAAAACGATCAAGAAACCAATATTTTTTTTGATTATATAGAAAAAGATGGAGAATATTCAGATGGTGAAATAATGGAGCAGGGGTTTGACCAATTCATTATAGAAGATTTTTTGGAACTGGAAGAAAAATCGGCAGTAATTTCATATATATTTCATCATACAAAAAGAACACAATTTGATAATAATGATACAAACAAGATATTGCAAAGAATAATCCAACTAGATGAAATACATGAAAACATAGTAATTGCATTGATAAAGTTTATCAATACACATGACTTATCAAAAGATGCTAATTATGATCTTTTTGCTGAAATATTAATCACTAACTTTCAGGTAACAAATTTGTTTTTAATTGTATTAGCATCTTTGATCATTACATCTGAAAAAATGATTGTAAAATCCGAATTCATTAGTAGCTTGCTTGAAAGTGATAATATATATACTGAAGAATTTTGGATATTTTGCATTTGTTATAGGAAAATTGAAATGAACTTCAAATCTAATTCATTAATTCAAATTGGGATGATTGAAACAATAAGTATTTTTTTACAAAATTATGGACAAAATCCAACAATTTCCATCAAAATGGTTCAAAATGTATTTAAAGTACTTTTATCAATTTTGGAAATTGAATCAATTCCTTTATTTTTAAAAAAATATCATAATATTATTGATGCTGCACATTATTTCAAAGAAATTTTGGTTGAATGTTGCATTTTTCTTTTACTTTTTGATGAAAATGACATTATATTGGACTCTATTCCTTTTTCAATCAATTTGTAAAAAAACATTAGATATCTTAGGGCGTCTGGAAAATGTATTCAAAAAGTTCCCGAACTTTTTGATACGATTTTGATCGTTTATGAGTTTTTCATAGCTTTGAATAATTGGCCTTTTAGCTTGTTTAAACGGCGCCATTTTTATTCTTGGCATCATGAATCAGGTTGCGAGGTTCTTCTGCAGGGAGCTTCGTTTAATTTGATTCTTGAGTGCCTAGATTGTGAAGCTCTTCTGCAGGGAGCTTCACAACCTAGGCTTCGAGATGATCTTTTAATTTCCAAACATTCTTCGATTTTTATGGCAATTTTGGATTCAAGAGCCATAATATGCTTGTTCCAGAACTATTGATCGCAAAACTACAACTTTATAATGCCTCGTTTCTGGAATTCTAATTTTTTTATCTCATAATTTACGGATTTTACAAGTTAAATGCCCATGATAACAAACTTCTGAGCTTAAAATGCTTGTTAAACTCAGTGGTTTCTATCATGAATGTTTGACTTTGAAAATAAGATTGAGATCAATCTAAATTGAAATAATAAAATACAAATCCCTTATCATATAGCTTTTAAAAATTATTCTTTTTCCCTAGACTTTAAATTGATGGTCGTTTTAAGTTGAAAATGTCCGGTTCTAGCACATTTTCAAGCTTGAAATAGCATCATATTTTCTTTCAAAAAGATCAAATGTCAAAAAATTGTCATTAGCAATTTAAAGTATATCTTTTCTCAAATAATTGATATGTTATATGCTATTTTTGTTTAATACTCATTTTTTAAAAATAACTTTTTTTTTTTTTTTTTTTTTTTCCACAAAAATTAAATTGTATTCAAATTATTTCTCTTAAATTTTCTATACAAATATAAATGATATTTATGTTTTATTGTTATTTAAAATAAATATAAATGGTATATATATTTATTATAACCTTTATAAGATATATATAATAAGTATAAAAATGAAAATATTAATATTTTAAAGGTATATAAATAGTTCATTAATTGTGAACTTTTGGACGTTAAAGAAAAAATTAAAATAAATATATCTTGTTTAAATTAATTTAGATATATAATTAAAATATAATATAATAGTATATAGATAACAAATATAAATATTATAATATTTAAGATAATATTAAAACTCGCATAAACATCTTTATTCGATTTTATTTCTTTATATAACTTTTACACTTTAATAAAACTTTTATTTCCCCAAAATAATTAAAATTTTCATTTTCATTGTTATTTTCAAAATCACTTAGACTTAAATATCATTCTTCATTTGGCCATCTAATTGAAGAAATGCCTCTTTTATAGAAATAAAAACAATCTTTATTTCTATATAAATATAAGTTATTTATTAAAAAATCTATAAAGACATGGGCACATTGAATCCTTTTTCTACGACTTAATCACTTTAAAAGAGAATATTTCATTCTCAATATGCCAATGTGTATTAAATTTTTGAGTCTAGGCCGAGGTTTAGGGCGCACAGCCTAACCTATACAATATAAGAAGTATTTGATTATTTTTAAAGTTGTGGATGATATTTATTAAATGCTGAATAACTTTGATTGATTCAATCCATGAAAATCTTAAAGTTGATATAGTTAGAAAGTAATGTTTGCTAAGTAAATACATCGTTTACCGAGACGAGTCCATTAAAAACTAAGGTATATAACTGCGATTTGGGGATGTTAAATCAATTTATAGCTGCAGGGTGCTTATATAGCTATTCCACCTGTCTCTTTTCCTTATATCTATTATCACTCAATGATTTCACATACTATAAACAATACCAGTCAAGTTCAAAACCATTTAATTCTTATGAAATGTAGCAGAAGATAAGTACAATTGTCTGAATTATATTGGTACAATAGTGCACTTTATTTTTTTCCAAATGGAAGGTTTGGGTTTCAAATAGGTCTTCAATTATTTTATTTTTCGCTTTTGATTGGTTTGTTAAATTGAAGATTAATTGATTTTTAGATATAGATTAAATGAATAAATGATTAATTGAGAAAATAATGTGTTGAGATATTAATTAAATATAATAATATTTATATTTGTTATCTATATACTATTATATTATATTTTAATTATATATCTAAATTAATTTAAACAAGATATATTTATTTTAATTTTTTCTTTAACGTCCAAAAGTTCACAATTAATGAACTATTTATATACCTTTAAAATATTAATATTTTCATTTTTATACTTATTATATATATCTTATAAAGGTTATAATAAATATATATACCATTTATATTTATTTTAAATAACAATAAAACATAAATATCATTTATATTTGTATAGAAAATTTAAGAGAAATAATTTGAATACAATTTAATTTTTGTGAAAAAAAAAAAAAAAAAAAAAAAAAAAAAAAGTTATTTTTAAAAAATGAGTATTAAACAAAAATAGCATATAACATATCAATTATTTGAGAAAAGATATACTTTAAATTGCTAATGACAATTTTTTGACATTTGATCTTTTTGAAAGAAAATATGATGCTATTTCAAGCTTGAAAATGTGCTAGAACCGGACATTTTCAACTTAAAACGACCATCAATTTAAAGTCTAGGGAAAAAGAATAATTTTTAAAAGCTATATGATAAGGGATTTGTATTTTATTATTTCAATTTAGATTGATCTCAATCTTATTTTCAAAGTCAAACATTCATGATAGAAACCACTGAGTTTAACAAGCATTTTAAGCTCAGAAGTTTGTTATCATGGGCATTTAACTTGTAAAATCCGTAAATTATGAGATAAAAAAATTAGAATTCCAGAAACGAGGCATTATAAAGTTGTAGTTTTGCGATCAATAGTTCTGGAACAAGCATATTATGGCTCTTGAATCCAAAATTGCCATAAAAATCGAAGAATGTTTGGAAATTAAAAGATCATCTCGAAGCCTAGGTTGTGAAGCTCCCTGCAGAAGAGCTTCACAATCTAGGCACTCAAGAATCAAATTAAACGAAGCTCCCTGCAGAAGAACCTCGCAACCTGATTCATGATGCCAAGAATAAAAATGGCGCCGTTTAAACAAGCTAAAAGGCCAATTATTCAAAGCTATGAAAAACTCATAAACGATCAAAATCGTATCAAAAAGTTCGGGAACTTTTTGAATACATTTTCCAGACGCCTATCTTAGCTTAAAATTTTAACTAAAAATTAATTATTAATTATTATTATTATATCAATATAGAATTACCGGTAATTACCAGTAATCATAAAAAAATACATTTAAGGTACAAATCCAGTACGTTACGTAACCGCCATTTTTTTTGACACTTTATAAGAAAAAATCGACATGTTATATAAAAAATCGAATATCTGACTATTTTTTACATAACATGTCATTGAATTAAGAAAAATGTAAAATAAATGTCAAAAACACACCTTGTCAATTTAAACTTTTTCAAAGACCCCCATCTATTCAAATAATAAACGTTCTCACTTACAAAAAATAACGTACTGGATTTGTACCTTAACTACTTTTATGAAAAAAATCGGTACAAAATAAACCTTCGAAAGGTCACCCCAAAATATTAACCCGACCACAAATTTTTTTTTTGGGTCACTACCCAAAAAAAAAATGAAGAGTTCGCGTTTGACCCTTTTATTTCTAGTGTATTTTTTGGATTATTTTTTATAAAATCATGTTCTATAATTAATTTTTTATTGATTCATGCATTTTTTTAAAGTGAATTTTGATTTTAGAAAATAAAATTTTATGATTGACTTGTTATATGAAATATTTCAAATTTTATTTAGAAAAGAATGTTTTATTTGAAAATCAAGTAATAGTTTGTCAAAACAGGATAATCTTTTAAAATCTGAAATAGTTATTAATATATCTTAATATTGTATTCAAACATGAAATAAAAGAACCAAATGCCAAAATTTTTTATTTATATAAGTGATTAGTAACATTAATTAATAGTGAAATAAACTAAAATGCATAGTATAAATGTTGAAAAAAAGATAAAAAATATAAAACAAGTAAATGAATAGTTAATATTATTTAAAATTTGTAGTTTTCAAAGCTTAATATAAAAAAATATTACATAACTTAAATTTATGTATTATTTCTCTTTTCATAAGTTATCTAAACAATAAATTAAATGACAATGAAAATCAGAAAAAAATACGATACAAATAAAAATCAATTAACTTTCAAGAAAAAAGGTTTTATGATATTAAAAATTGTAATTAAATAGAATGATAGAGAAAATAATTTCAAAAAACAATTTTTGAGAAAAATATCAGATGCATTATTCTAATGAAATAAAAATTTTTATTAAAAAGGATTAAAAAGCTTGTAAATTTTCTAATAAACCTTTTTTTATATAAATATTTATTCCACATTTTGAGATAAATGAATTTTAAAAATTTCGGGTCAAAAACCGCTTTGGGTAGGCGGTAATTTGCGACCCCTGATCAAAATATACCTAAATTTTTTGACCCGATTGAAAATGGGTAAATCGAGTACCCCTTACAAGGTCTAGTACAAAATTTTTACCGGCGGTTATTTTTAACGTATTTACCGGTACATACTTAATACTCCAAAAAAAATACCAGTATTTACTGCTTACTAGTAGCCTTCCAGTAAACGGTAAAAACAAATCTCGGTAGCCATCCCTGTTATATAATTTATATATACCAAAATATAGCAAAAATACTCAAGAAATAATTTTTTTTAAGTCAATTAATTTTGTGATAACTCATAGAATTTTTAACATAGAATTTGATAGTGGTCCCTTAATACTCTTTAATCAAAATAATTATAATAATTGATGATAAAAATGATTGTCTAAATGGAGATCTCACAAAAACAGTAATATATTTGTTTTAATTTATTAAAAATATTAAAATTAATGATTTGGTCTAAAAGTTACTATTTAAGTAATTAAACCAATAACTTCTTGCTGAAGATCAGGTGACAATGAATTGAACAAGCCTGATTGATTACTAACTTCTTTAAACAAATTAATTGCGTCATAATCATCGAATGGAACTCTAAACGGAGCAATAATTTTTGCAATATCATCATCATCGTCATCATCATCATCATATTCGTCATTATTATTAACTTTTTGATTATCATTACTTTCTTCTTCTTCAGCTTCTTCTTCTTCCTCCTCTTCCTCATCATATTCTTCACCTTCTTCTTCGGCCTTTTTGTATTTAATAAGATATTTCAAATTTTTTGCAGCAATTTCAAAAGCAGGTTGATATCCCAATTTCACAAAGTTCATCAGCAGAATAAAAGCTAGGACCATATCTCTATAAGTAGTGAAAAGCTTATGACTAATAATTTTAGATATTGCTTCAATCATTTGCGGATTGAGATAAGCACTTGTTGTTGATGGATTAACAACTAAGCATGCTCCAACCACAAATAAAGCTCCAGTAATAGTAATCAAAGTATCACCTTTTCTTATGTACTTTAGTCTAATAGGATTTATCAAAGATATGGCAGCTTCCAAATAAGATGTATTAACTTCATTGAAAACTTGAATAATGCATGAGGCCAAGAATAAAGAATAACCAGCTGATAGCATTCTATCTCCATATTCTTTCATTTGCTTTTTTGAGAATAAAGAATTTAGTGCTGCTATTGATTTTTCAACCATTAAATCAGTGAGTTTAAATACTTGTTGCATCAAATCTGGAAAATTAGCGAGAGTTTTATCAACACCAGTCATTAATGGATAAATGATTTGACAAATTTCTTTAGAATTGATAACAACTATGCTTTCACTTGGATCTTGGCTAGGATATAATTGGATAATATGATCCCAATGAGAAATTAAAAATCCGAGAACTTCAATCTGAATTGGATTGGTTGGACTTATTTTTTGGTTCAATAAAGCCAAAATTTCATAAATTTTATATGCTGATTCAAAATCGTCTTCAATTAAAAATTCTTTTGAACAGTTAACTGATGTAACTAAAATACCACTAAGTAATGGAGAATCGTCTTCAAATTTAGCAATGATATCAAATATATTATCTAAAACTACATCACAGCTTCTAGAACTATCTTCTGGATTACCATTCTTAAAGTTTTCGTAAGCTAATTTGAATAAAACTCCAATCAAGCTAGGACCATAAGATGTAAGATTATCTGTATTAATTGTACATAGCAATTGAACCATTTTAGGTGAAGCTTCATCTTTGAAAATTGCTCCTATTGGAATTAATTTATTGATAAGCTGTGGTATGTTTGATGTTTCTGGTTTTTGTTCGGAAGGAATACTATCAAAACAGGTATTGAACATTTTTGCACCATAATAAATGAATATAGGAAGTTCACTTCCTAGAATAACTTGCTCTGAAATTTGAATACCAAGGAGAGGATTGAGGTGCTTTAATACGAATTTACATATTTGCATTAAAGTAATTTGTAGAAAAGGTGGATTCTGATTTTTTAATTGCTCTAATATAACATTAAAATCTTCTATTTTAATATGAGGTTGAATAGGCCCAGCCTTCTTACGATTTTTCTTCTTTCCTAGGAGTGACTTTTCTTTTGCCTTCACACTTTTAAGATATTTCGTGAGCAAGAACAATTTGGCTTCCAATTCAAAAACATCGGATGATTGTGAGAAAAAGAATGGATACAGTTGATCAATTAAATTTAGCCTATCAATAGCCATTTCTATGATCATTGCACAATATGCACGAGTTGTACGATATGCATCAATTAAATCTATTTTCATATATGTATTAACATATGCATATGGATTGATTTCTGGTTCATTAAAATCATCTGGATCAACACGAGCAAACTTCAATAAAACACCAATCAAAAATTCTGGTGTGAAAATATTTTCATTATATGCATCATAAAACAAAAATTCGTAAAATATATTGACGATCAATTTATTTAATTGAAAATTTAATTGCATTTGGAGTAGTTGAATTATATTTTGAATAATTAAAGGAACATATTGCTCTCTATATGTTTGATCAAATTGAAGTAAAAGTTCATAATGCTCTCTATTTGCTTGATCGCGTAAAATAGTTTTTTTCAATTTCTGTTTCTTTCTTTGAAGTAACAAATATGTAGAATTTAATTTATCGATTAATTTACAAACTTGAACCTTGACATTAAGAACTGAATCGTTGTCTGTATTAATTGCAAGCATTGGTATAATTTGAGTCAAAACTTGTTGAAATTGTTGATTTGAAAAAATTTTACTAATATGAGAGGATGCAAAACGAAGAACTTTAATTGCATTAAATATAATTACACAAGCATCTTGATTTTCAGTAATTAAGGCTGTACAATTTGGGATAATAGAAAAAACACTATTTAATATTTGGGAATCATATGCTTCTAATTCTTCGAGAATATTTTCATCACTTGATATATTTTCACTATTAATTCGAAGAGAACAAGTTTTTGAATAAAGCACGGCAATTTTGAGATATGTATTTGTGCAAACAATATCTGAAGAATTTTTATTGTAAAGTTCAAGCAAATGCTGAATTATAAAACCTGATTTTAAAAATGAAAGTTCAATGATTATTTTTAAAGCGTTAATAAAGTGCGATCTTTGCTGATTTGGTATTGAAAAAGATCCCTCTAATAAATTTAATGCTATTTGGGTCCTTAACTCAGGTGCCCAAAATACTGGAGCATTCTCGTCAAATAATGTTCTCCACTTTGTTCTAATATTATTGCTAATCGTAATTTGTATAAGAACGTATAAAGATGTATTTTCTTGATAAAGTTGCTGTGTCAACGATTGAAATAAGAAAAATATAAATTGTGGATTTTCCATTTGTTCCATTATTCTCCCTGTTACTTCGTTAACTCTAGCTGGATCATTAAATCCATCGAAAAGATCTTGCAAGCTATTATTTTGCATTTTTGTGATTTTACAAAAAAGATGAATGCAAACGTCCTTTGGTCACGATATTTAAAAGTTCAAAATCTAAAACTTTTTGAGTATGTTATATGCACGTTTAATAATAAATCACTTTACCCATTTTTCAAAAAAATATATTAGATATTATATTAAAATAAGTCATATATATATATTAAAGAGCTTCTTTCATATCTGTACTTTGCATAAATTGTTTATTTTTTTCTTCTTCTTCTTTGTTCTTCTTCACATTATTGAACTCAGAAAAAGTTGTTTTTGAAAATTGTATTATAACGGAATTTACTTGTGATATAAAAAAATATTTCATACGTTTTTCATGCACTCACCTCGAATAAGAGTTCCTGCACAATCATCAAAAGCCACGATGTACAAATCGTGGATTGGTGCCAAGCCACCAAAATCATCAACGTCAAAACCGCTTCAAGATGAAATAGAAAAATTTAAAATTCTTTTACGACAGTGTGAAGAAGAAAATCGTAATCTTCTCAGCACTCTTACTGCTTTCAATGCCATTAATGAAATTGATTCACAAACATTTTTAATTGACCAGTTTGAAAATGAATTAAACCAGATTTCAAAACGAATTGACAAAAGATCAATTTTAATCGACTCAATTGAAAAAAAATCATCACGTAGGAAAGAAGCTGAATTTAAAAATCAAGATATTTATGCAGAAAAAACGCAACTTATTGCAGAAAATGCTCAACTTGTTAACAAAGCACTATTCTTAGAAAAGAAAATGCTAGCAGCAAAATTGAAGCTCAGACTTAGCCATGATCACCGTGATTTTTGCAGACTTAAAAGGCAGCTGTCTCGTCTTGCTGAAAATGACGAATCAGCAAATGAAGAAGAAATGGAAATTTATAGAAATAAAGAAATAATACGTAATTTAAAAAATGCTATAGAACATGAAAAAACTAGGCTTTTACGAATTAATGCTCCACCAACTCTAGAAGAAGAAGCAGCAGAAATAATTCAAAAAGTTTGGAGAGGTTACAAAACTCGAAAAGCATTAGGCCAAGCAAATCAAGGAGATGCCAACAATAAATGTAATAATTCTTTAAAAGGGAATGATGCTACTTTCCCAGAACTTGATAATTCAGATTTAGCAAATGATCAATATGTTGAAGAAAGCCAAATAGTCAATGATGAAATAAGCTATAATCAAGAAAATAATGATATCCAAGGAAATAATGAAAATGATATTCAAGAAGGCAACTTTGATGATATTCAAGAAAATAATGAAAATAATATTCAAGAAGAGAATGAGATTGATATCCAAGGAAACAATGAAAACGACATCCCAGAAAGCATTGAGAATGACAACCAAGAAAACAATGAAAATAGCATACAGGGAAATAATGAAAATGAAATACCGGAAAGCAATGAGAATGACAACCAAGAAAGCAATGAAAATTGCATTCAAGAAAGTAATGAAGAAGCTGATAATCAGATAAACAATGAAGAAAACTCAGAAAATGCCGATCAATCTTAGGAGTTTCATTTTGTTATTATTATTTTAATCAATTATAAATGTTTATAAATGTTTTGTTTTTATTTGTTTGCATCTTGTTAATCTATTATTTCTCACAATGCAATATATAAATCAATCTTCAAAATTATTATTATTAAAAACAAAAAGTAATTTATATAAATTAACAAACAAATATTCACACATAAAGGTGTTAAAGTAATTTAGTTAATAAGTTTATTGAAGTGTAAGATCAATTACTATGCATGAAACGTTATCAGAAGTTTTCTTCTCAATTGATTCATGAACAATCGCTTTTGCAGCCTCTGAAGGATCTTCATTTTCTCTTGCAATTTTTGCAGCATCTTCGTCGCTCAAAACATCCCAAACGCCGTCACAAGCAAGAATGATTTTTGCGCCATTGACTCTATCCTTTTGTGTTATATAAGGGTCTGTACCGATTATACCTTCAAATTCTCCGTCACCAAGTGCTCTAGAAACAGCTAGAATTCCGAGAATTCGATTTCGAAATACTTTAACGCCACGACTTTCAATCAAAGCCTTTTCATCGGGGTCAGATGCCTTATGATCGTACGAAAGTCGCTCAACCTTTCCATCAGGATAGGCCATTACTGCGCGAACATCTCCAAGATTGATGGAAAATACTTTTTCATCTGATACAACAATCACACCAGCTGTACATCCTTCCTCTGGCCATGTTTGAACAAGGTGATTATTAACTTCGGCAAAAGCTCCGTTAATAGATTGAATTACATCGTTTTCTTTTGAAAAATGCTCCATGAATGATTTATGAATGTTCTCACCTGCATAATGCGAAACATGTGATCCGCCGTGCCCATCAAAAACAGCAAAGTAACAATAATCTTGGGTTGGGACATCACCAGCGATAACAGTGGCATCTTCCATTGTTGGCCTTTCACCTTGTACTTCACAGTTTCCATATTTGTATTTTACATCTCCTAATTTAATAACAGCATGTTTTTCTGTCATTTTAAAATCTAAAGCGTTTTTTTTTTTATTATTTTTATTTTGATCAATTCAAAATTCAATAATTTTATTACAAAATAAAATATTTTATTTAAAAATTGAAATAATTATAATATTGATTGAGAGAGCAATATGAAATAATTTAGGTGATAAAAAATGAATTCATTGTTAAGAATATAACTCCTATGGTTGTTTAATAGTATTTATATATTTGCCACGGTTTTACACTTCATATAAAAATCCCATCAAATATCACCACCTTGTCCTATCAGTTATGGTTCCACATCCGATAAAGTTTTATGTCAAACGCTCTCACTAGGCTTAGGTCCAGGGTCTCTCTCCCTACGATGACTCACTCGAAGTAGCTCTGCATCGTTCAAAGGGTCATAACTAGTTCCTCTTGCTCTGAAAGATTTGTATATATAATAAAGGGCTAGTCCTTGAATGATATGATTGCGTTCAATTCCAATAAATTATAATTTTCGAGAGGAGGATCATCTCTTACAAAATTAGGTGTTTCAGGGGATTTTTGAGATTGTCGATGCGTTTCTATTTCAGTTTCTTCGATTTCTGTGAAATCTTATGGTCGAGGGGAAAAGAGAACTCCCTCGATGAAAAACATGTTTCGAAATTGTTAAAAGCATTTGCGTGTTGTTCTTCGTATTTAATCGATTCTGATTCTTTGGAACTTGCTGTGATGTTTGTTTGTTTATCTGTTTGCTTGTGAGTGCCTGTAGTGTGATTTGAGGAACATGTTTCGAAATTGTTAAAAGCATTTGCGTGTTGTTCTTCGTATTTAATCGAATCTGATTCTTTGGAACTTACATTATTGTTTTTTTATGCATCTTCTTTCATAAAATTCGTCACATCGTTAATAAAAATTATTTTTGAAAATTATAAACCATTCAATATTTTCAATAAAAAATGGTAGGGGGTATTTCTTTTGGTAGGGGGTTTATCTCAAAACTATATCTTTAAATTAAAATATTTTATCCTTTCAAATTTGAGAACTCTAGCTTAGAGGTTAATTTAATTAGAGACTTAAAGTATTTAGTTCGAAAGTAAACCGTTTTGATTTTTTTTTATTTCTATTTAAATTAGAAAATTTTCACATTTTCATACGTCTTTTCATTGAATTTTATAAAATTCCGATTAAATCCGAAGGGAAAAGTAATTAGATTTCAATATTAAATAAAAAAAAAAAATTAAATGTTATAAAGTTGATAATAATAAACATATTTATTTCATTAATTTACATATATTTTCCACAATGTCATCGATGCCAAGCAACGATGCACGGTGGGCAATTAATGGGAAATACTGTGTGAGTTTTTGATTTTCAAATTGAAGAGATAAAAGTGTAAATGCTTCAACCAAAAAATCGTACTCAATAAATAGCATTACTTTTAATTCATCAGAATCAACAGAAAAGTATATAAGGGATGGAATAAAATGAAAACTATTTTCACTTTTTGAGACAAGCTGTAAAATTTGCTCAAGATAGTATTCTAAGTAACATGGCTCACTTTTAACAGATTGAAGAAAGTCTTTTAATTCGTCAAGGGTTGCATCTTTATAATTTGAGCAGAGTTTTGAAATGATATTTTTTATATGAATTTTCTTCAAAGAGCAAATATGCTCTATAATTTTATTGCGCCTTTGAACGTCATGGCAGTATTTCATAATTAAACTTCCAGCATATGCATCTGCATCGTCATCATTAATGATATCAATTGATTCTTTTAAATTGTTCAGGCCATTTTCTAATACAAATTCACAAATAGATTTCTGAAGTTTGGATAACTTTTTGTAAAGACGAATAGATTTTTCATTTTCGTGAAGAACAATTCCATCTTTGAGAGCTTTCTTGAAATTAGCATAGGCATTGTTTATATAGTATACTTTCTTTGTTATTTCGTTACTATTTCTAAATAGCTTAACATATACATGTCCTAAATCGTCAAGTCGATTCAGCTCACTATAACAAAATTCAAGTGAATATAATAGTCCTTTCTGATCAAGATATGCGATTAAAACTTCCCAAAGCTTTTCAACAAGCGGCTCATTTTGTCTAAATGTGTTAATTGCTTTGAAAATTTGCGGATAGACGTTTCTTAAAACAGCTGGTTTATAAACATCATGAATGAATAAATTATGCTGATGCTCAATGTTATCAATCATCATTAAGTTTGGTAAAATATTATCAAAATCGTCAAAGTAAACCGACATCCTCAAATTACATTCGTTTGATCCATATCTGCGGATAAACAATAAACATGTTTGAACTTCGCGTTGATTTGGAGCCCGAGGCTTAGTTCGGTTTCTTTTATAGGAAAATTGGCATTCTTGATAAATTTGAAGTGGCGCTGGTGAAGCATTTGGCGTTAATGATTCGATTCCCATTTGAATGATAATATTGATAGCATCTGGATTGAAAAAAGACGCTTTTTGATATGGAAGTAGAAAAGGAGAATTGTTATTTAGAAGATCACATTTTGCATATGGTGATGTTTTGAAATTAAAGTGAGTGAAATCAATTGTTTGCGAACTGTATCTGTTTAAATAATCTTGAAACATCTCTTGAACAATATGCAGTTGATAAAGAGAATTTGGAATGTATGCTCGTTGAAGCATAAAATCTAACGCATTCAAATCAAAAAGATCACATATTTCATATGAAAGATTAATATTAATGTCTTGTAAAAAGAGTATCTTTAAAATGCTAGTATAATCATCATTACTGAATTTGTAAGGAATTTTTGTTTTTAAAAAAGGTCGATTTGATACAAATTGATACAAAGCATCTATCTTTTTTGTAAACTTCTCCTCGGTCTGAAAGAAATTTGTTGAAATTAAAAACGAATGGATCGAAATCAAAATTATTAACGCTTTTTTCTCGGTTAAAATATCATTTACGACAATAGAATCAACTTTTTTATTGAATTTTGACTTCAAATAATCTATCGCAATTGAATTATTATTAAATACATGACGAAATGTATCAAATATTTGGATAAATTCGGAGTCAGATGCATTTTTCATGATTTGAAGTAATTGATCACAATTTAAAAGATTGGATATATCTTTATTTATTTGGCTAATTAAACTTGGGTTCTTTTCAAAGGCCTCTACAATTGAGTCAGTACTAGAAATATCAGAATTTTGACGAATTTCTTTTGGTAAATGAGCAAAGCTAGTAAATTCATTATCTTTCCTTAGTTCGAGTAAAATTGATATTAAATCATCATCACCAATTTTAAGTAAATGAACATAATATTGGGGAAAAAATGATAAAAACTTTTTGATTGCTCTTCTACTTTTGAAAACTTTTGTTACATTAATAATGGTCTCATATTTTGTGGAAAGACAAAATTCGATATAATTAGCCAATAATTTTATCTTTTTCATTTCAATAAGTTTTGAAATGACTGCTTTCGAGTCTTTTAGAGATATTTCTTTAATTGCTTTTTGTATCTTGATTTTTATGAAAAAAGATTTATATTTTTCTTTAGCTTTTTCATTCATTGTGTATCCAACTATATCTAAAAGATAAAGAGCAGTGTCTTCAGGGACTTTATCTATCTTTTTCAGGAGAGCATTACAAAATTTAGAATGGTCAATTCTAAACAAAATATCATCATAAAAATCAATAGATGTACCAGTGTTTTCTAGTGCAGTAACTGCAGTCATAAACAAAACATCTTCTTCGTTATCTATGCTTGAAGAATTTTGTTTAATTAGAAATTGCCGAGTATTGATAACATTTACATCATGAGATAATTCTGAAATTTCATTTTTGTTAAGTTTTGTCATTGCAAGAACTGAACATTCAATTGGATGTTTTTTATTAAAAGCTTCGATAAAACTTGGAGTTATATTAAATACTTGTAAATTATTAAGAACTAATTCAAACAAATTCACATGAATAATTTTTGCAACATTTTCAGCAAGATCAAAGTTGCATGAATTTATAGGCCCATTCAAAATATTAATTGCGGTGAGTGGGATAATTGTGGAATCATCTTCAGTAAAAACAGAAAGCTTTGATGATAAAAGGAAGCATTTTTGGAATAATTTTAGATTTTCTATTAATGCTTTGAAATAATGAGTTTGAGTAAAAATCATATCAAATTCTTTTGGGTCTATTACATCAACATATGATGGCGTAATATTCCTTACTATTGACATAATCGGCTGCCATTTCTCTCTATTTGGAATTGGATCGAGAATATCAGATTTTGATGTGTTTATTCTCTTTTCAATGATAGGCTCAAATTGAATGTAATCTGATCGTGCAAAATTCAACGAATCTTCAATTAAATAAGTTGAAAATCCAACTTCAATGTTAAATTCTTTTTGAAATTCTGAGCAGTTAATGGGACTCATCATATTCATGCATAATAAATATATAGAGTATCCAAGAATGAATATTTTTCTATATTTATCTGAAACTTGAGCTAACATCATTGCGTCATTCCATTTTTTTTCTGAAACTGCATGTAGAATGGAAGAACGGTTAGCACCAAAGTACTCACTAATATTTTCACCTTTATTTTGGGTTTGAAGTGACATTTGGCCCATTTTGAAATAATTATTTTTTGGATTATATCGAATTAAAATCTGAAGTATTATATTTGCAATTGTTTTAGAAAAGTAAAATTTCCCTTTTTGTTGAAGGAATAGTATAGAAAATAAGTCAATTGTCAATTTTTCTAATATGTCTGGGCTTTTAATTAATTTCATAAATTGCTGTAAACTTTGAAGTTTTTTCATCCAATCATCTTGTGAATTAACAGATATGATTGCTAGATCCATCATAGCTCGAATAGCATTATAAAAATAAATGAATTCATAATCATGCTCCCAGTCTTTTTCACTATAAACAAAACCAAAAAAATTTCGAAAATCAAGAAGTTGTTTTTGATGAAGAACAAATTGCAAATGATATGGAAGTGTGTGATCTAATAAATCTTTTATAGTTAACTCTTTTCCACTTAAAAAGTTGATTAATTTAATAATTTGATAATCTTTTTGCATAAGTTCTTGTATTTTCTGTGCTGGTGACTTTGGTAATGATGCAGCAATTAATCTGTAATATTTATCAAAATTTTGATAAATTAAGGGCTGATATGCAAGAATTAAATATGGGACAACAACAGGTGAGACTCTCATCAACATTGGTACATTTTCTAATTGAAAATCGTTCAAACTTTCATAAAATAGGTTTGCCAGAACATCAAATATATGCGTTTTCTTACGGATCGAGGTGTTTAAAAATGATTGTGCATCTGAATTTGGAATGTCAGGATAATTGTTTGGATATTGGAAAAGGTCTACTATTCTATTTTGAATTGAATTGAGAATATTTGGCTCACAAGTTTCATCCAAAACTTCAATGATTGAGTGTGGCTCAAAATCATAACTATCAATAGTTTTTTGAGGGCATTCTTTGAATAAAGATAGAGAAGGAATCCCCAAAATTTCTAAAAGATAATCTGGGGTAATAATAGAAATAAGTCTATCAAATTTTGGCCTAAAAACACTAAATAATGCTGGATAACTTTCTTTAAAAAGCAATAAATAAAAACCCATATTTCTGATTTCTGGTGAATCTTTTAAAATAATATCTTTTTTTGATTCTTTGATGATAGATAAAATTTCATTTAAAGAGTCGTCATTAACTTGATTTAGGAAAAAAAGATATAAATCTTTATAATCATTTTCATTAAAAGTTGAATCTGCAAATCTATCAGAAAAGCAATGAATAGACCATCTCAATATTAAAGGAATTTCACTTTTATAAAAGTTTTCTTGAACAGAGCGAAAAAAAACTAACAATTTTTCGTAGTCGATTTGAGGTAGAATAAAATCTGCTAATAAAACATTATTTTGACATAAATATCGTAACGATTCAAAGTATTTATCAGGTAATTTGCTTAAAAAATAAAATGCGGAATGAAATTGTTGATTCATTTATTATATGCTTATTGAAAAGAACTTTTTGTATTGCAAAGATTTTCTTTGAGCCCATTCCTTTTCTTTGCTTATATGGTCATATGATAAATAACAATATTAAACGTAATAATACACAATTCATGAGCGACAAGCCAATTTGTCATAAGAAAGAGTTTGAAGAGATTATTAGTTTGTTTCGAGATTCAATCCAATCAGAATTACAAAATAATCAAGATGAATTAATTCAAGAATTTGAAAATAAATTATTGGAAAATTTACAAGTTCTTCCCAATATTGAAGAAAAGCAAGTTAATAAAAATACGGAAAAAGAAATTAAATCATTGCAAGCAGAAGCAGTTAAAATTCAAGCCAACCTTCACGTTTACCACACAAATTTCATTGAAAATGTGCGCTCTCAAATTGAGCATGATCTAAATTCAAATCTTCCTCATATTGAACAATTTGACGAAGAAGAGGATTATACAAATGATCCAGTACTAAAATCCAATTTAGAATTAATTGATAAAACTATAATAGATTTGCAACAAAAAGAAATTGAGCTTAAATCTGCAATGGATGATAGTCTTGAAAAATATAGCGAATTTGCAAAACATATTTCATCTTCATTGAACAAAACATAATTTTGTTAGTTGATTATAATATTAATACTTGCCTTGTTTTTATTTAAAATGTAATCATATTTCGCTTATTATTTATATATATTTTTGAATCAATAATATTATTTGTTAAAATAAAAATATTTTTAGTAATATAAATTAATATGTTTTCTAGTATTTCCTATTAGATTTCAAAATAACTATTCCGCTTATATCAAATGAAGAAATGGTAAGAGCATAGCTATTGTCATGGGTTAATTCTAGATTTATAAATTGAAATGATGAATAAGCAACATCACTTGTTGATGTTACTTGAAAAGTAGCTTCTGAATTTTGTGCATTAAGTTCAGTAGTATTCTTTTCTGTGGCGATGTCAATCCAGACTCCTTGTTCATTTTGTGCCTGAATAATCCATGATTTTGGTCCTTTAAATTGAGGCGGAGATCGAATTTTATAAGATTTAAGTATTACTTTCATATAAGGTGGTAATTCTATCATAAAACTAGCTTTTGGTTTTGCAATAGATTTAAAAAATTTGGCTGGGTTTCCAGAGAAGATGTTATGCAACTTAAAAGCTTCAGCAGGAAAATCAACTGGAGATTCCACTTTGATTAATCCCAGTGATACTGGACTAGTGTATTCACGATTTCCTCCTCCTGTCGCAATTTTTTCAAAAATATTGTCAATTTCCAAGGAAAGAGCATTTTGAGGTTTGAAAACAGCATCTACAAAAGAAACCATCTGATCTTTTCCTACCGAATTCGTCATTGTTAAATAGGATATAATATGATTCATATTTCTTTCTTGATTTTTCATCCATGATCGCATAATTTTAACGTATAATCTATCTGGAATCCAATCAGCATCTTCTACAACTTGAATTTCATCAAATGATAAAGAATTGAAATCTAAATTTTCAATTTGTGCAGCAGCTTCCTCTATTCCTATTTGTTCTGAGCGAACTTTTTCATCAATGGAATTAAAATGCTGTAAAACTGCTTCTGACATTACTTTTAATTTTTGGTTAATCAAATTTTTTTCAAAACTTTTTAAAAATAATCGAACATTTAAATATTCAAAAATATTATATTATAAAATTTGCATACAATAAAGCATAATTTACAAAAAAACTTAATACATTAGAAAAATAAAATCATAATATAAAATTACTCAATGTACTTAAGAGCTTGTTCTATCATCTGATAAGCAAGCGCATAAGGTAGAACATTATGAGTAACTTGCGAAAATTCCATTGTAGGAAGCCTTCCAATAATATGATGAAGTCCTAATAAATTTGATATAATTAAATAGCAAGAAACAAATGTGTTTGCCTGTATTTCACATACAATTGAAGCTTCCTGGAGAAAAACTATATTTGCTACATCTGCACCATGAGGACCAAAGAAAAGAAGAACCTCATTTAGATACATGACTGTATCAATTGCTTGGATGAAAGTTCTCCTCTTTTCCCATTTGTAGTCTGGAAAATCTTCTGCAATTCCCAACATTACTGTATCAAGATTTGCAATATTTCGTTGACCATTTCGATTAAAGAAGCAAAATCTAAAAGGAGGGAATTGATTCAAATGATACTTCCTAAGACAATGATCTCTAAACTTCATGAGAGTTATTTGTTGGAAATTATAAAATGAATGTGGGCTAACAGTATATACATTTTCTCCATATATAAGTTCTCTTGTACCGATACACAATATTTGATATGGTTCATAATCAAAAATCTTAAGCATTTGTACAACATACTTTACTTTAGATGTAACAACTATGTATGAATTGTTATGAACTGATTGAGGCAAAAGTGCAAGAGGAACTAGAACGTCAAAAACAATGTGACCATAGTTGTGAGTCCAAATGTGGCAAATAGCAATAACAGAATTATAAAATCCAGAAACAACCCTTGATCCATTTAAGCTATTTTTATAATCAAATTGACATGTAGGGCGAACGTAATAAAATGAATTATTTGTAAAAAAAATGCATTGGCGAGTAACATATAAATCTTTCATATGAACAACTTGTATTGATTCATTTATGTACTTTTGATGAAAATATAATTCATGGTATTTAAATTCACTTAGCCAAGGTCCAATGAAATCAATAGTCGACGAGCTTGGAGTAACAGAAAGCTGAGAAAATAGTGTGGTATTGAAAATTTTATCTGGTAATTTCTCCAAGACATTTTTTGTTTCTGTAAAAAAATTAGTTAATATTGATGATTCGACAGAAACATCATCCTTAATTGATGTAAAGAGTGTAATGACAATACAACATAATATCATAATGTCATTTATATATTTTGCTTTAAATTTCATGAAGAAGAATAATGTAGAAAATCCTGAAAATTGAATTTCTTTCTATTCAAATTAAATTTCAAAATATTTTCATCAATTTCCTATTTATTTTTGGATTTATATGTTAAAATTTAAACAATATATTAAGCATATTGTATATATATTTTTTATTTATTATAAATTTAGTCTTTTTACAATAAGTCTAATCAAATGTTATGGTTGTTAAAATTTAATAGGTAAGTTATCATAAAATGTCATCTAATACAATTAAAAAATGACCATTATTTTGATTCAGTAGGTCTAAATGAGCATATTATAATAAATAAAGAGATATACTACTAGATCTAGTAATGTAGGATATTTTACTTATATAAAATGAAAAAAAATTCTTCTTTTAATATTTTATTTATATTTATAATAAAATTACAAAAAATTTTGTTTCACCTTAAGTTAATTTCATTTTAAATTAAAAAATATTCTATTTGAATTTTTTTGATAACGTTTTTCTTTTATACGTTTGAGATGTTCGTTAGAAACAAAAAAAAAAATTATTTATGAACACCACAACAAGTGTTCCAAAAGAATTCCCAAACTATCCAGGATATACGTTCTATGATCCTCGCAAACAAGATTACAGAAGGGGGCAATATCTTAAAGTTACCGCAGGCTTGATGGGCACTCGTCCACCTTTACGATCGACAATTACGAAACAACTTGAAGAACACACCAAAACAATTACTTTTGCCGAACCACCAATGGTTACTATGACACGCGAACAGCTTGACAGTTTCGATCCACCTCCTGCTGAACCTCATGATCCCGTTTTATGCTTCTTTGCGTACTTCAGAGAGGAAATAACAGAAAGCCAAGATGAAGAGCAACGAGTTCGTTATGTTAGAATATGCGTTTTCCTTACTGACAATACAATCATGATTGAAGAACACCGTATTAGAAATAGTGGAATGGAGCAAGGAGTTATTCTTCGACGTATGAGAGCATTAAATCCAAATGTTTCGCCTTTTGGATCACAATACATTGCATCTGATTTCAAAGTAGGTATTAACGTCGAAATCTATGGAATTGTTTATCATATATATTCATGCGATAAATTTACCGAAGATTACTTTAATAACAATGGTCTTGATATTGGTCAATTTGAAGAGCCACCTGACGATCTTTATTCCATTAAGAGGAAACTTACTGAACGACCAATTCGTGTTGGACATGTTAATACAGATAAGACAAATCTTCGTCAATTTCTTGATTTTGATGGAAAAGTTCTACGATTTTATGCTATTTGGGATGATCGTAATCATTTATTTGGTGAAAAACGAAAGTTTGTACTTCACTACTTTTTAGTTGATGATACAATAGAAGTTGTTCAAATTTTACCACCAAATTCAGGACGTGACCCAGTTTCTCGTCTTTTAATGAAAACAAAATTAAACAATCCCCAAACAAACAAACCATACACAGACTCTGATCTTGTAATTGGTGCTCATATCGATGTTAATGGTCGCGACTTTTTCATTTATGATGCTGATCCTTTCACTCAAAACTTCCTCGATCAGAAATATGGCAAACATGATTGGACTCCAATCAATGTTGATGAAGCTGCTCCATTTTCAAACATCAAACGTGAACCAGCTCCTTATAATGGCTGGGGAAACGAAGAAGACTCTCTTGGTTATTGTTACTCACTTCATCCAAAGCCACCAAGGAAAGACATTGCCAAACTTATCGATAAGGCAAGTGAAATTCTTCGATTTGGTGCTAAATTCAAGAATCCGGCGCCGCAAGACAGAAACAGAGACTTTGTTGTTTGCTTTTACATGGCAGATGATACTGTGGCAGTTTTCGAACTTCCAAAGAGGAACTCTGGTTTTAGAGAAGGAAAATTCATTCAAAGATCAAAGCTTAAGAATGTTAACAATCATAACCAATACTTCCAAGCTTCTGATTTTGAAATTGGAGGAGAAGTTATAATCAATGGATATGTATTTTTGCTTGAAAAAGCTGATGAATATGCACTCAATTATATGGAAGCAGATACTATTCAATTCCCTCAATCCGATCTTTTCGAAATTATCATGAGGATAAAAACTAATACAGCAGCTTTATCAAAGTGCCGTAGAACATTTGAAGGAAATGATCCCAGACTTAGAGGATTTATTGATAGTGATTTGGCAGAGAGAACACTTGTCAGAAATTATGGAATCCCAATGCATGAAGCAGTTACTATTGTTCGAAGATACTCAAATGAAAACGGATTTGACTATTTCAATTTTGTTTCTGCTCTTCAATAAGTTTTGATTTAAATATTAAGGAGTAAATAATACTATAAAATTGAATATTTTCTCAATTTTTTGATATTTAATATTTAAATGAAATTTGATCGTTTTATATGATTTCTCTCCTAATCTCTTTTTCTCTCCAATTATCGTATGATGAAGTAGCTTTTGCTGTTTGGAGTGGCCGAGAATATACAACTCGTCGTGTTGTTTCACAAGCGGGAACATGGTATCAACTAATTCCTGAAATTCATGTATATAGTGACGAATTTTTTAATGGAAGCCTTGAACTTGTTTTAAATGAAAGCAACCGAACAAATATAGTTTTTCATGATTTTGGCCATAAAGGTGGTCACCTTATGGGTTCAGAGTGGGAACATCGATGGTATTATGCTCAAACGCGTCATTTATTAACAATGGCTGATTTTTATGAACGATTTCCCAATAAAAAATGGTATGTATGGGCAGACGATGATACATATTTATATCCTGAATCAATAATAAATTTTCTTGATCAACAAGATTCATCAAATTTTGTTGTTTATGGAATTACTTATTGTTCCTGGGATTCAGTCGCAGAAATAATTGAACCAAAAAGATCTTGTCATCCATTTGCTCAAGGCGGCGCCGGCGTTTTTTATTCGCATACATTTATGTCATCAATTGCACCTTATCTTCGTAACTGTAGTGAAATGTTCAATGATCCCAATTTTGCAGGTTCAATGCGCCTAGCAATATGCATTGAGCGTTTTCTTGGTGTTGATAAATGGAATATGGGATCTACAGCAATTAATTTGAGCCCTCGCTTACATAGCAGTAATCCTCTTCAAGAAACCGAAGAAAGCAATGTAAAATTTCCAATGTCTTTTCATCGAATGAGGCATATACTACTATATCAAATTTGGAATGCAACGGAATCAATTTGGATTGATGGGGAAGGAAAAGATAGACATGTTAGTTGGGACAATATTACAATGTCAACATTTCAAATTGAAGTCGGTAACGACAGAAAAAGAATGAATCTTCATTGGGGATTTAGAATAAGACAATTATATGATAAAAGCAATTATATTTATGCTATTTCGAGGCCAGAACCTTTTTTCAATAAATCAGACATTAGCAAAATTAATCCAATTATGTTTGAACAAAAATTTGAAAGAAATATAACATTAAGATATATTTGTGCAGATGGGTTTGATGTAGATGAAATGACATTTGACTCATTTCTAGGTCCAGAAAAAGTAGGAACTGCATTTTTACTGAACTGTCCAAAATCAAAATTAATGCCAATTCAGAGTAAGGAAAAAATGATTCTAAATGTTATACCGAAAGATCCTTCAATGATGTAATTATTTAATTTTGAATTTTGTAATCTTGTTTGTATTATTCTATACATATTTTTATAAAAATAATAATTTATTTATAATATCCACTCATAATATATCAAACAAATACATTAAAATTTAGAATCATATTCTGATGCAACAAAAGCTCCTGGAATTGCTGCATCCATTCTAATCATTTTCATATACTCATTTTTTTTCATCGGATCTGGCAAAGTCGGCACAAAAAATGTATCTTTAACTGCCAATAATACAGTATGTTCTTCACCAGCTGCAGCTGAAATTACTTTCATGCCTTCTTTTAAAATAACTTTTTTAGGCCGTATCGAATTTGTGAAGCTGGCAGTTCCAAGCTGGCCTTTAACACCAATTCCCCAAGTCCAGCAGTCACCTTCAAAAGTAACGCATCCATAATGAGCACCGCCTGCAAAAACTGATATTGGATTGCCACATATTCCGTATATTTGTACTAAACCCCCGTTTGAACAAGTTGTATAAATACGACCATTTGGCTTAAGTAAAATGTATTTATCTTTACTTGCTGAAACGGAAATAACATCGTTAATTATAATCGGAGAATCTGATTCTTTTTCAGTATAAATACGCAGCGTTTGATTATCTGATAAAATAGCAAAACCATTTTGTGTAATTTCTGCTTTTATAGGAATTTCTGGATGTGGTAATTGAAACTCGTTAGGAATTCCTTTTAAAGGAGAATAGAAATAAATTGTTTCTTTTTTGAATATTATAACAGATTTGTAACGAGAAAAAACGTCTGTAGCATTTGAAATTGAAATCAATTGATTATCAAAAGTTGGAAAATGAATAAATTCTTGTTGATTTATAACAATTGTATGATAATCATTAAGAGCAACCGATTTAACACTAGACTGTGCTAAAACTGGGACTTGATTAAAAGAAGGTGGTAAGTTTCCATTAGTATTATTTTCATCTTTTGTTTCATCATATAAATTTGCTGTCTGGTTTGTGGATTTAACTGAATCTATTCTTCCCCAGGCCATTAAATCTCCATCTGTGGTTAATGCAGCAGAATTCCAACTTCCTGTATAAATGTTAATAATATTCATATCTTTTAGCGCAAGAACTGGTGAATTGGTATCAATGGTTTGAGTTGTTTGGCCAAATTCACCAGAACCAAAGCAATAAATGGATGAAACTGGAATACCGGGTTTTGAAGACATATATATTTTCAAATAGAAACGATTAAATTTTACTATTTGAAGGTCAAAATATTTATTTTTATATATTCATCAAAAAGTTCAATGAAAATAACGTTTAAAAATAAATAAAAAACAATGCTTCAATTAATATTTACAATTATTATTTCTTATCAAGTTCTTTGATTGCTGCTGACATTGCTGCATATGCAACATTAAGTGAACCATTTTTAAATGCTAATCTTGCAATTTCAATCAACTGCTTGCATTTATTATTATCATCTGTTTTCTTTGTTTGACTGTGATTTTCTTGACTTGAAATCTGCGGATATTGAACGTTACTGGGAGGTGGCTTCTGACTATATCCAAAAGTTTGTGGAGGATTTGGAATATTGTTAAATTCAGGACCATCAATTTTTGGGTAAGATGGAATAGTTACCATTGATGGATGAGCTGTTTGTGGAATGCCATTATTATTGACAGGGTAATTTTGAATAGGAGCATTTTGTGAATTTGATTGTTGATATTGTATATTTTGATTTTGAGGATTTGGTTGTGCAAAAATCTTAGATTCCATTCGTTTTATTTTTTGATTCACTCTTTGTGATGCTGGACCATGTATTGATGTTGCAGCATAAGACAAATAAGCAAGACGATACATTTCGTTTGGAAGGGATGAATCTTCGGCTGCTGCTAAAATTGAATCGCCAAATTGTTCTAATTCTTTGACATTTGATATTTTGCATTTTGTTAAAACGCTTTTAAGTTTGTTAAAAGATTCTATGCTTTCTGGTGTTGATTGATTTTTAGAAAAATAATCGTCGCACAATAAAAACGCATAATTAATAAAAGAACCAGAAATATTTGGAAGAGTACTAGCCAGCATTTCTGCTGCTGACAGAAGTGATTGGACAGATTTTACCACTGAAAGCGGTGCTGTATTAATCCCACAAAACATTCTAAAAATCTGAATTTTTTTTTTTTTTTTTTTTTTGAAAAATGCCCCTATAATTGAATTTAAAATCTTTCATTTTTTATCAATAGTAATAATTCTACTAAGTAGATTCAACTTAATTATGGAAAAAAAAATTATTGGTTTCGTAAAAGGTTTGATTATAAAAATAAACAAAAAAAAATATCTTTTAATCTGTTATTTTATCAAGTATATTTTTGTTTAATTGGCTAATAATGTCAGATTAATGGATATGATAGAGCAATTTTTAGATTAAGCATAAAAAAAAGTTCTATATTTTTGACCAACCAATTTTGGCTATTTTTTGTAGATTAAAGGTAAAGTTTGATCAAATATATGATGCAGTATTTGCTATTTCAATTATAATATATTATAAAAAAAAAACTCGCTAAAATTTTACTTTCAAAAAGTTTCTGTTTTCAATAAAATTACGTTTTTTATTATATAAAAAATGTCCCAACCAAAAGCAGAAAACATCAAAGTTGTTGTAAGATGCCGTCCTCTCAGTAAAAAAGAAATTGATAGAGGGAATTTTGAAATTATTCGCATGGATCCATCAAAAAATACAGTTTATCTCATAAAAAAACCTGATGATCAAGAACCTAAATCTTTCTTATTTAACTCTGTATATCCAAATAGTGCTGATCAGCAGTTTATTTATGATGATTGCGCCCGTCCAATTATTGATTCTGTTTTAGAAGGATATAATGGAACTATTTTTGCTTATGGTCAAACAGGAACTGGAAAAACATATACCATGGAAGGAGATATAAGCAGTGAACAAAATAAAGGTATTATCCTCCATGCATTTGATCACATATTTGCTCGTATATCAGGTGTTAAAAATATTCAATTTTTGGTCAGAGCATCATATCTTCAAATTTACATGGAAGATGTTTGTGATCTCCTCGGCGACCCTTCAAAGAAGTTGCATGTTCGACAGCTTGATACAGGTGTCACAGTTGTAGGACTTTCATCTCATATTGTTAAAAATCCAAAAGAAATCACTGATCTTCTTCTTAATGGTGCCAAAAATAGGACAACTGGTGCTACAGCTATGAATCAACAAAGTTCGCGTAGCCATTCTGTATTTACCATTATCATTGAACAACAAGAAGAAGATGGAAGAACAAAAATGGGTAAATTGAATCTTGTTGACTTAGCAGGTAGTGAACGTTTAGGTAAAACAGAAGCTACAGGTCAACGCGCCAAAGAGGGAGCCAAGATCAACCAATCTCTTCTTGCTCTCGGTAACGTTATATCAGCTCTTGTTACAGGTTCAAAACACGTTGCATATAGAGACTCTAAACTTACTCAACTTTTGCAAGATTCACTTGGTGGTAATGCAAAAACAGTCATGGTTGCAACTCTTGGTCCAGCAAATTATAACTATGATGAAACTCTTTCTACGCTTCTTTATGCTACACGAGCACGTGATATCAAAAATATTCCAAAGATCAATGAAGATCCAAAAGATGCTTTACTTGGTCAATTAAAGGCTCAAATTGACGCTTTGAAGAAGCAACTTGAAGAACAAAATGCGGAAACGAATGGGAATGGTGTTGCTGTTGGCGACAACCAATACCTGAAACAGATCGAACATGAGCACAAAAAGAAACTTAAAGAATTAATGGCTGAGAAAAGTATGAATGAAGAGCAAAGGCAACAGATGAAAGCCAAACTAGATGCTGAATATGAAGCTAGTAAAAAAACAAAAGAGGAATCAGAGCAACTTAAAGCAAAGATTGCTCAAATGGAACAGTCTGTTCTTGTTGGTGGAGTCAATCTTGTTGATAAGGCTAAACAGCAGCAAGAAGAAATTCGTGCTCATGAAAGTAAAATGAGGCGCCAACAAGAAGAACAAAAAGCTTTATCACTTAAAAGAAAGCAACAAGAAGAAGAAATTCTTCTTGCTGAAAAGAAATATGGTTCAATCAAAGACGAACTCGTTGAAAAAGTTCATAAAATTAAAAAGATTAGACCACTTATTAAGAAAATGGAAGAATCAATTGATGATATTCAACAGCAATTTGAACGTGAAAGAGAAGAACAATCAAATCAAATTAAGTCACTTAGTCGTGAACTTCTTTTGTTACAAATGATTGCCTCAAGTTTCATTCCAGAACAACACATTGCAAATATCGAAAAGCACTGTAAATATGACGAAGTTAACCAAAAAATGTACATCGATAAAGTTGAGCTTGCAGGATGTCATCAAAAAGTCGAAGAAGAAGTATTTGAGGATAACAGTGTTTATATCCAAGGTATTGATGGTGCAATCTTCGGTGGCGCGAAGCCGATTGTTGAAGATGAAGAATTGAAACAGAAGAAAGCAGCTGCACAGAAAAAGAGGAAAATGGCAGCACACAGGCTTCTTAACCAATTCGCACTTGCTGATACTATGGATAGTAAGAATGACTGAAGTCATTAATAATAGATATATATTTCTAATTATTGATATTAAAAAGGAATTGTTTTCTTTTTATTTTTTACTAATATAATAAGTAACTTTCTTAAAACAGGATTATTTTTTAGATGTGGATTATTATTGTTGTTGTTGTGTTTCTCTTGTTTAAAACATAAAAAAGTTTGATTTTTAAAAATTTTAAAATTTTATGTCACATTTCATAAATGTCTCAAGAAGAAGAAGAAGTCACACTTGATATTAATCTAAAAATTCTTGGAAATTCAGAAGTGGTAACAATTCCACTTCCCAATAATATTACTATGGAATCAATTAAAATACTTGCTAGCGATTATACTGATATTCCGATTGATAAAATGCGTTTAATCTTAACTGGTCGAGCAATGCGAAATGGAACAACACTTAAAGATTATGATGTGCACAATGGCTCAACTATACATATTGTCCCTGAAAGGGAACGAAATCAACGCCCTCAACCACAACGCCAACCTCCGTCAAATATACAGCAACCATCTCCTGCCCAAGTTCAAGAGCAACAAAATCAGCAAAACCAAGAACAGCAGCCAAATCAACAAAACGAACGAAATCAAGAAAATGTCCAGCCAACTTTTTCTGCTCCTAATAGTGATTTGGTTCAGCTCCGAACTGCTGTATCAAATGTACAACAATATCTATCGGAAATATCCTTTGCAGCATCAACTTTGCAAAGAGCAGTCAATCAGCCATCAGTAGGAACCTCGAATGAAGCTCTGGCTAATTTATGCCAGCGTGTCAATGATGTAATTCCACAAATTTTGCAACTCAACTCAGATATTTATACATATCATGCGTTCAATGTTGACGGTGATGGCAATCGTATTGCTTTTTCAAGAGATGGTCCAATGGGAGATCCATCATCTGATTTTAATGATGGTTTCTCCTTTGGATTTAATAGCGCTCTTAATCATTTAATACAATCAGCTCCTAATACCATAGTTCTTGAGCCACAAAATAATGATGTTAACTCTAATTCACAGCCATTAGTTCCTCCATCCGCACAACCTACTTCAAATTCAAATCAAAATTCTTCAACAGTATCAACAACGACAACTTCATCAACTGGAGTAACAACATCAACTACTACTACTACTTATACGACTGCATTTTCTATGAATCAACCTCCAAATGTACAACCTCCAACAAACTCAGTTTCAGGTTCTTTTCAAGGTGAAATTGCTCCAGGCGTTCAAGCAGCTGTTGATATTCAAGTTATTGATGTTCCTGATGATAATAATAACGATAATGGAGATGGAATTGTTGAAGTCAATAATATCAGTATCGATATTGATTCTCAAGTAGATCCAGCTAGCACACCAGAATCTACAGAAGCATCGAATTCTGGAACGACGACTTCAACTACTGGATCCTTAACTACAGATAATCATTCACCAGCAGCAGGAAATCAGAATGGACAGCAGCAACCTTTATCACCTCCAAATGACGATCCTGTTGATTTATCACAGATTGTTCTAGATCCCGAAGAATTAGAAATTGTTAATGCTGATGCAGCAGCGCTTCGTGACCACTTTGAGCCTCCAATACTTGGTATGCAGTATTTCAGGCAAAGTTCAAATAATATGTAATTATGAAATGGTTATATTATATTTTATATTTTATTAATAAAATTTCTTTGAATCACAATTTTTTCTTTAATTGATATTAAAAAAAAAAAAATATAAAGTTAGAAGTAAGAAAAAAAAATTACATTTTATTACATTTAAATGATTGAACTATTCTTTTTTATCAATTTTTTAGTTCCATTTATCCGAATCAAATGAATCATTATCATCATCCGTTATTGGAACAACATCAGCTTTATTCTGATTATTATTTTCATTTTGTTGTTCTTGCTGCTGTTGTTGTTGGTCATTTGTCTCCTTTTCTGTATTATTGTTGTTCTGTTGCTTGACAACTTTTGTGACTGGAGTCACAGGCAAATCATTCATGCTCGACTCGCTTGCGGCAAACCAATCAGTGGACTGGTTTGAGTCAGCAATGGACTCGCTCAGCTGACTAGTTTGTTTCAATGAAGACGAAGTCTTTGGCTTAGCTTTCACATTATTTTTCTGTATAGATGAATTCAAAGACTGAGAAGAATCCTTATCATCATCTTCTTTCTTGTTTTCGTCTTTTTTAATATTTTCGTCTTGTTTAGTATTTTCGTCTTGTTTAGTATTTTCGTCTTGTTTAGTATTTTCGTCTTGTTTAGTATTTTCGTCTTGTTTAATGTTTTCGTCTTGTTTAATGTTTTCGTCTTGTTTAATATTTTCGTCTTGTTTAGTGTTTTCGTCTTGTTTAGTATTTTCGTCTTGTTTAATGTTTTCGTCTTGTTTAATATTTTCGTCTTGTTTAATGTTTTCGTCTTGTTTAATGTTTTCGTCTTGTTTAGTGTTTTCGTCTTGTTTAGTGTTTTCGTCTTGTTTAGTGTTTTCGTCTTGTTTAATGTTTTCGTCTTGTTTAATGTTTTCGTCTTGTTTAGTGTTTTCGTCTTGTTTAATGTTTTCGTCTTGTTTAATGTTTTCGTCTTGTTTAGTGTTTTCGTCTTGTTTAGTGTTTTCGTCTTGTTTAGTGTTTTCGTCTTGTTTAGTGTTTTCGTCTTGTTTAGTGTTTTCGTCTTGTTTAATGTTTTCGTCTTGTTTAGTGTTTTCGTCTTGTTTAGTGTTTTCGTCTTGTTTAGTGTTTTCGTCTTGTTTAATGTTTTCGTCTTGTTTAGTGTTTTCGTCTTGTTTAGTGTTTTCGTCTTGTTTAGTGTTTTCGTCTTGTTTAGTGTTTTCGTCTTGTTTAGTGTTTTCGTCTTGTTTAGTGTTTTCGTCTTGTTTAGTGTTTGCAGGCTGTTTTTCTGGTTGTTTTTGAGGTTTATCGCTGGAAGAGAAAATGTCTTCAACAGGGGCAGCTTGGATTGGGACAGGCTGTTTTTCTGTTTCGTTTTTTGATGGTTCTTCTTCTTTTTTCTCTTGGCTGTCTTGCTTTGCTTCTTCAGTGTTGGTGGCTGGTGCTGTGGCGTCTTTGGCGCTGTTCTCTTTATCGCTAGAAGAGAAGACGTCATCAGCTGCCATGACTTTTCTTGCGTTTGGGATCTCAGATTCTTTTTGCCCGCTTTCTTGAGCCTTGCTTTCATTCTGGTCTTGTGAGTGGCTTCCATCGGTCTTTGCGTCTTTCTCTGTTTCTCCTTGATTTTCAACATCTTCTTGGCCAGCTTTTGCTTTATCTTCAGCTTCTTTATTGATGGTTTCGTTGTTCTTAGTTGCGGTCTTTGACTCTGGCTTCTCTTTCTTTTCTTCTTCTCCACTTGAGAAAATGTCATCGACTGAACTAACTTTTGTTATGTTTGCTACTTTCACTTCTTTTAGTTCTTCTTTTTGTTCTTGTTCTGTTGTGTATGATTCTTTATTTTCTTCTGGGTTTTGTGCGTTCTTTTTATCTCCTTCTTCGTCTTCATCAGCTGCAAAAATGTCATCGCCTGAGCTAACTTTACTGACTTTTGATTCTGTTGCAACCTTTTCTTCTCCTCCTTCTTTTTCTTCTTGTTTTTCTTTTTCTTCTTTTGCTTCTTTTACTTCTGGTTTTGTGTTTGTATTTTCTTCTGGGTTTTCTTTCTTATGTGAATCTTCTTCTGAATCGTCGGCTGCAAAAACGTCATCGCCTGAGCTAACTTTACTGACTTTTGATTTTGTTGCCACCTCTTCTTCTCCTTCTTTTTCTTCTTTTACTTCTTTTACTTCTGGTTTTGTGTTTGCGTTTTCTTCTGGGTTTTCTTTCTTATGTGAATCTTCTTCTGAATCGTCGGCTGCAAAAACGTCATCTCCTGAGCTAACTTTACTGACTTTTGATTTTGTTGTCACTTTTTCTTCTCCTCCTTCTTTTTCTTTTTCTTCTTCTTTTGCTTCTGGTTTTGTGTTTGTGTTTTCTTCTGAATCGTCTGCTGCAAAAATGTCATCTGTAGACGATACTTTTTGTACTGCTGCTTTTGGCTGTTTCTCTTTATCATCATTTTCTTTTTCTTCATCTGTTTTTGTTTTTTCTTCTTGTTGACTGTTTTGTTGCGGTTTTTCTTTCTCGTCATCATCCTTAGCGAAAATGTCATCGTCAGATGATGCTTTTTGGACTGTTGATTGTGACGCTTTTTCTTTATTTTCGTTTTCATTCTGATTTTCTGTTTCAGTTTTAGTTTGTTTTTGTTGCTTTGGCTCTTCTTCACTGTTTTTCTCATCTCCTGCTGAGAAAATGTCATCAACAGCAACAACGTTCCTTGGGACTGACTTCGCCTTCATTTCTTCTAGTTCTTTATTTACGTGTTTGTCTTCGTTTTGATTGTTTGTGCTGCTTTCATTTGTCTCTTCTTCTTCAATTTCAATCTCTTTGAGTGGGTCAGTGTGTTTTCCGCTTTTGTTTTCGCTATCTTTGCTTTCAGCCGCTTTTTCATCAGTTTTCGCTTCTTCTTTTGGCTTCGCCGAATTTTGGCTGTCTTCGTCTCCTGCTGAGAATGGATCGTCAGCGGCAACAACGGGCTTTGAATTTGGCTGTGATTGATTCTCGCCGTCTTCTTTTTCTGATTCGTGCTTCTCTTCTATTTTTTCATTTTGTGGATCTTTGTTTGGCTGCTCCTTGTTGTCTGATTCATGCTTCTCTTCTTCTGTGTTTTCTTGTTGCTTGTTTGGCTCTTCGCTGGCTTTGTCTTCTGGTTCCTTGTTGTCTGATTCATGCTTCTCTTCTTCTGTGTTTTCTGGTTTGTTTGGATGCTCCTTGTTGTCTGATTCATGCTTCTCTTCTTCTGTGTTTTCTTGTTGCTTGTTTGGCTCTTCGCTGACTTTGTCTTCTGGTTCCTTGTTGTCTGATTCATGATTTATTTCTTCTTTGTTTTCTTTCTTTTCCTCTTCTTCTTTGTTTTCTGTATTTGTTTTGTTTCCTTCTTCTTTGTTATCGATAACATTGTTGTTTTCATTGGCTTCTTGCTGCTCTTTATTTGTATTTTCGTTGTCTTTCTTTTCTTTTTCTTCTGGTTTGTCATCGGATTCCTTTTGAGGTTGTTCTTTGTCTTCTTCTTCTTTATTTTCTGGTTTATGATTCTCTTCTTCAGCTTTGTTTTCTTTTTCATGTCTCTCTTCTTCTTCTTTGTTTTTAGTTTCAGCTGTTTCTTCAACCTTATTTTCATTTTCAGCTTCCTTGTTTTTAGTTGTTTCTTCTTCTTCTTTGCTTTGCTGCTCTTTGTTGTTTGGTTCATCTTTATTTTCACTGATCTGTTTCACTTCTTCATTGTCTGATTCCTGCTTTTCTTGATGTTCGCTCTGGTGTTCTTGATTTTGTTGCTCTTCATTTTCTGCTTTTTGCTTCTCATCTTTGTTTTCAGGATTTTCGCTGCTTGCTTGGGTTTCTGGCTTGCGTGGACTTTCGCTGTCTTTTTCATCAACAGGAACAACGTTCCTTGGAACTGAATTGGCTTTCATCTCCTCAATTTCTTTGCTTTCTGATCCGTGCTTATCGTCTTTGCTTTCGTTGTCTGAGTTTTTGTCAGCATCAACTTTGGTTCCGGTTTCATTCTTTTCATCTGGCTTTGCCTCACTGTCGTGTTTCTCGTTTTCTGGCTTCTCTTCTTGGTTTTCACTAACATGTTTTTCCTCTTGGTTTTCATTAGCAGGTTTCTCTTCTTGGATTTCACTAATCGGTTTTGTTTCTTCATTTTCACTAACATGCTTTTCTTCTTGGTTTTCACTAACAGGTTTCACTTCTTCATTAACTTCATTTTTCTGTTTTTCATCTTGGTTTTCACTTACATGATTTTCTTCTGGTTTTTCTTCTTCTTTTTGTAGTTGCCCTTTATTCTCATTTTCGGGTTTTTCACTCTCGTGCTTTTCATCTTTCTCTTTGTTTTCATTGTTTGATTCGTTTTCGGTTTCTGTGCTCATTGCAAAAACGTCATTTCCATGCGCTGTGTCACTCTGGGCAGACTGCGCTTGCGGCCCTCCGTCTTCCTTGCTTTCTTCCGCTTGCTTCTCTTTCTTGCTTAAATCTTCGATGTCACCTTCATCGCCAGTCGAGAAGATGCTGTCAACATCAACAAGGTTTCTTTGATCTGATTGGGCATTCATCTCTTCAGTCTCTTTGTTTGCCAGCTTTCCATCTTCTTCATCCTGCTTGTCAGATTTTGTTGCATCTTCAGTTTCGTTATTGTTAATTTCTTTTTCTTTATCTTCTTCAGGTTCTTGTTTTTGTTCTGTTGTGTTTGATTCTTCGTTTTCTTCTGGGTTTTGTGCGTTCTTTTTATCTCCTTCTTCGTCTTCATCGGCTGCAAAAATGTCATCGCCTGAGCTAACTTTACTGACTTTTGATTCTGTTGCCACTTTTTCTTCTCCTCCTTCTTTTTCTTCTTTTGCTTCTTTTACCTCTGATTTTGTGTTTGCGTTTTCTTCTGGGTTTTCTTTTGTATGTGAATCTTCTTCTGAATCGTCGGCTGCAAAAACGTCATCTCCTGAGCTAACTTTACTGACTTTTGATTCTGTTGTCACTTTTTCTTCTCCTCCTTCATTTTCTTTTTCTTCTTCTTTTGCTTCTGGTTTTGTGTTTGTGTTTTCTTCTGAATCTCCTGCTGCAAAAATGTCATCTGCAGACGATACTTTTTGTACTGCTGCTTTTGGCTGTTTCTCTTTATCATCATTTTCTTTTTCTTCGGTTTCAGATTTTTGTTTTTCTTCTTGGCTTTCTTTTTGTTCAACTTTTTCTTCTTCTTTCTTAGCTTTGTCACTTTCATTTTCTTCACTTGTTGAAAATATGTCATCAACAGCCATTACTTTTCTTGGGATTGGTTTTTTATCTTTTTCTTCAACTTTATTAGAATTATGTATTTCATCTTGGTTTTCTGTTTCTTGTTTGGCTTTAGTTTCTGGTTCTGTTTTATTTGCATCTTTTGTTTGTTGTTTTGTTTCTTCTTCGCTGTTATTTTCATCTCCTGTTGAGAAAATATCATCAACTGCAACAGCATTTCTTGGGACTGACTGTGCCTTCATTTCTTCTAGTTCTTGATTTACTTGTTTTTCATCCTTCTTTCCGCCTTCTTCACTAGAGTAAGGTTCCATTTTCATCAAAGATGCAGGATTAGCATTTTTCTTTTCACCTTCCTCATTTGTTTCCTTATTTGACTCTCCAATCATTGGTACATCTGACACTTTTTCAGAAGGTGATAAGCTTGGCTTTTCATCAAGTAATAATTTTTTATTACCATCCGCATTACTACTTAGTTTATCATCATCATCGCTGATCTTCATCACTTGATTTACATTCTTATTGTCCTTTTTATTCCTATCAGAACCAGATATCATTTCATCAGAAGAAGATATCAAAATTACATTATCACCTTTATTATCAGAATCGCCCAAAAGCTTGCCAGCAAAAGCATTCATCATGTTTGATAGTTGGTCAGGTGAACTATTTTTCTTAATATCTGTCACTTTTCCTTTATCTTCATCATCGTCATCGTCATTCAGCGAAATCGTACCTTCTTCGGAATCAGAAGCTGCTGTGACAATCGACAGTGCTTGTGTCTGGACAATCTCACCGTTGCTGTAGTTACTATCATCTTCGGTGGTGTTTTGTTTGGATTCTTCTGTTGGTTTTTGCTCTTGATCTTTGACCTTGTTGTCCTCTTCTGTCTCTTTGTTTCGAATGTGATTTATGTCTGGAATGTCTGAGTCGTCGTCTGCGTCAAGTGACGAATAGTTGTTCACATCGAGAATCTCAACTTTGCTGCCATCTTCGTTGGTTTCAATTCTAATATTGGCCTTCTCTTCGTCATTGTTGTTTTGCTGCTCTTTTTCATCATTTCCTTCTTCTTTCTTCTCTTCATCATCCTTCTTCTTTGGCTCATTTTCTTTTTGTGCATCTTCTTCTGATTTTGTATCATCATTATTTTGCTTAATTTCATCTTTCTTCTTATTCTGTTCATCTTCTTCTTGTTTTGGTTCTGGTTGTTTTTCTTGTTTTGATTCTTCTTCTTCTTGTTTTGGTTCTTCTAATTGTTTTGGTTCTGGTTGTTTTTCTTGTTCTTTATTTTCATCATTAAGAGTAATTTCTGTGTCAGGTTTGTTTTCGTCTTGTGTCTCTTTTTCAGATGAGGACTTCAGTTTTTTGTCACTATTTAGATTAAGTATGTCGATCTTTGGAACTTGTAGTTGGCTGTTGTCATCTAATTCAGAATGATTCTCTTCTTCTTTCACATTGTTTGCCTTGTTTTGTGCATCTTTTGGTTTTTCACTGCTAAATTCAGCATTGTTGTCATCACTATCAGACCAGATTGAGTCTGTTTTCTTCTTCTTTTTAGGCTTCTCTTCCTCAGTGTCCTTAGGAGCAGCTTTTGAAGCATTTTTAATTTCTTCGCTGCTAAACTCATCATTATCATTATCATCATTATCACTGTCAGCCCAAAGTGAATCATCCTTCTTCTTCTTTTTAGGCTTCTCTTTTTCGGTATCTTTAGGAGCAGCTTTTGAAGCATTTTTAATTTCTTCGCTACTAAACACATCGTTATTATTATCATCATTATCACTGTCAGCCCAAAGTGAATCATCCTTCTTCTTCTCCTTTGGCTTCTCTTCAATAGTTTGTTGCTTTTTAGTATCTTCACTTCCTACAGCATTTTCATTTTCATCATCATAATATTCATACTCATCTTCATCATCATCGTCCCAGATTGATTCAACTTTCTTTTTCCTCTTCTTTGTTTTGGGCTTCTCTTTTTCTTGAACTTTTGTTTCCTGTTTAGCTTCTTCATTGTCATGTGCACTTTCGTTCTCATTGTCATCGTCGTCGTATACTTCGCCATCTTCTTCATCATCGTCCCAGATTGACTCCACTTTCTTCTTCTTTTTAGGCTTGGCTTTGATTGGCTCTTCTTTGGCTTCCTCGGCTGGAGTGGCTGATTTTGTGAATTTCTTGATTTCTTCGTTGTTGAAATCACTAAATTCAGAGTCTTCATTGCTCTTATTTGGCTGCTGTATTTGAGGCTGCTCTTTGCTTTTTTCTTCATCTTGTGGTTGCGGTGATGCCTGACGTTTATTTGAATCAGTTTCTTTGTTGTCATCGGATTCATCCCAATCGATTTCATCCGCTTTTTTATCTTTAACTTTCTTTTCTTGATTTGGTTCTTCTTCTTGTTTATATTCTTCTTCCTGTTTATGTTCCTCTTCTTGCTTATGCTCTTCTACTTTAGGTTCTTCTTCTTGTTTAGGTTCTTCTTCTTGTTTAGGTTCTTCTTCTTGTTTAGGTTCTTCTTCTTGTTTAGGTTCTTCTTCTTGTTTAGGTTCTTCTTCTTGTTTAGGTTCTTCTTCTTGTTTAGGTTCTTCTTCTTGTTTAGGTTCTTCTTCTTGTTTAGGTTCTTCTTCTTGTTTAGGTTCTTCTTCTTGTTTAGGTTCTTCTTCTTGTTTAGGTTCTTCTTCTTGTTTAGGTTCTTCTGCTTTAGGTTCTTCTTCTTGTTTATGCTCTTCTTCTTTGGGTTCTTCTTCATGCCTGTGACTATTGCCAAATTCATCAATCACTGATGACGAATGTGACTTGTCCTTCTTGATTTGTTCAGATGAGCTCATTGAAAAGTCGTCATATTCGGGCTTTGATCTCTTCTTTGTCCTTGATGACGATCCTTCACTTTGGCATTCTTTTGGAGGTTTCTCTTCTTCATTCTTCTGTGCCGCATTGTTTGCATCATTGCCAAGAAGAGCTGAGAAAGCGTTGTTCATCAAAGATCCTAAATTATTGACTTCTCTGTTATTTTCCTTGTCTGTCTCTTTCTCCGATGCCTGCCCGCTCTTCCTTGCACTGCCCTTCTCACTCTCATGCTTCTCTGACTCCACTTTTCTTTCGCTGCCTTTCTCACTCTCGCGGGAAGCTTCTTTTTCTGGAGCTGATTGCATCTTCCTTGCGCTGCTTTTCTCGCTCTCTTGTGTAGCTTCTTTGTCAGGTTTTGGACGATTTTTTCTTAATGTTCTTTTCTCGTTTGGCCTTGACTTCCCTGGAGCTGACAGCATCATTCTCTCTATGTCTTTTTCGCTTTCATTTGCTTTCCCTGGAGCTGACAGCATCTTCCTCGCGCTTCCCTTTTCGCTTTCATTTAGTTTGTCTGATTGGCTCTTTCTTGCACTTCCTTTTTCATTTTCATTTAGTTTGTCTGATTGACTCTTTCTTGCAGAACTTTTCTCATTTTCATTTAGTTTGTCTGATTGACTCTTTCTTGCAGAGCTTTTCTCATTTTCATTTAATTTGTCTGATTGACTCTTTCTTGCAGAGCTTTTCTCATTTTCATTTAGTTTGTCTGATTGACTCTTTCTTGCACTTCCTTTTTCACTTTCGTTTTGTTTGTCTGACTGGCTCTTTCTTGCAGAGCTTTTCTCATTTTCATTTAGTTTGTCTGATTGACTCTTTCTTGCACTTCCTTTTTCACTTTCATTTAGTTTGTCTGATTTCATCTTCCTTGCGCTGCTTTTCTCACTTTCCTGTGTAGCTTCTTTATCTGATTGTGATCTGCTTTTGCTTAAGTCTCTTTTTTCTTTAGAGTTAGCTTTGCCTGGTTCTGACAGCATCTTTCTCTCTTTCTCTTTTTCACTTTCATTTGTTTTTCCTGGTTCTGACAGCATCTTTCTTTCCTTTTCTTTTTCACTTTCATGTTTATCTTCTTTTTCTTGTTTTAGTTGATTTTTGCTCACTTTTCCTTTTATTTTCTCTGGAGAAGAAAGCATTTTCCTTTCTGTTTCTTTTTCGCTTTCGTTCTTTTTTCCAGGTGCGGAAAGCATCTTCCTTGCGCTTCCCTTTTCGCTTTCGTTTAGTTTGTCCGATTGGCTCTTTCTTGCGCTGCTCTTTTGATTCTCGTTTGCAGGTTCCTTCTCTGATGTAGACCTGCTCTTTCTTGAACTGCCTTTTTCGCCTTCTCTGGCTGATTTTGAGTGAGATTTCCTTCCGCTTCCTTTCTCGGAAGAGTGAGCTGAAAGTGATCTCAAGCTCTTCTCTGAATTTTCTTTCTCTTGTGGCTGCTTGTTGAGGTTTCCTGCTGAAAAGAGAGAGTTGATTACATTTTGCACTGTTGATTCTAAATTTCCTTGATCTTTTTCTTCTGGTTTTTCATCAGTTTCTTTATTCTCTGGTTTTTCTTCGATTTCTTTTTCTTTATCTTCTGGTTTTTCACTTTCACTCTTTTTATGATTATCTTTTGGTTCTAAGGCTGTTCCAAGGGCACTTAAAATATTTGGCTGTAATTTATCATGATTTTGGATTTCTTTTTCTTTGATTTCTGGGTTTTCTTCTGTTTCTTTAGTTTCAGTTTTTTCATTATTTTCTTTGATTTCTAGTTTCTCGTTATTTTCTTGGATTTCTGGTTTTGACTCTTCTTCTTTTTCTTTAGTTTCTGTTTTTTCGCTTGGTTTTTCGCTTTCACTCTTTTTGTGGTTATCTTTTAATTCCAAGGCTTCTCCTAGGACACTTAAAATATTTGGTTGTAATTTATCAGGATTTTTGATTTCCTTTTCTTTGATTTCAGGTTTTTCTTTGGTATCTTTGGTTTCTGTTTTTTCATTATTTTCTTTGGTTTCTATTTTTTCATTATTTTCTTTGGTTTCTGGGTTTTTATCCTTTTCTTCGATTTCTGGTTTTTGTTCTTCTTCTTTTTCTTTGTTTTCTGTTTTTTCACTTTCACTCTTTTTACTGTTATCTTTTAGTCCTAATGCTTCGCCAAATGAACTCAAAATATTTGGCTGTAATTGATCTGATTTTTGGATTTCTTTTTCTTTGGCTTCTGGCTTTTCATCATTTTCTTTGGTTTCTGTTTTTTCATTTGATTTGTCACTTTCATTCTTTTTGTCATTATCTTTTAGTCCTAGGGCTTCTCCAAAAGCAGTAAAAACATTGGGTTCTTTTTGATCAGCAGTATCTGGTTTTTGTTCTTCTTTTTGGTCATTTTTAAATATGGCATCAGCAACAGGATTAATTTGATCAGATAATTTTGTCTTGATATCCTTCTTAGAAGCTGATGAATCTGATTTATGGTGTTTGCTTGATGCTGAATTTGCAGTTTTTGAATTTAATAGATCATGAGAAGAAGAGTTTTCTTTAGATTTGATAGCTTCCTTTTCGGAATTTGATTTGTTAGTTTTATCATTGCCTCTTTCAGATGCTGATTTTCCTTTGCTTGAATTATTTTTTCCAGTATCTGATTTAATTTTATTATCTTTTTCAGATGATGATTTGACTTTGCTTGAATTATTCTTCTCGGAAGATACTTTATTTTCTTTTTCAGATAATTGTTTGCTGGAGTTTCCTTTTTCAGATGCAGATTTATTTTTACTTTCACTCTCTTTTGATTTTTGAATAGCATCTGATTTACGTTTAGATGAATTAGATTTTGATTTTTCAGAAGCTTCAGATTTATCAAGTTTTACAGAAGAAGATGATTTTTTAATTTCTGCTGATTTCTGAGAATTATTTTCAGGAGCAGACTTATTTTTGTCGGATTTTGAAGATGTATGCTTTCTAGATGATGATTTTTCACTTTTTTGTTTCTGTTCAATTTTTTCTGAAGATTGAGAAGGTTTTTTTACGCCTCGATTTGATTTATTCGAATCCGAGATAGATTTTTCATCATCGATATTCCTGATTGATGCACTCTCTTTCTTGTTATCATCAGCTGCGAAAAGTTTATTGGCAACATCAGGGATTATATTTGATAATTGGTTTGGATGTGATTCTTCTCTAAAAACACTAGATGTACTATCCAAATTAGCTTTTTCATCATTCAATTGATTTTTAGTATCGCTTTCCACTTTTTGTTTCTGCTTTGAAGATGATGAAGATTTTTTATCATCTTTATAATTATTACTTTTGTGTGATTCTGATTTGTTTAATTCAGCATCTTTTTTATTTGATTTACTAGATGAATGATTTGATTTATTTGATTTGATTTTATCTTCTGAAGGTTGATTTTTTAATTGATTTGAATTTGAATGTTTATTTGGTTGTATCTCTTCTTTTTCTTGTATTTCATTGTTTGTTTTTTCTGATTCAACCTGACTAGAACTTGCATTGTTTGAACTGCTTTTAGAATTTTCAGATAATTTTTTATTTGGATCTGAAGAGTTAGCTTCTAATTTAACTGAATTAGAATCTGATGAAGAAAGTAAAGGTTGTTGTTGATTATCTTCTGGTTCCTTTGGTTTTTTCCGCTGCACCTGAGATGAATCAACCTTTGGTAATTCATTTTTTGATTTTGCAACTTGAACATTATTTTCAGAATTGTCAAGTGCAGCTCTTTTCCCTTTTTTTGAACTTGTTGCATCAGAATTAGACGTATGTCTAGATTTTTCTTTAAGACCTGAAGAAGAAGAATTTATGGAACTTTTTTCTTTTGATGATGAAAAATGTTTTGGTTGATTACTAAAGAAACTTGTAAAAGTTTTTGGTGGTGGAGTTCTTTCAACTGGTTCTTCTGAAGATAAAGAATCGCTAAAAAATGCGACTTTTCTGTTCTTTGCTTGACTATCTGTTGAAATATCAGAAGATTCATCAATTGGGACATTGAAAAAGTTTGTATAAATATTTTTTGGTGATTTAATTTCAATTTCAGATGAAGAAATAAGATCATCTATGTTTTCTTCTAATTGAGCTGGTGATGAAGATTGTTTGGCTGACTGTTCATCATTTAAATTTTTAATTTTTTTATCTTTCAAAATCTTTTTGGGTGGTGATGCTTTTGCTGTTATGTTGCTTTCTGTATCGATATGTTCATCAGAAGCCATTTCAGCAGATGGTTGATCACTATCTTTAACTGAAAGAATTGAAGTAGATTCTTCTTCATCTTTTTTCTCTAATTTTTTATTATCAGACTCAGCATCACTATTATTATCAGCTATATTATTTCCAAAGGTTGGTGTTAATAATCCTTTATTTTTCTTTTTTGTATTTGATTTTGGTGGAATATATTCGATTGAATAGTTAATTGGTCGAGTTAAATTTTTACTTATTTTAGGAAGAGTATTTGATTTAAACTGACTATCTTCGTTGTCTTCTTCATCTTCTTCAAATGATGAATTCTTATTTTTTAAGTTTGGGTGAGCTGTTTTACTTTGAAAAAAAATTGGTTCTTTTTGGGGACTGTTTTTGCTGCTTTCTGATTCTTCCTCTTCTTCAAATTTACTAAGTTCATCCTGCATTTCAGCGTCATTTTGTGGAGCTTCTTTATTTTCTTTTTCATGCTTTTGGTTGGGGGATATGATGATTTCCGAAAAGCTAAGATTTGGGCTATTACTGTTTGTTTTATTTATTTGGCTTTGCTTTGGACTTAAAGCAGGGGAATTATCTCCGCTTTTTTGTTGATACCATTCAATAATTATTTCATCATTAAAAAGATTTGTTCCTGAAAGCCTATCTTTGGCTTCTTTAGCAGATTTATGCTTCTTATAATTAATTATTGCATAAAAATTACTTTCTTTATTAGTGCTTCCAGGTTCTTGTATTATTTTGGAATCAACAACAGTCCCAAATTGAACAAAATATGGCATTAATTGCTTCTTTTTAATCTTTTGTGTAAACCTTCCAACAAGTAAGCATGTTTTACTTGGAGGTAATTGAAATTGGGTTTCAATTTGTTGAAGTGAATTCGAATTTGAATCGGAAATTAAGGAAGTTGAGTCTGTCTCTGTAGTTTCTTGATCTTTTATTTGTGATAATTGCGATCTGGTCGGTGTTGGGGAATAATAACTAATACTACGCATTATATCATTTGAATTGTAAATATTGTTATTACTATTAGTATAATTTAGATTATTTAGATTATTTGATATATTATTGTTATTTAGTTGATTTGTATCGCCAATATTATTTTTTATATTATTTGGAATATATTGGGCATTATCCTCAGTGGGTAAGTTATTAGAATTTTGGTTTGTATTATTTTGAATCTTACGGTTTTTAATTTGATTATTGGTGTTATTATTAAATGGAATGCTTGAATTATTACCATTTGGAGAATTAGGAGTTGAGTTGGCTGAAACGGGTCTTTTTTGCGTTGTTGGAAGTTTATAATTATTTTCTTCTAAAGATTTAGCAAATTCTTGAACTTCGTTGAGATGTTCGTTTACAAGATTTTTGTATTTTTGTTTAAGCTCTTGATTACGACTTTCAGCATTATAAAGTTGATCTTCAAGATTATGTAGTTCTTCAATTTCTTTCATATCTTCCTCTAGTTGATGGTATTCAATTTTTAATTTACGATATTTTTCAATTTCAGAATTAACGCGTTTATGAAGATCAGTAACGACAGCATTTTGATTTGCTAAGTCTCTTTCAACATCAATTTCATTAATTATGTTTTTCCTCATTAAAGTAGAATTAATTTCTTCTTCTAAGTCAGTAATATTTTGAGCGATTGAATAAACTTCTGATTTATTTTTAGCATTACTTTGGCGATATAAATCTAGCTGTTCATTAGAAAGTTGGAAATTAATTAAATTAATGGTTTGTTGGAGTTTATCGCTTTGGTCTTGTAATAATGCAAGTTTTGCGCTTTCGGAACTAAGCTGAACAGGCGATTGGTAAGCAGGTAAAAATGTTGATTTGATATGATCTCCTAGTGTTTCTGGTGTTATTTCTGAAAGATTCTGATAAACTTTGGTATCTTCTTCAATTTCTTTTCTTAATTTTGAGATTTCACGCTGCAATTTATCGACATTAATTTTTTCTGATTGATAAAGGCTAACCAAATTGGATGGTTCTATCAAAGGGTGAGTTGGTGAAATTGGTGGTGATGCAGGTGGCGATAAAGACTGTGATAAAGTTGGTGATAATGGTGGTGAAATTGTTGGTGAAATAGTTGGTGAAATTTTTGGTTCTGCTGAATGTAAATTTGAGGAGTGATTGGAGCTTGGTTCTGTGGGTGGCAAATTTGATGAGCGATTAGAGCTTGGTTCTGTCGGTGGCAAATTTGATGAACGATTAAAGTTTGGTTCTGTCGGTGGTAAGTTTGGAGAACGATTTGTGTGTGTTGGATTTCGTCGAGGAGTTCTCATTGCAAGCTGCCTCCCAACACTTGAATTTACATAAAGTTGATTGCATAAAGGACGGAAATTATCATTCCATATTGATTTTACTTCATTATTACTTTCTTTCGACTTCATTTCCACATAATTTTTATTTTTCATTCAAAATAACGACGAAATCTTTTTCAAAGGTTCTATTGAAAATTCTAGGGAAATTGAAAATAATGACCAAATATAATGTGAAAAAAATCTTTTGTGATGAAAAATATGAATATATAAAAACGTTAATTTCTCAATCTTTAAAAGATAAAAATTAATTTAAAAATGCAAAATAAACTCTTTTATAATATTTTTATGTTGTAAAGAAAATAATTTCTTTTATAACTTTGTTATAAAAATTATTATCATTGAAATATCAAAATATTACAGTTTTGATGATATTTTAATATCATATTTTAGCATAAAAAAAATTATAGGTCAGATGACAAAGCAATATGTGTTAAACCATATTTTTGACCAGATATTTTCATTGATTCCTATAAAATAGATTAATCAAATTATTTTATTAAATAATTATGAATGGTGTATTATCTGTAATTATTAGTAAAATATATCAAATTTCATTATATGTTGAAAAATTCAGATATCTTAAAAATTTGCATCTCAAAATTTTTGGTTCAAATTTGAAAGATGAAAATTTATTTCATCATTTAATGATTCATATATTTTTATCCGAATCATTCCAAATTAAAAACCAATCCAAATAATTTTACGTAAAAAGACGACTTTATTGTTTATTTGGCTCCTAAATTAAATCTAAATAATTTCAATAGAGCCAAATAATTTTCCTCCAACCTGCCTTAATTTTCAAATAGAAACATCAAATTTAGATTGTGAACAACTTTTCTTTATTCAAAATGAATGATATTTCAAACAAAAGATACAAACTTGAATTCACATTAAGAAACCTTTTAATTCATGCTTTTTTGGCCTTCTGAGAATTTTTATTGATTGATTTCTTTTATAAATCTCTGATGTGAACAAAGATTAATGTTTTATGGTGAAATTGTCCGAAAAATAGCTAAAAAATTGTATTTAAGTATCATTTATGCATTCTCTTGATGGTGAATAATTTAATATCAAAATATTTGAAATTGATTCATCAATTGTTGAGTTAGGTTTTTTCTGCAAAAAATTGAATGTTATCAAAATTGTGAGACGATTTTCTTAAGAAAATTTTTTCTATGTATAAAAATGATGTTCTATAAAAATGAAGAAAATGATGATGCATCAAGAAAAGATTTTCAAGATGAAGATGCAAACTCCCAAAATATTGCCAATCGATTTGAGGATTTTTATCATTCTATGATGCAATTTTATAAAAATATTTTGGAATCAGGAAAAATGCTAAGTGAAGAATTAATCAAGCAGTCAACTTTTTTTTTAAATCAATTGAAGATTTTTGTACAGCATGGATTTGATATCGCTACAATTAATTTTGATCTTTTAAGATTTATTTTTTCTATTCCAACAGAAGTTATTAATAATAGATTTTCTGACCTTGAAGATAATAATGAATTAGATCCCAGCAAAGCAAATTTAGATAGTAACGGCATAAGTTACATTGATTTGAGAAATTTTATTTACGAATTTGTAGTCTTTATCGAAGTATTTAGTGACAAATCATCAGATGAAATTTGTTTTAAATTATTTTCGACAAATTATATAAATGCTATCACTATTATCTTAAATAACGTAAAAAATTATACAATTATTTTAACAGCTATCAAATGTTTTATAAATCTCTTAGATAAAAAGCCAATGTTAGGGCAGTTGATTTCTTATCATCTTTATGGTGATTTATATAAACTTTATAATTACAAAATTGAAAACATTATGGCAAAAAATAAGCGCATAATTTATTTTGATCATTCAAATCCAAACTATAGCACTGAGTACCAATATGTTTTATTTAGATGTGCAGCCATTGAAGCTTTTTGTAATTTTGAGGTCTTTTTGCCAAATCTTTACAAACAAGTTCAAGAAGAGAACCGTGATAGAGGTCCAAAACAGCTTTTTGATTCTCTAAAGTTACTTATTGACATTAATAATGATCAAAATGACATAATCAAGCAATACCAAACAGATTTTTTCTTTAAAATGGTTGAAAAAATATTTCGTTATGCTGACCCAATGATAACCAAATTTTATTTTACAGATAAGTTTATAAATATTATAATCCAATTAATTGGCCCAAATTTCGACTTTAAATATGATAAACAAATCATTTTTTGCCTTTCAAAAATAGCAGAATCAGGTGCCACGCCAGCACGTTTAATTCTAACGCCTCAGTTTCTACAATATCAACCGTATGTTCTTCACAGCCAAAAAGGAAATTACATAAACAAGCAATTAATCATTTTGTATTGTAATTTATGGTGTACGATTATTTCAAGCCTAGGTGGTCCTTCAAATATTGCTTATGCACGTATTGCAGGAATTAAATTTCTTAAAGAGCATTCCAATTCAATCATTGAAATGACAAAAATTATTATAAGTCAGCAAAAAAATGACTGTGAATTTGAAATGATCAAAGCAACTTCGCTCATTCATGTTGCATTGATAAATATAAACGATAATGAATTAACATCAAGGATTTTGGAAAACTTTCCTGATACTTTGTACCATATTCAACAATTGATCGAAGAAGAAGATCCTAAAGCGATAATCCCAATTATAAAGGCAACCGAGATTTTATTAATTTTTTTTGAAAAACAAGGAAAAGAAAAATACCCTCAAATCATCGAATGGATTCAAAATGGTATTTTGGTAGAATCTCTTAAGAATGCGCAAACATCTTTATATGAATATGCCAATATTTGTCTAGAAATTCAAAGAGTTCTCAAAATGTTTGATTCTTTCTTCGTGACACCTGAGATGCCCTAAAGCTTGATGTAAAAAAAGAATAACTAAGATTGTGTGTAAATAAATGAATTTTTTAAATCCTTCAACAAAGCTATGCATAATTGTAATATTTTTTTATGAAAGTAAATCAATTTTGTTCTGTTATTCTAATCATTAAGAAAATATCTTAAATCCTGAATATTTTTTCTATAAAATTGTCTAATTATTGTTTGAATTGATTGAATCAATTGGATTAACTTAATAACGAAAACTTTTCTACGAAAAATTAATATTTTCATGCAAGATATTTTTAAATTTCTTTTTTAAAAAAAAAAAAAAAAATATAGGTTGATGTACAATCATGGAAAACAAAAAAATTAGATTTTCAGTTAAGTAACGTTTTTTTATGAAAACTTTTACAAAATTGATTTATTTTCTGACAATTATTTGCTTATTTCAAAATTTTTTCACAAAAGTATAATTGAAATTTTAAATTAACTCAAATTTTTACCAACGACCACATCATCCGATAAGATAAAAATTTGAGTTATTAAATAATAAAAAATCGGAATGTTGGCCATATAAAAATAATTTTTTATATAATATTTATTGCAGGATAATAATTTATTTATTTATAAAAAATAAATAAAATATTTTAATTATTATATGAGAAGATATAAATAAATAATAAATTCTTTTTTTTGTTTCTTTTTTTTGAGAGAGCAATACAATTCAAAAAGCATTTTGCAAAGATCAATTCTACCATATTACAAATTAGTTTAATTTGAAAAATTAGACATAATATTTTTAAATAATCTAAAAATAATATAAATATTGGAATGATATGTCAAATGTGATGTAAATTCAAAAAAAATGAAATATCTTTATATTTAAGTTGTTAATATAAATATCATTGATTTTTATATATTAAAATATTAATTTACAAAATAAAATTAAATTTATTATAAATAAATATGTTTATATTAAGAGAAATTATATTTATTATTTATTTATTCAAAAGTAAAAATCAACTGTTAAAACTATTGAAAAAATAACCAAAGGATATAGAAAAAAACTTGTTATTACTATTGAAATGCTGATCGATAAGGATAAATTTACACCTTAAAAATTGATGATAAATTTAAAATCAATCAAAATTCATCAAATATTTTTAGCATAATGTCAGTTGATCTTCAACCCATTCCAAAGAAAACTCTTTCTACAATGGCAGAGTTTCCACCTTCCAAAATTGAAGAAATTAAAAATATTCTTTTTCAGCATGAATATGAAATGATGGAACGATTAGGATTTGGTGGATTTTCTGTTATTTTCAAAGTATATTCTCTCAAATACCAAAATTTTTTTGCAGCAAAAATTACAAATTCAGCATCGACCCGTCATAGAACATCATCAATTGCAGGTGATATTGAAGAAAATGCCCTTCAACAACTTAACCATCCTAATATAATAAAACTTTACGAAAGTTTTCATGAAGATAATTTGTCATTTTTAATAATTGAACTTTGTACAAAGAAATCTCTCAAAGATATTATTGGAGAGAAAGGAATGCCAGAATCTCACCTTTTCTCATTTATGAAACAGCTATCAGATGCCCTATGTTATTGTCACTCTCTTGGATTTGCGCACAGAGATATCAAACCGCCAAATGTATTAATAGATTCGTACGGTAGGCCAAAACTTGCTGACTTTGGTATGTGTATTCATGTTGAACCAGGAACTCTTATCAAAGATCATGTTGGTTCGCCTTCTTATCTATCTCCTGAAATCATAAAAAAAGAGTCCTTTGATCCTTTTAAATCAGATGTCTGGGCAATGGGTGTCACATTTTATGAGATGACAATGGGTCTTATTAAGTGGCCTAAAGATAAAACATTAATTGTTGCTTCAATTGCTGAAGGTGGAATATTAATTAAGCCTGAAACTCCTCCTAAAATAGCAATGCTTGTTCGTGCAATGACAGAAATGAACCCACAAAAAAGGCCAGATATGAAAAGAATCAGAAACTTAAAAATGATCGACGAAGCTCACGCTGATGGAGTAAGATTATCAAGAGTTTCCGATTGTCAAAGTCATAATTCAAATTTACAGCTACCGAGGATTAAAATATCAAAAGCACAAATGTCTTTTTTTAATCGTAATCAAAGAAACAAAGCATTTAAGAAACCTAGAATAATAACTGCAAATACTTTTGCAACAGGACCTTAATTATTTGTTATTGTTTTTTATTATTTGTTTTTATATTTTAATTAATAAAGTGTATAGTATTATTTGTAATACTTTTTTATTTTTTCCCTCATAACGCTTAAACTTCAACATATGCATTAAAAAAAAGAATTAGCCAATCTCATTCATTCATATAATTTTGAATCAAAAATGTACGTTTAAATGGAAATCTCTCAATTTCGTAAATAAAGGAGTTTAAACTGGTTTTAATAATGTCCGCTTTAGTACACTTTTCAAATATATTTATCTTCTTCTATATATAAAAAAATGAAAATTGTGTAAGCTTGTAAATTTGGTGAAATAAACGTTTTTTGGGTTTTAAAAATCACCAAATGTAACCATATTATTGTCAAATAAATTTTATTATATAAATTTTTTACAGTAAGGTTGTAAAATTCAAAAACGTCTCAAAAGAGGAAAATCTACTTTTTCATAGAAAACGATTAAAATGAATTTAAAATAAAAGTCAAAATAACGAATTTAATTCAAATTTGGATTTTCCTTTATAGCGTTGCGAAAATGGAAAATCCACTTTTTGAATGATGCTCATTTTTTCATATAGAGATAGGAAAACACTATTTGATGAATATAATGTCACAAACAGCTGTGTGATAAACTTAATCATGGAAATATTATTTCTTAAAACGGTAGGTTTAAACAAGATTTTCTCTCTATTTCTTTATTTCTTTCATTTTTATTAATGAAAATTTTTTTCTCAAAAAGTCGATTTTCCTATTTTGAAACGTTTTCCAATTTTGAAACCTTACTGTAGTGTGGTGAAAAAGTTTTTGAATATTTTATAATTTTTTGTATATTGACTTTTTATTTAAAAATGTTTAATAAATAAATAGTGGATTACATGTTGCTTGAAATATTCTAATTATATGATTAAATGATAATTTAATAAAAAGTTATAAACCTTTGAAAAATTATACGTTTATTTTTTTTAAAAAAAGAATATGGAATTATGGTATGTTATTCATAGTTTATGGCTTAAAAAAAAAAGCACTCAAGAGATTTATCATTACATGCAAGAAACATATAAAGATGCATGTCCTTCATCACCCACGATATATTATTGGGTTCATCAATTTAACAGAGGAAGAAAAACTGTTATTGATTTGCCTCGGTCTGGAAGACCCAAACTTTTTGAAAAGATAGATGAAGTTAAAAAACTAATCGATGAATTTCCATTCGCATCATGCCGTTATATAGCACGCATTGCGAAAATTGATAAAAATACTGTTAAAAGGATTTTGACAGAAGATTTGAATATGAGAAAGTTATGTTGTCATTGGGTTCCTCATGATCTTACAGAAATTCAAAAAGCAAATAGAGTGAAACAATCGAAGGAATTTCTATCAATTTTCAATCATTAACAAAAAGATAAACGATGAAAGTGATCACTGCTGACGAGTCTTGGTTCTTCTTGCAGTATGGTTCTGACGGTTTCTGGTCTTGTGGCCAGAAAAGGCCTGAAAACGTTAATCATACAATTAACGATGAAAAAGTTTTGTTTTTTACAGCTTTTTGTATTAAAGGCATAGTTTACGTAAACGTTCTCCCTCAAAATGAAACTTTTACTGGAGAGTACTTCGCAAACAAGATTCTTCCACATCTTAAAACAGCGGCCGATAATATTAAAGGCTCTATTTTAACATATAAAGTTCGATTGCACATGGACAATACGAAGCCTCACAATTCCATTGTTGCACAACAAAAGATGAATGAATTACACATTGAAAGGTTACCACATCCCCCTTACTCCCCTGATATCAGCCCTAATGACTTCTTCCTTTATGGCTACTTAAAGAATAAATTGAAAGGTAACCATTTTTCCTCACAAAAAGAGCTATTTGATGAAGTGGTTCAAATCATCCAAAATATTGATGAATCAACATGGATTCAAGTATATAATGAATGGATTGAAAGAATTAAAAAAGTAATAGATTGCAATGGGGAATATCCAGATTTTTAATTTAATAAAATAACATTTTTTTAATTTTAATATAAATTTTTTAATGTTTTTTTCACTTCACCAAAAATGAGATTTTTGATTATATCAAAACAATATTAATTTATTCCTTCAAAAAAAAATTATATTTTAAATTGTTATATAACAAAATATACAGCACATAACAATGTATTGATTTATATTAAAATATTGTTCAATATACAAGGATTGAGCTGTTTGAACTATTTTTATTAAATATACATTTTTTTGAAAAATTTAGTCAACACGGATTATTTTAAAACTCAATATTTCCATCAATAAAAATTTTTTCATTTTGATATTTTCTAAACTTATAAAGATATTAATTATCTAAATATTTAAAATTAAAAAAACTAAAATCGTTCAATATTGATTGAGTTAGAATTGATTCAAAAACTTTTTCACCACACTATATATAGCCGAATAATAAATAAAGCATTGAAATATTAATAGTATTTATATTTTTATGAATATATATAGCCGAGTAATTAAATAAATTCATTGAATTTATTAAATGTTGATTCGTAAATTGAATTATTATTTAATCAAATATCATTTAATCATTTTATTTAATAATTCATAAGAAATTTACTTTTTAAAAGATTTATTAAAATCGCCAAAAGACCAGAAAGAATCACCAAGACCAGGTCTTTTTTTTACATTTGGGTATATTTTACAGCATGCTGGTTTTTTACTTGTTTCCAATGTCCATTTAGTGAGTTCCCACCAATTTGGTTGCAAACAATGCAACGAGCTAAAAAGCTTGAGTAATAATTGTGGATCTTTTGTTTTGATATTGAAAACCAAATACGACGTAGAAAAAAAAAAGCTGCTCTTTTGAATCGAACCAGTACCCACTGATTCTGGATTTCATGAGGTCCCAGACCTGCTCGATAGGAGACAGGTCTGGAGACCTCGCTGGCCATGTAATTTTCCTTGGTACATTTTTTTCGATCACTGATTTGGTGAATAAAGACCTATGAGGAGGTGCATTATCCTCCTGCCACTGCAGGTTAAAACCGAAGTTTTGATATAAATTAAAAAAAATTCTATTATTAATAAGAGACTGACAATAATACTGAGAATTAACTCTTTGGTTAAACCAGAGAAGATCTGACTGATAACCGTTAGGTCCTATACCTTTTCATAAATGGCTTCATCTGGTAATTCTCCTGGCGTTCTCCAAATTCCTCCACCTCTTGTATCGACTTCGACCTGGCATTCGTCTGAAAAAATGATATTTGGCATGTCTCTATAGCTTTTGAAGACAAATTGCTTGGAAAATTCAACTCTTGCACTTTTATGCGCTTCTGTTAATGGTGGTATAGCAGTTTTTTCGAAAAATTTGATTTTATTTGAATTTAAAATTGACTTTACTGAGGTTTCAGATATTTCAAAATCTTTCGAAACTTCTTTCAGTTTTTGAGTCGGAGAAGATTTCATCGATCCTATAACGCCATTAATCATATCTGAGCAGATTTCTATCGGTCTGCCTCTCTTTGGTGAAATCGTATTATGATCCAAATAAGAATCATAAAATGTTCTTACAGTGCTTGGTGCTCGATTCAATAATGAACCAATCAATTCCCAACGGCGTCCAAATACTTCTACTTTTTGGATAATTAATATTTTTTCTTGCTCATTTAGAGGTCCTTTAATTGTCATTTTTATCATAAATTTGAGAGTGCATTCTAAAACAATTTGAATTAATTTTTTGCAAAAAGTTATTTTTTATTTATTTTTATTTGCACTTTTGATTAAAACCGCAAATAACATTCTCAAAATTGAGAAAAGCGTACATTATTTAATCAAGTTTAATTTACATTCAAAAAGTGAAAATTTATTGTGAAGACTCATACAATTTATTTCAATAATGGCTATTATGAACAATTTATTTAAATTCATCAGCTATGCTTTTCTTAATGAATCAAATGAACCAAATCATTATTTCTTGTATCAAAATACAAAATACAGAGTTTCCTTGTATAATTGATGATGTTCAGTATGAATCTTTGACTGATTATATTCATAGAATGTGTCGTAAATCATTTATGCCTTATTCAGCACGAACAACTTGACAAGATAGAGCTAAGATCATTTATTATTGTTCCTTTTCTGCTTCAACTGATTGCGATTCTCAATTAGTTTTTTCTCAATTTACCAATTTTAATTCAAATCATTATTTTTTTTTTTTTTTTTTTAATTTTCAGGATTGGGTCTTTGCTCATTCAAATCACCCACTCAATTTAGCATTCATGAACGCGCATAGAAATTGTTATTCAGATTCTGATTGCAATCAGGTAAGATTCCAAACTCAGCTCGGTGTTTTGCCAGGAAAAATTCGCACAAACCTCAATATTCCATGTAGAAGTAATATATTTAATAGTATGAGAAGACCTACTTTGCACGAATCCAATAATGAGGACTTAGATTCTTTAATACAAATGCTTCAAGATGGTTACGAAAAAAAAATAAAAGTTTCAAAACCAAACGATGAATTTAAGAGTATAACTCAAATTATTCCGATGATATAGCAATTATAGATGATACAGCAATGATAAATATGTATGGATTACCACTCGAAGCAATGATAGTTATTGATCAGGAGGCTCATACTAAGTTGTTAGCCTGTTCAGTTATTCCAAATAAATCATCATATTCTTTTAAAAATTTTTTTAAAGATTATATTGAACTTGGTGGAAAAACATTCAGAATTATTGTTGTTGACAGATTACAAGCGCGACTAGATGCTTTACAAGTAATTTTTCCAAATTCTTATATAATATTTTGTTTAGTACACATAAGGAGGGATCTTCTATTGTATTTTCAAACTTCTGATGAGATCATCATTAAGTTTGAAGATACTATAGTAAATCCCTCCATTTCTTACGAATATTTAAATAATCTAATACTCAGAAAAAAATCAATGTCAAGTTCTACATAATGTTATAAATGTTTGGAATCATTAATCAAAATATATGAACACTGGCTACCTATTTGTTTAATAGAGCATGGAATGTTTTATAATTGGGATTCATCAAGAATTGAATGCTTTTTAGGCCTTCTCAAGGGCAATTATGTTATAAAAAATTTAAAGAATTTTTGTTCAGTTTTAAAAACTCAGAATTTTTCAACCTACAACCGAACTTTCAAAAATTATTCACAATTACCATTAATTCCACAACGCTCAATAATGAATTATGGTCGAATGATTTTAGGATTTTTATATCATGAATATTAAATTAAATTATACAGTCCAAGACTCAATGAACCTTGGTTTGGGTGCTATTTAAGGAAGAGCAATAGTCCTTTCACCATTCCTTGTAGGCATACGATAATTATTGGTTATCAAAATTTTATGATGTTCACGAATTAATGGCATATGTATAGGTCGTTCCAAAATATCGTAGCATCTCAGTGCCTTTAATTGTTCTCAACAAAATTATTTTGATATTAATAAATATGAATTGTATAATTTTTACTTTATTAATTCAGGGTTGGGCAACGTTGACGTTAAAATCGTTGAACAAAATGTTATATCGTTGAATTGAACGTCAACGACATTAAGGCCATTGATTATAACCGTTTCAATTTGGTCATAACGATATGTTAACGTTGAAATAATGTTGAATCAATGAATTAAGTTAACGTTATGCTTATTGAAAAGTTGAATTTTTTTGAGAGGCAACTTTTTCTGAAAAAAACTTTATCAATTCAATTTATATTTGGTATGATTTAATAAAGTATTAATATTTTGAAAAAATTAGTAAATATCATTATCATATCTATATAAATACCAAATATATATATGTTATAGAAATGATAACTTAATTTTAAATCAACGACGATAGAAAAAAAAAGTGCCATTTTTTTGGACGATCAATTTCAACGAAAAACTTATCGTTGATCGTTGAAGTTGAAATAACGAAGTTAACGTTGACAACGAGCCATTAAAAAAGTGACGCCGTTGATCAATTTTTTCAACATTGACCATCCCTGTATTAATAATATTGTAGAAATCCTAATTGTAATTAATTAAATAGATCTTTACGTTTAAAATTAAAATACGTTTATATTTTTTCAAAATGAATTATGATATTCGCTCAATCATGCTCTTTCTAAACATGCAAGGAAAAGAATAGAACCAAATTAAAATAGAAATAAATAAAACATTCCATCAAAAGATAATAGGTTACTCAACTGTCACAAAATATATCAGAGAAGATTATTTTGCTTCTCACAAAACTATCGATGAAAATGACCAAATAAATTTCGAACATCTGCATTTTCAAGAATTAATTCTAAATGCTCTTAAGGATTATTCATTTTACTCATATAGAGAAATTTCTGAGATCACCAATATTCCGAAAACAACAGTATATCGTATACTTACGAATGAACTACATTTTGTTTCTTCGCATTTAAAATGGGTTTCCCATTTTTTAAATGAGGCACAAAAAATTACACGAGTGAAACTATCAAAAAGTTTATTATCGACCATTGAAAAAGTGAAGCACCAAAGTTTTTATTTATTCTTTACCGGAGATGAGTCATGGATTTATCTTTCTACTGATCATACGATGTAAACAAATAAGATCAAATAGAATATGATCTTTATCATGAAGAAGTCGATATTGATCTAGACTGTAGAACCACAGCAGAAAGTTCATTCCTTCGATGTATTATATTTTTATAATTTAGATCTAACAGATTTCCCAATATTCTCAAAGATAGAACTAAAGGATTATTAAGATAATTTCTTTGTTTATGCCTTGACTCAGTCAAGAGTTTTCACCGAGGAAGAGATAAATCATTTAAGATACTATTTACAAACAAATGATTCGAATTCTAAATAGTTATCTTGGGAAACAATCAATATAATCAATATCATTATTTTCTAATTGGATAGGAATCCCATTTATAATAGTAATTGGGAAATAAACCAAAAAATAAATATATTCTATTGAATGCATTTGAAGAACTTTAAACTTTTTTAGTGCCTAAAACTAGTTAACTAAAATATATTAAATATAATAAAAATAACGATTTTCCAAAATTTTAATGATTTCTTCAGATCAGTTAAATGAGCTTGAAAATACAATTAAAAGTCTATATACTAGTGGAAATAATGAACAACAACAGGAAATTCTCCAGACATGGTTTAAAAATCCAGAATATTTTTCATTAACGAAATACATTATTGAAAAATGTATACCAGAATCTTCAACTCCCAAAATAATGTTAACTCATTTTGCAATTCGTTCATGCTGCTCGCTCCTTGATTACGTTTGCCCTACATGGTCAGACCAAGATTTCATTAATATGTCTCAATGGTGCTTAAACATTTTTATGAATGAAATCAATCATTTCGTGTTAGTACCACTATTAATGCAAGCATTTTGTAACCTTTATGCTCAACTTGTTGTTTTTGGATGGCATGTTTCAAGTGAATTTCAAGATTTTACTTCTTTCATTAATTTCGGATGTACCAAAGATAAAACTGATGGCTCGTTATCCACACAATCAGAACTTTTTTGGGAACATATTTTATGCGGCTCAGCGGCTCAGTGGTGTGGAAGAATTCGATTGTACACAGCAATTGTTGAAAAAATGACATTTATTCATAATATTAAAACAACACAGGTTGATAAATTCAAAGAGGAACCACTTTTCCAATGCTTTGATTTTGCTGTACGAACTCTCGATATATTATTGCACAAACAATATCCGCCTCAATATTCTCAAGATGAAATCTTTATTTTAATTGAATATTCTCTTCAACTTTTAAATGCATGCTTATCGTTTGACGATGATTCAATTCATAATGACAATATTGAAACAACAAAAATTGTTCTTCCACCTTCTTGGTCTTCGTACAAAAAATTTACACAGATCGTCGACTGTTTATTTCAATTATATGAATTAGCTCCTCCAAATTTACAAAGAGAATTTCTTAAAGTCCTTTTCCTCTTTTCATCAATTCAATCAAGTTTAATCATCCCACATGAAATTCAATACGCAGAACCATTTTTTTCCAGTATTCATAGAATTATAAGTAAACTCCCACCTGTCTCTATAATCAATGATGATAACTTACCTTTAATGATTAACATAATATTGAAAATTTTATTATTAGCTGGAAGAAAGAATGTACCACAATATCTACAATCAAATTATGATGATTTATCAAAAAACCTTTCCTTTTTAAACTTTATCCAAACTATCGATTTACTTACAAAAAGTGTTTTTGATGTCCATTTTTTATTAAAGTCACCTGATTCAATCATTAATGTTTTAAAATTTTGGGAATTATTATCGTCTATCATCAATGATTGTAGTATAGCCCTTGAAGATTCTGACTTCAATATACGCGAAATTGAAAAGATAGAAAATGAACAAAAAATGATCAAATTGAAAAAAAATTATGTTTTAGATGAAGCTGATTCGGTCCCATTACGTAATTTTGTGCAAATAGTCAAACCTTTAATTGCAAATACCATAAACAGCTATACTCAGCTTTTGATTCAAGTTGTTCAGCAACAACCAGAAGCTGCACACGAAATTTTTTTATCAGATTTGACACAAACAAACCATTTTATGAAACCTGTTCTGCCAATAGGAAGAGTGATTGGGGAAGATTTTTATAAATACATTCTTGATGGCTTTAAAAGTTTATTATCTTCTTATCAAGAAGATCCTAATAATTTGGTGACTGAATTACAACTCTGCTTGTTTGCTATGATTATATCTCCTCCTGTATTTCAAAAATTTAGGAATAAAATGGCACCGACAAATACACTAAAAAATATGATGATGCTAAATAATAATAGTTTATCACAATCACAGTCTCAACCATTTATTTTAAATATGGCATCTTTTTCATCCTTTTCATCAGAAACCGATGGCGATTTCATCGACCATAATTTTGACCATACCGGTGAATATCAATATTTTTCTTATGCGGAAAATCATGCCGAATCGATGTTTACTGATGTGTCAATGATTGGCATTTTAGAGCTTTTTAAAAAGACTTACGAATTAATTGTAAATGGAAATGTTAATAATATATATATGGAAGAAGTCATTCTTTACATAATTACACAGTTTATAACTTCAAATTTCATCAGTGATAGAAATCCCATTCCTTTACCTCAAATTGTTACTGAAAATACAGGATTTTCTAATTCAACAGAACTACGTGAAGTTTTTTTACACAGAATTATAACTTCAATTAGCACTTTTTCAACAAATAATCGTATTATTTCACTTGCAATGAATTCGATATCCCAATGGACAGATAAAGTAGTAGTTTCTGAAAAAGTTATTTTTATTACTGAGCTATTAGAAGTTTATTACAAAAATTTGGCAATGGTTTTTGATTCTATGCACACAAAACATATTAGAGTACAATTTCACCAAATAATTGGTCAAGTTATTGATTATGAACCAAAAAATCAGATTTTTTACTCTTTCTTCCAAGGAATATCTGATCGTTATGAACAATTATTAAAATCACCTGATGAAAATCTTGCTCTAGGATTGATATTAGATCTCCGTGGGATTATTAGTGGTATTGAAAAATCTTCGGAAGCTTATAACCTTTCTTTTGATTACATTTTCCCTAAACTTAAACTTTTTCATGATATGGGACTCAATTTTCCTTCAATTTTTAATCAATACTTGAAATTCTTAACAGAATTCACTGATATTAAAAAACAAAGAATATTGTTTCCTCGGCATTCAGCAAATGGTTTGAAATTGGCCAAAGCTGCTATGGCATTTTCAATTGCCTTTTTTGATCATGCACCACGATCTCTTGACCAATCTTCAAAATGCCTTTATTACACTATCAAAATAATGGAAAATATATTTTCATCAGGCTATTCAAATCTTGGAGCGATGATTGCATATAATGATCCTATAATAATTCAGATATTTACTTCATTTTTAAATTTCGCTCATGTTATTGATTTCAATGATATTGTTCGTTATCCAAAACATCTAATTCAAATTATTCGTTTAATGGAATGCTTATTTAACAATTTTTCTGATTTTATTGTAAATATAGATATTTCATTTTTACGAACAGCCTTGATTATTTGCACTTACTTTAACAATCCAAGCGATTATGATTCAATTAAAAAAACATTTAGGGTTATATCAAGTATAACAGATTGTTGTGTCAGACTAGATGGAACACCAAAAGGCAAAGAGTTATTTGAAAATACAAGAGAAACTTTCTGTGGTGTATTACAAATGCTTGAAACGTTCATAATGAAGATGAAATTCAGTATCCAATTTCAAGATTCTGATGTTCATTATGAACAATTGATCGAGCTAACAAAGAATGTTCTAAGAATGAAACCATCAAATTGGACGGAAATTAGACAAAGACTTTCTTTATTCCTAAAATCACTTAAAGATGAAAGAGCCAAGAAATTAATTGATGATCTAGTGTCAATCAAATAAAATACTAATCCTATTTGTTTGACATCGCTTTTTTTATTGATAAAACCTGATCAATATTGAATGAGCACGTTAACTTATCTTACCATAATATTGTTCCATGTCACTTGTTTTTATTATTATTTCATATATTTATAGAACTGAAAATCAGTATGATAAGTATACACAAATCAAAATTAGTTTGATTTGGTAATTAATAAATGATATTTTTGCGTTAAAATTCACTTTTTTTTAGATAAACATTGCTCATCAGACATAAAACAACGATTTAAAATGTATTTTAGACACATATATTCAGTATATAAAGGTTTGAGTAATCTTTCTATTTATTCCAGTAATTTTAGAAATAAATCTATATCATTTTATCATTCTCATTATAAGTATTGTTTTTTCAGACAAATAATTACAGAATCAAACATTATAATATGATAATTATGGAAATAAAAGACATTTTTTGAACTTTGTTCATGAAATTTTATTTGAATAACCACAGAAGAATTGTGAAGATTTTACGGTTAAATTTTGGAATATGAATCCAAAGGTCAAGGTCATTGCTAGACGAGAAGCAGACTTTGGAAGAGCTACTAGAGCTGAAGGATTTAAAACATTTAAAAATACATCGCCAGATTTGCATCCACTTTCTCAACAAACCGAATATGTTCGTGCCATAAGAGCGGCCAAAATGAAACATATGTTTGCAAAGCCATTTATTGCATCACTTGCTGGCCATTCTGAATCTGTTTATAGTTTATGTCGTCATCCTAGAAATCTTCGACAAGTTGTTTCAGGAGGTGCAGACGGAGAAGTTAGAGTATGGGATGTTCCATCACGCGAATGTAAAAGAGTTATTAAAGCTCATCCACAAATCGTAAATGATGTTGCTTGCGCACCAAATGATAACCTTATTTTAAGTGTAGGATCAGATTCAAATGTTTGCGGATTTGGTGAAGGAGATAGCAGTTTTGCTTTTTTAAGTGATGGTGCTCTTTCTGCAGTGGATCATTCTTGGAATGATGACACTTTCGTTACTGCAGGCACTCATATTGACCTTTGGTCGCCTCTTCGGAACAGTCCAATACAAAGATTTTCTTGGGGATCATCAGAATATGTTGATTCTGTTTTCAACCAATCAGAAGCTAACTTAATTTGTGCTTGCGCTAACGATAGATCGATTATTATTGCAGATACAAGAACAAGAGAAGTGGCAAGATCAATTACATTAGAAATGAGAACAAACGCTGTTGATTGGAATCCACAAATGCCTTATTATTTCATTACTGCTAATGATGACAGTGCACTCTATTTATTCGATATGAGGAAAACAGAAACAGCTATACGTGTTTATACAGATCATTTAGGCCCCGTTACCTGCGTTAACTTCTCTCCAAATGGTAAACAATTTTTATCAGGCTCGTATGATGAAACGATTCGAATTTGGGATTGGGAAAATATCAAATCAAAGGATTGTTACCATACTCATCGTATGCAACGAGTTTATTGCTGCTGCATTTCTCCAGATTCAAAATTTGCTTTGTGCGGAAGTGAAGATATGAACATCAGAATTTTCAAAACAACTGCAAATGAGGAATTAGGAGTGGTTAACCAAAAACAAAAAAAGGCTCAAAATTATCAAGAGAGACTTCTCAAAAAATGGAGACATGCACCAGAAGTAAAATCAATTGCTGAAAAACAGAATCTGCCAAAGAAATTATTCAATAAGAGAAGAGAAAGAGCAATCATGATGGCTGCACAGGATAGAAAGAATATCGCAAGAATGGCACATGCTAAAAACCCAGAGGAACTTAAACCAGAACCATTAAGAGTTAAAAGAATCGTTAAAGATGAAACTTAAAACAGTTATGATGATAGATGTTGATTCTTATTTTATATTAATTTATATAAAGTTGTTATTTTTGTAGAAATATATTTTATTTATAACTTTTTCAATGAGTTCATCAGAAAAAATTGTCTTTTTATTTCTAAACTTTTCTTTATTTTTGTACGTTTAGATGATAAAAACTTGATATAAAAAATATGGATAAACCAATTGAGTTTCAAATTATTGAAGAGATTCAACAAAATGATTTAGAAATCGCTGATGAAAAAGTGCTTGATCAAAGAATTGTTGATGCTGAACTCCAACTTCGATCTATCAGAGATCAAGAAAATCGTCTCAAAGATCAATATGAAAAAATTCAAGAGAAACTTGAAAATGCAAGCAAAAAAAATGATTTAATGATGGATGATTTTACAAAAACTGATAATGATCCTGTCAACCCAAGTGGGACTGGGTCTTTTTTTGTACAACTCCGCCATTTAGAAGCAGAAATTGAAAGATGGGAAAATACTAAAGAGAGGTTAGAGTCACTTACACATAGCCTGGAAGGCGATATTAGTAGTGCTTCTGCACAAAGAAACCGTTTGATGAAAAAAACAGAAAGTTTACGTGAACAATGCCAAAATGCTAAAATCAACCAACTAGCAAAACAAAACGAATTAAAATCTCTCAACGATAAATTATTAATGACAACGACTGAACTTGATGATTTAAAAAGAGATGTAGAAGAGATTAAAAAGAAAATTCAAGATAGGGCACAAGAAGCTCAAGAATTAAGTCCGGAAGAGCTTGCATTATTAATAGCACAAAAGAATTTTCTTCAAAAAGAAGTAATGGAAAAGAGGAAATTTTTAGATAGTTTAATAAATGAAGAAAATAGTACTAATACAAGAATTAACAATCTTAAAATACGAAACCCAAGAAAGAATAAAAACACATATTTGATATCAAACTGGTTTCATGATCGGATTAATTTAATCTCAAAAATTAAAAATCTAAGAAAAGAAATGAAAAATTTGCAAACCAGAGAGCGTGGAACTATTCGCAGTGTTGAACGAAATCAGCAACAGATTGAAAGTATTAATTTTAATAATGATGAAATTAAACTAGCTTTAATAGCAGAAAAAAATTTGTATAAGTTTGAAAAATCACAATTTATGCTTGATGCAATGGAAATTGAACAAAGATATACACAAAAACTTCAAACAAGATCTGGAAAACTTGATAAAACCCAAACAGTAATTGATGAATTTAAAGATTCAACAGAATCAGTTATGAGGTTAAATGAAGAATGTGTAACAGATGATACAAGAAAATCTCTTCTTTTGGAAGAATTACGCGAACTCCGAAAACAGTTTTTCTGATTTTTGGTCAAAGTAAAAATGTTTTGTTTGAATTTAACAAAAATGAAAAAGAAAAAAAAGTATAAACATTTTTTTTTTTTTACATTCTTCTTTTTTCAAAGTTAATTTGATTAGTATTGAAAATTATATTATTCGAATTGGATTCGCAAAGAGTTAATAGTATAAAATAATCAATTTTATGAATATAAAATAAGTTAAAACATACAAATGAAACGTTTGATTCTAACAAGTAAATAAATTATGATTCACTCTGTTTCTAAAAATTCATATTCAAGTTTGAAAGAATTTCTGATTCTAACACACCATCCATCTGATGTGTTGTGATCAAAATATTCAAAAGCAGCAACTTCAAATTTATCGTTAATTTCAGTTGGCTCAGAAATGCGGTGAAACCATGTTTGATATTTCGTGTGGAATCTCCATCCACGCTGTTTAAGTTCATTTCCAGCAAACATCTGTTGTGAAGTTCCGGGAAAATAGAAAAAAATATAGAAAAGTGTGGATAAATCATAACGCCTGAAAAAATCAGGTTGTAAAAGTTTCATATTTGGAGTTTGCGGATAGTCTGATGGAGTCTGTATATAATTCTGGGGTTTATAGTCTGCAAGATCGAATGGAACGTCAGGAATTAAGTCAATAGATGAGAAAAGAGCATGAGAAAAATCTTGTTGGGTCATATCAGTTTGTAATAAGGCTTCTGGACTCTTAAGTTCAATAGGATTATAAAATTGGGCTTGATGGATATTAGAATTTGATACAACTTTTTTAAGGGGCTGATTTATAGTATTATTTTTTTCTTGGTTATGATCGCCAGGTTTTCTTTGCCCAGGCCTTTTATTCGTCATTTAAATTCTTGATTTTTAAATTTTTTATCTCACATTTCAATGTCTTCATATCTCGTTTTATCAACTTCATTGGGATTTTATATTTTTTCTGATCCCCAAAAGATACTTGCTGATCTTAATTATGACATTGAACCCAGTTTATTAAATACATTACAAAAAAAAGCAGTTTATACTTTTCCTGATTCTTTAATTGCTGCAAAAATCATTAATTCCTTTGAGCACGACTACACCTTACCAAATGAATTAGTTGATTTTTTTACATTATTTTCAAAACATAATCTAGCTCGAGCCAAATCTGCAAACTGGTATTTTATCTCTCAGATTTTGAGCCAGCTTGTTTCAGAAAACTTTAATTTTTCTTGTTACTGTCTTTCTGGAAAAAATCAGCGATTGATATATACATATTTACCAGATTTGATTGGAGTAAGCCAAGATACAATTGATAAAGCATCAAGAGAACTCTCACTAGCATTGTGCTCTGATGAATTTTTAATATTGAGGAACGACATTGAAAATAATAATGATGAAGAAGAAACTATTAATGAACCAAAAACTTATATTCAAGATTATATATTCCTTGACGAAGATGATTAATATATAGATATAACTGTTTGTAGGTATTTTGTTATAATCATTCTTAGATCTAAAAATAATATTAATAAATATGATATCTAATATAATAATATTATATTTAAAACACATTTTTAAACATTCTAACAAGAGGAGGTGCGAGCTCTATTCCACTTACTTTATGTTTGAGCAAATTTGCATGAAACTCAATTAACGCGTTATGGAATTTTTTCCTTATTTCATCAACTGTTTTATTTTGTTTTTTATCAGGTTTAACATTATGAAATTTATTGTGTAATAAATCAATTATATCTAGAATTTTGTAAAAATTCGATCTGCAATATTGACCAGAATTTGTTGCCCAACAACCTCTAGCTATAAAGTTAACATGATAAGTATGCATAGTCAAAAGCTCATCAAATGAAATTTCTTTTCCAAAAACAGAATTGTAAAATTTTTCGTAACTTTTTCTAATAATATGAACATTGAAATAATCACCAACCAATCTAACAAATGCATGCATTTCAAACGCTAATAATTTAGCAGAACGCAATTTAAATATTGATATATTAAGCTTGTACTCGCATTTCTTTAGTCTCAAAAGAGAAGAAGAAACAACTTTATATGCACGCAATTCATTAGGACCAAAAATAGATGACAAGGGAGTTTTTGCTTCATATCGAAATGCACCTGATGGCTGCTCTTTGTCATCAAATCTGATATTTTCAACATCTCTGTTTGCAAATTCACTCATTAATGCTGACGTCATGGGCTTAACTATTGCTGGATCTGTATCTAAAAAAGCTTTTGCAAAGTCCCCTCTTTGCAATAGGAGAAAACGATGGATATCATGCAAAGCAATTTCTAGCAATGAATTCTTCATAATGAGACTAAGTATATGCTCATTTGCTTCTTTGGAAGCAATATCAACATATTCGTTTAAAGGAAGTTTTTCATCTATTTTAAGTTCAACAGGATTATCATTTGTTCTCAAAAAGTTGAGTGATTTTCCTGCTGAAAAAATCTTTTGCACTAATTCATCTGTTAAATTGGATGGAACAATAGCTCTAGCAATAAAATAACGATCATGCCACCAGTTCGTATAAATTGGAATTTCGCCTTTAAGCTGAATGAAAAATTCAAAGAATGGATCATCAACTGCACCTTTTGAAACCCATGATCTTATCATTTTTTCAATTCCGTTAAAAGAATTATCTCTCATTTTTAAAGCTATTTTGGAAATGGTTTTATCACCATGATGAGATATATGATTTAAAACATTGTAAATTGATGCAGCACGCATAGAAACAACAGTTGTGCAAATGATACATGCTGCTCTTAGCTCATCAATAGAGGGAGCTTCAAGATAAGTTAAAAGTTGGTTTGGGGTAATGTCTGGAAAAGATGATTCAATTGTTGAAATATAATTTAAGTGGTTGATATAAATTTCACGGACAGCACAGGCAGCGTTTTGGTGAATTAAACTATCTTGAAAGTCAAGAAACTTTAGAATGGTTTTTACCATGCATCCAATATTACTTACTCTTTGCGCGCATGCATATAAATTAGGAGAGAGTTTTTGGGAAGAAACAAACCGTTGCTGTTGCGAATTCCATTTAAAATTTTTTCCTTCTAGTCCTTGAAGAACAAATAAAAAATCAATTGGAAGTGACTCGGATTTAAATGGTTTTTCTGGGTCGAGATTAATCGGAGTATATTTTGGTCGTAACTGATCAAGTAATAAAAATAAAGCGTTAGGCCTATTGACAGTTTGAACTATTTTTTCAATTGATTTATTAACTATCTTTATTTCATCAAATTTTCCTTCTTTTTCTAAGTCAGAAATCCAGCGAAATCGAAAAACTGAAGTATTAAATTCACATTGATTAAAATTAAAGCTTTGTAAAACATCTATCGATCGCGAAAGAGCATTTAAATCATTTGGACAAAAACATTTAACGAGGTGAGTAATTAAAAATGAAGGATCGAGGAAATCTTCATTATTCATGTTGCCGTTTATAATTAAAAATTCCAAAATTTTCAAATATTTTATGCAAACAATGACAGATTAATGAATGAAATTATATCAATATGAATGATTCATTATGAATAAAGAAATTAGATCATATACATAACTAGAATTTTACCAAAAATTAAAAAAAATATACACAAATATCAATTAATATTTATTTTTTTTCAACATAAAACACATTACACCATGCTTTTAAAGCATATCGAAATAACTCAAAATGGTCAATTAAGAAAAATTTCAATTGTGATTCAAATTTCATTAAGCAAAGTTTTCCTTCACTTTTACATCCAAAGAAAACATTCAGCGCACCATACAAACTCTCAACAAGATGCTTCAAGTCATGGGCACTTTCTCCCATCTTCAATAGCAAATCTTGAATTTGATTACTTCCTCCACGCAAACAAATTAAAGAAACAATTTCTGCTGCATCAACAAGTGATTTTGATTCAAGATTGAAGAAGACAATAATCAGTGCCGTGCACATTGCAGAGCCATATTCATTTGGAATTTCAGAATTTTTTTCAATTAGCATTGAAATTATTTTGAGAAGAATCTCGTTAGTTGGCTGGTAATGGCTGCATGACAACGCAACGAGGAATGATGGAGGGAAAAAGTGCCATATTTCAATATCAACACATTTAATAATTTTGGATAAATAGCAGGCACAGCAGAAGACCATCTCGCAGGCTTCATTATTTAAAATCGACATGTGATATAAAAAATTAAACACAAAAATTTTTGACGGTAAAACCTGAAAATGGAGAAGTGACACTAGAATGTCAATATAGCCAGTAATCAAGCAATTGTTTGCCAAACTATTCATGATCCAATTAAGGATCCTCGAAACCGCCTCTTTTGAAAAGTATTGAAAAATTTTCTCATTCAAAATTGAATTGATTAGTGAAATGACAACTCTTTGTGACTCATAGCTAAGCGTTGCCATCAACTTGTCATCAGCACTTTCATTAATAGCACTAACAATTAGTGAATAAGCCTCATCTACATATTTTGACCTAATTTGACCTATGCCGATCAAAACATCATTTACAAATTTTGAATAAAAATCATCAATTTCATCGTTTGAATAATTTGCATTGACAATGTATTGGAAAAAATCTGCAAGACTTTTTCTAATCTGCTGATAAAATTGAGTACGAGATGAATCATCGTCGACTTGAAGCGACATCAAAACAAGGCTGACCAAGCAATTACAAAAGCAATCAAAATTGAATGAAATAGAATTGAAAGAAACCGCTTTATTTACAAAATTGTTAATTTTCTGATCGAAAATATTGAAATTTAAATTATCAGAATTGACCTTGATAATTATATTTTTCAATAGCAACGATACAAATGAACAGAAAACATGATCGTTTTCAATTACAAAAAAACGAGACAATTCATTCGGACACTCATTCAAAACGAGTCTCAAGTTGGCAATGATGAAAAGGAGACCAGATGATGGAAAAGAGTCAATTGAAAAAAGTTTCTGTAGAAGAACGGTTATTATTTCAATTGGCAAATTCTTCAAGACAGAGCAAATATAGAAAAGACCAGAAACAGGCTGCGAATCAGCAATTATCGAAACAAAAAGATTCGGAACAAATTGATAGATGCAAGATAAAGTTTCATCCAAACAATTCCATAAAGATGGATTAGACAGAAGGTCAATTAAATGGTGAATAATATTATTGAAAAAATCGGTTGTTATTTGTAAATTCAGAAAATCGTCATTTATGCATTCAAACATAGAAGGGAACTTCACGATGATGTCAACAACACAAAAAATTGAATGATTTTCAAAAATATTTATTGCTTTTGAAAGCGAGGTTAAAAGCAAGGTGAATATTTGAACACTTTCTTGATCAAATGATTGAATTATTTCAACGATAGGAAATTGAATGAGGTCTGTCCATAAATTTAAAAAAAGAGTGTCAAAATTTTCATTTATTAGAATATCAGAAAATAAAAAAGAATTTTTTAAAATTGTTGGATAAAAGAAAAAAGATTCATCAGATAAAAAAGAAGAATCGGGTGAGGGTAAGAAAGAATAATTATTTAAAATAACACAAAATAAGTCATTTAATTCATTACAGAAGTCTCTTTCTCTCTTTTGAACCGAGTATTCTATCGTTTCTAAAATTATTTCATTGTCAAGAATATCGAAGTCGTTCTGTAATAATGATTTGATTAATAAAATCCATTCTTGATTGACTTTTTGTTCAATTGGTACATTAGATAATGATGTAATGTATTCTTTCCCAAGAGTTGAGGCGTTTTCCATTCGCGTCATAATTTGATTGTCAGTAAAAAATGAAAAAATGTAAGTTGAATTGAATGCATCTATCAGCTGACTGTAATATAAGCATTGAATTGGATGATTAATTTGCTCTGGTAGAGGAGAAAGATTATCTGATACAACAATAAAATCGACATAAGTTTTAACAAATGATTGATAATATGCATGCCTATATAAATTTTGATGCTTAAAAATAATTTTCAAAAGTGATTCATATATTTTATCAGAAGGTTGTTGAATTGTTTGAAAAATAGGTTGTCGAATTTTTTCTTGAAGAATTATTGAAGCAAATAAATACGCATTTTCTGAAATATCATTCATATCTATGATTGACAGAATGAAATTTAAATTATTCGGATTGGTTATTAAAAACCGAAAATATGATGATGCTGAATTGATTTGATTAACATTAGAACTATTTAAAAATGAAATATTGGAGAGAAACTCAGTAATTGATTCTTGATAGCATTCATTTGATGAATCATTCATTCTAATTTATGCACTTAATGCACATATTTTTTGAGTTTTGATTTGAAGTGATGAATGGCCAATATGAAAATAGTAAAAAATCAAACTAATGAAATTGCATTACGTACTTTTATAAAAGGAATCATAAAAAATCATTATGATAAATGCTTTTCATCAATGATTTGGGAGAATTCATAATGGAAATTAGTAACCTCATTTATGTTTTTTTTAGTTGAAGAATAAATTTCTTAAATTTGACATATACTTATTGGAATTTAAAGTTAAAATCAATTTTAATATAATATTTAACGGAAAATATCCTGAGATATTTCTAGTTGAAAATAATAATTTTTCGTATCAATAAATTAACCTTTCATATCAAATTTGAATATTCTGAAATATATTCAAAGTAAAAACAAATTATAATTCAATATACATGAGGTAAAATTTCAATACATCGACCAAATATAATTTCAATAGTGATTTCATTTTTAATAATAAAAAATGCTTTCTGCATTAAAATGCACATCTAAGGCTTCTTTTTCATTTGCTCGCTTCTTTGCTGCAGCTGCTAAGGATTCACTATTAGAACGAGTTGAAAAAATTATTGATGAAAGAGTTCGACCGGCTCTCAAAATGGACGGTGGAGATATTAAAATCGATGGAATTAAAGATGGAGTTGTTGACGTTACCCTTCTTGGCCACTGCTCTGGTTGTCCTTCAAGACGCATTACTTTACATGAAGGTATATTAGGATGTCTTCAAGAAGAAATCCCAGAAATTAAAAATATCAGAGAGACAATGGTCGAACAATAAAATAATGTCATTATTTAACCTTTCGAAATAAAAACAAATAAAACTTATTTTTTATTTATATCTTTTTTTTTTTTTTTTTTTATTATCACTTTATTTTTCTGAGATTCCAAATGATTATACATTAGCTATTGATTTTATAATGATTGTTTTGCATTGCTTGATATATAATTTTTTTATATGTAATAACCATCATCATATCTTTAATTTTTTGAATTTGCATTGCTTGGTATTAACCAAATGTAATCAAAAAAGCTGAATACATTTATAAAAAAGCTATTTCTTGCATAAAAAAAAAATAAATAAAATAATTTAATATATTAAAAATTTTAAATAAAAGTTGAATAAATAACAAAGTTAACTTTGTTCAACATAAAGTATTGATTATTAACAAAATCAATGAATAATTTATTGCTTATTCTTAGCTGCCGCCATTGTGCTCTTCATCATATTCTTTAATGCTTGTGTTCCACCAATCTGTTGAAGCATTCTTGGATCCATTGCCTTTGTTAATCCGTGCATTGCTTGTTGCAAACTTCTTTCGTTCATCTGATTTGGATTCTTATCCATATTGATAAGTTTTTCAATCATTGGCTTGCTCATACGTGAGAACATTTTAGCAAATCTTTTCTGTTCTTCAATAACATATTGAATAAAAACTGGTGGTAATCCAGTACCACGTGAAAGTCTTCTTTTTCTTGATTCGTCTTTGAAAAGTGCAGGATTTTCAACTTCTTCATCGCTCATTGAATCAATAACAACAAGCATCTTTTTAACATTATCTGTCATAGATTCATTAGAAATTTCTTTTGGCATAAACTTCTTCATACCCATTGTCTCCATCAAAGAAGATAAATCACCCATATCAAGAACTGTTTGGTATTGAGTATACATTTCTCTGAAAGTAAAGTGTCCTTCAAGAATTCGCTGGGCAACCTCTTTTTGCTTATCCATATCAATTTCTTCCATCTTTCGAGCAAAGGCCATAACATCACCAAAACCGAGCATTCTTGATACAAAACTTTTAGCATCGAAAACTTCAAGAGAGGACATATCTTCACCAGTACCATAAAAGAGAATTGGGGAATTTGTGGCAGCAACTGCAGAAAGAGCACCACCGCCTTTTGCATCTGAATCTAATTTAGTAACAATAATAGAACCAACGCCAACAGCTTCTGAAAATGCTTTTGCTTGGTTAAAGGCCATTTGTCCAATTGTACCATCGAGAACAAAGATAACTTGATCTGGATTAATTGCGTCTTCAAGTTGTTGCATTTCTTGGAAAAGAGCTGCTTCTTGCATGTGTCTACCAGAAGTATCAACAATGATCATGTTAAATTTTTCTTTCTTGAACTTTTCAACACCTGCTAAAGCAACTTCAACTGGATCTTCAGTAACAAAATCTACATAATAAGGAATATTAACTTGCTGTGCATTCTGCATAAGTTGTTCTCTTGCACCAGCTCTGAAAGTATCAGCTGCAATTACTCCAACTTTCCATCCACGTTTCTTATAATAGTTACCTAATTTTGTGCATGTTGTTGTCTTACCAGAACCTTGAAGACCAACCATCATAATAATGTTAAGCTTGTCTTTTTCTGGTTCCCAAGATGCTGTTCCTGGATCTATCATTTTGACAAGAGCGTTAAGAACTTCACGTTCGATGATTTTACGAGCAGAAACTCCAGGAGGAAGTTCAGCAAGGTTAACTTTACTCTTGATTTCTTTCATAAAGTTAATAATTGTCATTTGATTAACGTCGGCCGCTTTTAGAGCATTAACCATTTCTCCCATAAATTCTTTAAAGAATTTGTCATCAATTTGCTTTGCGGATGCAAGCTTGTTAAGACCTGCAAGGATTTTTTCACCAAGATCTTGAAGAACCATTTATAAAATAGAAAAATAAATAGAAAATTTTCACAGAAAATCTTTTCTATTCATTTGACCAAAAAATGGCCTACATGCATTTTCTATCAAAATTTTGAGTCAAGTAACCAAATATTATTTCAAATTTCTTTGTCATAAAAACAAATTTTAAAATATCTCCGAATTTCTGGAAAATCCAATTTTTTTTTCTTAGAATTAAAAATTTAAAATGAAGTCCTTATGAATTTTCTAAGCTATGTAATGATTGCATTTTAATTTTTTTGAAAAATTATTAATGTTCTCCTTCCCTAAAAAAATGTAAATTATTCAATATTGAATTAACTCATAGAATATATAATTCAATAGAGTATTTTTCGGAAAAAGTTTTGGTGAAAAATAAAAATATTTGGCCTCAACGATTAAATCTTATTTTATTCAAAATTTTATTGATTTTTTAATTTTGTGATTTCTATCAGTAGAAAAATAAAAACAATAATATTCCATGAAAATGTTTTTATACAATTTTTTAAAATATATATTTTCATAAATTTTATATTTTAATTCATTTTTACAGATGATATTTATGTATATTTTATTTGTGAAATCTCATTGAATTTAATCTTTTAAATTTGAAAGGAGAACCTTAAAAAATATAAAATTGTTTCATAAACAATTAGCGCTTCATGCAACTTTGCATCAGGAAATGATCAAAAACAATGAAAACAAAAAGGGCCTTCAAATATTTTGGAAAAATTAAAAATAAAAAATGTTTGAGATAAAAAAAGCAATATTTAAAAACAAAATGATTAATCTCTACCATTAAATCAGTTTTCCAATATGAAAATGGCAATAATAATATTATTATTGTGAAATATTCTATTATTCTATTTTTTTTTTGGTTTGAGTTTGAAATAATCTACACTATTAGCTAAACCAATTAATGAGTCTGGTAAAATTGAATCATCTAAAATTCTCACTGGTTTTTGTCTCTGTGATGAAGGAAGCTTACCAACAATTCCGCTATAAACGCTAGGAGCTATTTCAACAAGTAACTGAGGGTCATCGATAACAGTGATATGTTTCATATAAGGTTTTTGATCTTCGAGGACTTCAATTGATCCAAAAACCACATAATGAACATGCATCATCATGTCAAGGTCAATCATTACTGAGTCAGGATGTATATAGAGAGACTGATTTGTAATAAGATGAATATACACTTGTCTTGAAACATTAAAAACTGCTGCATTTTGAAAGAAACCAGCTACAATAGCTTTGATTAAATTTTCAGTTTGCCTACTATTTGTTATTTTACCAAGTTGTTCACACTTGGTTCTCAAAAGAAATTTCATCTTTTTAACTTCTTTCACTTTTTTCTGGATTTCAGGAGTATCCTGAAAAGTAATGAATTTTTGATAAAAATTAGCTGCCGACAAAAGATCACCTTGGCGAACACGAGATGTTCCGTAATGGAATTTCATATTAAGACTCAAAAGAGATATAATCGAAATAGCTGCTTCAACAACAGCGTTTTCAAATGATGAGATGAGAAATCGCGCAAATGGAATTGGCAGGCCACAAAAATGGAGAACAAAATCACCTATATTAGGAGAAACTAAACTAGATTTTGTTATAATTCCATATTGTTGAAGTTGAAGAAGATGGAAAGATAAAACTGGCAAAGCTGGGCGATGGTAAAATTTAAAATTTTTTAAATCAAGAAATCTAAATGCCATGAGAAATAAAGATATTTCATGAAAATTCATTGTAGTTCCCGGGTCTGGCGGTTGACTAAAATAATTTGGTGGATACATTCGATAAGTTGAATCGTTTGAAATTGAAGCACGTAATTTAGCTTCGTGTTCCGTAATCCTTGATGGAACTAGATATAAATTACGATTTTTTATATTAAATTCAGGTAAAACTTTCAAACCTGAATCAATAACATATTTGATATTTTGATAAGAACGATCAATTTGATAAACATCTGATGCGAAAAAGATATATCTTTTTAATTCGTTTGAAGAAAAAGTAATATTTTCACGGGCTACAATAACGAGATCAGGAATTCCTTGCTTTGATATCAATTCCGCTGCTTCTTGGCAATGCTTGCTAGATGGAAGAAAAAGCAAAATGTTTCCTGGTTGCATTGTTTTATGAAGTTCCTCAGCAAGAAGCAATGAACGAGAAACAGGATCATCTGGAATAACAGGAAGATGTCTTATAGTAGTAGATTTTTTCATCATTGGTATTTTGAGTTTTAGATCATCTAATGTTATTGCAATTGCGATAGGATTTTCTGGTCTTTCTGCCGATTTTTCAGTTCCATTAAAAAATGTAAGAAGATCTGCAACTTGATCGTTAAACAAAGTTCCAATTACCAATCGAAATTCTGGTCGGCACTTAATAACGTTGTATAACAATGAAAGGCAAAGTTCACCTTTGAGACCAGACATTGGAAAAGAATCGAAGTAAATAGCAGAAAATCCCGTTCCTGGTGAATCTAGTGTTTGGCACCTCTTTAATTCCATTAACAATGTTTCAGGTGTTAAAACTTGAATGTATGTTCTGCATTCTGGCGATGCTTCAAGCCAATTTATATTTAAATTCATAACTGTACCAGAAAGATCATGCAATAAAGTTGAAGATTTTGACGCAGCAGAATTTCGTGTTGGATATACGCATCCAATTCTCCATCCATTTTCGCTATAACCATTGATAAAAAGAAGATGTGGAATAAAAAATGATTTGCTTGATTGATCCGTGCTATCAAGAATAACAACTTGATGATTTTTTATAGAATTCGAAATTTCATCACTATGAGCTCGAGTATCTTGAAAATCAAGATGCGTAATTAATGAATTTGGAGGAAACCAATCATGAATTTCACTTGAAAAATCCATTGACTGGTGAAATCCTCATGAATTAGAGAAAATTTTAGATAAGGCGAAAAAAATTAGCCAATTTAAATTTGTCAATTTTTTATTTTAGCATATCTCATTTTAATCCGACAGAAAAGCTGAATAAGTTATAAAAAATTGATAACATAAAGATTTAGATAAAATATTCATAATAAACGGTCGCTCTCTTAGTTGGTCAAGTAATTAAATAATTGAATTTTTTATTATCGTTTCTAATCAAAAAGTGCTTATTATTATGCTTGGAACATCAGAAGGTTTACTTTCTTATCTCGAAGATGAAGACGATTCCTCAAAAATTCATGGATTAACCGAGTTGATTCGTATTGTAGGTGAAGAATGGGCTCAAATTGCAGATAGAATTTCCATGATTCAAGATCTCGCAAATAATGAACAATTTTCTGGTCACGAAATCGCTGCTAGTCTTGCATCCAGAACGCTTTATTACACAGGAAATCTCCGTGAATCTGTCGATTACGCATTAAAAGCTAATGATTGCTTCGATATTCATAGAACAGACCCATATTCAAAAACGCTCATCTCGCAAACTATTTTTGCATATAGTTCTTATGTTAACACGCATCAGACACCACCCGAAAAATTAACAAAAGTTGTTCAACAAATTTTAGATTGCTTTTTAAAAGACCAAAAATACGACGAAGCTCTCGCACTTGGAATTGAATGCCGCTCTCTTACACATATCAAATCAGCTTTAGAAGGTTCTCCAAAACTCGTTTCTGGCGCAGTTCGTATTACAAATCGATCTGTTGACGATATTGATTATAGAAATGCTCTTCTTAAATTATTCGTTGATTTTGCTACAAATAACTGTGACAAATTTATGCTCACACAAATTTTATTGTCTTTGGATGATCATGAACAAACTTCTAAAGTCATAATTGATCTAAAACAATCATCATCCTCTGATAACTGGCTTCTCGCATATCAAATTGCTTTTGAATTGGCTGAGAATGCATCACAAAAATTCAGATCAAACATCATTAAAGCCTTACCAGAAGAAATGTCTGACATAAAAGATATTTTGAAGCGTAAAAAGTTGATTGAACTTTATTTCAATTTCTTGTACACAAACCGTGATACAAAATTAATAGAAACAATTCAAGGACTTAGAGATGGAACCGATGAAAAAGCAAAACTTATCAAATCCTCAATCCAATTAGCTTATTCATTAATTTATGCAAGTACAGGAGATGATAGTTATTATAGAGATCAAAAAAATAATGAATGGTTTAGACCAGCAAATAATGATGATTGGTCCAAATTTACAAGTATTGCTGGCCTTGGTGCTATTCACAGTGGTCGTTTTGATGAAGCTTCAATTTTCTTCGAACCATACTTTAGAAAAGATTCAACGCAATATGGCACAGGAGGTGCGCTCTTCGCATACGGACTTATTTTGGCAAACTATACTTGGAATGATGATATTATTCATACAATTACAAATTTGCTTCAAACTACTCAATCTGCAGTAATTAAGCATGGTGGTTGCTTTGGTCTTGGTCTTATTGCAATGGGTTCACAAAACCAAGATTATTATACAATCATCCGTCAAATTCTTAATGATAAGAACCAAGCTGACCCAGTTGCTGGAGAAGCTGCAGGTTATGCTCTTGGTCTTATCATGTTGGGCAGTGGCAATGCAGCAATAATTAATGACCTCTTTGACGTTGCAAAGAACACAAGACATGAAAAAATTGCTCGAGGTGTTTCATTTGGTATTGCTTTTATGATGTATGGACTAGAAGACAAAAGTATCGAAATTGTCGATAAACTTCTTAGTGAACGTGAACCAATCCTTCGTGAATCCGCAGCTTGGGTTACAGCACTTGCTTATGTTGGTACATCATCGAATACAGGACTTCAAAAACTTTTGCACATTTCTACTAGCGATGTAAATGATAACGTTAGACGTGCAGCAACAATTGGTCTTGGCTTTATTCTTAGCAGAGATCCACAAAGACTTCCCAACATCATTAAACTCTTGGCACAAAGTTATAATCCAGCCGTTAGAAATGGTGCTGCACTCGCAACAGCAATTGCATTTTCTGGATCAGGAAATAATGAAGCTATTGAAATTATCAAACCACTTCTTAAAGATGAGGATCCATTTGTTGTTCAATCAGCAATGATTTCAATGGCTCTTATTCTCCAAGAACAAAGTGATACAGCTGTTCCTTATTGCAAAGAATTCCGTGAATTTTTAAGAAAGAAAATTACAAAGAATACAACAAGAAGTATTGCTGTAAGTCGTCAAGAAGTTGTTCAATGGGGTGTTTCTATTGCTTATGGTATCCTTAATGCAGGTGGAAGAAATGTTATTGTTTCATGTAATAACTTAAACGGAGAAAACTCAATGCCAGCAACTGTTGGTCTTGCAATGTTCTGCAATTACTTCTATTGGCATCCATTGACATTGATGATCACTCTTGCTTATCACCCAACAGCTATTATCGGACTTGATGAGTCCCTTCAAGTTGTTGATTGGACATTCTTTTGCTGGAAGCAACAGAGTTATTTCGATAACCCACCTTCATTCGATCAAGAAGCGCCAGTTGTTAAGATCGATGAAGCTCGTAAATTGACAGTTACAAAGAATTCAGATCGAAAAGCAGAAGAAGAAGCTAAAGTTGCAGCTCAAGAAGCAGCTAAAACAGAAAATAATGGCGAAAAGAAAGAAGAAGCTTCTAAAGCAGAAGAACCAGCAGCTAAAGAAGATTCTTCTGCTGAAAATGCTCCTCTTCAGAAAACAGAAAGCGGTGATGATCAAGATGTAGATTTCTTCCAATGCCCTAATAATACAAGGGTTACGCCAGATCAATTCAAAAATCTTCAATTTGATGCAGATTTCAATTATATTCCAGTAACAGGAAAAGTTCTTCATAACGGTATAGTCATGCTCAAAACTGCTCCCAAAGATTAAGAATAAATTTTATAAGCTTTTTTTTTTAAACAATTACTAATATAACAAAATAACTTTAAAAAAAAAAAAATCATTTTTTAGTAATGCTTTCTATTGTAAAATATGATTGCAATAATATTTATTAATTTTTATATTTTATTATTTCAATATTGTAATAGTCTTGATAGATACTTTGTAATTGATTTAAATATAAATGACCTGTACGTTTTTAATAGAATTAAAATTGGCATCAATTACATTTGAATTCAATAATGTATTAAAGTTACTGAATTTATCTGTTTAAATTGATAAAATATTAGTAATAAAAAATTATATAAAATAAATAAATAAAATGAGTAATTATGAAAATAGTAAAAAAATAATATCCATCAACAAAAAATAAAAGATGTCAATTTTTAAATAATCAATTTTACTTTCTAAATTAATGTTAAAATATAATTAATATTTAAGCGCAATGATGTTGATTATTCTCAGTACCAACAGATTTACCGCATGAACAATTATGTAACTCCGATGATTCAGGAAGATTTACCTTAAAAGATGAGCTGAATTTGTCAGTAACATAATCAAGAGTTGCACCTCTGAGGAATAATAATGCGTGATCATCAAGTAAAACCATTGCACCATCTTTTTCAAATACATGATCATTTTTGCGAGGTTTTGGAGCAAAATCAAAATCATATTGGAATCCTGCGCACCCACCACTTTTTAGTCCAATTCGTAAATATTTGTTTTCAAAATCGCCTTTGAGTAAATTTTTTACTTGTTGAGCAGCAGCAGAAGTAAGTGCAAATGCTTGCTTTGTTGCTGCAGCAAAAGCACGATTAAAATAGCTTGATAACATAAAAATGAACTAAAGTCGGATTAATATTCTTTCAAAAATTTTTTCAAACTAATTATTAATTATTTTGTTTTATTCTTAAATCCAATTAAATTTACATGCTATGTTTAAAATTTAATTTAATGTAATAATATATGTATATAAATATATTATATAATATCATGTTTTATAGCGTTATTCAAAGATTTATCCACAAAATGATGTAATATTTATTTGAAATTTTATCGTATTCATTATTCTGAGAAATATGTTCTCAATTTTATTTTTATTATTATTAATTGATTTTATATCAAATAGTTTTATATATGAAGAAAACCTACATATGTAATTTTCTATGATTTGAATGTTTTATTTTTGGTTATTAGTTAACCAAATATATTTTTAAAAAAAAAAAAAAAAAAAAAAAAAAAACTAACGAGATTATTTAGAAAAAGTTACTTAAAAACGTTTATTTGCTTTCATTAATTTGAGAGAATCTCATATCCGTTTATTTTTATAATTCAAAAAAAAAAATTCTAAACACACATTTTTACAATTTCATTCAATAAAGTAACGAATGTTCTAAAAAGTGAATATGATTAACCAGATAAAATCAGAAAAAGTTGTTTGGTATTTTCAAACATTTTTTTTTTTCATCAACTCGACATAAATGGCTACTATTCTCGAAGCAGTTAATGAAGGCAATATCGAGAACTTCCAAGCAGCAGTCAAAAATGAAAAGATTGGCGATGCCATTGATGGTGATGGTAATTCTGCTTTAATGATTGCCATTAAAAGTGAAAACAAAGATTTAGTTCAAGCTATCCTTAAAGCAAAGGCAGACGTTACATATCAAAATCCAAGCAATGGACAAAATGCGTTAATGGTTGCATGCGAAAATGGTTTTGACGCCGCTGTTCCTTTACTTCTCAAAGATGCAATTCCTCTTGATCAAGCAGACTTAGAAGGTCGAACAGCTCTTCACATAGCTGCGCTCAATGGAAACAAAAAAATTGTTGAAGCTCTTTTAAAGGGTAAGGCACCTATTGATCAACAAGATAATGAAGGAAATGATGCTTTGCATCTTGCAATGGTAAATAAAGTTGCTGGAATGCATCAAATTTTTTCAAAATACAATCAGCAATGGAACGGTAAAAACAAGAAAGAGCAAACAGTTGCTCATTTGTGCATTTACTATGAAAATGTTGATATTGTTAAATTCCTTGGAAACAAGAAATTTAACATCGACTGGAATGTAGCAGATATAGATGGAATGACACCCACACTTATTGCAGCTTCACTTGGTCTAGACAAAGTTCTTGAATTACTTCTCAAAATGGGAGCATCTCCAGCTGCTGTTACCAAAGACGGATCAACTATTGTTCATCTTGCAGCTAAAGGTGGTCATGCATCGATTATTCCAATTGCAGCTGCTCAAGGAGCTCCAGTTGACCAAGCAGATGATGCAGGAGTAATGCCAATTCATCTTGGTTGTGCATCTGGCCAGATCCCAGTTGTTCAAGCTCTCCAAAAGGCGCTTGCAGATCTCAACGCAACAGATTCAGAACAAAATGTTTCAATTCATTATGCTGTTTTGAATGGACATTCTGAGGTTGTTGAATTTCTTGTTGACCACAGTCTTGATATTAATACTAAAGGAAAAGGAGGCCAAACCGCACTTCACATGGCAGTTGATAAAGAAAATATTGATATGGTTACATTCTTAACAGAGAAAGGTGCTGATGTTAACGTCAAAGATGATAATGGTGAAACACCTCTTCACTTTGCTATCAAAAAATTAAATATTCCAATTGTTCAAGCTCTTTTAGCTGCGGGAGCTGCTAGTAATGCTCAAAGTAGAGATGGAAATTCTCCTCTTCATCTTGTTGCAACACGTCATGCTGTTGATATTGGCAAACTCTTATTTGCCTCAAGCGCTGAAGTCAATATTCGAAACTCAGAAAGACAAACACCACTTCATCTCAGTACATCTTGTGGTGATACAGAAATAACAGCTCTTTTTATTGAAAAAGGAGCCAATCTTGATAATGTAGATAATGAAGGTAATGCACCAGTTCACCTTTCAGTTCTTAACAAACATCTTCCAGTTTTAAAGCAACTTAAAGAAGCTGGTGCTAATATCAATGCTAAAGATGCAAATGGACAGACACCTCTTCATATCGCCTGTAGAACAGAACAACTCGACTTTGTTACAACATTACTCGAATTTAACGCAGATGTACAAGCACAAGATGCACATGGACAAACAGCTTTACATGTTGCATCTGATCTTTGCAATTACGATATGGTTAAAGCATTAATCGAGCACGGAGCACCAGTCAACGTCGTTGATGAGCATAAAAACTCAGCAATGCACTTGGCCGCACTTAAAATGAACAAGAAGGTTGTAACTCTTTTGATTAATTCAAATGCAAACGTAAAACTTATGAATGATAAGGGATTAACTCCCCTTCAGGGTGTTAAACTTACATTTTCTAAGTTTATGAAAAATCTTATTGCTGAAAGAGATTCACAGAATGAAACCACAGATACACAAGAATATCATCCTGGAAACATACTTAACCAGAGCAATGAGCCATTAGACACTCATAGCGACTTGAAGGAGGCCTTCTGCTTGCTTTGCAAGAGAAGAAGTGCTGTAGCCGCAATGATGCCTTGCGGCCATCTTTGTGTTTGTGAAGTTTGCTTGAAGGAAAGAATTGCTCAGACGAAAGTCTGTCCATACTGCAAGCAAGAAATAACAGGTGCTGTTAACATTCTTGGTGAATAAAATAACTATTTTATTATTAATTTTGAATAATTTTTTTATTTTTTGGTTGAAGTTGAGTTTGAAGAAAATAAGTGGTTAATCATAAACGTTTGAGCATGTGATGATCTAAACTCAAATTAATTTGTTTAAAATCGCAAGAATTTTGGGCGAATGCTTTTTTTTTTTTTAAAAAAAAAGTTTAAACTTTGATGTTTTACGATTGGTTTTTGCGATAAATCAAAAATAAAGAAGACTGATATTTGGATAAATTCCTTGTTTGAATATAAAAATAATTTTCTGAGTAGTTTAATTTGTTATTCTTAGAGTCATCTCAAATTTGATAAATAAATAAAATTAAGAATTCTTAATATCAAGTGATGAGGAGCGTTATAGAATCAGAGATGCCCCTCATTGTTGCAATTCAGCATTCAAAAAGCGGTATGTTTTCAAATTTTCATTTTACATGTTTTGAATGGATTATTCATAATAAATTATTTCGCTCGCCATCTTTTGATTTGAAAAATCTTTGTGCAGCCGGAACAGAAGAAGGTCCCATTCTATTGATCTCAAAATTAACTCAATCAATTGTTCCTGTTTGTTTGTTATGTGTTCATAAAAGAAAAGTAACTAATATCATGATGTCGCATCAGATTAATACCTTTTTATCAGTTTCAGCAGACGGGTCGATTGCTGGATGGCATTGTTCAGATGGTTCTTGTTGTTTTGCGTATGATAATTTGGTTCCTCCAGGTGAAATTCAAATTGTTTTATGCGATTCAGATGCAAGTTTGGCATGGTTTTGGACATTAGGTGAATGTGCATCACTTATTGATTTAAAAAGAGGAAATGTTATACAGAAAATAGATTTTGTTGGAATTTCTTCTTTCTCAATTTTGAAAAAGCTTTCAAATTTTCTATCAGATTCTACATCTCCAAACCAAAAACAAAATGCTTCATCAATTACGCCTTCGTATGCAATTATGGCTGGTGTTAATTCAATGAGAACTTATGAGATTGATGAAAAAACAAATCTTTTAAAATGTCAAAAAGTCGAAGAAATATCTTTTGTGCTAGGACAGAAACGTTGCATAACTCCAAATGGTATTGTTATTTATAAAAATCGATTATTCCAAATTTATTTACCAAATATAAACGTACCCGTATATTCTGAAAATATTTCTGATATCTCAGATGATGATATGATCTCACATATAACCTGGAGGAATTTCGAGACTTTGCTTGTTAGTTCGATGAAAGGATTTTTTAAGATCTACAAAATTCAAATACAAAGCATCGGGAATTCAAAAAGAATAGGAGTTCAAAAAATAATTAATTTCTCATATTTAAATAATTATATTTTTTCAAATGTTGCGCTTAATAATGATATGGGAGTTGTTATTTTTGCGGCAACAAAAAGATCTGCCAAATCAAAATCTTTTGCCAAAAAATTATCTTTGAATCAATCAGCAGTAATTTGCTTATCAACTGACAGTCAAAAAGTTGTCAAACTTGTCCTTCCTCAAATTGAGAAAATATGTTGTATACCAAATCCAAATAGTCGAATTATTATTCAAGCTGAGCAGCATTCATCTACTTTTCAAATATTTGATTGGGGCCTTTCTACGTCAATTTCACATAGTCACGGTAACAAAAGCAATAGCAATATCTCGATAGATTGTGACGAATATAAAAACTCTATTTCAAAATCATTCATAAATTCTCAAAATCATCAAAGCCTTAAACCAATTTCTTCATCAGAAATTCGAAGCTACAGTCTTTTTGGAAAGCAATTACCAATATCTCAATCTGTTGATTTCCGACCAAATAACCAGCCAATTTCGTCATCATTTTTACTTAGAGAAGGAAGCTTTGGAAGTAGAAATAAAGCAGCTTATATAACAGCAATTTGTTCACAAAATTTTAATAACCTTTCGTCTCGTCTCCAGATCATTGTCGGGGCATCAGATGGCAAACTTTACTTTTTTTGGGAAAACAATTTGCTCCCTTTTGAGGTATCAGAAGCCCTTGTTTCTCCAATCATTGCCATTATTATACTTCCTATCAGATTCACTAAAGCATCATGTCTCGTTGCCGTAGGTCGTGATGGATCATTTTGTTTATTTAAGTGGAATAAAATGTCGCACAGATATGTTACAAACAACTTGCCAGTTATTTCGATTGGAGTCATTGAAACACAAAGGCTTATCGTTGTACAGAAAAGTGATAATTCATTTACCGTTTATAATTTGAATTCGCCTGAGCCAATTGGAAAGATGCTCTTTCCGCCTCCAAGAACTGTTATTATTTGGTCGTGCGTCAATTTTTCCAAGCCAACCGGAATTCAATCTACATTATCTCTTCAAATTGGTGGTTCTTCGCTATTTTATAGTGTTCTCGAGGTTTCTAAATTGCGAAAATTGAAAAGGCAAAGAAAAAGCACAAATTCTATTCCAATTCCATCCAAATCCGGCAATTCTATTCTGTATCCTAATTTTGCTCAACCATCCAAAGTCAAAGAGGATGTAAATCAAAACTCAAATGATAAAAACATTACAAATAATAATTCAGTCAAAAAAGAAAGCCCGAATATCAAAACAGCCAATAAGATCAGCAGTTTAAATAAAAAAGAAAATTCAAATATCAAACTTAATCCCATCATAAATACCAAAAGTTTTTCATATCATAATTTCAATCCAAACGAAAGTGAAAAGGCAGCAATAGCTAAAAACAAAGAGAAAGGAAATATTTTGAATCCCATTGAAAGCATCAACAGTGATTTCAAAGCCTTAGTAAATTCCTATGTTGATTCAAATTCGAACAGTGATTCTCTACCAAATTCCGACTCAAACAATGATTTACAATCAAAAGAAAATTCTTCCTCTGTAGCCAAGGAAACTGTGCCTAAGGTTCCAACTGGTGATGTTAATTCTATCAGCAATAATTCTTCACCAAATGATATCAATCAAGATTCTGATAATATCCTACTCAACGACACTGTTGTATCAAACCAATTCAGTGACAGCCTCGTAAAACTTCTTGGTCCCAGAAAATCTCATGCTAGCATTAAAACACTTCCAAATAATAATAATAATGAAACTATCAAAGATGAGAATATCTGTGATCCAATCAGTCAAACAGGAAAATTTACTATCAGCGATATTCGTAGTATTGTCAGTGTCGTATTAGACATGATGATGCCTTCTTTGAGTAGCGGCAACAGTAGCGTTCATAATAGTAGACTATTTCGATCATCATCATCAATTCATCCTAATGTTGGCATTAACAGCACAAGTAGTACGGAATCTAACAAATTGTTTAATATAGATGAAAACCAAGATGGTTTATCTTTTGTTCTCGTTGGACATAGAAATCTTCCCACATTCTTTTATCCCATGTTTAAATTGACAGGGCCAACTGTATTAGATACTTCTCCTTTCAATGCCGCCCTTCATTACCTCTCATACAAAATCATGTCAAATTTCCTGAATCTTATTCAAAACACAGAAAAATTTGAGAAAGAAAACAAATTCAAAATTTGTGGTTTTATCTCAATTTTAACTCAATTCCTCTTCATTAATGACCTTGAAATTCAAAAGATATCAGCCCTAACATGTAATAAAATTGTAAATTGGTCATCTTCAGGTATTGTTGTTCCCGAGCATGTTTGGAACTTCCTTGTTGCATCATATATCCAGTATTTCGACAAAAATGACGTTGCCGACTACGACAAGTTTCTTATGGCAATAATGATGGTAACTCATTCTGATTTAGTTGACCCGATCTATCACAGACTTGTATTTGATTTTCTAATTAAAATGGCCAAAGAAAAATGTCCTTCTAATTTTCTTGCATTCAATATTCTTCTCTCAAATTTTGAATTTTGGATACAATTCAAGAGTAAGAAGACTAATGATTCAGATAATTCAAACAATAATAATTCTGATGATTGTAAGAGAGAGAAGAAAGAAATGATGGTTTTCTTATTGTCAACTTTTTTTGTTTACGAAAAAGAGGAGAAAGACTTAGTGAAAGAGAAACTTTATTCAGTAATTAATGGAAATTTCAACTCTTTTTGTGAATCAATCCGATTCATCTTATTCAATCATCCAAGCTCAAATTATGTCTCTTCAACGTGTCAGATTTGCTCTGAAGTTTCCGAGGAATATCCAAGATCAATTGGTACTCTAGGTCCACTTTTCATAGCTTATTTGGCCGTCCCTTTCAGCCAGTTCCAAGACATTTTTTACAATAGCTTGAAAGTGATCCAAAAGAAATTCCAAAATGAAATTGATTATCAAGAGCAAATTTGGCTATTTGCTACAAATGACGGTTTCATTCGCGCCTTTAAAAATATGAAGTTTTTCTTTAAGGAGAAAATTACAGAAGGTCCTATATTGGCCATTTCTATCGGCCCTGGAGCTCTTTTTGCTGCTGCTATTACTAGAAATGATCCAACATTGATCAAAATTGACTTGAAAAGCAGCATGTTCTTGTCCTTTTCAAAGAAAAGAGTCGTTGATTCTGTGAAGATTGAAGTTCAAAAAGGTTTTACTGTCGATAATATGAAAATTGAATGGGAATCTAGAAATTCTTGTCATGTACAATATTATTTATCATAAAGAATAGATTTTAGATAATAATTTGTATTATGATTATTTTGTGATTTGTATGTATTTCTATATTTTTATAAAGATTAATTATATATTAGATAGAAAGCAAGAAAGAATGGCCGATTTTTATATAATAATGGTATTCATCTTGATGGAATTCTATCAAATTGTCACTTTTTTAATGAAAATTTTGATGTTAAAAAAAAAAAAAAAAAAAAAAAATAGAATGAAATGACAAATGAATCTATATTTATTACAAACAAACAATATATATGTATCAGCATTTAAAATACTGATATATGGACAGGTAGAGGTTTTTTTCTAACATTCACAAAAATGTTTTGAACACCATTCAGTCTAACATCTAGTTTTGAAACTTTTTGAGCCTGGCTAATCATTTCTCTTTTTCTTTTTAAGTTATTCGAGAGAACTGATGAACGAAACGGGTTTGTATTTAGCGGTGGTAGTGTTGATGAAGTTGATGGCGCAGTATTTCCGCTTTTTAAATATTTACATTTAATATTGCAAGGAGATGAAGAATTCAAAGGAGCAAACTGTCTAGCAGAAAATGTCGAAACTTTCGATAAGCTTGGGTTCGAGTTTATTTTGATCGTCATTTCATTTATTCTCATTTCGAGTTGATTTGTTAAATTTTTATTTGCATTATTTTGACGATTAAAATTTTCTTCAAGAGCTGTTGTTTTCCTAATTGTATTATCAATTACGCATTGTTTTTGCATCATTTGTCGTTCAATGATCATTTTATACAATTTTCTAACGCAATCCGAAGCCTTTAAGCGAGCTTCTTTTGTCTCTTTCAATTGAAGTTTATCAGCCTCGATCTTTATTTTTTTGGCTTCGTTAAAATTATGCTGAATGGCGAGTTGTTTTTGTAAATGTCGCAATTGAAGAAGATGTGATGAAGGTTTCGAAAAACGATGAAGAAAAGATGATGATGAGCAAGATTCAATAAATTTTTGACATTCTTCTTCATGTAACCTATCTAATTCAAAGAGTTTCCTTTCTTGATCTTTTTTCAATTCTAACGATCTTTCAATAAATTTCCTATTGTTTTCTTTTTGCTGATTTTTGGCGACTTCAAGTCTTGATTCGAGATTTGTTTTAAGATTACTCCAATTTTCAATAGACAAGTAATTATCATAAAAATTATTATATCCATCATCTTTGTATAATTTTATAAGATTATTAACATGTTTATCATTTTCCTTAGCTTTGTCGTAATCTTCATCAATAATAAATTGCAATGATATTCGGCGTGCGTATTCAAGAATTGGATCACGCATTAAATATGACGGCAATATATTTTTAATTTTAAATTCTTCATATGCTTGACTTAATTGATCGTCTGTAAACTGAATGTCGAAGTCATCAGTATCGTTTATAATTGATTCATCGCATTTTGAAAAAATAGTAAGATTTTTTTTATCATAATCTGTGTCTATATTAGCCTGCTTTGAGTTTGAAACTTCAGTCATTTCAAATGTGCTTGCTTCTATTTTATTTTCATCGATTTGTTTTAAGTCATAGTAATGGCTTTCGTTGTAATCATAACTTTCGTCTTCAATTTTGATTTGAGAAACAATATGAGCAATAGGTGTAGATAGTATATCATCAGCGATTTTTGGAGTTGTATCATCGCCTTTCATTAGCGGCTTTTGGTTATGTTTCACATCAAGTAATAGATCGTCTATACTATCAGAATCGCCACCAGGTATTGAGTCAACAGCAATAGCAATATTATTAACAATATTGGAAACATCTGAAATGAATTGTGAATTAACTTTGTTAGTTTTAAAAAAATTCAGAAGACATGAGTTTGATTTCGAAATAAGGTCATCAACTTCCTCGTTTTCTACTTTACTTTCTGTTTCCTTTTTTGTTTCATAATCAGATTTTAAATTATGATGATCCATTAAAAATTTATTATTTTAGAAGATTTTGTTGAAAACTTTTTGAAAAGAAAAAATTTCATTAAACATGTCATTTTTTTTTGATTTGGAAATTGAATCACATTGCGATTATCGCAATTGGAGAAAAACTCAAGATTTAAAAGTATGGTGATTATTCGTCAAATTTTTTGAATTGAAATTAACTTAATATTAAAAAAGAGTTTTATATAATATTAAAATATGATTTAATTCTAAAACTATTTAAACATATTGTATTTTAAATATTATAAAATATTTACCATTATTTATTAAGATATTAACGTTATAAAAAAATTCTAATTCAATTTATAATGATATTTTACAATAAAAATATATTTCTTCAATATATTGTATTAAAAAAGCTACTTTTCAAACAAAATCAAATAATAATTAATAATTATTAATATAAATATAATTAAAATAAAAATAAATATGTAATACCCAAGAATAAGCGATTTTTAGCCAAATATGCTTTTTTATTAACTTATAGAAAAATTCAGATGAGATAATATCTTTTTTTATTTTATATTATGCTTTTTATCTTACCATTCTTTCATGCTTTTTGCTTTAGTGCACAAAAAAAAGAAGTATTAGCTGTTAATGAAGTTATAGCTACATATATGGGCCACCGCCATATTCCGTGCATGTTTCGTACGGCTCTTTGCCCTAACCATTGTGATCACGCACATGACGTTTATGTATTTAAGATAAATGAATATGTTAAATATGAAAAGCTTGGAAAATATGGCGATGATCAAGAAACTGAGTTTTTGTGGGACTCAAGAGCATCATCTGATACAAATAAGTTACACCCAGAATATTTACAAAAAGTTAAAGATTTGGAAATAGGTCAAATGGTTAAAATTAATTGGAACCATTTTTATATTACAGATGAAAACGGAGCTTATCCTGAGAGAAGCGTTATATATTTTGAACAATTATAATGTTGAATATATTAATAAAATCATAAATATTATTTCCTTTCATTTTTTTGTAATTATAACTTTTTTTTAATATAAATATCATTTTTCCATCATATATAGTTTTCAGCATTAATACTGTTTAAATTTAATTATTTTATGCAAAATACAGCTCTTCCTTTTATTAAACTTCCAAAGGAAATCAATGTTTTTGAGGCCCATTATTTGATATATTATTTTATCGATATCTTAATAAAAGATATATTTATTTTATATTATTACTAATATTTATATTGTAATAACAAACATAAATCAAATATATATGGTAAAATAATGATGAATTACTATCAACCTCGTATATTCATATTTTAAAATTTGAATTTCATCGTAATCATTGTTTTTGAAATTTGCACCAAATATAGATAATCATTCCTATAATCAATTAAAAAATGGTTGCTAATGATTAAAATTTTGCTTTTCAAATTTTGAAGAAAAATTGGTAATCAAAAAAAGATATTTTTAAATTTTTTAAAAATGGAATGCAAAATCATATCGGGCGCACATCGAATATTATCAATTTAATGACAATGGCAAGAGATTAATTTAAAAATATTTGTGATATTTTTTTTATCTATATACAAAATAAGTTTTTGATAGCTATATTTTTTAAAAAAGCATATCTTGTTATATTTAATAAATTATTAAACATAATTTCTCAAATCATAAACATAAATACTAAATATACATATAAAAGCAATAATATAAATATATAAAAAGTAATTATGGAGATTAAATTATTATATCCAACTAAAAAAAATAAAAAAACGATTTTTTGAAATAAACATTTTTATCTTTAAATATACTTCATTTTTTAGAAATTTAATTTTCATTTCCACTAAAAATAAAATAAATTTGTTCAAAAACAAAAAAATATCTTATTATGATAATTAAAATAATTCAGAATTATAACACAAAAATCATCCACTATTTTTAGTTTGGACTAATACCATTCAAAAATTAATCTGACAGTCTACTCAAAGATTTCTTATCTATTCAGAAAAATTAAATTTGGACTGGTCTTATTTTCTGAACTGAGAAAGATAAAATATAAAATAATCAGAATTAAATTTTCCTTTATAATATATATGGCTACAAAGAAAGGAAGTAATGGACAAACGTCTCCAAAATATTGGTGGCTTCTTAACGAGCCAGATCGAACAGGATATACTTATCTCCGTACCTTCATTAAAAACAATCCTGAATCAAATCAAAGAAATAAAAGATTAACTTCTTTTACTGACATGCTCGAAATTATTCGCAGATACGCAATAAGAGGAGATTCAGGCGACGCAAATCGTTGTCTTGTTTGTGGAATTTTATGGCTTCCTGGGGCAATAGCTATTAATACTCATCAACTTGGCTTTTTGATGGATAAATGCAAGAGTTCAATAAACGGGTCTTTACAAATTCTTGGCTACAAGGAAACAATTTCAAGGAAAACAGCATCTGATCTTGTTGCAAAAGCTCTTTTAGCCATACGAGATGACAGGAGTGAACTTAGAAAATGGACAGTAAGATGCATTGATGATACATTATTAGATTTATCTTCACTAAATGAAGAACAACCACCACAACAAAAGCAACAGCAGGACCAACAACAGAACTCTAATAATGAAAAGCCAATTGTTACACAACCTGTTCCAAATCCAATACAGTTTCAATATACACCAATACCAATAAACATTCCAACACAGATAATTCAGGCTCCTTTCAATTATCCAATGGCTGCGTCAGTTGCTCCTATTCAATCAATACCACCACAACCAATACAACAACAGCAACAACAGCTTCATTATCAGATGGAGCAAACACAGAAACAGATTCAAGAACCTTTACAAACAAAGCAAAAGGCTCCAATACAGAAACAAAATGAAGAGATAACACCATCAAGTTCAATGAATGGTGAATTTCATCCATTTTCAAACTTTGCATTTCCTATCCCTCCAAAAAAAGGCCAATTTGATCATAAAACCAATCATACTGGTCTTGAAGCAAGTCATTCAACTAACTTAATTGACTTCTCTAAAGAAGATGCATTCATCAGTAATGCTTTGAGCGGATTTAATGAAAATATGGATTCATCAAACGACTTTTGGAACATTGAAATGTTACAAGGCGATTCTTTCTTTTTGTAAATTAAGACTATCTATTTTATACTTTCCTAAAATATATTAAATATTATAAAATATATAAACATGCAAAATTTCTAAAATGACTTTTTTTTTTTTTGCTCTCCATTTGAAAAAATTCAATTCTTCTCAAAATTGAAATTTTTATGGCCAGTTCAGAATTTTTTCAAAGCTATTCTTTATTAAATTTTTGAAATGAATACGTTTTTTTTTGTTTTTTGTTTTTTGAATGATGATGCCAAAACACTTAAAATTATCTTGAGAATGCTCTTTGAATACATAATTCATATCATAATATTATACCTGCCAAACAAATAAATCAATTATTATTAAAATAAACAAATAAACAAATCGTTTTTTTTAAAACATTTCAAACACGTATGCAAAAAAATCATTAAAACAAAATAAATAATAATAAAAGTCAACTTTTATTACCTTATAAACCGAAAATATAAAAAATATAATGGTAAAATAATTTGAAAATAATAACAAAATCAAATATTGAAAAAGGATGTTTTCTTTCCACTATTCACAATAGCAGTGAGCTGAGCAATATCTGTCGTAAATGGATCAATATCTTTCTTTTCTCCAGACAATTGAATGTTTGATGTAATCAGATTTCCCCTAAACGGTTCGTTCATTAGCCTAACACTCAAGTAACCACATAATGGACAATCAGACTTATAGTCAACCAATTTCTTTTCTTGATCCTTACTTTTGTTAGAGTTTATTGTCATAATGTTATAACTTGAATAATTCTTTTTAGGTAAATTAATACGAACTTTTTTAGCAATTTGATTGAATTTATCTGACGCTGATGGAGGAAAAGTATCACTATCATTTGAATCGGAATCATCAAAATCCATGTCAAGATTAATTTCGTTTTCAATTCCGTCAATACCCATTATTAATTGCTTAGCGCATCGCACATGTAACATATGTGAGCAAGGATAAATTATCCCTGGTTCACCAAAGAAAGGTTTCTTACATTTCTCACAAACTTCAGTTGAATGGAGAATAATAGTATTATCATCTTTCAGTTGATCGTTCAACAGAGCCGAAACTTTGTCAATTTCAGCTAGCGCTTCATTTTTGTTCTTTTCCTGCTCTTTTGTTTCATGCGTTTTTTGCTTGGTGAACTCAGAAATTGGGATCGTTAAGTCATTTATTTTTGTATCGTAAGGGAGGAAGTTCATTAACATCAAAATTGTCGAATCCATTCCTTTTCTGGAGTCAAAAGCATCGCTATTATCAGAGCTACTTTCAGCAAACGTGGAGTCTGCATTGCTCTTATCATAGGTAAGACGATATATTAAATTCTTTGCTAGTACACCAGCCTTCTCAGGGGGAACTGATCGTAAAATTGCATATATACATCTCATCTTCGTTTCATTGTCCATTTCAAAAGCATTTTGCTGCGAAAGATCAACCGTTCCATCCATATTTGAAGTTGACGAGGTAGGAGTACTTGATGTTTGCTGATTACTATTGATCGGAAATATTGAATCAACCAATCTCAGGCAATCTTTACTTTTGACTGCTACAGATGAAGCTGTAACATATTGTTTTATACTGATTAATCCGTATGTTAATAGAGCAAATTTTTTTAATGAAAAAAATTCTCTAATTATAAATTGAACGATACCATCATTTGAATATTGGAATTGTTTAAATAGTTGTTCAACATCAGATCGTCGTAATTTTTCGTTGCGTGCTGCAACAATTGTATAAAGCTTGGCAACCCAGGAATTCATTTGGAAGTTTTTTGATAGAAGCTTGGAAACAAAAGGCTCACTTAATTTATCCATTAATATTGGAACAAAATTACTATTATCAAATGAATCTAATTTGGAAACAATCTTAACTACTGTTTCTTTGGAAAATGGAAAAACTCGGAGAAGTGCATTAGAAAATCTTTCATCCTTATTTGATATTTGAGGTAAGAGCTGCAAAGCCTTTTTCTTTTCGTTCCTTTCCATTAATCTGTCAAAAACTAAAAGTGGTTCTGATAATCGAATATATGGTAAATCCCATCCATATTCATCTAGCGTCTTTTTAACAGTATCCATATTTAATAAACCTTCATTAATAAGCTGCTTTGTGAATTCAGTATATTTTATCAAATCAGGCTTCTTTTTTGACATTTCAATTCGTGTATAAAGATCGTAGGTTGCATAAGCAAGAGCAAGCTTTTGTTTTGTAACACTAGATTGAAAACCAACTTGTCCTTTTTGTGTAGGATGATGCTTTCTTAAAATTTTTAATATGTGCTTATATACATAAAACCTTAGTGTAGTAGTTGGCCTTACAAGGTGGAATATACCATTCATCGAGAGAGATGCCATATTACAAATAAGTTTGGCTGCTGTCTTTTCGTCTTTTCTGGCAAGCGATCTATTATACAACCAATAACGTAATGAATCAGTACCTTTAAAGTTGTTTTTACTAGAAGATTCAAATTTGATATTTGATATTCTCCGAGGATAGATAGCATATAACTCACTTTCATCGGTATCAAAATCTAATTGAGTTGCATCTTTAACAGTAAAACCATCAATAAAATCTGGCATACTGTTGATAAAAATATTAACTCTACCATTGGGTTGGAAATGAAAGAAAAATTCGTTAAAAAAGGAAATATCATTTGTACCACCAGCTGGTAGGTTATAAGCAATTTGGCATGAATAAACTTTTTCAGGTCTTGGATGATCACGTTGGGTGTCAATAATGTATTCAAAGGCAAGCTGTTGTTGGGAATTTTGAAATTGAGAAACCCAACCAATATAATTCTTTTCTGAGAAAAATGTACTTATGAAGCCAACTTGAGTACAATATGATGGAGCAGAACAATTATCGCTGAGAAAAGAACTATCAAAAATGTATGGAGTAATTTCATCGTGATAAATTATTGAGAAACAATAATAGCCATCTTTGAATTTCACAACCGAAAGATCTTTAATCGATTTATTTTGAGCAATCATAAAAGGCAATATATTGAACTTATCCTTACTAAGCGGTTTGTTTAAATTCACTAAGCCTACTTGGTATAGGTCATTTATTATAATGATAAAAGGCTTTGGAAGTAACTCGTCTTTGAAAAACGTAACAGCAGAAACTTTTGTACCAGGAATCATAGTAATTTTAAAAGGTTTGAAATCAGACGTCGATATACAAAAGAGTTCATCAGTTTTTCGAATAAGACAAAATTGACCGTCATTTGAAACATAAATAAAAAGGCAATGATCAATATCATTAAATATTTTAACGAGCGGCCGGGGCTTTACAAGGAGATCAGCGAAAAAAGGAACTCTATTTTTGCTTACTGATCTGAGAATACCCCAAAGTCGCCCTCCACGTACCAATGCTGTTTTAATTTCCCATCCTTCAGGAAGATTAAGTTCATAATCTATCGATGATAAAATACAATTTTCCATATAAAAATTTGATGATAAATAAGATATTTCAAAAAGTTAAAAATAAAAATGGTGATACTATACCAAAACTTTTCAATTTGGTCAAATCTAAAAGGAAGAAGTAAACTAATTAATGCAAATTCGAAAACAGATTGATATAGAAAGATTTGGGAAGAAACATTTCATTTTCTTGACATATAAAAAATGATTATAAAAAGTTATTTTATTAATTATGAGGGAGAAGAGATTTAGTCGTAAAAAACGCGAACGACACTTCTGGAAATAAGAAGGTTGCCAGAGTAAAAGTTAGTGAGAATGTACATATTTCCACTAAGGAATTCAGCTGGAAGCATCTTTCCTTCTCCTGCAGCTTGAACTATGGTTTCCCATGAGTTTTCTGAATCAGGCATCACAAATCCGAAGGTATAATCCCATTGTTCAATCTTTTTACCGTGAACAACGATATCTTGAGAAATTCTGAAGTCTTTGATAGCTTGTTTGGTGTGGAATACAATTTCACGACCAACACCGCTAAATGTAAGCATTGACTTTGGAAAGTGTGCATCTTTAACTGTTGTAAAAACTTCTGGTCCCCAATTTTCTGATTTCCAAACTTTTTTTCCTGTTTCAGCATTTTTAACGGTAAGGCTGATTAATTTGAAGCCAGAAAGGATGGCTTTAGCTTCGGGCTTATCAGATACTTGGATGTATTCGGCCATGTCGTTTTAAAAATTATGAAATTGAAATTAACCGTTGGAGAAATTGTCAACGTTCACTATTTATAATTTTTGTTTTTTCACATGAATAATGAAAGTTAAAAGATTTAAAATATAAGAATCTATTTAAAAATATAATAATAAATAATATTTTAAATATAGCAAATAAAATAATTGGCTTCATGAATGAAAAAACGCAATTTTCAAAAACGTTTTTGTAAATTGAATATAAAATAATCGTAGATGGATGTTTATAATTTTTTTTGATCAACTGTCAAATATTATTTCTCAGAATTTATCTTTCAAGTTTTGAATGAATATTAGACTGGTCACATTTTATAAATTATTCTATTAGCACACATATCTGAATACAAAAGCATGCTAGAAACCCAAAACCTTTTTATGATTTTACTTCTCAATATTTTGATATAATTTCATTTGAGAGAAGCTCTATCAAAAAGTTGGTTAATTATAGAATGTAAAGATTCAACAGTATCTTATTATATTTTTTATATAACCATTTTATATTTTTGTGTATAAATTAAATATTTGCATATTAATATAAGATATGTTTATTTTACTCATTTTTTCTAAAATATGTTTTTTGGATTAATTAAATCACTACTTTTTTCATAATTATTTAGAGGCAAATATTTTTTAACAATATGAAACATTTTTTATTATATCAAATAAAATATAAAGCATAAAAATCCTATTACAATGATATTTCTAATTTAGTGGTACTTATAACGAAATCAAAAATACATTAATCATTATTAAATATGAAAGATTTGCTTCTAAATCATTTCATTAAATTAATTCAAGTTCAAATAGAATTGGATTTGAAATGTAGTATAGCTTGATAATAATAGATAATAATCAAAATTAAGAAAACAATTGAAATTCAGCTTAAATTTATTGATATAGAAAATGAATAGAAGAAAAAATTTGAAATAAGATAAACTATTTTTGTAAGAAAAAAGACCACTTTACTATTGAAATGATAGAATGGAATTGTTTAAAATGATTAATCATATAAATCTTATAAAATAAAACTTATTAGCAGTATTTATCTATTATATTATATTTTGATAAGAGTTATATTTATTTTATAATAATAATTATTGCTATTTAATAATTATTTATCAATATAAAAAAGGAATAGATAATTTTATTTATATTAGAATTTTAGGAAAAAGTTATTTTATATGAAAGAAAATAATGAGGGAAATATTTTATATAAAGAAATAATTGAGAGGTAAGAAATATAAAAGGCAGAATAATTGAGAGATATTGTAGAAGTAAAGAAAAATTGAAGAAAAATTATTTATTATCATTCAAAGTTTTGAGAGTAAAAGATTGAAAGGAAGAAAAAAATGATTTCATTTTTTTGATCATTCATTATAAATAAAATGATTCAATCAAATACACAAGATGGATATGAAATCAAAATTCCTTCATCATTTCGAGGTTATAAAGTTGAAGAACTTCTTGGATGTGGAAGTACGTGTATTGTTGTTCTTGTAGAGAATGAGAACACACATGAAAAATATTCAGCCAAGATCATTTCTAAAACAGATGTAGAAAGTCGAAATTTACTTGAATCGATTAAAAAAGAAATCAAAGTTCTTAAATCACTTTCACATCCAAACATCATCAAAATTGAAGAAACATTTGAAATGAAGAATGAAGAAGAAGAAGAATTCATTGTTATGATCATGGAATATTGTTCGGAAGGAGATTTATTATCATATGCCACTGGACATAAATTTGAGAGTGAAAGTATGAAGAAGAAGATCATTCGAGGATTTTTATCAGCAGTTCGATATCTTCATCATAAAGGAATTTCACATGGAGATATCAAAGCAGAGAATGTATTACTTGATGAAGATTTGAATGCTAAGTTATGTGATTTTGGATATTGTCGAACAGACATTATTGCAGGCGATGAATCTAAGAATGGCACGTTATATTACGCAGCACCAGAATTATTCCATAAAGGACAATTCAATACGTTGAAAACTGACATTTATGCGATTGGTGTTACTTTATATTCTTTAGAAGAATTACAATTTCCATTCAAAGATGGGAATCAAAAATATATTATTCAACAAATTGTTAGTGGTCACTTAAGTATTCGACGAGGAGTTAACAAACAACTTCGTCAACTTGTTCTTCGTTGTACAGATATGAATCCACTTCATCGTCCGAACGTTGAAGATATTCTTAAAGATGAATATCTTAATGATGAAGAAATAAAATCCAAAGACAACAACTCACAACTCAAACAAAAACTTCTCTTGACGAATGTATTCAACAACACGAACGCGGGTGAAGAATGGAATCATCCAACCAACAACGAAGTTCCAATTTCTGAAACCAATTACTAATTTTATTACGTAAAGAATATAAAATTATAAATAACATGAACTTAATAAAATCTTCATGCATATTATATAAATTATATATTTATTTTTCTATTTTTTAATGATTGAAGAAATATCAAAAACTCTTTCAACAATAAAATATATTTAATCAGTAATATACTTTTCTAAATCTAATTCTTTCAAAAAAGCTTCATTTAATTAGATGATTATTTCAAAAAAGAAATATGATAATTAATTGAATTTCATTCTAACCAAAATAATAATATAATAATTAAATCCAATTTTAATACTAAAGTAAAATTATAATTATCAATATTATATATTTCATCAACATCAGTAATCAAGATCTTTTAATGACTTACTTACTGATCAAAATCATTAGAATATTAGTCATCTGTTCATTCAGAATATTATTCATAATTTCTCTTCTTTAATAACTGCAGTAAAATTAATCTTTTATTATCAAGCTTTCTAGATTTAACAAATGAAAAAACATTGAATGAATTTATGGATGCTTACATAATTAGGGCCGCTTCAAAATCTTTTAAAGCAAGCATCAAAATTGGTTTCTCAATTTCTTAGATACAATGAAACTTTAAAGAAAGGCTCAATGATTTTTATTCTGCAAGATTTCTGCTATCTTAATGAAAAACATTATATGACAACCAATGATTTCAATTTTCACTATTCCATTGGTGATTCAGTATGATGATTTATATTTTTACTGATTTTTTCCTTTTTATATTTTTGCCAATTCATTTTTAAGCTGACCTTCGTCTATTGTTAGTTCATATTTACCCTTTTCTTTATTTATTTACTTCTTTTGCAAATTATTTCTTTATTTCAGTTTCATTTTTGAGTTGATATATGACTGCAACTTATTTTGTTTTGGGGAATAAACTTTGTTCAAATCGTTTGTAACTGACTTTTGACTCATTTCATATTTCTTGATTTTGATTCAATTTCGTTTCAAGTTTCTTCTTAAATCATGATCAGGTTGAGTAAAATCAAATCAAAAACGTGCACACGAATGATTAAAATTTATTCAAATTGTGAAAATATTTAGTCAGATTAATAAAAAGTTAATGAACTTAATATAATTTTTTTATTATTAAATAATCACTGATAGAACTGTATTTCATTATTTTCCATTATTGTTGTTATCGCCATCATTAGTTTTAGAATGTTCAAAAACTATCTTTGAGTGATCTTCTTCTTTAGGAAGGGTAACTTCAACTTTCGGCTTGCTTGGCTCTTGTTGTTCCTCTTTCTTTTTAGGTGGTTCAACCAAAGGAGTAGTTCTCTTTTCTACTGTAATTGTTACTTTTGGCTGTTGCTGTTGATTTCTGTGGTTTGGTCGATTATCATTGTTACTGTTAGAACGTTGCTTTCTACCCTTTGAAAATTGCTCTCGTCTCTTTTCTTTGAATGATTCAAGTGTTGGAAACTGCTGAAGAACTTTGGAAATTTCAGGATTGATAAAAGGCTCCATTGGAAAGTCGTATTTTTGATGTACTAAAAAACCTTTCACCTTTTCAAGACCATATAATGATCCTCTCTTATAATCCTGAAGAGCTTCAGTTTGAAATAGGCCGAAAACTGTTTCATCCCATCGCATTTCAAGGCCATAAGAACAAAATCTGAAAAAGCATTCAATTCCATAATGAGAATTGGCTAATGCATCTTGCTGAGCCAATTCATGGAATTCAGTGAACATCATAGGATCAAAGTGTTCGCGAAGATAATAACACCAGAAATAAAAAAGCGAATTCATTTCAGGAGCCTTACCCTTACCTAATGCCATACGTTGATGAATTGCTGCATCATGGAAAATTTTATATCTTTTCGAGTCAAATCCAGATTCAAGGAGTTCATGAGTAACAGCAGCTATAGCAAAATCAGTATCACTTGCATCATGCTGCCTCCTTCTGTGCATATTTCGACTGTTCTTGTATTTTTTATTGTGATAACGTTTTTTAATTGGACCAAAATATGCATCATGAATTTTACGTTCTGTATATGAATGCGACATATCTTTGTAATTTGTTGGTGCTGCTGGTGGTTCATCTTGATTTTTGTCTAGGTTGTCATCATAACTTGGATGGTAGTGAAAAATATCTTGATTTTTAAGAGCTTCATTATGAAGTCGAGGATTAAATGATTGAGCTTCAATAAAAGCAGGGGTATGAAAATTGTCTCCATAATTGTGCGATTCGGCATTCTCGCCGATAAAATCATCGTTGTCGCTTCCATTATCTGCTAAAAACATACCGTCATTATCATTATTATCATTTTCATGATTTTCGTTTGCTTGGCCTTCGGTAGTGCCAAAAACATCCCAATCAGACATAGGAATTTTGTGAATTTGCTGAGCATGAACAGAGCTTTGAAAAAGTTAACATATCAACGAAATGAATTGAAATTAATGACCATAGAATATCAGCTCAGAAAATTCAATAAAAACAAAATTTTTAACTTTCAATTTTGATATTGATTTAATAGATTCTCTAACCAGATATTTATATAAAAAGTGAATTATTTATCTTTAAATATCTCTATAAATTAAATAGTATATTTCATATAAATAATTTATTTTTTAGTTATATATATTTTTATATTTTATATTAAAATATAATTAAATATTATAAAATATTAAAAATATAAAATGAAAGTTAATTATCATATGCTTGTCATTTCTTTCGAAAGAAAGAGCTAAAAATGATTGAAAATAAAAAAGGAAATAATAAACAAGAAAATTTTATACTACAAAACAAATATTTTAAAAATTTATATTAAATAAAATTAGTAATTGGTTTCAGAAATTGGAACTTCGTTGTTGGTTGGATGATTCCATTCTTCACCCGCGTTCGTGTTGTTGAATACATTCGTCAAGAGAAGTTTTTGTTTGAGTTGTGAGTTGTTGTCTTTGGATTTTATTTCTTCATCATTAAGATATTCATCTTTAAGAATATCTTCAACGTTCGGACGATGAAGTGGATTCATATCTGTACAACGAAGAACAAGTTGACGAAGTTGTTTGTTGACTCCTCGTCGAATACTTAAGTGACCACTAACAATTTGTTGAACAATATATTTTTGATTCCCATCTTTGAATGGAAATTGTAATTCTTCTAAAGAATATAAAGTAACACCAATCGCATAAATGTCAGTTTTCAACGTATTGAATTGTCCTTTATGGAATAATTCTGGTGCTGCATAATATAACGTGCCATTCTTAGATTCATCGCCTGCAATAATGTCTGTTCGACAATATCCAAAATCACATAACTTAGCATTCAAATCTTCATCAAGTAACACATTCTCTGCTTTGATATCTCCATGTGAAATTCCTTTATGATGAAGATATCGAACTGCTGATAAAAATCCTCGAATAATCTTCTTCTTCATACTTTCACTCTCAAATTTATGTCCTGTGGCATATGATAATAAATCTCCTTCCGAACAATATTCCATGATCATAACAATGAATTCTTCTTCTTCTTCATTCTTCATTTCAAATGTTTCTTCAATTTTGATGATGTTTGGATGTGAAAGTGATTTAAGAACTTTGATTTCTTTTTTAATCGATTCAAGTAAATTTCGACTTTCTACATCTGTTTTAGAAATGATCTTGGCTGAATATTTTTCATGTGTGTTCTCATTCTCTACAAGAACAACAATACACGTACTTCCACATCCAAGAAGTTCTTCAACTTTATAACCTCGAAATGATGAAGGAATTTTGATTTCATATCCATCTTGTGTATTTGATTGAATCATTTTATTTATAATGAATGATCAAAAAAATGAAATCATTTTTTTCCTCCTTTCAATCTTTTACTCTCAAAACTTTGAATGATAATAAATAATTTTTCTTCAATTTTTCTTTACTTCTACAATATCTCTCAATTATTCTGCCTTTTATTTTTCTTACCTCTCAATTATTTCTTTATATAAAATATTTCCCTCATTATTTTCTTTCATATAAAATAACTTTTTCTAAAATTTCTTTAATGTTACCAAAAATATCATTCTCCTTTTATTTTCATATATATATATAAAATTTATATAAAATATAAAACAATTGAAATTTATCCAAATAATATATATCAAAAGATAAACAAAACAAATCTATTAGATATATTGTAAAATTTTTAATTTTCCATTTTATTCGAAATCATAAAAATTTAACATCCATTTAAATGCAGATATTTGTTAATTCCCCTTATATAAGTAAATATTCTTTTTATGAAAAACAATTATTTTTTAATGATCATATAAGTTTTTTTTACAAAATATTTAAATGCAAAAAATAAACAGCATTGACAAATAAATTAAACTTTATCTTTTATAAACAAAAAAATTGATTTTTTAACAATCAGATTTCAACAAGATTGTCATATTCATACTGCGATTTCAAATTACTCCAAAACTCATTTTCATTATGCTTTACTTCCAACTCAGGAAATTCCCAATTGACTGGTTTATACTTAATAGGTCCAATAACAGCTCCACCGTCATCACCAGAAAAATAATCATTTTCACTTGCCTTGTCTTTTCTGTTCTTATTTCTACTCCTTGGTCTTGGCTGATTTGATGTAGTTTTCTTCTTTCCTGTTCCACTTTTTTCATAATTTGTAAGTTGTGAATTTGGTCTTCTTGGGGTAATTTTTCCATCATTAACTTTTTGCTCAGATGCTTCTTTTTTCTTTGGCTTGACAGATGAATCAATATCAGCTTTATTTTTAGCTTTCTCTCGTTGTGATTTCTTTGTTGTTGATGATTTTGTTGATCTGGCAATAGAATTATTCTTTGATGATCCTCCTTTACCACGATTTCTAAGTATTGGAGCAGTTACGTTTAAATCATCGTCATCATTTTTAATTTTTTTATTAATAATTACATCGCTTGAATTTGATTCAAGATTATAATCCTCACTTTCATAATCATTTATAATTTTATTTTTAGTGGGCTTATTTATATTCTTTTTATCTTCGTTAATATCATTTGAATCTTTCTTCTTTTCTTTATTAATTGAGTCAACACTCCTTCCTCTTCGTTTCTTAGCTTTATTTATAATGTCATCGTTATCATTACTTTTATCAAATTTGTTTGTTTCTGTATTTTTTTCGGAATTCTTTGGATTTGTTTTGGTAGGTTTTCGTTTTACACGAGTACTTTGAGTTCGAGTGCGTCTTGGTGTTGGATTTTTATCTGCTACTGGCTGAAGCTTTGGATCTGTTCTTTGTCTTCTGAGACTTTGTGCACTTCTCTTTTTAGTATTGAGTTTGGAAATAATATCATCATCGTCGTCTGAAATTTCTTTGGGATTTTTGGTGCGATTGAGTTCCTTTTTCTCTTTGTTAATATCAAAATCAAATATTTGATGACTTATTTCATCGATTTGATTTCTTGTCTTTTTATTTGATCTTCTAATATTATCTTGTGGATCATCTTCTTTACCAAATACATTAATTGTTGGATTTAATTGTTTTCTTTGTTTGGTTCTGTCTTTCTGATTTAATTTTCTTTTCTCATCATCAAAACTTTGATTTTTTGAAATACTTACATTAGGTGAAACAGGCGAATTTAGTGAACTCTCATTTTTTTGTGGTGAATTTGGAAGCTTATCTATCAAGTATTTTTTATCTATAATTTTATGAATAGTACCTTGTGATATGAAATAAGGGAACTTCCTTTCATCAAAATAACGATAAATATTGAAAGGTCTCAAGAAAAAAGATTCAGTTTCATAAACTTCTGAGTTAGTTTTAATACTACTACTATTAGTAATATTACTATTATAATCTTCTTTGTTGTTATTCAAAAGATCTTGTGAAATAATCAGTCCTTTTCGAAGTGATCCAGATTGATTTTTATCAATCAGCTTTTTTTGAACTAAACTAGAAACATCATTTTCAGGGAAAGATATCAAAGTCCTTTCCTTAATTTTTGCAGCTTTTTGTAGTAATGCAATCATATTTTCACTTTTTGATGGCATCGAATCATCAAAAACTAATCTTTCAATTTTTAAGTTAGCCAACGATATGAAATCCAATATATTTTTCAAGCCAGAATCACCACATTTTGAATAACTTATATCAAGAAACTTGAGTGATTTAGATACAAATATCATTTTCAAAAGTGAATTCAAACTCGATCCGAGATAATTTTCATCATTTCCTCGAATTGATAACGATCTTAATGCGTTTGAACTTTGAACAAACATTCCTAATTGCCTGATCATATCTGATGAGGAGCTGCTAAAGCATGAATTCAATGATAAATTTTCAAAGAATGGATTTTTTAATAAGAAAGCAAATAGCTTTGGATTTAAACGATTCTTGTCCCAAACAAGCGATACTAAAGATCGAAAAGTTGTAGTACTCAAAAAGTCGAATAATTGAGTCCATATTTCGTCAGTCGTTATTAAAGAAGCAACTGAAAGACGAAGGCCGTGTTCAAAGCGAGAAAAAATAAAGGAAAAGAAAGGAATAATACAATTCGACTTAAACGAAACATCGTCGATAATTAATGTATCAAAAGATGGCGAAAATCGAAGAGTTGAAAATAATGTCTTATTGAACGTTGAATTACAATTATTCTGACTTAAATCTATACATTTAATTTGTGTCATGTTAGAGGCATAACTTAAAACATCGCAAATTTCAAGCCGGCAATTATTTAACGATAAATAACTGACTTGTCGTAATTTGGGAAGAAGTTTTCGAACATCAATATTTGTATTGTTTGATAAATTTAAAATATACAATGAGTCAAATAATTCTGGCATTAAAAATGTATTGTAGAAATAATCCATACTTTCGTCTTTGATGGCTTTGTGGAATCCAAGAGATTGGATCTTTTTTTTGACACAGTATTTGTATAATAAATCAAGTTCGGTGCGGCCCATATTTGTTTTTTTGAAAGAATGACCATTGAGTTTTGAATCTGTGTTGTGTTCGAGTAGTGATATAAATTCTGGAAAATATTTTGTTTTTTCTCCTTCTATAAATAAATGTTTTAGTGAAAAATTATTCTTGATAAAAGGATGAATTAATTCATATGTATCAATTCCTTCCATTTTTGGAATTTCAAGATATTGAATATTGGGACTAAATGGTAAAACATTTAATAGTGGCTTAATTACTTCTTTTGGGTATTTATATTCTGATAGCAAAACATTGGGTTGCATGTATATTAATATTTTTTTGATTTCATTAAGATATTGACCAGTATTTGGATACTGTGTAGAACCATCATATAAACGACAATCTGCGGCAAAGCCATTTTGAGGTATTAAGGGGATAACTTTAAAATCGTCGAATATAATGTTTCGTTGCTCGAAAGTTGTTAAAGTGTGACTAATAACGTCTTTTATGCTATTTATGATTGGCTTTGTGTCATTTGATTCAAATGAATATGTGATTTTTCCAAAAACAAGTTTTATTGAATTTTCTTGAACAGAAACCTCTGATAATTCGGTAAATGGAAAAGTTCTTTTAATTTTAGTGCCATTTTGATTTAAAATAAAAAAGCGGCCTGACGTTATTGAAATAATATCCACATTTTTGAATAGGGTAGCTGCAGTACGAGCTGATGTAGTATATATAACTAAAATGCCAAGTGAACTTAATAACTCATTCGCCTTTTTTATATACTCGTCCATTAAAATAAAATGTTTTTGAATTTTAAAATTACGTTATGGAAATTTGGTTTGAATAACTTGAGTAAAAAAATCAAATAAAATAAAATTTAAACTTAATTTTCTTATTTAAAATGCAAAAGAAAACCTGAAATACTAACTTTTTAAACATTTTTTTATAATTTCTATAAAAGTTTTAATTGAAAATTTTTTTATTTTAACAATTTATAGTATATAAAGCCTATTTTGAACTTTCTGATATGCAAAAACAATGTTGAAAAGATAATAAGAAGATTGTTGAATTTCATAATATTGAAAAGCCAAAGGCTTCAAGATGACGTTTATTCATTAAGGTAAAAATATATTGTTTAAAGCTTACTAAATACTTCAATATATATCTATTCTGAAGTCAGCAGTTGTAAAATTCAATAAATATGCTACTCCTTGAATAATCATCTTTGTTCAGCTGCCTTTGGTAATGCTAGAATACTTATTGAACATTAATTTCACGATAAAGACAAAGTCACTCTGTATTATAGTGTTGATTTAGAATTCCTTTCAGTTAACTATTAACAAAAAGATATTTAAGATCAATCTGTTGTTTGTTTAATCAATGTATTACGAACAATAAACTTTGCTCAATATAAACACAAAAAAGTTCCAGGTTCCATTTTTTGAAAGCTAGATCATGTTAATTTAAAATTTTGTTTGTGTTGTATTTATAGGGAAGCATTTGCAAGTTCTGTTTATCAACATGCTTCATTGAGATTAGTACTATTTGTGCATGCATTATCTTAAAACAATAAGCTTGATTAAATTGAAATTATGAATTCATTTTTGAATTTCTTAAATTCTCTTAATATGGATGAATTCTAGAAGCAGGAACTATTTCTTCACGAATCATCACAAAAAATGAAATGCAAATTTAGTTTATTCAAAGTTTCCTGCTGATTGAATAATTCAGAGTTTCTAATCATTTAGTACAAAATGAAGTGATCAAATTCACCTTCCACATGGAAAGCAAAGAGCAAAATATTGACTCATCCAGCAAAGCATGAAACAAAATGCACGATGTTATGATCTGAAGATTTGGCATTGAAGGCGAAAAAAAGAAAAGATTTTAAACGATACATGTTGACAACTTCAAAATCAACATCAGAAAACGGTTATCTAAAATCTTTCTTTGCGAAGGAGTATTTATCAAGCATCTATTTCTTTTATTAAAAAATTCAAGTAAAATATAAAAAATATATTTTAATTGAAAAATGGCTGCATTTGTTTGGGCTGCACTGATTTAACAAAGGGCAACGTGTATCTTAAGGAAAGAATTGTTACACTTTTCCGCGATGAACATTTATTGAAAGAAAAGCTTCTAATTTCAATGAGAGAAGGTGAATATATCAATTTTTCAAATCATCAATTCTCGGAAGAACGGCCTTCAATATTCTTCAATAATGCAGAAATAGTTAATTACTCTCAGTGATGAACATTTACAAAAAAGAGAGCTTTCAAATTCAGCAACGGATGATGAAATTGTTACACTTTTTAAAAAGCTTTCAAAAATTTCATTGAAAATTAATGCAGATGATTTGGGAGCTATTATTACGCACAACAGTGACGAACACTTTCTAAAAACAGAAGAAATGCTTCTTTACAACACCAATGTATTAATTTATAAATGATCGGCTCATTCTGTGAATAATGTATGCGTTTCATAAGTGATTGAATCATCCAATAAACAGTTTTAAGAGATTTTGTAAAGTTATTCATGAGAAATTTCCTCATATAAGCATTGAAAAAAAATTTGGTGCTGAATTAAATGATTTCATTGCTTTTATTGCTGCGGCTTGTTCTTGCTATAACAGGATTTTCTGAATGTTGATTGATTTGACACAGCAAATATCATTGAAAAACGCACACAATTTCATGAACATTTCTAATAAGTCAAGCGAATGGTGAAGATGAGACCAAAACGCAAATTGAAGATATCAATACCAAAATTGACATTACTTTAATCATTTTTTCTTTGAATATATAATTGAAATGACATTTCTAAGCGGCCGATTAGAAGTAGAAAGTGATCAACCATTTGTAACAATAAATTTCTACTTACTTTCTGCGACTTTTATGTTGGGATCTGAAATTTTCAATTTGAAATTTATCCTTGAATCATTCTAATTTTCAAAATTCAGTAAAATAAGTCTATTTCTGAAATTACAAATTATTTAATCAATGAATATAAATATTTATAACAGAATAAGATATATAATATAAATATGTTTTCAAGACAATGATAATAATATATCTAAATCCTTAACAGCATTATCAAAAATGGTAGATCAAATATTGCGTATTTTAGTCAGGGGATTCAGTATTGAAATGAGTGAATTTCATTGAAAAAGTTCAAGTGCCAACTTTCCGCTAAAACAAATGACTGAATTATATGGAACTGTATATACCACCCCAATAAATTATTATCCGTATCCTCTTAATAACAATTATTATCAGAATTATTCTTATGATTACACCAACTACTATCCTGGCTATACTAATTATAATTATCCAAGCAATTATAACTATTCACTAAATTACCCTGGCTATTACAACTATTCCCAAAATTACCCTGGATATTACAACTATCCCCAAAATTACCCTAGCTATTATAACTATCCCCAAAATTACCCTAACAATTATAACTATCCCCAAAATTACCCCAGCTATTATAATTATTCCCAAAGATACGCTGATGATGCTCAGATTTCTCAAAAACGACCAAAATCTAATAAAAAAGTAAAACTTCATAAAGACCAAAAAGAAGAACAAAAAGAAGTTCAACAAGAAGATCAAATTAATTCAAATGATATGTATCTAAATGAAATGAAATTATTTTCTCAAGTAAAAGAAAGAGTTCAGGAAGAACCACGCGATGATTCTGAGCGAGCTCAAATTGCAAAAGATAATTCTGAAATAGAACCATTAAAATTTTTACAAGAAGAAGGAAAAACAGAAATTATTGATGAAGGAATGCATGAGAAAATTAAAAACGAGCTTGGTCAGCCAATATACTCGGATACTCCTGTAGATGTTGATAGTATTTCTTCAATTCAAGCAGCGATTAACAGTTATGAACATGAAAAAGATGATAAAATTTGTATCTTAAATTTTGCTGATCCATATAAGCCAGGTGGCGGCTATATAAACGGACGTGTTGCTCAAGAAGAGTGTATTTGTCGCCAGACACTTTTATATAGATCAATTAAAGACAACGAAGTATATGAAAACAATAAAAAAGACCGCAAGTCAGAAAATAATGATAATATGTTGTATTCACCAAATATTCCAGTTATTCGAGATGATTCCTGCAAATTATTCGACCCATCACAAATATTTAGGATAAATATTATTTCTTCAGCAGCAGTTGACAATCGTAGACATGATGTATCTAATCCTCAAGAAATAATGGAAGAAAGAATCAGAAAAATTATTACTTTAGCTGCTTGGAAGAAGAATGACGTTTTGATTCTTGGCGCATTTGGATGTGGTGTCTTTAAAAACAATGTTAATGATATATGCGATATCTTTGCAAAAATTCTTATTGAAGAAGGAATGAAAAATTATTTCAAAAAAGTTTATTTCCCTGTTTTAACTCAAGGATATACATACAAAACTTTCAAAAGTGCTCTCATGAATGATAGCTAAAGGTTACCTTACTAATTTCCAAATTTATTATTTTTTAGCTTTTACCAAAGAGTAAATAGATGGGCTCTATTTGTAAATTTGGGGGAAAAAAAAAAAAAAAAAATTCTAATTAAACTTTATATTAAATAAATAAATAAATAAAAGCAACTTAAATTAGTAGTTGCTTTCAGTAATTGGAATTTCATCGTTTGTTTGATTGTTCCATTCTTCTTCCGCATCATTGTTAAATATATTTGATAAAATAGCTTTTTGCTTGATCTGTGAGTTGTTGTCTTTCATCACTTCTTCATCACTAAGGTATTGATCTTTAAGAATATCTTCAACGTTCGGACGATGAAGTGGATTCATATCTGTACAACGAAGAACAAGTTGACGAAGTTGTTTGTTAACACCATCACGAATGCTTAATTTGCCTTTAACAATTTGTTGAACAATATATTGTTGATTCCCATCTTTGAATGGAAATTGTAATTCTTCTAAAGAATATAAAGTAACACCAATCGCATAAATGTCCGTTTTCAACGTATTGAATTGTCCTTTATGGAATAATTCTGGTGCTGCATAATATAACGTGCCATTCTTAGATTCATCGCCTGCAATAATGTCTGTTCGACAATATCCAAAATCACATAACTTAGCATTCAAATCTTCATCAAGTAATACATTCTCTGCTTTGATATCTCCATGTGAAATTCCTTTATGATGAAGATATCGAACTGCTGATAAAAATCCTCGAATGATCTTCCTTTTAATATTATCATTTGGGAATCCATGTCCAGTGGCATATGATAATAAATCTCCTTCCGAACAATATTCCATAATGATAACAATGAATTCTTCTTCTTCTTCATTCTTCATTTCAAATGTTTCTTCAATTTTGATGATGTTTGGATGTGAAAGTGATTTAAGAACTTTGATTTCTTTTTTAATCGATTCAAGTAAATTTCGACTTTCTACATCTGTTTTAGAAATGATCTTGGCTGAATATTTTTCATGTGTGTTCTCATTCTCTACAAGAACAACAATGCACGTACTTCCACATCCAAGAAGTTCTTCAACTTTATAACCTCGAAATGATGAAGGAATTTTGATTTCATATCCATCTTGTGTATTTGATTGAATCATTTTATTTATAATGAATGATCAAAAAAATGAAATCATTCAGATTTAAATACATTATCTACCTTTCAAAATATTGAATTAAATAAATAAAATCCTTACAAATATTGAATTAAAATACAATTACACAGAAATATTGAGCTTTTTATTTTTTATAATACAGAATCATTTGTTAGTATAAAATATTCAAATGATTCCATAAAATAAAAATACCTATTTTATATTTATATTATTAAGCAAAGTAAATATTGGCAAAATAATTATTAATTAAAATTAATTTTATTGTATTAAAATATAAAAACATATAAATAAAATATAATATCAAATAATTATTAATAACTTTTTTTCAATATTTTGATCTCCTTATCAATCAGATTCCATTTTAAGGACAGTAGATGAAAATAAATAATTTGTAATTGAATAAAATATGAGATATATTAATTAAATATTAAAATCGTATACTAATTGAAAATAGGCATAATTGTAAATGCTTTTAATAAGAATACACAACTTAAAATCTAATATACTCCAATATACTAATAAATTGGAGCATTAAATCATTCGAAGAAGATATATTAGATGCATGAGTGCATATTAATGATATTTATTCAAATAAAAATCAAATATAAACTGTCAATTTTATAGTAATTTTTTTGATGGATTAAAAAAGATTAAATATTGCATTTCAATATGTTTATGGATATATATCACATGAATATATATTTCATATATAATAATTTATCATTAATTATTTATATTATATTAATACATATTATTGTTACATCAAGAAAAATATGCATAAAAACAAAGATAAAATTTGAAAAGAAAAAGTAATTTGAATTCGAATTCAAATTGGTTCAATATAAAATAAAACAGTTTTATTTGCTTTAAATAAAAATATTTTAAATATATATTGGATTATACATGAATTAAAGCATATATTCAATATTTTATTTTCATATATAAAAATAAATCCATTTCACCATGAGTTTTTTATTATTCATAATTTAATTTCATTTTATTTCATTCAATTTTTTTTTTATTGGAATTCAATAAATCACAATTTTTTGACTTGGTATGACCGACTTTTTATTATTTTCAAATGTAATCTTAAATATTGAATTATCCGCTATTTTCGGTTTTTATTTTTGATACTGAAAATATCTCAATACCAAATGAATAAAACAAAACATTACCATCTTGAATAAATATCAAACACATAGTAGATTTGTGATTTGATATAATACAACCTTTATAATTTCATTTATTTTCAATTTCAAAATTATTTTGTTTATATTTACTTTTCTATTGAAATTCAAGCATATTGTAAATTTGTAGTTTAATATCAATTTACGTTATAATATTTTTTTTTAGAAATTGGGGCTAGATAATTAGAAAAATTTATTGATGTGAATTGATTAAGAAAATTGTTAAATAAAACATAGTTTGGTCTAACATAGCCTTTTTATATACCTACTATAAATGCATATGCATTTATATCAGCAAAAAAGTTATGGATTATGATTCTTTTGATCGAAACAACATGGAGCATTCAATAGTGTAACCTAAAATACAAGAAAATGATCATTTGAAAACAAAATAGAAGATAGTTAATTTTTTAAAAAAAAAAATTGGATTCTGAATCTCGTTCAAACAAGGAAAATATTTCGAAGAGAAAGTATTTTTTGTAATCGCAAGATACTTATGCAATCAATATTTTGAGAAAAAAAATAAAAATTTATTCAATATTTTGAATAAAATAAAATTATATTTTTTCAGAAATATTGAACAATATAAAAATTGTAATGAAATATTGAGATTGCCATAAAATAATTTCTCACAAAATACAACATATTTTCACAAATATTTCAGTTAAATAAAAATGAATTAAAAAAGCAATTTCGGAAAAAATAATATGTTATTGTAAACAAACTTTTATTTTATAATGGAAAAATAATGACAGCTATATTTTAATTCTTTTGTTTTTTTTGTTTTTGTTCATATCATTCTATTTTTTGAATGACAAAATAGACGAGATTCTCAATTTTGACTATAATAAGAATTTGAATTAATTGAAAACCTGCTTTGAATTAATTAATTCAATTTTCTGAGAATTTAATTGAGAAAAATAAAAATAAAAGATATTATTCAATATTCATATCACAATAAAATTCTTGGTGAAAAAATGATGTTTGTTGCTGATACATTTAACTTCCCTGCTAACTCAGAAGCTTCCCAGCGTAGCAGATTTACCAAAGATGAAGATGAGAAACTTAAGCAGCTTGTTTCATTCCATGATCCACCTAATTGGAATGAAATCTCAAAACATATGAAAAACAGAACTGCCCGTCAATGCAGAGAAAGGTATGCTAATTATCTTAGACCTAACCTCATCAACGGCCCCTGGACACAAGAAGAAGATGATCTTCTTAAACAATTATACGAGCAATACGGTCCTAAATGGTCTTTTATTTCACAGAGCTTCAAATCACGTTCTTCTGTTAACATAAAAAACCATTATTCTTCCCTTATTAGCCAAAAAACAAACAAAGAAAGATCAAGCCGTGCCCCAATTAAAAGTTCATCATCTTCATTTGTCTCAGCAGGTAAAAGCAAGGCATCAAAAATTAAGGAATGCTCTTCTTATTTGTTGCCCCAGGTTTACGTTGAAAGTAAAGATAATGCAACTTTCCCAACCAATCTTCCTAATTCACCAAAGTCAGAGTTAACTCCAAAAAGTACTCAAGATGAAAAATGTCATCAATTGTATGAAGAAATGCTTGCAGCTTTCCAAAAGGAAGAAGATGAATTGTGGTCCACATTTGATGAAAGCATGATTTCATTTTAAGTGATGTTTTTATGTTATACCGATACTTTTTGAACTTAATTCTTTATATTATTGTATTATTTAAAAAAAAATAAAAAAAAAAAATTATTTTGATTCTTCTTCTATCTATTTTTTTATTTTGATTTACTAGCAAAGACTTTTGCAAGTCCTTTTTTATGCTTGCGATTAAACTAGAAATTCTATTAGCATTTTATTTTATTCAATTATTATTTTGTGTTTTTATAAGAAAAAGTTTAAGGGAAAAAACCGATTAGATTTTTTTCCTTCATAAATTCAAAACCCTATTTTTTTTCAAAAACTTTATATCATTCAAATATATTGAATTAAGTCTATTTGAAAAGTTGATCATACTTATTCAAATTTGTTTCAAATAATTATTCATTTTACAACAATTCAAATATATTCTAAAATGGTTTTAATAATGTCCGCTTTAGTACACTTTTCAAACATTTTTATCTTTTTATAAATTTAAAATTACCATATCATATTGTAATTACCTATAAAAAATTAATAGTAGAATTTAAATTTAAAATATAATCTTTTTAGAAAATTTTGGGTGAAAGAAAAATAAAAATAAAAAAAAAATATCATTAAAGATTATTTTTATCAGAAAATATGATCGTTTTCTAATAATGCTTTTTCAAAATATTATCGTCTCTGGTATAATAATTGGCCTAAACCGACTTCGAAATGGGTCTTAATATTCCATCAACCAGTTCTATCTTTTGATGAACATTTTGGAGTATAGTAAGCAGCAAGGTACCTTCATTTATGTTTCTAATTTTGATATCTCATCTTTTTTTCCTTGGTATGCAAGTTAGGCCTAACTTGCCTTTAGGTGTAAATAATTTGTCCAAAATTTGATAAAAAATTGATCATTTGATTCTTAGGTAGAATTATTAGTATTTTGCATTAAATCGTGTATAAATTCTCTATTGAAGGCAATATGTGTTGGAGAATCTCGATTTTACAATTATTTTTGCTCTTTTCATGTTATTGTAAATTCAAAAAATCGAGATTATAATTTTCTCAAAATATTTTGAATAAATTTATTCAAATTTGTTTTAAATAAATTTTTACAAAAAGTTATTTTTTATTTATTTTCACTTTTGATAAATAAAGTCGGATTCAAAAGGCTTGGGACAAACTTTTTGAAAACGATAAGGTCAAATTTATAAATCTTTTAGGTCAATTTGTCCCAAGCTGAATGATTTTTTTTCTGAGAAACATTGAAAAAAATTGAATGTTGTCCCAAGCATTTTGAATCCGACTTTACCGCAAATATCCGATTAACATTCTCAAAATTTGAGATTGAATTAATTCAATTTTTCTTAATAGGATATTTTTTACGATCATAAAAAATATTTTGAGCAAAGTGCCTTAAATAATAAAATTATGATGGAAATTCATAAAATTATATATTTTCATGACAAAAATTGTTGTAGAGAGTTTTTATGGTGAAAACAATTTGATAAAAAGTTTTTGTTTGATAAAAATTTCTATCTTTTACGTCCAGTGCATGTGAATATTAAAATAATAAGAAAAGGAAAATGACTATTTAATCACATGAAATAAAATAAACGTTATTTTTAACCCTTGCTTTTTGTACAATTGTAAATTTTGTGTTCGGAAAACGAATTTATTTTGTTCAATTAAGCATTTTTCGATTTTAAAATTTGAAATTTAGATTTATTATATTTTTTAAAAAAAACATTAATATCATGTATGTTTAGAAATTCTTTCTTTCTTTGGGTGACTCATTCAAAATATCGTTTTTAAAACCTCTAACATTTTGGTTTTCGTGATTAATTGAATATTTATTTATGCATTTGTTTTCTATATATAATACTAAACAAATGTTAATTTAACCATATTGCCAATAAATGCATTGTTAAAGAGATATTTTAATGATTATTTAAAAAGTATTTTGTTTCTTTATATTTCCTATATTATCATACTTATATAAGATATTAGAACTGTTATAAAGAATACTTGTTTATTTATTTTTAATATATTAGGAATTCATAATTGAGAATAACTAAAAATTAGATATATATATTAATCAAAAATATAATATATTTATATAAAATTATATATTATAAAAAGCTATATATATTTACTAACTATGATATATTTATTAATATAAAAATGTTTCAAATCTAAATACCCCCAACTCGCTACAAATGGTTATTTTCATGTACGTTATATGTTAACAAGTTTTTTGTTAACCTGAAAAAAATAATTTTTTTATGGTTAACATTTTTTTCTCCTCATAAGTACTCATAAAAATATTCAATTTCTTTTAAATAAAATCAAATAAATGAAATATTTTTTAAATATTTACAATAAAACAAAGAGAATGACAACAAATTTTCATAAAATTTTGACGATAAAATAACCAAAAAGTGACAAGAAGTCCATTATTTACAAAAGCAAAAGCAATTTTTCAAACGCAATTTCCATTATACAAGCTTTTTTTTCGCATTTACTCGTCAACTAATCGATAGAGATTCATTTAATGTTTTATTAGAACCTTTGTAGCATGTTTTTGTCTTATTTTCAAAATTACATTTTACTTGTCGAGCCTTTTTTTACAGAAAATACTCTTTTTTTTCCTCAAGAGTTTCCTATATCTCTTTATTTGTTTTACTTTCAACCTAGCTTCTTTCTTATTTCCTCCTATTTTAGAAAATCCAAGATTCACCTAGTTTTATATATGTAAATTGCTTTTTTTCTCAATTAATTTTCTTTTTTAATTTGTTATATAACCATTTTTTTTTGTTTTTACTTATTTATTAAAGGCTATTTCCAATTAATCAAATATCAAAAAACAAATCTCTCAAATTCGATGATTTTATTCAATAAACCTACCAAGAAATCGATACTGCTAATAAAAATTTCGTTATATACTTTGCATTTACAAAAAAAATTCATTTTTATTCTAACCTTAAATTCTTTAGAGAAACCTCAAAATTTTATTTGCTTTTTTAATCGTGCTTTTTTTTCTTCCAAAATATAATATAGAACCATGCTCGCATATCTTTTACTTCTCTCTAAAATTTGCAAATAATATTATATTTTGGAAGAAAAATCAAAATTTTCAATTTCTGTTTCGATAGTTATTATCACCTTTAAAACTTATTTTTATTTTCTCATAACAGTTTTTAAAAGATTCAAAGCCGAATAAGATATTTGCAATTTATTATCAGTAAATCAGGAAAAATTTTAGGACCGTATTTAAGTAAATATAAAAACATTAAATACTCAGAGCATATAATATTAAGGGATATGAAAACCTTTCATAACTCTTTTCTTTTATCACATTATTAAAATAATATCATTTTTACCTCTTTTTTTTTCCTTCATTTTTTTATCATATAAGCATCTTTGCATGTAGTTAATAAAAGGTATATTTATTTTTTGAAAACTCTTTTTCTTCAGTATTTATTATTAATTTTTGTTTTTTGTACGTTTTTCTTATTCAATTTTCTCTCTCAATTTCATTCAAAAAAATAACGAAAAAATAACGTATCAAAAAATAACCATTTGTAGCGAGGAGGGGGTAATCACTATATACAAAACAACTCGTTTTTCTAACCCGAAATGCTCAAATATTCAAGTAAATTTCTGAATATTATTTTAAAAATAAATAAATAAAAATTTTAGTTATCTATTATAACATAACCAATTTTCAACATAAAATTTTATTGAATCTCTATTATCTTGACATATTAATGATTTTAAATTTATTTACTTTTTTATTAAACATTAAAAAAAGATATTACATTAAATAAAGCCAAATTTATTTTATGATTTTAGAAAAGATCAAAAATTAAGATAATATTTGAAGAACTAAAATCATTTAAGTTGCCAAAATAATTAAAATTCTTTTATTTATTGAATTCATATTTATTCCATTTATTTTGGAATAATAAATCAGAACTCTAGATGTGTTCATTTATCAGGACACAAAAATTGAGTTTAATACAACCATATTTATAGATTATGTTATATTCACCATAGTTAATAAGATTTTAAGTAAATAATTACAAATAAATTTCTAAGCATCGGTAAAATCTATTAAATATATAAACAGTGAAATGAACCACTGAAAATATACTCGTTTTGAATAATTCATTATATCTTGCTAAAAATTTTATTAAGAATCATTTAAAAGATTTAATAAATATATAATATTTATAATATATTTATTTACATCATATATTACAAATTAATGATTATTTAATTTTTATTTGGATTATAACATTTAATTCTTTCGATTATTTTTGATTTTAACTTTTGGAATTGGATTAAGTGTTAAATATATAAATTAATCAAGCAAATAATTTTAACAAGTTTTAATTATTTCAAAAGTTTTTAAAAATGATGATCATAAAATTTCGGTTTAATGAAAATTTAAACGAAAATGCATCTATACTATAGTTATACAATGGACATACTAATGTTTAACCAGAAGACATTGTAATTCTATTTCTGGCATATAATATTACCAATATTAAGATTTTAATTTCAAAATATCTGATTGAAATTATCCTATAAACATTAATATAATGTGAATAAGCATAATATATATTTTAAATTAAGTAAATATAATATTTTGTTGAGATAAAAATATTTTGCAAGTATCGATGAAAAATTGTAAACGGTAATTATAGAGGTTTTTCGTTTTTTATTCAATTTTTTTATGAGACATCGCCTAAAAATGCGATCACTTTTTGAATTGAACTTTTTAAATGTTTTGCAAATCACGCATCTTTTTGATAAAAATATTTTTCAATGGATTTTTAACTCAAAAAAAATACGACCACTTTTTTAAATGTTTATAAAATACGACCACTTTTTGAAAAGATATATGTTAATAATGGTTATTAATAGAATGCAAATATCCAATATGCAAAGAACTGATTCTGGTTTTGTAGTTAAAGCAAGAAATCGTTCAAAGCATGGCAAATTATCAATATAAGAATGGTCTGTTAGTTTTTTTTTTTTTTTTTTTTTTTGGGAGATATTTTTTGCCCCCAATCTCTTTTGACCCCAACGGTTAAGGTCAATATTGACCCTGTATCGTACTTCAGAAAAAATCGGCGAGAACTTTTTTGCACTTTTGCGAAAAAAACCATGAGTAGCTACTCACGCTTTTTTTACGATATTTTCTAAAAAATTATTTTTATTAAAAAGCAGCCCTAGATGAAATTTCTTCCATCCCGAGTAAGTTATTCGTAATTAGCATCTCATTGTAGTAATTATTAAACCATTTTTTTCTTTTTTTGGTAAAAAAAATATTAATCAATAATATTATAGATATCTCTTTATAAAAAAATATATAAGATTTTCTTCACATATTCGGGCCTATGATGTTATAAATAACAATAAATGTTTACTAATCTTTTCAAAAATATATAATTAGCATTATTTGTAAAAAATAAAAATTTAACGAAAAAAGCGTGAGTAGCTACTCATGGTGTTTTTCGCAAAAGTGCAAAAAAGTTCTAGCCGATTTTTTCTGAAGTACGATACAGGGTCAATATTGACCTTAACCGTTGGGGTCAAAAGAGATTGGGGGGCAAAAAATATCTCCCTTTTTTTTTTTTTTTTTTTTTTTTTTTTTTTTTTTTTTTTTTTTTTTTTTTTTTTTTTTTTTTTTTTTTTTTTTTTTTTTGGGAGATATTTTTTGCCCCCAATCTCTTTTGACCCCAACGGTTAAGGTCAATATTGACCCTGTATCGTACTTCAGAAAAAATCGGCGAGAACTTTTTTGCACTTTTGTGAAAAATACCATGAGTAGCTACTCACGCTTTTTTCTCTAAATTTTAATTTTTTACAAATAATGCTAATTGTATAATTTTGAAAAGATTAGTAAACATTTATTGTTATATATAACATCATAGGCACGAATATGTGAAGAAAATCTTATATATTTTTTAACAAAGAGATATCTATAATATTATTGATAAATTTTTTTTTTACCAAAAAAAGAAAAAATTGGTATAATAATTACTACAATGAGATTCTAATTACGTATAACTTACTCGGGATGGAAGAAATTTTCTCTAGTGCTGCTTTTTAATAAAAATGATTTTTTTGAAATTTTCGTAAAAAAAGCGTGAGTAGCTACTCACGGTATTTTTCACAAAAGTGCAAAAAAGTTCTCGCCGATTTTTTCTGAAGTACGATACAGGGTCAATATTGACCTTAACCGTTGGGGGCAAAAGAGATTGGGGGCAAAAAATATCTCCCTTTTTTTTTTTTTCTTGTGAGATTAAATGAGATTTAAAATCTGTTGAAGTAGTATTATAATCATCAGTATGTGTCCATCTTGTGAGTTTGTTTAGTTGATGACTATGTTCATTGGTGCATTCAACAAATCTAGCAAATCCATCTTCATAGGAAAACTTTGTCTTAGCTTTGCAATTGTAAATTGATTTACAATGCGAGCATGCATATATTTGCGTTAAGCGACTTGGACCAAACGAATATGAAATAAATGGACATTTGTATTTCGTTGATAATTCTCTTATCTATTCTGACGGAGCTTGAATTGTTGGGAAAAATCCATTTAATGAGCGAAATTCATCTATTAATTCTGGTGGAGTGTACGATTTCATTAATGATTGGGTAGACCGTTTATTATTATTTTATCATTCAAAAAGTTTATATTAGAGCATCTCTTGTTATTATCAGCATTTAAATCATTAATCGTATCACTAGCAAATATCACAACTCCAGTAATTATCATATCTTTTGAAATTACCGCAATCCTGTTGATAATTAGTAGTTTAATCGTTAATTGTATCTCTAGCAGTTATCGAAAATTTAATCTTTTACTGCATCTCTAGCAAAAGTAGTTAACGGTAGGCTCCGATGCCATAAATGGCCTCTCAGCCTACCACTACTCCAGGGGTTCGCACCCATGGACCCCCTTCAGAAGGCCCCAAAAGCCCACATTCAAAAAGTTCGCAACAAAAAAATTCCAAACTCATAAATTTATCGTCTCGTTATCAAAATTATTTTAGGGCCAGAATTTCAAAAAAAATCTCTATATATATTAGTATATATAAATGGCGTGATTTCTAAACGTTCCGTCAAGAAATCTCGAACCATTTTTTTGTTAAGAAATCCCTTCGAATCAAGAAGTTGTTTTATAATGATTGAAATGTACCCGTCGCTCAATCCAGCTGAAGAACAAACACCAATCCCTATAGAATTTTTTACTCCTTCCATTTCAATTGTTTAATGTAAATCTGTCCTATTGGATATTGATCTAAATTCATTCTTACATTAAAGTCATATTTATAATCTGTAGCATGATATTGAACAACTTTTACTTTCTTTTATCCATATATTTCATCGAGTAAAGCAATCTTTGATCCGTGGAGAATTCTCACAAAATGTTTTTCACCACTCGTCTCATTAAATATTATTAACAATTCATATGCATCAGAATCGAACTCGAGACTAATAGATAAAATATTTTTGTATGAATCATAAACGATTCCTGTTAAATCATCAATCCATTGAATATCACAATCAACAAAGCCAGAATAAAATATTATCAATTCATTTTCTTCATCTTTATGATTCTTGAATGAAACAAAGAAGTCCATGAATAATCTAAGAACATCATCAACAGGATATTTGTCATTTGATCTAACAACTTTGAAATATTTAATATCAGAATAACCATTTATGTCTTCCAAATAATCATCAACAGACGAACTAATATGTATAAACATTAGTTTGATATTTTTCATCATAAACTGTTTCAATGGTTAAATCTTTCACGATTCTATATTTAAATTCTCCAAATTTTGAAAATGTGATGAAATTTCCAGAGTTTAATGAAAAGTTCAATAGCAATACAATACACCATTCATTTATTAATAAAAACTATTCACTCTGATATGAGTCTTGATATTTTGATTTCAAGCAAAAATGTTGATCTACAAGCTAATTTTACGTAAAAAAATATTAATGTTTAAAAGTTAAAGAAAATGTGATGTGGAAAAAGTAAGGTTAGTTATTTTACTGTTCTTTTATGTTAAAAGTTTATCAAATTTTATCTTTTTTTCCAAAGTTTTCATGGTAAAAACGTTATCTATTAAATTGCAAACAAGCCAATGTAAGTCAAAATCTTCTAAATAAATGAAATCGGTAAAATTATTTTACATATTCCAAAGCAAATCACCAAATATTTCCACATAATCTTGTATCAAGAATAATACTCAATGTAATCAAATATAAACAATATTAATATTTATATTACAAAGCATTATTAATAATTATATTATTATTATCATAATTGAATGAATTTACAAAAAGATATAATTATATTTTTGATATTTTTTTAATAACTTTTTGTGATAAAAATTTTGGTTGATATGCCTCTATTTAAATTTTTTGAATTTAAAAATATGTCTTTCTTCTCAATTAGAAAGTAAAAGATAGATTATATTATTATTACTTTATATTAAAATTTATATCAAAACAATACAACTAATCATGCATATTATATACAGTTCAAATAATATTTTAGATTAATATTTTAAATCATACAATATTTTAATAGAAGTTTTTCCAAATAATATCTCTTTTTTAGAAAAAAAGTCGATTTTTCAGAGAGAAATTTCAATAATTCTCAATTATCTTCATTTGAAATTTTGTTTTCGATTTTAGAAATTCGGTTTATTAAATTTTTTGCAACTAATTGATCATAAACAATTATAATCATTAAAAAAAAATCTCCCTTGATTTTGTTTTAAAAATGCGATGATCTGAATTTTGTCACTTTTTTTGAAAATTGATATGGAATGCAACTTTTTCAAAAGAACAACTAAGTTTTAACAATGCTAAAAACATATGACGATTTTGCCACAGAAGCCCAACAATATGCAAATATAATTACAAAATATCAAAAAACTGGTGAAGTATTTGTTGATCCCAATTTCCATCCTCAGGCTCCAATACATGAATATCGATATAGGTTTAATACTAAAGCATATCAATGGAAAAGAATTGATGAATATTTCAAAGCTCCCCTTTTTAAACCGGAGTTAATTGATAGTAATTTTATTCAACAGGGTGAACTTGGCGATTGCTATTTCTTATCTGCATTATCTCGAATTGCACGTCAGCCTGAACTAGTCAGATCTCTTTTTGATGACCAAGTTAATGATTTTCTTGGGGAAGAAGAAAACACAATTAATATTAAATGTGGCGCTGTTGTTATTTATTTTCACGCTTTTGGAACCAAAACTCCTGTTTTAATTGATACGCAAATACCATTTAAGCGTGGAACAAGGACTCCTCGCTTTGTACACCCAACAGATCTCAATGTTTCGCCATGGTTTTGCCTTGTTGAAAAAGCATATGCAAAATTGAATGGTTCGTATGAAGCTATTGATGGAGGAACTTTTCCAACAGCAATTTATTCTCTTTTTGGATATTTTCCCGATGTTAAGTGGGTTAAAGATTTGAGGGATCCTAAAAAAATGCTGAAAATGAATATATTTGATCGACTTATGAAATATCAACGCCAAGGATCAGTTATGGGTGCTGCAATCCATGATCGACATCCTAGGTATCCTTTGCCACCTGGAGTTACAGCAGACACATTGCTGGACCTTGGTCTTGTAACTGGCCATTCGTATGTTCTTATGAAAGCAAGAACTGAAGACGAAAAAAATTTTGTTTGTCTTCGAAATCCTTGGGGAGGTCATGAATGGCTTGGTGACTGGTCTGATACCTCTGATCTTTGGACTGATGAATTGAAAGAAGCTCTTGGTATGACAGAAAGTGAAGATGGAAGCTTCTGGATGATAGATAAAGACTTTTTCTATTACTTCAACAAAATTGATATAGCCAGGCCAATTCCGCCTGAGTTTCATACAAGAAGTTACTGCGTTCAATTAACTCCAGGTCCTCATGATGGTCGTCTAGTCTCATCAAGAGAAGCTGATGTTGGAAATAGGACCAACTTTGCTTTTCAAATTACAGAGCCTCTTCGTAAAGGTGAAAAATGTAAGGTGTATATAACCATTGAACGTCGTCACCAATTTGTAAATGAAAAAACTAATTCGCATATTGGTCCAACTAATTGTTCCGTTCTTATATTACAAGCTCATGGACAAAAGCTTTCGTATGATGTTTATAGGAGTACTGGCGATGGCCAATTGTTAAAATTCCAATCTGATCTATTTGGATTCACTCAAGTTGTTAAAGCCAATCGTCATATTTATACAATTTTCATACAAAGAAACCAAAAAGCAAACTATACAGAAGATTGTTACGTTCAGGTATACTGTAAATACGATTTTAAACTTTACGATATTGATAATCCAGACTTGCTTATTCAAGAAAGCCAAAGCGAAGGTATTATGTTCGATAATTACTCTGTTTTGCATCCAGATATTGCATTTCCACTTATGAAAATGAACGTAGGTGGAAAAGTTGTTAATACTTTTGATAAAGAAAAGAAAACGGTACCTCCTCCACCACCTAAAGAAGTTGCACCAGAGCCTACCCCAGGAAGTGAAAATAGCGACGAATATGACGAAGAAGAAGAAACTATTAATGTTACCAAAGAAGAGCTTGAAAAGGCCCAGGCAAAAGCTGAGGAAGAAGCTAAAGCCAAGGCGAAGGCAGAAGAAGATGCGAGATTAGCAATGGAAGAAGTTGAACGTCTTCAGAAAATGATGAAAGAAATGGAAAATCGAATTGCTGAACATGAAAAGAAACTCAAAGAAGAAAAAGAGAAAGAGCAAGTCGATTCTTCCAAGCAAGCTGAATTAGAAAAAGAACTTGAATTAGAAAAAACTCTCCTTGCTACAAATAGACAAAATATCAAAAAGACAAAGAAAAACGCCAAGAATTTAAAGCAAAAGGCAGCAAAGAAGAGAGAAGAGTCAAATGAAGCAGATTTATTCTCAGATTTCCTATTTCAATCTTTCAGGCCAGGTGGTAAACCTAAAAAATCGAATTTAAGTGCAAAGAAGTCAATTAAAGAAATAAAAATTGTCGACTTTGGTGGCGCTGTTGAACCTACAAATGTTGAAGAGCATAGTAAAAAAACAGATTCTGGTAATAAATCCCATCCAATTGAAATCGACGGTGCTATATTAGTTTCTGACTATGATGATCAATCTGATAAAGATGACATGTTATCATCTGACTCTGATAGATCACCTAAAGAAACCAACAAAGGTGTTATTTTAACTTCAACTTCATCTGATGATGACGATAATTCTGATAAAAAAGAAAAATCTAGTAAGCCATTAGACGATGACCAAGATGAGGAACCAAGCCCAGTAGAAAAAGCTCAAGCTCCTGATCCAAATATCCGAAAGAAAGCAAGAGGTGTCAAGAGCTTCAGACCTAAAATCTCACCAGTTTAATTTTATATTCTCTAAAGTTTAGCTTAAGTTTTTAAATAATATTATTTTATTTAGTATTCTTTTTCTATAATTACTGAGCAAAAACGGAAATAATCCTAATGATCATAATATGATTACTAAATAAATCCCATAAAGATTGTAAAGATCGAAAAGAAATAGTATATAATAAGCAAAATGTAAAAGTTGATTAATAAGGTTAAAAAAAATCAATAAAAATGCTTTTCTTTAGCTTCAATATATAAATATATATATATATATATATAAAAGGTTACAGATCAAATTTAGAGATTGGCGTACGTTAAGGTTTACTTTAACATATGGCTGTTAGAGCTCATTCTCCTCAAGATGAATTATATGGTCCACTTGATATACCTGCCTATTGTTGGTACATCATCGATACTCCTGAATATCAAAGAATGAGATATATTCCGCAGCTAGGTTGTGCATCATTAATTTTTCCTGGTGCAACACATACTCGTTTCGAGCATTGTTTAGGTTGTGCACATCTAGCGAATGTATTCTTAAACCATATCACTCGTGCACAGCCTGAAATCGAAATAAAAGAAGAATATTGGCAATCAGTTATTATTGCAGCATTATCGCATGACTTGGGGCATGGCCCATGGAGTCATTGTTTTGAGGCAGTTGCTCATCAGTATTCAGAAACTTGGGATCATGAAGAAATGTCTTGCTCAATACTCAAACATATCATTAAAAAGTACAATGTTCCAATCAAATCTGAAATAATTGATGCTGCTTGTTGTTTTATACGCGGTGAAGAGTACAAAGGTTTTCCCCGATGGCTTTCTAGGATTGTTGCTAACCACGATTGTGATATTGATCTTGATAAGTTCGACTATCTTGCTCGTGACATGAATAGATCACTTTGTATTGCTCGATTTGAATATGATCGACTTATCTATCATTGTCATGTTGTTGAAGATCAACTTGCTTGGAAAATATCAGAAATATCAACTATAGAGAGAATGTTTTTCAATAGAAATGATATGCATCAGCGCGTCTACCAGCATCGAGTGAATCAAGCTTTTAGAGCAATGGTGCTTGATATGCTCCAAGCCGCAGAACCTTATCTCAAAATTCAAGAATCGTTGGATGATCCAGAATTATTTTGTAAACTTGATTGTAGACTTCAATATTTAATCGATCTTGGGCAATGTGGAGAAGAAGCAAAGTTGCTATCTGAAAGAATATCACGTCGTCAAATATATAAATGTATTGGAGAAATTAGATTGAAGCCAGATAACGAAGAAGGACTTAGTTATTCGCAATTACCAACTTCGCAGCTTGAAGAAGATTTTGGAAATTATGCTTCAATCGATCCTTCAAAAATAAGAGTAGTAAAAATGCAGTTTAGGTATGGTTTGAAGAAAGAATTGCATCCTCTTTTGTACATACCATTTTGGAAGCCTGGATGTGACAAAATTGTCAAATTTACAGTTGATGATATTTCTTGTATTGTTCCTGCTGTTTTCGCTGAAACAGGAATGAGAGTATTTGTCACAGATTTAGATCTTGTCAAAAAAGCTTCTGCTGTGTTTGACAAGTGGAAAGAAGATAAAGGTCTATTTTAATCACGTTTTTTTTTGTTTGTAATCTTTAAAATTTTACTTTATATTAGCATGCTATTGTGTTTAAGAAATAAAAATAAAGATTTATAAAATTTATGTTGATTTAAGTGATGACGATGTTTCGAGAATATCTTCAATTTGGTATGAGTTAAGAGGGTGTATTAGCTTCATGATTAGTTTTTGAGCAAATTCTGTTTTGTAATCGTCTGGAATATTCGAAAAGAAATTGATAACAGCTTTTTCATATTTTTTAAAATCAACATATGTTTTTGGTATATATTGTAAGATATTAATATCTTGGTCAGATTTGTCATTAGAATTTGAGTCAATTATTTCGTCACCAAATAAATCCAGAGCATTTTCAAAATCTTTTGATTCAATGACACTTTGTATTAATGCTTCATCATTGCATGATGGTTTTTCAACAGTATCTACTTTGCTAGGTTTTGAAGGAGTTCCTATGTCTTCAATATCTAAATCACTCATTATATTTGAATTCTTTTTTCTGATTAAATTCAATAGCATCAAATATAAAGTTTTGAAATTTGGATTTATAAAAATATTTATTTTTATCTCAATAAATTATCATTTTTTCAAAAAATATTAATATAAATGTGAAATATAAGAGTGAAAGAAAAACAATAAGAATGAATGAACTTAAAAACTGGGAGCATTCACTAAAATTTAATGAAAAATCATTTTTTTTTTGCAGCAGCAAGCAGGAGGTCATGTTGCGTTTATGCTGTATCTTTATTTGCCTCAAATTATCACATTTTTTATTATTGAAACAGAAGAAGATCGATTGACTGTTTATGATCAATTAAATCCAAAGCCAACTTATAAAACTGATTGAAAACTTTCAGGTTGGTAAGAATAAGTGTTGATATCAATAAAATTTATATATATATATATATATATATATATATATATATAGTTTTTAAAGATTAAAATTTAATTCAAATAAAAAATAAAAAAACTCGGATTTATAAAACATTTACAATTAATAAAAATAAATAGATAGACTAGATCATTGTTGTTGTTGAGATTTACAGTTATTGCAGACTTTAAGTCCGCTTGCTGGATCTCTCGATAAACACTTTGTGCACGTAAATCGATTGCATCTCTGGCAAAAAGATAAATTCTTCAACTGTGCAGAGCAACTGCAGCATTCAAGAGCATATTTCATATTTAACGGCCTCTCCTTTGTATCAATATACTCGAAATCGTAGCAAGCAAATTTCGTTGCTGCCGCGGCTCTTTGTCCACTTGGATCAATTGTTACAGATACGATTGGATCATCTGCTAATTTTACTCTGTACAAAGAAGTGAATTTATTTGTTTGGTAGGAGAAACCAATGAAAGAAACGGTTCCATCCACATGCCCAATTAAAGCAAATCTATTTTCATAGTGTTCTGGAAGTGGGCAAGCGCAAATGGAAGTAATCTCGGTTTTCATTGAATCTTCGATTATAAGATCCATTGAAATCGAAAATAGTGAAATTTTTTGGACGCCAATTGCCCAAACGACTGCTGCATCTTCATCAATTGCAATATGCTTGACATTGTACTTGAGTGCAACTGATGGTAATCTTCGCTTCATGCCAATATCAAATTGCAAAATATTTTTTCCGCATGCAACAAGTGCCAGAAAATGAGCCGATGAGATAACACATCTTTTGACTCCGATTTCGGTATTGAAATTTTCAATTATTGTTTCGACAGGAAAAGTCAAGTTTTTGTTGTATTCAAGCCTAGTGATCATGACATGGCCATCAAGATAAGTTCGGCACATGAAGAGACCATCACTTGAAACAGCAATGTTGCTAATTGTTGGATCATCATGCGGACAAAATACATTGGCAGTACCTGGTAATATAGCATGAGGTGCGTGATTTGTATCTTTTATAAAAATCATTTCAGATTGGCATATGCCAATCGAAGAAATAGGAGTTGAATCACATTTAATTTTCTGATAAACTATTGTCCCAGTCTTTGAAAACAAGTGATATCTTCTAAAAAGAAGTTCACTTTGGTGTGGATGTGTTTTTGTGAATATTTGAGGGGAGCATTGTCCAAAATTAATAATTGATGTAATCATTGCTTGCTTTTGAAGTTGATCATCAAGATCTTCTAAATCAGTAAGATCAGGATAACAAGTAGGATGAAATATATTTTTAGCCGATATTGCTCCAGGTCCCCTAGAATTATACCCAAAAATTAAATCAATCCAATTGGGAAGATATTTGGTCGTAATTCTCAATTCCAAAACTTTTGAACTAATATGAGTAAAGTGTCTTGCATTTGCTGCCCACTTAGGTAATTGAACAATAGTATAATCTTCATTTAAATTTGTAATCAATGGGAAACGGTTTGGATTTAGCAGCATTTCAGGTACCTTAAATAATTGTGGAATCAATTCTTTAACATCCGACGGAGTATCATATGCAGCGCTTTTCCATGTTTCGAGAATACTAAAGAATATTCTCTGAGGATGGTCCCATCCATGATGCAATATGAAAGAATATATTGAATATGGATCTAATCTAAACATGAAATACGCAACAACTCCGAAGTGCAAGTAATGTGTTCCATAATAATACTTTGGATCAGAATTAACAAACACGGAATCAAATCTCTGTGCCCTTTCCTCACCAATCTGTCCCATTGGTTTTGTTAAATCTCTAAGACTATTTTTTGAATACGAACTGATCGTCTCTGATTGATAATCAGAAATCACCCAAGGAAAGACTGGGAATTGGGTCAAGTCAGCAAAGCATCTTTTAGCTAATCTGTTCACAAGACACAAATATGTGTAATTGTCAATGTCACCATCAACCCACATTTGAGTCGATTTGACTTGTTTCGTTAAAATGAGCCTAGCTGAAAATAGAGGTGTCCTTACATGAGGAACAGCAGGTGGTGCTTTCTCAAAGAACTCGTCCATTCCTGGTTTAATTAATGCATAAGCATCATCATACGTTGCCTTCTTAAAAATAAGGACGAATGTGTAACCTGTTGAAAAATTCAACGTCATTGAATAAGGTCTCTGTATCCATAAATGATTGGTGCAGCTGATGATTTGGTTCAATTCACAAACAACAACAAAGTGAGAACGAAATGTTCGAACAGAACTTGAAAATAAGCCACTTAGAATGCTTTGAATGTAAAATTCTTGCGAAATTGTGTTTTCTGAGGAATGAAACTGATGGAAGCAATTGCCTCGAATGGTGGCTCCTTCAAAGAAATATAGATTCTTGTTTGTAAAAATAGCTGTGCCTTCAAGAACATCAACTCCGTATAAAAATGAGGTTTCACAGATATATATTACATTTTCTTTAGGATCGTTGACAATGACTTGGTTGGTGTTAATCTGCATGGAGATGATTTGGTCCCAATCCTTCTTTTGCATTGCTTGTTGCTGTTGTTGTTGAAGCTGAAGTTGGATTTGACTATCTGATAAGAGTTGTGATTGTGTGTTTTGTTCGGAATTGTTGGTAGAAGATAATGAAATATTTTGGGAAGAACTTGATTGTTGTTGCTGCTGTTGTTGTTGTTGATAAAGAACAAGATTTTGATGCATATCTGAGTTTTGAGGAAGAGCAAAATTAAATACATTGAAAAGTAAGTAATATTCGGTGGATGGAATGCTGTCTACGTAGGGAATATATTTGGCAAGCATTGGATACCGGATTCGATTGAGTATGGTAGGACCACGGAAACGGCAATCACATATAATCTCCATAACGCATTCAGGGAAAGGGCCAAATTCGAAACTTTTCTGTTCTTCGTTTGGGACAAAATTATAAAGTTCATCAGAAGAGCCGTTTGGATATGATGGCATAACATATTCTATCGGTGATGGGGTTAAACGTCGTGTTGGATAGATTGGATCAGAAAGAAGTGACAAGCAATATCGAGGAGAACTACTATCTTTAAATGGGAATGTTTTCCCTATCATATATTCTCTCAATCGCAAATAATGCTCGATCATTAATAATAAAGTTCGGCGTGTATAATAACGAACGCTGCATGCGATTGCCCTAGATTTACATCTATGAAGAAGATCTTTTAACAATAATTTTCTTGTAAATGTAAGAAAAGTTTCTCCATTTTTCTCGTATTGGTTCAAAAAGAGATCGACATCAGTTTTGATTTTATCTTCCATTATATTTCGTTGCGTATCCCAAAATGATTGAAGAATAGATTCGAATTGCGTCCATAACTTAATATTCGAGAGTTTATTAGCATTATATTTTTCAATGCCTAATTGGCCGAGTATTGTTAATCCTTTAAAAATTTCTTGTACATCGATTTGAGGATAACCTTTCTTCATTTTCGATAAGAAAACATCTGTGGTTTTGATTTTGTTAACAAGATGAAGCCAGAATTTGCTCATAAAAGGTGGAAGGAATGGAATTAATGCAATCCCGCGATATATGATAGACATTATCGATGTAAAGTTTTCGAAAACAGGGCTATTCATCAAAATCTTCTCATTTTCAACTAATACACGACATAATTTAGCGATTGTACTGTTATCTGGCACAACAATGTCCAACGAATTCCAAGCATATAGATAAAAGCTATTAGGAATTGCTGAACTTTCAGCGTTTTTAATAATTTCAAATATTCCTTTCATTACTTCGATGTATATTGTTGAGTACCAACCTTCTCTGGCACGTTTAATAATATATTCAAGAATTGACTGATTCAATATATTCTTTTCATTGCATTGTCTTAGTATTTCAAGAGTAATTTCCTTTACCCAAAATATTGATAAATCAGGTTCCAAATAAACATGAGTTGCCATTATTGTGTCTATAGTAGTAGGGAACTTCATTATTATATGTACTAAAAATTTAATAATTAAACCAACAATTTTAGAACCCGCATAATTAGCTTTTATATTTGTGATTTCAAATTCATCATAAATGTATTTTAAAGCGCGATTCCAATCGATTTCATTTGAAGATAACTGTTTCTCCATTATCACAAATGATAATTCTTTAATTCTCAAGTCCATTGGCATTTCCTCCGTTTCAGAAAGGTTATAAGTTTGAGGTAATGACTGCGTAAGATTTGGGATATCAGCTGTTGTTATCTGTAATTTAACCGGCTCCATTTTAAACGGACTTGGTTGATTCTGTGGATAAGCTTGACCTCTTGATAAGGAACATTTAATAATTTCTTGATCAGTTTCAATTTTAGGTGATAAAGGGAAATTTGATCTTGAAGTAATACCATCTCCAAGAGTCATTAGAATTAAAATAAGCTTTAGATATCGTTTAGGATTTTCGATCTGTTCAACAAGTTCGTCCAATCCTCGCAGTATTTGACAGCATAATTTATAAAACAGATTATCATCAGATAAACGAATTGCAACAAATGACAAAAATGTAGCCATATGAAGGAAATTTCCGTAATACTTCATTTGAAAAGTTGAAAAATCTAAATTTTCACTATTATCACGTAATGAAATATCTTTCTTAAGGAACAAGACAAGTGCAATTTCCCAAGCTTGAATCAAAGATACATTTGTCATACAGAAATCAAGCACAGAAGTATCATCGATAAATTGTGTAAGTTTTGAATTAATAATATGATCAAGGATCATCAAGCATTGTTTTTTTTCAAGGATAGAAAACACGTAATATTCTTTAAATTTGGTTAATTTCAATGAAAAATATATTGCTAGTAAAATTTCTACTGTTTCAGAATTTTTGAATTCATATCTGGTGGAATAATCCACCAAATTCTCAGAAAAGTCAGGAGTTGAAATTATATAACGCAAAATCTTTGTTGGATTTTTGACGAAGAAACGAATTAAATCGAAAACATTTTTTCTATTTTCTTGTTTGAAATCTGGCAGTATGACCAAAGATAAACAGAAATCGGAAATGATTGAATTCAAAGGTGAATTTGATTCAAAAGGATAACATTCATAATATTTCTTGATTAAGTTGTAAATTGTTTGTTGGAATTGAGAATTAAAAAATCTGTAATCTAGGACGAACTTGAAAAAGTTGTCCCAATCAAAAGATTTATTTTGTTCATCATGAAAACAGCTGCAAATTATATTAATTAAATCGTCATTCACAGTTTCTGTATCATAACTGCAGATGATTGACATGTTCAAAGCGAATTCTTTATTAGTCCAAAAAGATACGCTTTTCTTATGAAGCTGGCATATTGAAACAATCAAAGAGCGAGCTTTATCATATTCTTTTTTATGTAACATGTCAGTTGCTTTAATGAACAAAGGATTCGTCCCTCGATCGGACTTCTTTATGTAGTCGATGAATGAGTAGACAATTGATGGCCTTGCTGCTTTGATTGTGTTCAAGTCAAAAGGTCTGAAAAGTGGCGCAATTGAGTTCGGTGAGTATAATTTAATACAATTGCTTATCGGAAAGTTTTCAATGTTTATCGTACGAAACGTATAAGCAATGCTTCGTATCTGGTCCTCTTTCAGCGGTACCGAGTAAATGGCAATGCCACCACTAATATCCCAATTCGATCCCGAATTTTTCCCGCCAAAAATAACGTTTGTTATCTTATTGTACTTGTCATTCAAAACGTTTTCGTTGTTCAAATAAATGATCGTTTTATCCTTTGAATCTTCGGAGTTTGTGATGACAATCAAGTTCCACTGGTACTGCTTGATTGTTCCAATGCTTGTGCCATTGAAAAACAGCTTGTTTCCTGTGGCAGTCAGTTTGGCTGTGCCAATGTTGAGGATCAAGCATTCATCTTTATCATTAGTGAAAGATGAGAATCTGAACCAAAAAGAAAGTGCTTGAATAAAGTTATCTTTATTATTTTTGTTTTTCTTGCTTGGAGTATTGGTTACGCTGTTTATATCAATAGTAGGAACAACTAGTTGTACCTCATTATTTAATGAAGGGAATTCAAAAAGTGGAAGTTCAGCAAAAACTCCTCGGCAAACTTTTTCAATGACATCTGGATAATTGAGAAGAAGGCGAATATGTTTGGGCAGCATGTACTGCCTCGCTATGCTCACAATTGACGGAAATTCAGAAAGTGGGCGATTAGATTCCTTCAGCCAAAAATCAATTGAAATATGGCTACAGAGAAAAAGGTCAAATGGGTACTTAAATTCATATTGTGGACACTTCCAAACAAGTGATGGAAAGCACAAGTTGCCTTTGTTTCTATCTTCTCCATTTTGAATACCTAGAGTCAAATCTAAAATATTCTCTTCTGATTCGTTCAAAAAGTTCTCTTCTTTTAGTTTGTTGCTGACATTAGCATCGAAAATTGGAATGTAGCGGTGGTCAGCAATGGCTGATATAAAGTTAAATATGAGAATGGATGGAAAATTGTATTTCGAATAAAATGAGATAATTTTTTGAGATACTTTTTGTGATATGCATTCATTCGAAAAAGTTTTGTTGTTCTTCGCACATTTAATAAAAAGTCGAAATAAATCTTTGGTCCATTCAAGCTCTTTTTGCTCTATCTTCATCGTTGATTCAACGCCTGAAAAAACTGTGTCCATAAATCTAAAGCCTTTCTTGAAAAGAATAGCATTTTTAATGGCAAGCTTGGCTGTTTTCTTATCTTCATAATATGGATAGGCACTAACAAATTTGCCAAGTAATGCGGCGGTTTTTTTAAGGTTCTGGACTTGATCAATATTATCAACCATGATATTATATAAGATACGGTATTTATTAAATAATTTCGATGTTTGTTCTAAATTGAGTTTCGCTAAAAGTGGAATCGCAAATGATTCGAAAAATTGAGAAAAACTATTTTTTTGTTCAAAAAAGATGGTTAAAAAAGGAGTTAAATCAATGTCAATCATTAATTTATAATTATTGCAAAAATTAATTAGTGCTGGAAAGATTGGAACCATATCAAAAGTAAAGCGACGATATAGAATTGTAACAAACTGGCTATATAATTGAATTGACTCGTGATCGTCTATCGCTATTGATTTTGCAAATGATGATACCTCAGATGCTAAGAAAGGAATATCCTGTGGTGATTTGGCTGTTGAAACTATTTTTAAGAAAAATTTTAAGCATTCTTGATGAATATGGTTGTCGCATTTTTCATCAGTGAAAATTCGTAATAACATAAAAAGGGGAGGACTAATTTTCCCTTGAACTAAATAAGGCATTGAATCTCCATATAGAATAAAAGCTGATAATGCTTTGTTTTCACCTTCAATATTACTGTTTTCTATTACTTTTGTCATTAATGAATTTAATATGCCTAATTTGGTATAAATTGCAATAAATGTTTTCAAATCTTGCTTAGAAAGTTCAACCAGAAAGTCAATAGTATGGTTGAACTTATTCTGATTGAGATTTGGCATTGTTGCGTTAATTGTTGTGAGAAACGGAAGTAAAAGTTTTCTAACTTTATTATCAGCATAAAATGATGCATATTTTGTCATTTGATCAATTGCATGAGGTAATAAAATATTTTGTTCAGTTTCATATTCGCAAAAATCTTTCCAAATTTTTTCAATGATATCACTTTTCAAAATTTCATAGCGAAACAATTGCATTTTAAAAAATAATTCAACTGGCTTGATGAATGAATCCAGCGATAAAGATTTCTGATTTTCGTTATTGATTGGTAATTTTATAGAAAGCAAAATTGCCATTAACTGAACAACTGAAGAAAAGCATTCATTTGCAATTCGGGTGATAATAATCTTGCTTAAAAAAGTAGAAATTTTTTCAAACGAATCATTAATATCAATATGAACTTCCGTTAAGTCTGAGCTTGCAGATTTGATACAATTGCCAATAAAAGAAAATGTTTCATACATTGCTTTCTGTATTTTCTCGGATTTGTACGCAGACGAAATCTTGCTTTGGAGTATTTTTGTAAATTCAGATATTATCTCGGGAAAATTTTGGAGTTGTTCATCAATCGATGCATTAACTTTTTGAGCAATAAGCGTAGAAATATTTTCTGCAATTGTATTTATAGAATCAATATTATTCTCGTTCACTGTGATTAAAAAAAAGATTTGTTTGTTATTGCTTTATATGGAGTCAGAAAAACTAAGTTTTTGAAAGAATATTTAAAAATATCTTTTTATATTATTTTTTAATAGTTAGTTGGATTTGTTTGTTAATTCATTAAACAGATCATCAATCGATGAAATAAAAAAATTGATTGAAATGAACCTTTTCAATTCTCACTTTTTGAAAAAATACTTTGAATTCATTTCAAAAAAAAAAAAAAAAAAAAAATTCAAATGCGAACGAATTTGGAAGTTATTCATTCATTTCAATTGATTTATTGAAATAGGTATGAGGGATTAATTATTTGTGATAAAATTATTTTATAAAAAAAAAAAATTGATATACACTTTTTAAGAGAATTTTGGGTTTAACATCATATAAAAAAAAATTGTTAACTATTTGAAAAATTTATATTAATACCTGATGTTATGGTATTCAAAAAGATTGGAAATATAAAAATATTTTTATAATTTTGGAAAATAAGCAAACAAAATACTTTAAGCATGATCAAATTAAAATAACTAAGAAGAGAAAAGTAGCAAAAACTAAAAATTGATTCATGTAAATAATGAACTCATAACATTAGTTTTTGAAATGAGTTTTTGTAACTCTTCATTCTTTGAAGGGTCAGTATTAATATCCGTAAAATAATCAACAAGATGTGTTTTTGTAATTAATCTTGATACAACGTCTGCATCTTCATCATTCATTTTATTCAAAAACTTTTTAACCAATTTGTCTTGCAAAGGATCAGTACTATTGCTGTTATCTGTATTCCTAAAAGCAGCAAAAGCAGCGTAATCATTATCAATTAAGTTAATATCATTACTAGCAGCATCGTTGTTATTGTTATTGTTGGCAGCACTATTGTTATTATTATTTTCATTATTTTCTTCTTCACTGTAATCTTCAAAATCAATTTTTCCAATTTTAGTTTCGAATAATTTGGTGAGCCTGTCTATTTTTCTCTCCATACTATCAATTACTTGGCTTGAATTTTTTAATTTGGACTCAAGTTCAAATATGTACTTATCCTTCTTATTTATTGCTGAGTCTGTATCAGAAGGAAAATGAAATGTCCACTCATTTTTATCTAAAAATTCCAAATAAGGACTTGTTTCATCAACTTTAAAAATGGTTCTGTTTCCGCCACACCATATGTCATTTAGTTTCACTTTGTATTTAGGATTATCGGAATTTTCGAGTAATAATTGCCCAGATTCATTATTACCTACTGCGAAAAAATAATTTTTGGTTGTGAGAAAAATTGTATGGTTTTCACCGATTGCTATTTTTCTTAGATTTCTTTGATTTGTATAGCTTTTGACTTGTTTTAAATTGCTAACGAAATCACTTTGAGAGCCTATGCCAAGCATTCCGAATTTGTTACAGCCCTTTGCAAAAACATAAAATCCTGATGGTGTGGAATTATTTTCTTGAGCATCTGCTACGTAAAAAACTGATTCATTTTTTGCAAAAACCCTTTCGACGAAATGAATGTTAAACGATTGAGGAAATTGTATCTGACTAAACTCAATATCATTAATTATATCAAGAACATCGCCTTCACTATTATTAATATATTCATATGCAGTCCCAGATGAATCAATAACTGTGATAACAATTCTACCACTCAAACGGTAACTTGTTGCATCAATAACGTTTGGTATTGAAACATTGAAAAACTTTTGTGTTTTTTGATCGTAAACCAGTAAATTTTTATGAGCATCAATAAATAATAGAACTGAATCTCCTTTAATCTCAGAAATATAATATCGTTTGTTTTGAAAATAGCCAACCTTTTGATCTTTGATAGCATAAGCGACGCATCCATCATCAGTAAGAAGCGCTAGAAAGTTTTTTCCTGTAAGAATGGAAGTGAATGTACATTTATTATTAAAATTAAAGGTAATTTTGCCAGTTTCACTAATATTGAGTTGATCTAATATATCCCCAAGCAAAGATTTTAAATTTCCAAATCCATAAAGTGATTGATTTTCATATAAAACAAAAGAATAATCAGGGCCAAGCGAAACGTCAAGTATGGGTTCTTTTTCTGGATAAAAGAGATATGCTGGTGGAGAAATCATAGGAGCATTAATATTTGATTTGTTATTTAAAGTAATAGGAGCATCTTTTGGAGTATTGTCTCCTCCATAAAAATAAAAAGACATGTAAAATTTAAAAATAAATTTATTTGAAAAGAAATGAGAGATATATCGTAGTTTTATATCACATCACCTCATTTTATCTGAATCATTTCACCTATTTATATTACATTTACTAATTCGTTAACCATATGAAGCATTTTAAAAAATTGATTAAAATAATTCGTTATTTTTTCTTTTTTATTTTAAGGTTAATATTGCATGATGAATCTATTTTCAATTGCTCAAAATAATGTCTTTAATAAAATTTTGGTATAGAATGTGCATATTCTTAATATAAATATATAAGCTTTGTATTGAGTAATAATGAAGATTATATGATAATGAGGATTATATGATATTATAATAAAAAAGTATATTGCAGTTCTTGGGATAAATTTATATGATATATTTTACATAAAAACGTGAGGATTGGGAAATATCAAATTTTATTAACTATAACTAAATCATAAATTTACTAAAATATAATATTAAAAAATGATATTTTATCTATATAAGTTGCTCGATATCGCTTGATCCTTTTTGTTTTTGAATATTGTCAAGAGGAATTTGTTGGGAATATTCGGAAGTTTGATCGGTTGCTTTGAATACATTATGAGAAAGTAACATGTCGATGTTAATTCTGGAACTTTGTTCAGTTAGACATTTGTTTATCAAATCTCTGGCTAGAGGCGATTCAACTTTGTCGATTGATCGGGGTGGTTTACATTGAACTATGGCATTGAATAAATCTTCGGGAGTTTCTGCTTCATTATAAGGTTCTTCGCCTGTAAATAATTCAATTAATATAATTCCAAGTGACCATATGTCATTACTAAGAGCTTTAATTCCTCTTAACCTTTCAGGAGCATTGTACACCTCAAGATTTATTGACGATGGTGCAGTTTTACGGCCACTTAAAGTTGATAACGGTAAACTCAGCTTTACAGTCCCAGCGCCAGGTTTGATGAAAACTTTTGAAAGAGAAAGTGATCCATGCCATATGTTCAAATGATGAAGAGCTTGAACACCTGTTGCAAGATTTTTGAACCATTTAATAAGGTTTTTTTGTGATGGACGAGAATCAATCATTCGCATATATTCAGGAAGAGATGGGAATTGAGCTGCTTCTGTGATAACAACAAAAGCTTGAGGTAAACTTGTTTTCCATAAATCGATTATATTCAATATAATTGGGCAATGAATATTCTTGACTTTTGAAAGGTTTTGAAATGATTCATCTCGTTCTTTTTCTGTAAGTTTATCATTAATAAATTCATACCAATAAACTTGTATACCATTGCTTTGTTCTACGCCTAGATAGCAAACAAAATCGTGATAGGATGCTTTTACTTGATTCATTTTTACAAAGCGTTCATTTGGATCTTTCGTTTCTGTTATCATATAATAAATGTAAATTATACAGGATTTATCAAATATTTGAATTTATATTTGTCCAAATGAGTTATTTCAATTGTATTTTGAGAAATGAAAAATTTGTATGGATTATTTTGAATTTTTTTGAGATAATACTTATGAATTGAGTTAATTTCATTCGAGTTTTTGATATTATTTTTTTAAAATGGTTCATATTCCTCAATGAATGTTTTATTATATTCGGTAAATAGCCAAAACAATTCATTTGATTTCACAATCTTGATTTTTCATTTCTATCAAGTGTTTTTGAGTTAAAAATTTCTATTTTACCAAGCATAGTGTGCATTTTACCAAGCATAATCCTTGTTTTGAGAGACTTTTAGCTCCTAACATTTGATAATAAAAAAATAAATATTTTTTTTACCCACTTTTCTTTTTGCTTAATATCATAAATGGAAGTAATTCTGATAAGTTTGATTACAAAAATAATTAAGAATTTCTTAATAAGAAAAGAAATGATATGTGATTAAAAACTTTCTTGTTTTTGATCAAGCATCTTTAGTATTTAAAGTATATTTTAGTAATAAAAAATTTCATAATGAAGTTTCACCCAAAAAAATAAATTCTTTAAAAAGAAATTTATGTTGTTGTTGATCTTTTTCTACTTTTCAATTTCTCTCAAATATTTTATGTATAAATTTTAAATTTTGAATAGGATACTCTTAATAATTTGACTGGCTACTTTACTAAAATTTTTGGTGGAAATGGATTTCAGTCTTTTTAATGCGCCAGCTTTTTCCAAAATTCCTGCGGTAAGATTATCAAAAAATTATGTTCCAGTACATTATGACATTTTCATTCATCCAGATATACCAAAAAAAACTTTTTCTGGAAAAGTTGAAATCCTTGTTAAATATTTAAATGGCCCAGAAAGTGAACGCCCACATCAAATGGAATTGCATTGTGATCCCACTATTATCATTTTATCAGTTGTACAAAAGAATCATAGTTTAAAATTTCACGTAGAAACTGATGGAAAATTTATAATTTTAGGTGAGGATTTTGATGTAAATGGGCCAATTGCTATTTCTTATGTTGGAAGTCTTAATCATAAATGGAAAGGATTATATTATGTTGATGAAAATTCATGCTGTACCCAATTTGAGCCAAACGACGCAAGAAAATGTTTTCCATGCTATGATGAACCATGGGCTAAAGCAACATTTTCAATTTCAATACGCCATTTATCAACATTAAAGGCCTTAAGTAACATGCCAGCCATTTCTGTTTCTCAATCTTCAAATCCTAATGAATCAATAACTTGTTTCCAAAAAACTCCGCCCATGTGTACATATTTAGTTGCAATTGCTGTTGGGCAATTTTCATGTTTAACCGGAAACACAGCAAGAGGTTTGCCTGTTGATGTATATGCATCACCAGAAAACAGCCAATATCTCCAATTTCCTCTAGAAGAAGCAATCAAAACACTTAATTATCTTGAAGAATATTTTGATATGCCATTTGACCTTCCACGTCTTCAAATACTTGCTGCAAAACACTTTATGTTTGGAGGCATGGAAAATTATGGCCTTATCATAATTGTTGAACAACTATTTTTAACTCGTCAAACTCAGCCCATTTCTCCTGAACTTTCACAATCTGAAAGGCAATTTCTAGATCTTATGAATGGGGCTGGATTTGTGGAAGGTATGGCCAGCCTTATGCAATCATTCTCTCTAAGTCAGCTATCCACAATGATGGATGAATCGACAGCAAGATTAGTTATGTCTTCATTATCTGAACCAGCTCGACTTTCTTTATTATCTCAAGTAGTTACGCATGAAATTGTCCATATGTGGGCTGGTGATATTGTTTCACCAAAGTGGTGGGATTCACTTTGGCTTAATGAAGGCTTTGCTACCCTCCTTCCTTCATTGATGTTTGATGAATATCATCCAGAGTTCACATTCCTCAAACTTTATGATGATTCAAATAATCAAGCAACTCTCGGTCTTGATGCGCTTGAAAGATCCCGTCCTGTTCATGGAAATATTGTTAGTGAATCCGATTCGTTTGATATGATGAGTTATAACAAAGCTGCTGCTGTTCTCAGAATGATTCGTACATTAATTGGTCCAATAAACTTCAGAAACTTTTATAGAGGATTTTTAAAGAAATATGAACATAGCTGTGCTGATTCTGAAGATTTTCTAGTTAGTTTAACCGAATTCCTATCAACTAACAGGAGTGATGAAGAACATTTCAATTTTGATGTTAAGAAATTTTTCGATGAGTGGATTTTTAATGATGGATTCCCATTAATTATTATTGAAGAAAACTTTATAAGGCAAATTCCTTTTTCACCAGGTGATGACCAACGTATTTGGCAGATTCCATTAAAAATTTTATATGGTAAAAAAGACTCAGACGAAGTCAAATCAACAATGGTATTTTTAGATAAAGAAGAAATGGAATTTAATATCGATTGTGATTGGTTGATCGTTAATCCTGGATTAGATTCTTTCTGTAGAGTTTGGTATGTTGGTGATTGGCTACAAAACGCTATAACAAATGGATGTAGGTTTTTGAATATGAGAGAAAAATCAATTTTCAAAACAGATCAAAATATTCTAGTTTGTAGAGGATATATTGATCAAGAAGATATATTACTCATGCAATCTTATATATAAAATTTTTCTTTTATTATGTTTAAATTTCTATTATTTTTAGTAGCTATATATTTTTGCATGAAAACTGCCTCAGAGTATGTGGTGAAGTAAATTTCAATGATATTTTATAAAGTAACTGTTTTGAGACTGGAGAGTATTCAAAAGGGCTGGAGTGAAGTGATATTTTCATTGAAAAAATTGCTTTAATAATTTTTCGATATTTAAAAAGTTTAAAAAACGATCTTTATGAAAAAGTTTGAATTGAAAGGATATTTCTCATTTCAGAGTAGGTGTAACTCAAAGAGATTTTATTCTCAAAAAGTTTGTTTTTCTGAAGTTTACGCAATTTTTTTTGAGAGAGTTTCACCTACTCTCTCATTTCTTACTCCATGGTATTTTCAGAGGACGATGATCAAAATTCATTCAATTTCTGACCAAATTTTTTCACAATTTGAAAATTCAATGAATATTTGTTTGGTCATGCATTTCACTTTTAACTAATGTTTGAAGAACTTGCTACTGCAGCTACACAAGATTATCTTACGATCATTCAAGTGGAAATATTTTTAGCCAAAAAATCAGGTAAAACTTATGAAACAATTATTTCTGAATATGGATTAAGCGGAAATTGTGCCTTTGTAACATGCATAGTAAGAACATCTCAATTTAAAATTTGGTATCCTGCATATGAAGGAGGAGCAGATGCATATCTCAGCAAACTTGATCAACAATATTTCATAAATTTCATTATTGATGAAGCAGATTTCTCAAACTGCGTGCCAGAAGTTATAGCATCCAATTTGGCCTTTAATTTGAAAAAGAAAAGAATAAAAAAAGCAGCTTTGTTATTAGCACAAATAGGTTTCCCGAAATTAACAGCTTTGTTATTAGACGATGTAAAGCATCCATGTAGAACATGGATATACCATTTTGTTTCACAATTGAAGTTGCGTTGCGTCAACCCGCAACCTTTGGAATTCGTTCGAAGGTTTTCTTGTGACCAGATATCAATTCAAAATTTTTTTGATGTAAATTGGATTCTTTTAAACAGAAATCCTAAGTTGATATTCAATATGGACGAGACATTGGTCGATTCAAATCGAAAGTTGAAGGAAATAACGCCAGAAAAAACAATTCCATTGACAATTGAAAATTCAAAATATCCTCACATAACTGGTGTCGTTACCGTTTGTGCTGACGGATTTTATCTTGACCCTTTCATAATTTTGCCAAATAAAAAAACGGCTAAAAACATTGAGAGTTTTATTGACAATACATTTGTTGTTTCTACAGTCAGCGGCTGGATGAATAAGGACTGCTTCATTATATACGCATTGTACTTCTGCGCCTTTATTACTCATTACAGAATGAAATTGCCAAGAAATTTAAGAGATGAGCCAATTCTCTTAATTGTAGACGGCCATTCATCTCGTGAAAATTTTATGGCCAATTATATATTCAATATATTTAACATTGATTTGCTTGTTTTACCAGGCCACTGCACTCATATAACCCAGCCTTTTGATGTTGCAGTGGCTGGGCCTTTGAAAACTTACTTAAAAATCGAATTATCCAAAATAGACTTCCAAATTGAATGGGATGGAATTCAACCGATTGACTTTTCTAATGTATCAAAAAAAACAACACAACAAATAAGAGAAAAGCTCGTATTCTCTTTCAAAAAAGCACTTCATCTTGCTTGCACATCAGATAATATTGAGTCTGGTTTTGCCAAAACAGGCATTTTCCCATTAGATATGAAAAGACCAATTGACATTACCTTCTTTACCAGGACAATTTAGAACTCAAAATTTAATATCTTCAAAATGGCTCAATTCTTCAGAAATGCTTAATACGTTATTCTTAAAAGAATATGGACGAAATAAAGAAGAAAATGATACTTTTAATATTGAATCAATAATAAAAGCCGTAAAAACCGATGATTATAATTGCATCTTGATATCGGAATTACCCACTTTTGTCATTGAAGATCCTAACGGAAATTACTGCATAAAAGAATTGTAAATAAAAAAGCCAATTTTAATTGAAATTGATTTTTTATTGAATTACTAAATCTATTAAAGAATTTGTCATTTTCCTACGTTTTTAATCACCTGTTTGGTGTTTTTTAAATAATAATATACAGATTTGATCACCAATTTTTTCGAAATTGTCTTATGAATAAAATTGGAATATGTATATAGTTGTCAAAATCGATTGTTTCTCTTTTTGGATAAAGTATTTGCTTTTTAATTGTTTAGAATTTGCATCGATATCATATAATTTGCGTTGGTTTTATCACATTGTTGATTAAATCTGGTTCCTTTTTTTTAATACGATTTAACTTTTTGAATAGCCCTTAAACCAAGTTTTTTTAAAATTCGCGTTTCTCTCAATTTAAAAAACAAAATATTTATATTTAGTATATTTTGAGACTGGAGGCTCTCAATTTCTCTGGAGTGAACTGAAATTAAATTGAATGATCAAAATCGAATATATTTTTAATAAGACAAATTAACTTTATTATCATATTTAATATGTTTTTTTTTTTTTTTTTTTTTTTAAGAAAAACAAATTTGATATATCTCAATTTAAAAATAATAATTCATGTGTTTTATTATAAATTTAAATTTAATAATAAATATTAATTATATATATATACTAAATATAAATATTTTGTTTTTTAAATTGAATAGGGTTTTTTTTTTCAAAAAAATTGAAGTTTATGGTACTCTTAGGATGATTGTTGCATAAAGTTACATATAGTTTAGAGTAGAATTCCATTGCTATATTGATAGTAGGTACGATAAGGATTAACTTGTTATTAGGAACTGAATTATATATCCATTTTCGTAAAGCTGTTGATTGGCTTGAATCTTTTGGTGCTTGAATAATAATGAGTATTACTTCTGGATGTTTATCCTATACATCGAACCAAGAAAGTGATTGAGGAAGCAGCAAAGCAAAATATCGAACTCATATATGTACCTGCAAATGGAACTGGAGAGTCTCAGCCGTGAGATAGAGTGATCTTTGGGGTGGTTAAAACCAAATGGCGAGCAGGGGCCAACAAATCTGAAATTTTGACTGTGCCAGAACGTTGGCCAAAAATAGGAAATCATATGAACAAAATTCAATAATAGTTAAATTCAATGATGAATGATAATCTAGCCCAATGATAATCCAACAGAAGGCTGTAACTCTGGACCTCCAGCAATTGGAAAATTGTTTGGAGTTAAAGCTGGAACAATTTCTTCTCACTTCAAAAGGATGAATCGTGAAAGGAAAAACTTAATTGAAAGGCCTCCAGACTTGAATTGTGTCCAAATACACATGCTTGTTGATTACATAATGAAATGCTACATTGAAAAAACCCTCCAACAATGGCCCATCTTGTAAATTATGTTTTTAATAATTTTATTTTTACAGTTCGAGCTGATTCACATTGAAACACGATCAGTAAAATTAAATAATTAAAATCTGTCAAAGCACAACCATTAAATGAAAAAAAATTTGATTTTCCATTAGAAGAAATAAAAGATTATTATGTAAGATTGGATAATTTGCTAAAAGAAGAAAATATACCACCATCATTTGTTTATAGTGTTGATGAGTCGGGTTTTCAAGAATTTGTTGATTCTATAAACCAAACAGTAATTGTTCCTGCAGATTTTGGAGATGAATATTTTTATTATGCTGAAAACAGAACAACTAAAAGAGTTTCTATAATAGGTTATATATGCCTTGTAGAACAAACTAAATTTAAAAACAATAATCTTATGCTTATCTAATAATAAAAATAAAAGTCAAAAAATTCCTTTGTTTATGTCTTGTAGAACAAACTAAATTTAAGAAAATGACTTTGTTTATGTCGAATTTTTTGCCTATTGGGCAGATGATATCTTTTTTCCAAATGTTGTCCCAAAAAGAGAGGGTTTAAATTACTATGGTCTGGTTCTTTACTATTAGATGGGTGGCAGCAGTCATTTCGGAGATTATTTTTTTGATGAATGCACATTTTTAAATGTATATCCATGGCAGGAACCTGCAGGGAGTTCCGACCAGGTTCAAGCGTTGGACCTGGGCATTTTTGGTATTCAAAAGAAACAAAAATCAGAAAATTTAGAAGTATCGTTAAATAATATCAGCATATCTATTAAGAATATAGTTAATTCATAGCGGAAAGCCACTTTACCTGATAATGTTGCCTCTGCCTTTCACCAGGCTGGTTTGTACATTGAAATGAAAAATGAATTATCATTCATGCGCGCATCAATTGAAAAAGCTCGAGTAGTGAGGGATCGAGCATATACCTTGCTGCAAATATCTAAAAATAAAAGTCAAAAAATTCCTTCATTCTGAAAAAAATATTAGATGAAAGGTGATTCTCATCATTATTGGGTGTTGCATTGACTTTGCATTCAAGTATTAGCGGAAGTATCAAATAGTTTTTTTCATTATTGTGATAAAATTCTTTGATGATTTTGCTAGTTATTATCTGATCAATGAATTTGCTAGGTATATGCTAACAATTTGATTTTTTCGCTTTAATTTGTCCTGCTTCACTAGGATAGCCTAGAGAAAAATGAAACAAGTTGAAGATTTTTTATTTTGAATTATCATATTGAATCGAACCATTTATTCAGAAATTTGATTTATCTCATTGAATTATCTTTTATCAACTATTTGTTGAATTGATAGTTCTCATCATCAAACAGATAACCAATCTTGACAACTTTCAAATCATTTGCGAGTCTAGGCTCCTAAACATAATCAAAATACGTGAAAAGTTTATAATTAATCGATTTTATCTTTTATACATTTCTCAGTTAAAGTGCCTAAATCAATTGATTTATACATTCGGGACATGCTAATATGTCTATTTCTTACTTACATTATATATAAACTAAATTCCAAAAACTGGACCTCTCAATTTTTTTAAATATATAGAATTTTTTCAAAGCTTCTTTTAAATTTTGAATGATATTGAAATTTTGTTTACTTTCATTATGGGCTCAGGCTTTTCAGCAACCAAAATCAAATTCATTATAATTCCTTAAGCCAAGATGATAAATATGATAAATCTGATCATTCTACTCGGTCCCGAAAACAAACAAATAAGATCAAAGATAATCAAAAATTATGTAGTGATCAAGATTAATATTCCGACAAATCCTTAAACCAAGATGATAATTATGGTAAATCTGATCATTCTACTTGATCACAAAACCAAACAACTGAGATCGAAGATAATCAAAATATACAGAATTTACAGCATCAAGCTCCAATTTCACCATCAATTAGCAGCATAGGTACTTTTAATCAAGTGAATCAGATGAATAGTTCACCACCAATTTGAACTTGAAAGTATCATAGAAATTTTAGAAATAATGAAAATGAAGAAGAATATGTAGAATTTGAAGAAGAAGAAGAGGAAAAAGAGGAAAAAGACAAGAATTGTACCGATGATGAAATAATGAATCCATAGCAATTTTTTATTCAATTTTCTTTCACAATTCAAATATATTGAATTTTTTATATAAAAAACTATTCTATTTTTCAATATATATTTAATTTTTGAAAGTTCCAAAAACTGGACCTCTGAAATAGAAAATAATGTTATCAAATTAAAAAATAATATTTTGAATTTCCCACAAATAAATTGAGAGGTCCAGTTTTTGGAATCCAGTTTAAATTTTCTCCTTGAAGCATTTTTTTTTTTTTTCCCTTTCAGATGGTGTATTTCTTCTTAAGCATTCTCTTTTCCTAATTTCTTCATCATTCTTATTTTCATTCTGGACGCAAGGTGATATGTAATCAGAACATGTCGACTTTAGTAATTTTGAGTCAAAATTGGAATCATTTTTTCGACAAATGGCAACTGCAAGTCGAGCTTTACTAGTAATATTGAAAACTTTATTTTTTGGCAATACTTTTGTGGCCATTGCATTAATGGATTCATTTACCTCTGTTTGCGCTTTTCCAGTTTTAACAACAAGATCTGTATTTTTTACTAAAAAAATTTCTAATGACTTTTTAAAGTTCATCACCTTTCTTTCCAGCCTCCCACTCCCAAAAGGACTCTTAGAATCATTTTTACTTGGTCGTCCTCGCCTTTTACGGTTGATTAATTGGTTAGCATGAACACATTCATCATGCTTACCAGTTACATGATTAGCCATGTTGTCCCATTGCTTTTCCTTTATTTCAGGATCCTGAACATTATAAACCAACCAATTGAAATAGCTAATAATTTATTCAATTAATGTTGCAAAGAGCTCAAAGCATTTTTTGATAGTTTTCCTCTCTGGATCCTTTTTATTCTTAATATTTCTGCTCAAATCTTCGAAATACTTATTTACTTTACGTCCAATCTCTTGAGCAGCATGTTCAGGGTCGAACGTTTCGCTCAACTGAAGATCAATTCTTCTTTTGATTATTCAAGATGTTTTTCCATCATGGCCATGAGCTATATCCACCATCTTATCTTTGATAATTGGCTTCAAGTTGGTCAACCCTTTTTCTATTCCAGCAGTTTCCATATTTGAAAAAGCACCTTCAAATTACATATAGAATTTTTTCAGAGGGAATAAAAAAATACAAGTTTCTTAAAAAGAAAGCCATATTACAAATTTTTCTTATTATAAAAATATATAAAAAATCTATTTAAATAAATAATTAATATTAATATTATATAACAATTTGATATTGAGATAAAACGATATATAGTACACCCTTAAATAAAATTTTTTTTTATCAAAATTGAGTAAAGTCGTTAATAATTTAAGAGAATTCATAGAGTTAATTCAAACTTATTTACACAATTTTAAGCAAAAATTGACTTTTACAATTTTACCTCTTATTTGACCATAGATTATGGTATTATTTCTCTTTCATTTTTCAAAATCAATTCAATCGCTTTCAACACCTGGTTATCATTCAGTTAACTTAAAGTGCAAGGAACAACTAGACATCTTTTTAAGTAATGGAAAATTTGATTGTATACTAATTTGGAGTCACTCCTCTGATAATGATGCCGTTATTACAGTATTTAAGGAAAACAGACGACATGAATTTAAATTAATAGGTGAAACAACTGCAATTATAAAAGGTGATAAAGCACAAATTTCAATATTTTCAAAAACAACAGTTCATGCTTGGATTATTAAAAAGGACATTTGCAATATGTATTCTCTTATGTATACAACACCGCAATTTGTTAAAGATACTTTGGGAATAAAGCAAGGAATTGATAATGTTTGCTTATTCTTTAGCAACTATAACAATCAAACCAAAATATCGCTATCATTCTCTAAATCAAAATCATCTTCTAGAATTAATGTTTACTCAGAAAGTTCACCTGAAACAGCTTTAAGTTCTAATTTACAATCTCTTTCAAAGCAATATAATCAGCATTTTTTCTTACAAATCACAAATCCAAATGATTTAATTAATCTTGATTATGAGATTACTGGAGAATAACCTAAGAATACATTTTGCGACCATTTACCTATTCATATTCTCACAATTGATGAAGAAATCGAAAAAGAAGTGATTGAAAATTCAAATATAATATGCACTCGAGAAGAAGAAAAAAATGCAAGTATTATTCCATTTATTTTAGTTTTAGTTTTTATTATTGTTACTATAATTTCACTCGGAATTATGTATCAAATGGGATGCTACAAGAAAGGTATTTTATGGTGGAGAGGAGAAATTATTAAAGATGGCCCAGCAAAAGTCGAGATTGATCCAAAAGAACTCTTAAGAATTGACGATTTAGATAATGAAGAAATTGACGAACCAAAAGATAATAATGAGTCTACAAATCAAAAAGAAGAACTTCATGACAATAATCATCAAAAAGATGAAAATGATCATGAAGACCCTTCAGTAAAAACTGATATATAAATGATGATCATGATAATTACATTTCAAAAAAAGAAAGAAAATAAATTATATTGTTTGTATATTAAAATTATTCAACCCTTGATATTAAATTGTTGTTCTTTTTTTCATCATAATCTCATTATATGAGTACTTTTAATATCAAACTCATCATTAAAATTTAATTAAGGTGTTTAATTATTTACTTTTTATTTACATGGCATCTCTTGTTAGGGATAATAGCTATACTCATGACTCGAAAAGTACTTAATGCTTGATAGTTTAAAATAATAATAAATATAACAACACAAAAATACTAGAACTGTATATTTAATGAAATTTACATATGTAGAAAGAAAATAATTTGCATGAAAAAGAAAAATTTAAATACAATAGCAGATGCACATAAAATGGAAGAAAGAGCCTAAGATTACTAGAACATGCCATATCGCATGCCAATATTGAGTATAACTGTTGTAGAAATATGACCCAATTGAATAAGCAACACCACCAAGTAACAGGAATGTTATTCCTTTTAAGCTCATTTTTTGCTTAAATTCATTGATAGAAAGAATAGAAACGGAACCCATTAAAAAGTAAAGGAACATAGAATATTTGTCGAATGCATCGAAAAATAGAATTTTCATAGACATACCAAATAAAGCAAGGCTCCATTCAATGATAGTAATAAGCTTTCCTTTAGTTTGACGAAGAATTGTCATAGTAAACGGCATATAACATCCAACAATATAAAAATATATCGATATATGATCAAGCATCCTGAAAACACGCTTTAAATATGAATAGGGTAAAGCATGATATATAGTTGAAATACTGAATAACAAAAGAGAAGATCCTGCAAATAAGCAGTAGCCTATCATTCGATAAGAGTCATGCAATTTTTTGGCCCGATTAACAAGGAGAAACATCGAAAGAAAAGACAATATTGCGCCAACAAAGTGGGTCAACATATTAATTTCTTCTTCTCCATCCGCCCATGGGGGGATTTCAGGAACTTCAAGTATTTTGATATTAATTTTCAAAAAATAATACTGTCAAAAAATTGAAATTGGGAATTTAGTTAATTTTTGAGAGCTTTTTAAACGATACTGAATTAGAGAAAATTAGTATAGTTTATAATAAAATTAACTATTTTTAGCATATTATATGAATTATGTTTTTCTGAAATTTGATGATATTGAATTTTTTTGAGAATATTTCCAAGTACTTATTCAAAATACAAACGTCCATGAAACCAAATAAAACCCAAGACTTCAAAAATAAATTATATCTTTAAGTTTTTTGCTTTGGACTCTTGTTTTGATATAGGTCATTGAATAACGTTTTTAATTGAAATACTGTTGGTTTTTGTATGGATTACTTGAAATGATTTATTTTCAAAAATGAACAATTTAATTGTGAAAAAATAAGAAAATAGGCTGCTTTTAAATTATTATTATTTTTATTCAAAAAATTATGGTATTGAAAAATTTCAGTCCTATTCACTCAAAAATCCATCTCCATAAAAATCAAAAAAAATACTTAGATTTTGCAATAAACAAAACTTTAAATTGATGGCCTTTTTGGGTTGAAAATGTCCTATGTAATAACTCACTATACAAATCAAAAAATCATCTTTTCTTTCATAAAAATCAAAAGCTTCAGAGCAATCACTTAAAGCCCAAAAAATTTATCATATTCTCGACCTATACTAGAAGCCCACCACTAAATTAAACCGAAAAGAGAATAAAAATTCAAATTTGAAAAACAAACTTTTTGAGATATTCGGATAAAATATGTTAATATCTTGCTTTTAATAAAAGAAAGATCAGAATATTTCATAATTATAATCAAAAAAATATATTTATTATTAAATTTAAATATATAATAGGTAGATCGTAAAATGCCTTTTTTCACGAGAATCTACTCTCAATTTTTTGAATGTTTTTTAATCGTTTACATGATGGCTGTTAATAATATTTTTTTATTGATTCTTTGGAAGCACACGCAATTTCCTTTCACTATTTTTTCGGGAAATTGCATCAATTGGTTAGAAACAAGTTGATATAGAGGAATTAAAGATTGGCAGCTATCTCACAATTGCTGTTCGTTGCCATTAAATATTTTTATAGTGAACGTTTTTCAAATTGAAATTGGCCATCAATACAGTATAGTACAAAAATATAAAATCGTCAAAAAAATGGAAAATCTACTTTTTCAGAATATGAAGCTATAAAATAATTCAATAATGAGAACTTTTTCATTCAATATTTTGATGATTTCAAACAATTTATATCACTTTTTGAATGTAACCGTCCAATTAATCATAGAATTAAAAAAAATTTCACTCAATTATTTTTTATTCAAATCAAGGAAAATCTAACTTGCTTTCACCAAAATCAGAGCAATTCAACAGATCCAGACCAATTTATTAAAATTTATTTAGAAAAAGTTCAAATATCGAACAATCATAAAAAAATCGTTTACATTTATTTTGACAAATCAAAAAAATGATTTGACCTTTTGCTCTGGATCTATTGAAGCGATCTGCCTCAAATGAAATAACGTTACTTTTTGAAAAAGCTTTTTAAAATAATTTTTCGCTATCATCAAATAATTTGAATTATTTCTTGGCAGCATCACCACAAAAAAGTAGATTTTTCTTTTTTTTGACGTTTTCCTATTTTTTGACTATACTGTAAGCGCTTTATACAGCGTTTCTGCTCCTTTACTATGAAAATTAAAAAGTATTGATTATTAATATACAGTACAGTAACAAAAATGGAAAATGATTCAAAAAATAGAAAATCCGACTTTTTGATAAAAAAAGATAAAACAAAAAATAAAAATAGAAAAGAAACTTTCAAAAAGTTAGATTTTCCAATTTTTTATTCTCAAAAAAATTCAATTAAAATTTGAATGTATAATTGGTAATATTCCCAGAAAAGTGGAATTTTCAATTAAAAATACGTTTTTAGTTTTGTTACTTAACTGTAATATATAGGTATGGGAAAAATTTTTTGAAAAATATGGGACAATCGTTTTTTTTCTACGCCACGTTTATTGAAAATTTTTTTTTTAAAAATCTTTTCTTTGATATAAAAAAAAGCACTGACTTTTTCCAATACTTATAAATTTTTTTTTGGCAATTCCCTATCACACCATGAGATGCTACGATTTCCTTTATGCTTTTGATAAGACTAAATAAATCATATAGTGGAACTTATATTAAAAAAAAAAAAAATTGAAAGTGAAAGTTAAAAAAAAAAAAAAAAAAAAAATAATCTCATTAAAATTATAAATAATCAATTTATAATTTGAATGACCAATTCAAATTTGACCGTTTAATTTATAATGCTGATGAAAATTGAGGTTGAAGATTTAATTGAAATGCCATATGCGGTGTCATTTCAATAATATACAATAATTAATAATAGAGTTTTTTGATTTTGAGATATAATTTGTATTTCACAACCATTTGTAAATCCTTGTTTTCCAAGAATATATATGAAATGTCGAATATGGGTTGAACTTTATCAGATTAATAATTTTAATATAGAGTATCATTCAATAATTCAGTTGATTCAAATGTGTTTGCTAGGCGTGACATAAATAAAAATAAAAAAATTAAAATTTTGAAAGGAAATTCAGAATTAATTGTTTATGAAACATCAAATAATAGAAATATAGAAATTATTTTTGTTGATGAAGAAAATATAATTCATGAATGTTCTATTGAAGTTAATGGAATAGATCCACATGTGACTGATCTTCTGTAATCTTTCTATAAATACAGAAATTCTTCCTGCAAATTTGTTGGGTTTTCTTATGAAATTTCAATACATATTGAAAGATTAGTCATTGTTTTTGTGGTTTGTCTTTATTTTGAAATGGATGTAACAAACAAAAAACTTTTACAAATCATGTCATTTGATTATGAATTTTGAAAACTACAATGAGATATCAATCACTTTTTGAAAAATTTCAATAGGATATTTTTACTTTAATTAAAACAACAATTCGGGCATGCCATTCGATGATTAATATGATAATAGCTTCATAATTATACAAACTCTTTTAGTGATGAATAATTATTTTCGATTTCGTTTTTGTTTCTTTCTTTCATATAACAAGAAACAACATACATTTTTTTTTCATAGATTTTTTATGATGAGCTCAGTGATATTTGAAAATACCAATGTAAAATCATTTAAGTGCGTTGAAAATCAAATTTATAATCAATTGTTTTTCATCCGCTTTTCTATTTTATATTAGATCATTAAACCAATTTTTAATTTTAAAATCAATAAACATATTCTTTAAAAAACACTTTTATTGAATTGCAATTAATTCACAAGACCTTGTTTCAATATTTTTAAATATGGAAATATGTTTTTTGAAAAAATAAAAAATTACCAAATTTCATTATTAAATATTGTCAAATACGCATTACTAATATCAAAAGGCTGATTATTCTTATACAAAACTATCATGATGAAAATGATATATATCAACAAATGACATAGCATTAATATTATGATGTGAAAATGAAATATCTCAGAATGTTCACAATATAAATTCAAATGATAAACATAAAAGCTTCATTTCTAAGGTTATGGTAAAAAAAGATTTTATAAAAAATTTTTTTTAATTAAATTTGCAATCTTCAACTGGAAAGAAATGAGAACAAAACAATATTAGAACATAGGAAACTCTCATAATCTTTTGAAATTAATATATAATAAAGTATATCATATTATAAGAATATTTTAATAGAAAACATTTTCCCAATTTTGCGTATATACTGAGATATGATTAAAGAAAGTTGCCAAAATTGAGAGGAATTTCTATTCAAATGTAGTATAATTTTGTAATTGATTTTTCTCGAAAATTTGGCGGACGATTTTTCTAAAAATTTAATATAATATATAATGCAATATATACTACTATTTAAGATAAATGTAATATACCGGTCATTCGTTGGCTCTGTTCTGGAATCGTTTTTTCCAAAAAAAATCGTAAAATCGGCTAAAAATAGTGTAAATCGCTTTATCTCGGGATATATACTTATAATGCGCAATTTTTTTGCTTAATCGTGTTTTTAACATCATAATAAGAAAAATAACCAATTTTTGGGTAAAAATATTGAATTTTGGCCGATATTGTTAGTAACGAGTTTTTTTGTATTTTTATCTTAATATAAAAAATCTCATTCTTCACGGATAGGAGTTTTTGGTTATTACTCTATATACAATAAACATACAATCCTATAATTTTATAATCATATACAATACAGTAATGCAATTATTGTTATACTGATTATGTAGGTACACCTATTTTTTTTTCTGACATTTAATGCAAAAATACAGAAATCAAATTTTTGAAATATATTTTATAAATAACTCGATGCAAAGCGAAGCTAATAAAAATATAACAATTGATATATATTAAGATGCTTGCAATATATATTCTTATAATACCATAAATTTTGAAACATTTTTACATTTACGTCTGGAGACTCGTTATGAAAATCACAACTTTTTGAAAGACTCTCCGCCGCGATTTCGCTTAAAATCTGAAATCATCAATAACTGTCTATGGTGAGTATATATTATTAATTTCGAAGCATATCGACATATCTCGAGAGTTTCCTATGTTCTATATTTTTTTAAAATTTTTGACATATCATAAAATATTCAAATATTTCTATATATAAAAAGTGAAATGAAAAAATTATCTTTTATTCAGAATCATCATCATTAACCAAGTTATTCAACTGCTCATCAGCATTCCAAAATATCATGTTGTTCAAGCCAGCTGTTTTTATCATGCCCGTTGATTTGGTAGAAATTGAACGTCGATTTTTTTCATAAAAATTCCCCAAAATCCCACTTAACTCTTGAAATGGCATTTTTCTTGGCTTTGGATCGATTAACTTCAATAATGGCATTTTTCTTACAATTTGAACATTCTTCCAAAGGTACAATGCTTGCCGAAGATAGTAAATTATTGGACGTTCTTCAACTGGAGTGTTGTCAAAAATTTTCTTCCCACTGTCACTTCGTGATTCTGGAACTTTTTCTTCAATAGGCATGTTCTTGTACAATTCGTGCTCCAATAGAATGTATTTCATTGATTTCTGGAAATTCACGTGGCTGTCATCTTTTTTATTATGCCTCCGAACATTTGCAAAATTGTGTTCTTGGTAGTGTGAACTGCATGCACCTGTATCAATAGCTTCTTCAGTGATTATTTGAGATGCAATTCCAATTGCAGTAAATATGTATTGTTTACACCAATTATCTGTGAAACATCTCATTTTCTTATATGTATTGGGCTGCACACGATAGATCTTTAAGTTGTGTTCAATGACATATTGTTGCATAAGATAATAAATCAATACAATACTTGCACCAAGTAAAAGATAGTCAATAGTCTCTTGCCGACTTAGTGAATTCCTGAATAGTGCCTCTAGTAAGAGTGTAGAAGGAAGCATTGATAAAAGTAAATAAAAGTCTTCGTCATCAATTATTTTTTGAATTGTTTGTAAAGTAAACAATTTTTTTGGGAGGTCATCTTCCATTTTACGTCCTTTGTTGTTATCCAATAAGTAAGGAGCAATTCCAATAGTTTTTAAATCTTCTGCAGACCGTGTTTCATAAGAATCATATGGAGAAACTAGGAATTCTTCAAGAGAGGATTTTCTGTAACGATCTCTTTTTGTCAGGTGCAATGGATCTGAAAAATGAATTAATACTGCAAATATTTTAATTATACCAACAGCACCAAGACTTAGGAATCTTTCGAAGTTACCAATAATTTTGTCGATGAATATATTTGCATATATGCTATAAGTGTTGTCACCATCAGTGCCTAATCCGATAATACTTATGTTTTTTGGCATGAGTGATATGATCGATTCAATTTTTTCGCGTAACTCTTGTGTTGCCTTACCTGACGTCGACGGAATACATGCAATTGGAAACTGTTTAAATTCTGGATTTAATGGTGCAAATGTCATACCGAATTCTGCTTGTATCACTGAGTTATAATTTAATTTAATAAATTCTAAAAATTCGTTGTCATCATTAATAAATGTTTCTGCTAATTCTGGATCGATCTCTTTGAGATTTAGCACGCCATCAATCCTACCATTTTTGTTTACTTTGACATACGGTGTAACATATGCAGCATCAACCATGATAACTCCTTTTCCAGTAAAATTATTTGGTAAAAACCTTGACATGATATTCAAAATATTTTGTATATCGCCATTAAAAATGTCGTCATGTATTCCTAAATTAGCGAGAGCTTGCTTTCTATATGTTGAAGCAGTTTTATATGTTGGAAACAATAAATTGGTATTTAAAATATTGAAGTAATGTGGACTCATCATGCTTAACAGTGCAAAGAATTCGTGAAGTCCATCATAACGTCTTCCTTGAGGAAATTTTGTTATATTATCCCATGTAGCGCCGATGAATCTTAATACTATTGGACTAATATTAATCGTTTTTTGTTTGTCTTCTGGTATATTCAATTTAATTTTCTGTAAGTCTGCTATTTGTCTTTTTAGCCTTGTATTCTCCAAAATTAACCTTTCATTTTCACCTTGTAATCTTTGATTGTCTTCTAAGAGCTTTTCGTAAGTTTGCTGAGATCTTGCTTTTGCTCCTGTTTCGGGAGTAAACCATGATGGATTTCGCTTAGGCGCCATTAAAAAAAAATGATTCTATATTGAAAATTTCAGAGGTTTTTAAATTTGAAAGGAAAAAAAAGCATGACCACGAAAAATTATAGAACATAGGAAACTCTCATAATCTTTTGAAATTAATATATAATAAAGTATATCATATTATAAGAATATTTTAATAGAAAACATTTTCCCAATTTTGCGTATATACTGAGATATGATTAAAGAAAGTTGCCAAAATTGAGAGGAATTTCTATTCAAATGTAGTATAATTTTGTAATTGATTTTTCTCGAAAATTTGGCGGACGATTTTTCTAAAAATTTAATATAATATATAATGCAATATATACTACTATTTAAGATAAATGTAATATACCGGTCATTCGTTGGCTCTGTTCTGGAATCGTTTTTTCCAAAAAAAATCGTAAAATCGGCTAAAAATAGTGTAAATCGCTTTATCTCGGGATATATACTTATAATGCGCAATTTTTTTGCTTAATCGTGTTTTTAACATCATAATAAGAAAAATAACCAATTTTTGGGTAAAAATATTGAATTTTGGCCGATATTGTTAGTAACGAGTTTTTTTGTATTTTTATCTTAATATAAAAAATCTCATTCTTCACGGATAGGAGTTTTTGGTTATTACTCTATATACAATAAACATACAATCCTATAATTTTATAATCATATACAATACAGTAATGCAATTATTGTTATACTGATTATGTAGGTACACCTATTTTTTTTTCTGACATTTAATGCAAAAATACAGAAATCAAATTTTTGAAATATATTTTATAAATAACTCGATGCAAAGCGAAGCTAATAAAAATATAACAATTGATATATATTAAGATGCTTGCAATATATATTCTTATAATACCATAAATTTTGAAACATTTTTACATTTACGTCTGGAGACTCGTTATGAAAATCACAACTTTTTGAAAGACTCTCCGCCGCGATTTCGCTTAAAATCTGAAATCATCAATAACTGTCTATGGTGAGTATATATTATTAATTTCGAAGCATATCGACATATCTCGAGAGTTTCCTATGTTCTCAATATTATAATAATATGTATCGTATTGGTTATATAATGAATAAATTTATTGATCGCTTTTATTTGGTAAACTTTTTGAATTAACATTCAATTCATATATCGTCTTATGATTTTTTTTTAATCTTAATTTTTTATTCATTGTATAATTAAATCATTAATTTTATTCATATATTTATATAATAATTTAATCATATAAATTATATTTTAATTAAGATAAATGAATAATTTAACTAATAACAGATAATGAATGAAATAAAATATTTATTTTATTTTTATTTAATTGAATTTTTGAGAATTGAAAGAATGTACTAGCAACTTTTTGAGGGGAGATTAAATTTAAAATTCAAAAAATATTAATAAAAACGGTTTCATTTGATATTTGAATTATGCTATATCAGAACCAAAAAGAAAATGAAATCACGAACAAAGAGAACCCTAACAATACAAACAAAGCTCAGCATAAAGAATTCACCATTAAAACAGAATCAAATTCAAGAGAAATAAAAGAAGCAGAAATAAATCAAGAGGACAAGAACAGAGGAAATAAAAAACATACCAACAAGAAAAATAGATCAGATATAAATGGATTTGAAGAATTAATGAAATACATACCAGCATATAAATATGATATCAATCCTTCAGAGAGGAAAACAACAAAGAGCATCAAAAGAAAACAAACAATAGACATATTTCCATTAGATCAAATTGAAACCAACAATAACAGATTTTATGATTATTTGGAAGCTTTTTTATACATTGGAAAACATTGTAAAAAATATCATGGAAAGTTCACGACTCAAATTTGCAAGGAATACTTAAAAGAATGCTACATTATTGACTTCATTCAGGATAATTTCGTTCCAATCACATCAAAACTTGATAAGAAACTGTTCAACAAATATTTTTACCATACTCAAAGAGAATTAAAATATATTTAATCTTTAATTTCGAGTTTTATTAAAACTGATACTAAATAAAAAACAACATCGACAATCCTTTCATCTTTTTCATGAAATAAGTTAATAACGTTTTTTGAGTTTTTTTTAAAAAGTTTTTTTCAAAAAGATGATCAAAAGCCTATCACAATTTCCATTCAACTTAAGTTTTAATAAAACAAAATAGAACAAATGAGTCATATTAGTTTAAATGACATTCTTACTCTACAAAAAATTCATTAAAGAATGTTTTATCATTCATTACATTCAAGAAGAAAATTCGAAGAAAATTGAGTTTTTTTTAAATCACAATTCTTTCGAATGCCTAACAAATTATTGAAAGCGCTTTGTCAATTTAATATTTCATTTTGGGTTTAACATCACTGAAAAAATAAAAATGCAAACAATGAAAATTAATAAAACATCAATAAATGAGAATGGTTTCCGTGAGTTTATTTGCTGAAAGTCATTTAATATTCATTTAATAAACAATTTCTTAAAAAACAAACAAATAAAAAGGAACAAATAAAGTAAGAATAAAATTACTGTTGAAAACAAGAATAAACCATTTAAAAGAATCTATCCTTACTCCTGATGCATAATTAATAGTTTCATAATTAATAAAAAGATTAAAAAAAAAAAAACACGAGTATTTTCATTCAATAATAATGAGTGCTTTTAAAGAATAATAAATTAGCCAACACGATAATTAAACCTCAAAATTGTAGAGGAAAATAATGAATAGCATTTTTCTATAAATAATAAACTTTTCGAATTCATGACTGCTCATTTTGTATTTTGTTTTCTGTCATAACCAAAAAGAGTGTGAAAACAAAATCAAAATTTGACACATGAAGTTATGAATTTACACAAGTGATGCTTTATTTTTCAATTATTCATCACTGTCCCTTATAATTAATACGTATATAAGTTGATGATTCTAATATGTTTATGCTATTTATTATAGAGAAATCTTCAATTTTTTCTTTGCATCAGATGATTTGTCTTCATATTGCGATATACTAAATGCAATAAAAATATCTTTTGAAAGTGGTTTGATGTGATCTAACTCCTTTTTCACTCCCAAAACATTCACGAAGTTATCTTTTTCATGGAATTTCAAATTCTTAGAATATTTGATAGAAGAAGCAATTTATATTAGATTTTCATGTGTACTAAATTGGATTTTGCTTGTGACACTTTCATTTGCAATCATCAAAAAAACTCTTCTCATTAAGTTCAAATTCAGAGCAGAATAGATGAAGACAATAAATATAAATTTTTAATTAATAATTTTTATATATCTATATAGATATAACTGAGGAGAATTATTATATACAAATAGAATATTTGTATCTCTAATATTTATGGAAAAAATGAGGTGACAATTTTCAAAAATCATTATCCAGATTTCATGATAAAAGCTATTTGCATAGCTTTTATTTTATAATTATATTCAAATTATATATTAGTAGGCTTGATATTTTGAGAATAGATATCAAAAAAGTCACTTTTTTACATCTGATACTCGAATGTAAATTTGAAAGTAGTAATCTTAGAATAACATTTTGAGAACAAGTAATCTATGGATAACGACTTGAGAATGAAAATCTGAAAATTATAATTTGGGAATAACGATCTGAGATTTGTAGTCTTCGAAAATAAATCCAATGAAAGCTATCTGGCATTAGAAAGAAATAAAGCTAACTTGAATATAACTATTGTAAGATCACGGAAATGTTTCTTTATGAACTTTTTATTTAAAATGGCGCCAAAGACATTGAAAATACTTACCGTTCGGTTCAAAAATAAAACCAGCTGATGATTGAAAAAGCTGATATATCATCTCTGAATTTTTTGGCACTTTTCTTCTTTAAAAAGCTGAAACGGTATTTTTCATTCAAAAAGTGGACACCTTGTTGGTGAGGTAACTAGCAAGCCTTGCAAGGAACTTTTACTCTAAATATTATATTATATAATCAATGATTATGATTTTTTCTAACATGAAATGTTATGTTATTAAATAAAAAACAATTTTTCTTTAGAAAAAAAAAAATTAAGTCAAAAATTTTTGTTCACCAATAAAAAAAATTTAGAGGTATTCATGAAGAGATCTAGCCTAAAAATTAGATAGATAATAAAATATTATTTTAAATATTTTATATTTATGCTATAATAGAAAGTATATAATGTTTTATACGTTTGATTTCGAGATATTAATATAAATAATATTTCTATGACTAAATGGCTATGGAGAACTTTTGTTAGAGAAATTAAATTCTCAATTTTGAATATCATTAACAAAAGTTGTTTCTTTTGAAAGAAAATATTTCAATGAAAATGGAGTAATATTTCAAATGATTATTTTAAAATTGAAATAAAATAATTTTTTGTTGCTGCTGATTTATTTATATAATATTTTAATATATTTTATTTATATTATCTTATTTATTTTTTATGTAATGTTTTATATTAGATTTATATATATAATATGGATTATTGAATATTAAGATAAATTCATAATTATAATTTGAATAAAGATTTATTATTGAAATGGCGATCATTTTTTTGAATACATGATTAGTTTATATATTGAATGAAATAAAATAAATATTGAATTAATATATTTTAAATTAATCAATTAAAATATCTTGATTAATCATTTTATTTTTACAATAAAAAATAAAATACAATAATATTCAAAATACATTAAATATGTTTAGTGATATATATACTTGAATACTTTCTTATTTCTTGAAATACATATTTTTAAACTCTTTTTATGACATTTTACACCATTAAAATAAGCCATTAAAATCAAAACCATTTTTTCTCAAAATTAAGCGTATAAATATCTTAAACACCAACATATACATTAATACATATAATAAAATATCATATGGAAAAGTATTATATAAAATTCTAGGCTGAAAAAAAAGATATGATAAGTTTATATAAGAAAAAGATTTTAATTTCTTTTTATTTCTGTATATAAATCTAATTTAATTTGAAAAATCTAATAATTTAATTAATCTTATGTGTATCAATGTAAATATATTTGGAATTTTCAAAAATCATAAAGATTGAATGAAATATTAAAGATATATCAGATTAAAATTTTTATAAAATAAACAGTGTAAGACATTCTTAAAATGATTATATCGAGCAGCCAATTAAAAATTATTGATTTGAATGCATATAACTTAATATTGATGGAAATAATGAGATTAGAAAAATTCAAAAAGACGTTAAGTCACTTAACATGAATACCTCTAAAAATTTTGACTTGAAATTTGAATTCAAAATTTTTTGATATACTAAATTTATAAATTCTTGATTTGTTAGTTCATTAAATAAAATGATTCATAGCAATCTTCAACGAAAAGCAGAAACGGTATTTTTCATTCAAAAAGTGGACACCTTGTTGGTGAGGTAACTAGCAAGCCTTGCAAGGAAATTTTACTCTAAATATTATATTATATAATCAATGATTATGATTTTTTCTAACATAAAATGTTATGTTATTAAATAAAAAACAATTTTTCTTTGAAAAAAAAAAAAAAAAATAAAGTCAAAAATTTTTGTTCACAAATCAAAAAAATTTTGACTTGTAATTTGAATTCAAAATTATTTGATATACTAAATTTATAAATTCTTGATTTGTTAGTTCATTAAATAAAATGATTCATAGCAATCTTCAACGAAATGATAAAACAAAGCAAGTTTTATTAATAGATTTTGACCAAACAATCAGAAACGGAGGAGGAACAAATGGAAAAATTATTCGAGTCTTATACGAAGTTCTAAATGAAAGAGGAATGGACGAAAAAACGATACAAAGAATCAGTCATCAAGCAACGAGAGAGAAGAGATACGGCACATATAACTACATCCTTTCATTATGTGGGAAAGACGTTAAAGAATTCAATGAAATGTGCTCAGAGATTTTTAATCGAGTTGACTACAGCAATGTTCGCCGAGATGAAAAACTGTTCAAACTTTTAAAGAAAGCATCGAAAAAATATAATTTGTATATTTTGACAAATTCTCATCGAACACATGTTGACATATGCTGCAAAATATTGTTTGGTGTTGGAATAGATGATATGGAATTCATCAAATGTTTTGATATCACAGAAACATATGAAAACGGACGTTTTCTTCGAAAACAAGATGAAAACGGACTTGAAAAGGTATGTGAAAGAATTGAAGCAAATATGTCAGAATGCATATTAATAGATGATAATAAAGGAAACATTATTACGGCGAAGTCAAAAGGAATGAGAGCAATTCATTTAAAGAAAAACAAACTCACACTTCATCATATATTGAAAGTACTCAATAATATATAAATAATTGAACATAAATTAATTATTAGTTTTTTAGTTTTATGTATATATCAAATAATAATGTATCAAATAATTATGTTCAAATAGACAAAAATAGAAAGAATACAGCTTGTTCTATTGAACCAATTGAAGAAAGCAAAAGCAAATGAGTCAATTGACTTATATTATATATTTATAATTATATAAGATTTTTTTCAGAAAACTTGTCCTTTTATATATATATTATTGGGTGGAACAAAATGCTATTTATTGAGAGATTAATGTTTCGATTCTGGAAAAATATCATTTTTATAAAAATCAATGGACAAAAATATTTCCTTCAGTTTTTCAAAGAAGTGGATTTTTAAGACAAATTAACAAATAGTTCTTTCACCAAAATTCACTCAAAATGAATTTGAATTAAAAAATTATCATAGTGCTAATCATACAAAATATCGATTAAAAATGAATGCTAATCTAAATTGAATAATAAAATCAGTTCGAACCATAATGAATTTAAAATTCATTATTTGTCATTTCAATGGAAAAATTCCAATAAAATAAATCAGAATAAATAATTTGTTCCGATTAAGTAAATATATTATTTCGATTAAGTAAAATAAATATTTCTGACTTTGTAAACAAGTTTTCCTGACTACGTAAAGATTTTAGAGGGAAAAACGATGAAAAGTATGTTTTTTTTTTTTAATTTGATGTAAAAAGTCAATCTTTAAATCAATACTGAGGTCATATGCCGCAGTGCTCTACAATAGGGAGCTCCATATTCAATGGAACATGAGCCCATGATATTTCAGTAAAATATTATGAGTAGCTACTCATAATAGTAAATTTTGAGTTATCTGAATGTGTGTTTAAAATAAATTGACTTTTAAGTTCATTTAACTCTATATCTAATCAAGTGAAAATTTCTTCTGTAGGAGGCCAAAACAACAGTATTCATGTTGGCATTTAGTACATTTGAATGTAAATATTAAAATTATTTAATAATAATAAAAAAATGATATGTTTATATAACCTTTAATATTAAGAAAAATAAATTTTAATGTTTTTAAAAATAATTTTTGAGTTTTGAAAAGAAAGATTGTTGCTGCTGTTGCTGACTTTCTGATTCATTTGTATCATTTTGACCACGCTGCATTTTCGCATGATAAATATCAGTCGCAAGTGCATAAAAAGCTTCTTCAACATTCTTATAATTATCCTCAGAAGATACCTCAAAATAACGAATGTTGTGTTTTACTGTCAATTCTTCAATTTCTTCACTCGTTACAAACATATTTGTTCCTTTATCGCCAATCAAAATAGCATTCAGCGGCAATTCACCACCATCCTTTTCACAACTTTTCATCAAATCTTTAATCATTTCAAACGAGCATTTAACATCTGAACTGAATACAAAAACGAATCCAGCAGCACCTCTATAATACGCAGATGTAATTGATTGAAACTTTTCTTGTTTATCTGTGTTCCATATTTGAAGTTTGATTTTGTTTCTTTCGATATCAAAACATTTTGTAACACAATCAACTCCGATCGTTGTTTTAAAAGTTTATGCCTCAAAAGTGGATGAGTCAAGATGTTTTGTAATTTCAAATTTCTTAGTATCTGAATGACCAACTACCAAAATTTTAAATGGCTCAGAATTGTCAAAATGTTGATCAGACTGAACTTTTTCTGAGGGTTGACTTGATTCCACTTTTTCTGTGATTTTAACGTCTTCTATTTCAACGACTTTTTCTGGTCCTTTGGTAATTTTTTTGAATTTTTTACTGGGATCAAATGAGCTGTGATATTCTTCTGTATAGTCAATATAGTTGAAGAGCTCGTTAGCATTAACCGTTTCTGTGATGAAGTCAGAGTTGTTTTTCAATTCAAAAACGATTTCTTCAAAAGTTGGCCTTTGTTTTGGATCATCGGACCAACAACGATTAATGAGATCCTTATAACAATCAGCAATTGGACATTTGAATTCAGGACGATATTTTTGTGTCACAATTTTTGAATAAATCATTGAAATTGTGAACTCTTTGAATGGTTCTTCTAAAGTCATCAATTCATACACAATCAATGAGAATGCATAAACATCGCCTGCTTTTGAATATTCTTCTCGAATCCACGTCTCAGGTGGAATGTAAATCGGAGTCCCTTTGAAGCCTGACTGCGATTCTGCGCTCATGCTTTCTTTATTTGAATTGAAAATTTTTGAGAGGCCAAAATCGCAAATTTTTGGAAATAAATAGTCATCTTCTAATATGTTCTCGGGTTTTAGATCTCGATGAATTATGTTATGTGAATGTAGGTAAGACATAGCAGGAGCAATACCAAAAATATTAATTAATTTTTTCGTATTATTCCATTCTTGTGGTGATAAACCTTGACGTTCGAGCTTGATAATTGATGATAATGAGCCATTAGAGGTATATTCGGTAATAATTACTCGTTTTGGATTTTGATTAAAATTGATTGGACTATAGCCAATAAATTTAAGCACTGAAGGATGATTTAGTTGAGCAATAATATTGACCTCACGTTGAAGATTAAGGTTTAATGAATTGTCATCTTCTGATAAAGGAATGGAAGAGATCTTGGCAGCATATATATTATTCGTGTCTTTTTGCACAACTTTAAAAACCTTTCCAAAACTTCCTTGACCAATTTTATCTATTTTTGTATATTGGCTGAGATTTAAAAAGCTATTTTCTTCATTCAATTATGGGATTAAATAACCTCTCAATTTTTTCTGAGTATATTTGTCATCATCTCAGAATCCTAAAGCAGTTCTGAGAATGTTATTCGTTATTTTTTATTTTTTTATGAGAATTATTGAAAATCATCCGTTATAATTTTTTTAATAGAAATCATCAAAATGATTATATCTTTAAAACAGGAGTAAAAAGAAAATATTAAGCTGAATATTAATATTTTTCATAAAATATACATATTTAGTAATGAAAATTAGCATAAAATCTTTAGTTTTATTTAAAAATAATTTCAAATTTGAAAATTTGGAAGATAATTTTAATTATTCTAAACAATACAATCACACTAATTGTGAATAACATCCATCTCGGATAAATTCTTGGTCCATCTTAATGGAATTCAAAATGTAATTTATAATGAATAATGTATAATTGAATTTTGCAACAGAAAATAACATTGAATAAATAAGCATCTTCTTTTTATGAAAGAAAACTATTCTTCAACATTCACAACAAGCCTTCGTAGCTCAGTCGGCTAGAGCATAGGACTTTTAATCCGAGTGTCGCGGGTTCGAGTCCCGTCGGAGGCATTTTTTGCTTTAATTTTTATAGAAATAATTATCATTTATTCATACAGTTGCTAAAAAATTGTCAAATGATAAGCATATTGAATTGTATTGAATATATTTTTACTAACTTTACACTTTCCATTGCAAATAATATAATTATCTTGAAATATATAATAAATGAATATACATTTTGATCTAAGTGATGCAAAATTGGATTAAGAATGTATTCAATTTGACATTCCTTTCAGATATGCCTCCACAAATCAAAAAATTTTAACAAATATTGAAACCACTTTTTGAATAAAAATAACAAGCTAAAAAATGTCAATAATTTTTTAAGAGAAAAAAGAGTTGAAAAAGAAGTTCGAAGAACCCGAAATCGTGTAATTAAAGAAGCAAAGGGTGTTAGTGTACAAGCGAAAAAAGCAATGCACCAAGTTCAAGAACAAATGAAAGATCCTCGTATAAGAGCACTTGCAGCTGATGCAGCAAAAAGCCTAATCAGAGGCCAAATTGATTTACAGTCAATTGCACTTTGCGCTTCAGGCTTTATTGGACTGGGAACAGCCAAAGAAAAAGTGGCCAGCAATGGCTTGAAGTAGCTCATGGGAATTGTTTCACTTGAAAATCCACAAATTGATCACAATCAGCAACAATAAGATAACCAAACAACTCAGAATGAAGAAGGAGAAGTTGATGAGAACGCTTTAAGAGATGCACTCGAAGGTTTAATGAAATCTATGGAAGATGATTTTAATAATAACTCATTCTCTCCTCAGATGATACAATCCCGTCAAACATACAGAAGTATAATTAACATTATGGTAGGTGACAGTGTCGCATGTGCAGTTACTGATTCAGGAATTTGGTTGGCTGATGTTTTAGATGACATTGATAATGAAAAATTAGTTGCTATTGATGATGAAAAGTTCAACTCAAGCACTCAACGCTTGTTTCAACAATGGAACACTTTGTATTCGTTAGCTATTAGATTGGCTTCTCAAGAAAAGTGCTATGACTCTGTTGATGATTTTAACAATTGGCCTGCTGAAGATAAGGCAAATGAAATCTTAATGAGTGATATGTCTTTTATGCCAAGTTTCTGCATAACTTCTAAAAAACTTATTAAATCAATCAAAGAGAGTTTGGAACAATCATAAAACTTCAGTAAAAAACTACTTTTATTTTTAATCTTTAAAATTATCACAATATCACATTTGATCTTCAAAAACAATTACTACTCGGCGTTTATGATCTTCTGAAGTATTAATGATAATTTAATTTCCTATTTTTTGAATATTTATTTTTGTTTGCAATGAGAACATTTATCTTTTTAGATAATAAAAGTTTATAAATTGAATTAAAAATTATCATTTTCTTAATTTGAAATATTATTACCTCAACAAATATTTTTCATGCATTATATATTGTATATAAAAATATAATTGCAATATGTGGTTCAAATTTGCAGTCAATTGTCTCATTTGCTTTTACTTTCTTCAATTGGTTCAATAGAACAAGCTGTATTCTCTCTATTTTTGTCTATTTGAACATAATTATTTGATCGATTACTATTTGATATATACATAAAACTAAAAAAATAATAATTAATTTATGTTCAATTATTTATATATTATTGAGTACTTTCAATATATGATGAAGTGTGAGTTTGTTTTTCTTTACATGAATTGCTCTCATTCCTTTTGACTTCGCCGTAATAATGTTTCCTTTATTATCATCTATTAATATGCATTCTGACATATTTGCTTCAATTCTTTCACATACTTTTTCAAGTCCGTTTTCATCTTGTTTTCGAAGAAAACGTCCGTTTTCATATGTTTCTGTGATATCAAAACATTTGATGAATTCCATATCATCTATTCCAACACCAAACAATATTTTGCAGCATATGTCAACATGTGTTCGATGAGAATTTGTCAAAATATACAAATTATATTTTTTCGATGCTTTCTTTAAAAGTTTGAACAGTTTTTCATCTCGGCGAACATTGCTGTAGTCAACTCGATTAAAAATCTCTGAGCACATTTCATTGAATTCTTTAACGTCTTTCCCACATAATGAAAGGATGTAGTTATATGTGCCGTATCTCTTCTCTCTCGTTGCTTGATGACTGATTCTTTGTATCGTTTTTTCGTCCATTCCTCTTTCATTTAGAACTTCGTATAAGACTCGAATAATTTTTCCATTTGTTCCTCCTCCGTTTCTGATTGTTTGGTCAAAATCTATTAATAAAACTGGCTTTGTTTTATCTTTTCGTTGAAGATTGCTATGAATCATTTTATTTAATGAACTAACAAATCAAGAATTTATAAATTTAGTATATCAAAAAAATTTGAATTCAAATTTCAAGTCAAAATTTTTTTGATTTGTGAACAAAAATTTTTGACTTTATTTTTTTTTTTTTTTTTTTTTTTTTTTTTCAAAGAAAAATTGTTTTTTATTTAATAACATAACATTTTATGTTAGAAAAAATCATAATCATTGATTATATAATATAATATTTAGAGTAATATTTCCTGGCAAGGCTTGCTAGTTACCTCACCAACAAGGTGTCCACTTTTTGAATGAAAAATACCGTTTCTGCTTTTCGTTGAAGATTGCTATGAATCATTTTATTTAATGAACTAACAAATCAAGAAAAATGTATGGAATGTTTTTTGAAATATTTTTATCTTTTTAAATAGTAAATATTGATCGGTAACATTGATGATTCATTTCATACTTATGATGTATTATATATATTTAACTTTATAGACCAATTAATTTTTTCTCATCAAAATGGAATATCTGCATGATACCATCATATATGTGCATTTGTATTTGCTTAACATATGTTTCGTTGTTTTTGAATGCTAGTTTGTATATTATATCACTTATTATTTCACAAATTATGAAGATATTATAAAATAAATTTACGACTACAAAAAATGTGATTTTTCTGGAGAGATTGGCTTAACCGTTTAATATAATTTTCGGATATGTTATTATATAATAAAATTAATGGTTTTTTATCGAGGCAAAGAAACTTGATATAGCCATTAAAAAAAGATAAAAATGTTTGAAAACTAAATCCTCTCAAATAAACGTCTATTTTATTTTAATATTCATTTTTTTGAATAAGCACGTTTTTTGGTTCTCACAAAAAATCCAGAATTTTCTGGAAAGACTGGAATAATATTACAAGCTCTAAACAACTTATGCCTTATAATATAAAATATAATGAGGTTTTACCGAGCCAATTAGGTTAAATATGTTTCTATTTTAGGATATTTATGTTTTCACAAATTTTTACATAAAAGCTTTTCAAATATTTTGTGAGTATAAAATTTGGATTATTTATTTTTATCTTATTAAAACAATTTCCTAAATAGAATATATATTAAATATATGATATAAATATGATAAAATAAATATAAAATGAAACACAAAAATTATTTACAAATAAATACATATATAATTATAAATCTCCAAATGCATTCAAAATTTAAAACTCATCCATAATTCAAAGGTATAAAAATATTTTGATAAAGCATTCATAAATAATTGTATGAGCTATTTTAATTTCTCATTATTAATGAAAATAATGATAGATTTTTATTTTCTCAAATTATTGTATGTAATCATTCAATAAAATTAATAACATTTTATTGAAATTTAGATCAGAGTGTAAATTTCCAATATCTTATTTAATTTTTCGAAACCTAAATTATAATTAATAATTATATATATAATAATTTATAATCATTCATATATCCAATGTATAATAAATTTTTATTGATTTACATAATGGATTACTTGAATCGTATTTTTGAATACTTAATAGTTTTTATTTATTCAATTTATATATTTTGTATATATCTCACAATAAAATTTAAATATAATATTTTATGGCTATTATAATAATATAAAATTCAATATAAAAACATATTATAAAATATGATGATTTAAAACCCACTAGTTATTTCTATTTCGTTTTTTTCGAGTTTCCATACATTTATCAAGAATTAAAAAAAATTGAGAGAAAAAATTCTTTCCTTTCAATTTTTGAATGTCTTTACAAAAAGTCTCTTTTGAGTAATCAGTACCGATCAAATTGAAACCAACAATAACAGATTTTATGATTATTTGAAAGCTTTTTTATACATTGGAAAACATTGTAAAAAATATCATGGAAAGTTCACGACTCAAATTTGCAAAGAATACTTAAAAGAATGCTACATTATTGACTTCATTCAGGATAATTTCGTTCCAATCACATCAAAACTTGATAAGAAACTGTTCAACAAATATTTTTACCATACTCAAAGAGAATTAACTTTAAAAAAATATTTTTCATATTTAATGTTGATTATTAATTTGTTTACTTAAGAATATTTATCAAAAGATTGATCTTGGAGAATAAATCTGCATCCATATCTAATCAATTCATGCACAACAGGGCCATCAAAATTGAAACAGTAATTAGTTGAATTAACTGGAAGCAAGTTTACATTACTTAGTTGTGGATTTTTCTTCAGAATAATGCTCTTAGCATCATTTATATTCTGAACATACTTTATTAAAGAAACGGTTTGATATTTATAACTGTGTTCTGAAAGAATGAACATATTAAAAACGCAGTCAGGAGGAGGACCAATTGTAATTTCCTGACCTTCAATCATTGAAGAAACGCAAATTGGCTTTCTATTTTGAGCTTTGCAAATTCTTCGAAAAATGCATTGTGGACATCCTTTTAAATACAAGATATTAACCTTTTTTACTGGTGGATTAAGGAGTTTTGAAACGTAATTCTTTTTTCTTAATCTTTTAATTCTTGTCAACATTCTTTGGATTGGCACATTTTTGAATAATTTAGACACTTTTTTTTCTTTTTCAAAATTAACATCAAATCCAGTTAATGCACGAAATAGAAGTGTTGAATCATTACTTGGATTATCTTGTTCAAAAAAAATAATTAATTGCTCAGAATCTCCTCCAATGCGTCTACAAAAATTGGTATCATAATTTGTAGATAAAAAATTATGCGTTTGAAAATCCCAATGAAATTGCAAAATTGAAGAAATTTGATTTTGCAAAGAGATGCTGGTATCAGAATTTGTTTTTAGATTAATAGAGCCACCAAAATCTGATGTCATTTTATCGAATATTTCATTTGTTATTTCAGTATATTTCAAGCATTTGATAGTCTTAATTACCTTGTTTTTTAGAATTGAATTAATATCTCTGGCCAACATTTCTGAATATTGTGCAATTGAATGTAATGGCAATTTAAAATCCCTCAGTATGAAAGGTAATCCAAAATTGGTCAAAATGTTGATATAATTGTCCATTTCCATTCGATTTTCATATATTTGAAAACTACTTAAAACCTTTTGGGCAAAATAAGAAGCTGCTACGTCTGGTTCTGTACCAACAGTTCTATTCTTTGGCAACATTAAATTTTCCATAATTTTCATAAGAAAATAATAATATGCAGAAAAAGGATTCATAAGGCTATTGTTTTCTCTATTAATTCTATCCAATCTCATTTCATGCATTTCTATCATTTTTTCAAAAACGATGAATATATCAGAAAAAAAAGCTCTTGAAAGAGTATTTAAACCATTTCTAATTGTTGATTTAAGAAACTAATCTTCATTTTTTATTTGAGATAAGATAAATAAAAATGAGAAAAATACACTTTGAATATATGGCTGATACCTACATACTTCATTTACTGGTAGAAAATGAACATTTTTATATTCTTTACATATTGAAGAGAAATGTTCAAAAAGCTGATTTTGGGTTTGTAAAAAGATATCAAAATTATAGTCTCTTTGATTTAAAAAAGACTCAAAATGCCTTAAAAGGAAAAACAATCGAGTTGAATTGCTTGTTGGAAACATTTTAATTTTTTTAATCATTTTTTGAATTTGTTCTTTACTTATATTTACATTGTCTGGTATAATACACACTGTTGAAATTGAGCAAAATATTGGATATATTTTATCAAATAGAAAAGAGAGCTCTTTGTAATTTTCATTATCAATCCCTTGAGAATCAATAAAAAAAACTGTGTTTCATCATCTATTTTTTTATTTAATTGCTCGTAAATTTGCAAAAAATGTTCAGATTGTGCTAATATTTCATTTATTTTATAAGGACCATCAATTAATATCCCTTTTGTTCTATTTTTAGTTGAATAAGCTTGATTTCCTGTTAACGTTTTAATAAAAAGAGATTTGCCACTTTCATATTGTCCGAATAACATAATCAAGATTGCTTTTCTGCCATCTTTTGGATTAAAAATAGAGTCAAATGCTTGAAAATCAACTGGATTTACATTATTCTCATCTTTATTTGGTAATTTAATGAGCTGTTTTGGTATTTTAAAAGTACATTTTTGCTTAGATCGAGTCTCAATTTTAATATAGTAGTTGATTTCATGAAAAGTAATAATTTCATATATTTTTGACTTTAATGCAGTTAAAATATCTTTGAATGTTGGTCTTAAATTTTTAACAGCATTTAAACAATCGCTAACAATGGTTTGTAAAAAAGTTGGCATTGAATTACAAATTTCAAAAGTTCTATTGTTTTTGATATTAAGTATTTCATCTTCTGAAACATCTGAAAACATTGGATTCTGTGAGAAAAGTTCATTGATAATTAAACCAAATGAATATATATCAGAAGTTTGTTCGTATTCTTCATTTCTATATAGTTCTGGCGCTTTATAATTATTTGAGATATCTTGATTAGTTGTTTTACCAAAACCAAAAATAATTGGCTCCTTATTTGAATCAATAAAAATATGATATGGATTTAAATTTCCATGTAATATTCGATTCATATGAAGATATTTCATTCCCATAGTAATGCCAAGTACAATAATAAATTTTTCAGAATCTGATATATCTAAATTTGATCTAATTAAATCATTAAGAGTTTTCTCTTGAAATGGTGTTATTAATGAATATTCATTTAAATCTTTTTGACAATACAATCCGATGACATTTTGAACACATGGATGAGAACATTTAACTAATTGGTTGTATTCACTGACTAAAGATTGTGTTTGATTTGGATCATTTTTTTTGGTTTTTTTGAAAACCTGTAATGAAGTCGATTTCATGAAACCTTCATTTGATTTAACAAAAGTAAAATCATCAAGATTTATCAATAAGCGTTCAGGAGATATATCTTCTATTTTGGGATGAGACATAAATCACTGATTAAAATAAACGATAATCAAAAACAATAAAACACCTAAAGGTGAAATTTAATTCAGTTTTGACCAAAGGTGTCTTATTGTTTTAATTCAAGCGTAATACAAACTTTTTGTGATTAAAATAAGATGACCATTCAAATTTTTTTTTGTGACAAATTGATTCTTTATTCTGAAAAAAGATTTAACTTATAAAAATATTATATTTTTGATTAATAATAAAAAAATCTCTTCAAGATGAATGAGGTAAGATATCAATAAAAATTTATTTACGGATGTTTGTTTCTTTTGGTAAAAGGATTCAGAAAATAATATCAAAAAAATGAAAATACATCTTTTTAAATAGTGTTGAAGTAAGAGCATCTTCTTTGAATGAAAATTTTTATATGCATATCAAAGATCGTAACATATAAGGTTTTAATTGATGCATATTTTTTATTTATAACTCTAGAATTACTTAAATATGAGATGAGTCAAAATCAAGTTAATTTATGTCAGATTTATAGGAAGAATTAAATATTCTATATTATCTTTGAATATATTGAGAAGAGTTTTTTTAGATGATTGCAAATGAAGGCATCGCAAGCAAAATTCAATTTAGTACACATGAAAATCTGATAGAAGTTGCTTCTTCTATCAAATATTCTAAGAATTTGAAATTCCATGAAAAAGATAACTTCGTGAATGTTTTGGGAGTGAAAAAGGAGTTAGATCACATCAAACCACTTCCAAAAGATATTTTTATTGCATTTGTTAAATCGCAATATGAAAATCAATCATCGGATGCAAAGAAAAAATTGAAGATTTCACTATAATAAATAGCATAAACATATTAGAATCATCAACTTATATACGTATTAATTATAAGGGACAGTGATGAATAATTGAAAAATAAAGCATCACTTGTGTAAATTCATAACTTCATGTGTCAAATTTTGATTTTGTTTTCACACTCTTTTTGGTTATGACAGAAAGCAAAATAAAAAATAAGCAGTCATGAATTTGAAAAGTTTATTATTTATAGAAAAATGCTATTCATCATTTACCTCTACAATTTTGAGGTTTAATTATCGTGTTGGCTAATTTATTATTCTTTAAAAGCACTCATTATTATTGAATGAAAATACTCGTGTTTTTTTTTGATCTTTTTTATTAATTATGAAACTGTAAATTATGCATCAGGA